>CM028358.1:78277423-78877423 GCA_016618105.1 Dendrobium huoshanense | reverse complement strand
TAAAGTAGCTTAAAACAAAAATTAAGTACCGCTAAAGGGAACATAAAATTTTATGTAGATCAACTCATGCAAGCCAATGCTCAATGGCAGATCCCCATATAAGTCAGGATATGCAAATGCCCACCCTAAAAAAATGTATATTAAGGTTAATTTTGAAATTATGCCTCCTCTCAAAAATATTTTTTGCCATAATATCGTCTTATATCCCGTGTGTGTCTGCCTTTATTCCATCTAAAATTTTGGCTTTTTGTGTGCGCCACTTTGGATGCTAAGGTTTGTGAATTACAACTCCGCTCTTCAGCGTCTTCATAGCATTTCGTGTCTTCGCAGCCTTCAGCTGTTCGGTGACTTCACAACCATTAGCTGTTAGGCATCTTCGTAGCCTTTACTCTGCCCTAATTAATTTTTTCTTGCAACTATTTTCCTTCATGTGAAATAATCAGCAATTTGTTTTCCTTCATATATGTGCTTCTCCTCTTATTATTCTCGTAAGCAAAGTTTGTTTTTCATATATTTATATTGGACATCAAGGACTCATAACATTAGAGTAGTAGACCCCAAAATAATATCTATGTAACCCATTACCCACTTGGCTATTGAGTATTATTTTAGTTTATATTTTTTAGCATATATGTTCTTATACACAAGAGGAGTGTAAGAGAATTTTAGCTTCCATTTTTTATTTTTTTTGTATTAAATATTTTATATAATAAATTTTATCATTCTAAAAATTAAGACTAGATCTGCCCCTGCCTATGCTTACAATCATACAAATATCAAATAATCCAATAAACTTTAAAAGTGGTGAATGAAGAATTATACTCTATTAAAAATTGGAGAGATGAGAAAACACAACTTTATTTAAGAGAAAACACTATCTACTAAAAAATGATGACTAGAGGTGGAGGTGGAGATATTACACTAGTTGTTTTATTCTTCTTCTCTTGCAAAAAGCCAATTGATAACTATTATTTATTGTGACTAAGGGTTTCTTATTTTTCTATAGCTAGAAATTATAACATTTATTTTTTCTTGAGCCGAGTAATCATAAGATCATCTCCACCCGAACGGCAAACACTGGTTTGCCGTTCCTCCTTCCCTCCAACCGATCTTCATATCTGCCGGCATTTGAAGGGAAATGAACAGTGCGACGTCAATATTGGCGTCGCACTGTTCATACGGCATTTGTTTTTTTTTTTTTATTGGAAACTTAATTATTAATTTTAAAGATTAAAGTTTAGAATTTTTTTATTATTAATTAAAATAATAAATTAGAAATATCTTATTTTTTAGAAATCTAATTTTTTTTTTACAAAATTAATTAATGTAAGTTAACATTAAGATAAAAATTTATTAACTAAATATTTATTTATTTATGACATATTTATATTCTAAATTATTTTATATAACAAAAAATATTTTTTTTAATTATAATAGATTTAATTCAAAAAATCAATAAATAATATTAATGATTAAAAATATATAAAATGAAATATGAGAAAGAATATACTAGGAATATTCTTTTTTTGGTGTTAGAAAATGGAGTTCGGTTGAAGACAAGTTACTGTATTTTGGTGTATTACTGCATTTTGGAGTGAAAAATGAGTTTTTCGGTTGGAGATGCCCTAAATGAATCAAATGATAAGGTTTAGGGGTGTCAATTCGGGTTAACGGGTCGAGTTCGGGTCGAATCCGGAATTGACCCGGCACTATTCGGGTCAACCTGAACGCCACCCGTTTTTAAAAACGGGTTAGGTTTTCGAACTCAAACCTGACCCGACATGAATGACTCGGGGTTGACCCAAAATTGATAGTTTTCGGGTCAAAAATGGGTCAATCTTTGATTTTCGGGTAAAAAAACGAGCCAATCTCGGGTTTTCGAGTCAAATACGAGTTTTCGGGTCAATTTCAGGTTGCTGGGTCAACTCGAACCCGACCCAATTTTTAAAACGGGTTGATTTTTTGAACCCGAACCCGACCCATTTCAGATCCAGGTTGACCTGAACCCGAATTTTTCCTTGTCGGATTCGGGTCGTGTCAAAAATTGACATCTCTAAATTAAGGTTGGAGGATCAGTGCTACATTGTGAGCATGCCCATTAGCTTCAGCTAATGACTGTGAACTTGTAGGCTGTCATTAACACAGCTAAGCTCCCTTTATAGCTACAAAAATCCCATAAATCTCTACTTGGTGGGTACCATTATGAGAACCCAACAATAAAAGCTAAGGTTGCAAATTATTAAAAATACTTGGAAAATAAATTTTCATTAAAATGATATCAACAAGAGCAAGAATTATATGACGTATAAAAAAATTTAGAAAACAAAAAATAAATATATAATTAAAAGAAGTATGTAAGGAATATAATAATTTGAAATCAAATCTTTTACATTAAGGCTCCATTTGGGTTAGCTTTCTTATTGATTTATAAATCAGTTTTTTAATAAGAAAATTTCTTAAACTAGCAATTTTTATACTAAAAAATGCTTCAAAAAGTAATAAGAAAGCTATCTCAAATGAAGGATCTTAGTCAACAAGCGACATTGGTCGGAAGGATCATAGTCGGCTAGCGACAATATAAAGGTCAAAAGGGTCGTAGTCGGCGGGCTACTGTGGTTGGGCGACGGTGGTCGGAAAGATCGCAGTTGGCGGACGACTAAGGTTGGAAGGACCGTAGTCGAGCGACTATGATTGAAAAGATCGTAGTTGGCAGACGATTGAGGTTAGAAGGACCGTTGTTGGACGATATCAACTCAAGAAATTTTTAAAATTGTGGTCTTTAGGCAATTCCCCCCCCCCCTAACAGAATTAAACACATTGTGTAGAAATATTATTTATAAATTTATCCTTCATAAGAACTAAGATTATTTCCGCTCCTATTCAGAACTTTATATTTTTTATTGATCAAAGCCCTTTGTATAAATACAATAATGATTGCAGATGAATAGACAATACAATGATTCTCTAAGAAAATAGAAAAATATCAACAAAATTATACTCCAAAGTCCATAATATATATTTTGCCTTTAAAAGCATATGCTTATTTGGCTCTAATTTACTTAAAAACCAATAGATGTGAAGTGTGAACCAAATGAAAGAAAACAAATTTGATCGTCCGAATTTTCCACATTCATAAACGTCAAATCTATAGAAGAAATGTGAAACAGCCAATGTGCCCTAAGAATCTATGTTTTTGAAAAAAAAAAAAAAACAAATTTTAAGATCGATGTGAATACATATGAGATTCGATTGACCGAAATTATCATAAAAAACATGACTGAAATAGAAAGAGCTTTAATTAAAAAAATATAATACTATGATTTTGTCGTAGGACAAAAGCTGAAGCTTTTATAATCCTAAATAATTACATTTTAATCGCTATAAAAATATTTAATATTTTTAATCAAAGTATTTATACCTCAACAACAACATGAAAATTTTACCACATTGTATGAGGTCGGCTACATGAATTATTTTTCTCTATTGTATCTTTTTAACCCGCCGTTGTTTAGTTTGGTTGGTGGGACAGTAGATTGGAAATCCCATAACTTGTGTTGGATTCGCCTTGAGCGGTAGCGCCTCTTAAGTGGGACACAATCAAGTGTCGACCAGGAGGTTTCTGGGATAAATGCATATTCTAGGTCAGCCTAGGATTAGTCACGCTGTCAAACGCCCTTTCAAGGGTGGTAGCGAGTGGATACCAAGTTCAAAAAAAAAAAAACTTTAGATCAACCTCTATCTTTTTAAATATAATTAGTTCTAATACATATTCTGTGCGGTGTTCAAATACGTCCGAAGGTCATTTCAGACGCACCATATCATTCAATGCACTGTATATCAGACTAAGATGTTTTATTGACAAATCATCTCAGACCTCTCTCTAATCTCAAATATACATTTATATCAACTCCTGACCAAGTCATTTCAGTAAATGTTTACTATTCTTCGTCTGCGTGCTCTACATTTTTCTTCCTTGGCAGGCGAGCTCCGGCTCTTCCACTTAACGGCTCACTACAACTTTAAACTGAGCAAGTTCACTGTTCCTTCTCTTCTCAAGAATTGCTCTTCCCGCCTTGACATTTCACATGGGAAGAGAATCCACGCCATTATTTTCCAACTTGGTCTCCACTCAGATCTCTACATTGCCAGCTCCCTCATCATCCTCTATTCTCAATGCAGCCATCTGTCAGATGCCAATCTCGTGTTCGACCAAATGCCTCAAAGAGATGCCACCGTGTGGAACTCCATGGTCGTTGGCTATTTCCATCAGCAACATTATCACGAAGGCCTATCGCATATCTCCGCCAAATGCAGCTTGCGGGTTTGAGGCCTGATTGTCACTCTCTCACCATTCTTCTCAAGGCTTGCAGCGATGGCGGGTTGGGCCTCGAGCAAGGTGAACAAGTTCACGGTTTTCTTGTTAGAAATGCATTGGACCATGACACCTTTGCTCTCACTGCATTGATGCATGCGTATTCGAGAACTGGGAAGGTAAGTAGAGCTTGCAAAGTGTTTGATGGGGTATTTGATAAGAGCATTTCAATGTGGAATGCTCTCATCTCAGGGTTATGTTATAATGGTCTATGGGACAGAAGTTTGGAACTTTTTGTGCTGATGATGTTTGAGGGCTTCGAGGTTCAGTCTGAGACCGCTTCTTGTGTTCTTGTGGCGTGCACAATGGTGGATGCAAGTGGATTCGGTCAAGGGGTTCATTGTTGTGCCATAAAGATGGGATTTGATTTGGATTCTTACGTTTGCAGTTCTTTGATTTCTTTGTATGCTAATGTTGGATTGATGGTTGAGGCCTTCATACTCTTTGATTCTGTGCCCAGCAAAGAAGTTCAGCTATGGAACTCAATGATTTCCGCTTTTTTCAGTAATTCTTGTGCTTCCGAAGCTTTGGATGCCTATAATCAAATGAGAGCTAGCAACGTCAAGCCTGATTCAATTACGATAACAAATGTTATTTCTGCTTGCAGCATGGTTGGTCAATGGAAGTTCGGAAAAAAAATTCATGGGCTATTGATAAAAATGCCAGAATTAAGTACCATGGTGGTGCAAAGTTCCTTAATAAGCATGTACATGAGAATTGGAGATGTCTATGATGGTATCATCCTTTTCAATTCAGTGAAGGAATGGGATGTTGTTCTGTTAACTTGTATGATCACTGGCTTTTGCCAAAATAAACATTTTGATCTTGCTTTTCAAATGTTTAATCAGTTATGTGCCGAAGGATTTCTTCCAGATTCTGTAATTATTGCAAGCATTGTATCTGCCTGCACCACCATGAACTGGCTACTATTTGGTTATGAGATACATTCGTTGACTATAAAGAATGGTACCATATGTGATCCATTTGTGGGTAGTGCTTTGATTTGTATGTATTCTAAGTGTGGTTTGCCATTATCAGCAACGAGCGTCTTTTGTGCCATTGCAAAAAAGAATCTCGTGGTCTGGAATTCTCTAATATCAGGGTACAGCCACAACGGCCTATTGGATGAATCAATCAACGCATTTGCTGGAATTGCTCAAAATGGCTTGCTTCCTGATTCTGTTTCTATTACCAGTGTTCTTGTTCCAGTTTCCATTTTTGCAGCATTAGGTAAAGGGAAAATGATACATGGATATCTAGTGAGAAATGGAATTTTCTGTGATGAAATTGTTGGGAACTCATTCATTGACATGTATATGAAATGTGGTTGCCTGAGATATGCACAACTGTTCTTTGACAGATTGACCGTTAGGAACCTCGTTACTTGGAATACAATGATAGCTGGATATGGTTTTCATGGGCATTGCTTGAAGGCAATAAATTTGTTTGATGAGATGCAGCAATTGAAGATAATACCAGATGGAACCTCATTTCTATCTGTAATCTCATCTTGTAGCCATTCTGGTTTAGTAGAAGAAGGGCGCAAATTGTTCGATTCTATGATAAATTGTTACAGAATAAAGCCTACAATGGAGCATTATGCAAACATGGTGGACCTACTCGGTCGTGCGGGTTGCCTGGATGAAGCTTATTGCTTCATTAAAGATATGCCGGTGGAGCCTGATCAGAGGATATGGCTATGCTTTTTAAGTGCTTGTAGATCTCACAGGGTCTTACATCTTGGAGAAATAGCCAGTGGTCGCTTAATTAAAGCAAAGCCTCAAGAAAGTGGAAGCTACACTCAAGTTTTGAATTTTTATGGGGAGATGGGCTTGCGGGAGAAGGCTGCAAGCCTTAGAGTTCAGATGAAAGAAGCAGGAATGCCCAAGAATCCAGGTTGCAGTTGGATTGAGGTTGTGGATAAAGTTCAAGTTTTTAATTCCGGGGATTCATCCTCTGCATTGACCACAGAAATCCATGCTTCCCTAAGAAGCCTCAAAAGAAATATGAAACTTGTTGAAGGGTTCGAATAGGGGTGTCAATTTCGGGTAACGGGTCGGTTCGTGTCGAACCCGAAACTGACCCGACACTATTTGGTCAACCCGAACCCGACCCGTTTTTGAAAACGGGTCATTTTTCTGACTCGAACCCAACCCGCTTCGGGTCCGGGTCAACCCGACACTACCCGAGTGACCCGTTTCCAACAAAAATTGCTAGTTTTCGGGTCAAAAGCGGGTATATCTCCTTTTTTTTCGGGTCAAAAACGGGTTAAAATTGGGTCAATCTCGGGTTGCCGGGTCAAGATCATTTTCGGTCAAAATCGGGTCAATTTCGGGTCAAAGGGTTAACCCGAACCCACCCGATTTTTGAAACGGGTCGAAATGTTGAACCCGACCAGTTTCGGGTTTGGGTTG
The DNA here is from genome assembly GCA_016618105.1 of Dendrobium huoshanense. NCBI lineage: Eukaryota > Viridiplantae > Streptophyta > Magnoliopsida > Asparagales > Orchidaceae > Dendrobium > Dendrobium huoshanense. The sequence goes on along the minus strand of CM028358.1, from coordinate 78,870,637 downwards.
ACCCTAACCCGAAATTTTCGGGTCGGGTTCGAGTCAGGTTTTCGGGTCGTGACAAATATTGACACCCCTAGGTTCGAATCATTGTGATTAGTTTGTTCTCCTGGAATAATTAAGGATTTGGTTTCTACTGAATATTTTTAGATGATATTAAAACGAAATCTACTTGTTCTGACAAAAAAGAGTGGTTTAATTAGAAGACTCTACTTTTGATGGAAATCTAATGGTGTGAAACAAGGACTAGCTGAAACCACTTCAACCGAAGTTGCACGGAAGGTTGCGGTGCTCAGATTCTTGCTGAGGCAGTTGGGAAATGATTCTAAGGTCTCTACATCATCAAAATTTCCAAACTGTTTACAAATAAGTGATACCAAAATCTACAGAACACAGAAATAACTTTTATCAGGGACGGCTAGAAAAAGCAGTAGCTATTTTTTACATTCACTGTCTCGATGCTGAAGTTATATCAAATTTTCTTCTCCAATACTAAGTCAAACTCGAAACTTTGGAACAGGAAAGAGGATGCTAATCTCTCTTCTGAACGAACTCCATACATTCCAGTGACAGAAACTGAGGTCTCCACATTAACCTACCATGCAAAAAATTCATTTAGTTCAAAACTTAATATGTCCTCAAGATCCATAAATTCCACATCATAACTGTTGATGAAATAGTTCAAGCCCGAAGATGAATCACTCCAGCCGGGCTCCAATCCTGTTATAGATGACTTATGTAACTCCATCGCTGGCTGCTCCATGCAGTTTGAACGAGAATCAACGGAGGTGAGGTTGCTTACAACTTCTTCCTCATTTTCTTGCTTGTGAGATGGGAAGGAAGAGAAGGCAATCTCTTGCTTGATTTCATTGATCTTGTTAGATTCAAAGCTAACAACACATGGTTCTCTGCATCTAGGATTGTTCTCTTTAGCAGCTTCACATGTGTGCTCCCCAAAGTAAGTGATCACATATAAAAAGGGGTCTTCTTCCGACTTCTGCACCTGCCTTGTCGCTTTGCAGCCTTGATCATATTTGTATGTACATCTGAAGTAGCTTCTGCAAGAACATGGTATGCAGATAGTTAGTGCTGTTCAAGAAGTTAATCATAAGCCTTTTCTGAAGAAACTGCTGGAAATTTTTATGATAATTGATTAGTTTGTTCTAATTTTCCCCTTCTATAAAGTAATACCTTGGATGTTTAGCACTAAATATCTCTTTCTGCCCATACTTCCTCCATGTATGACCATCTTCAATGGTAGCTGAAGTAACCCTTTTCCAGGAATATGGATTCCCTCTGCAAGCCAAACAGAAAATAACTGAATAAGCTATTAAGCTTCAAAAGACAACAGAAGGAAGAAGAAGAAGAAGAAGAAGTGTTTATAGATTGAAAATATTGAAAACAAGCAGGTGCAATTGTCCCTTCACTTGAAGTTCAGTTGCCAAGCCTATTTGATTGGTTAGTATTAGTACTTCTACAACAACCACTTGTTCCTTCTTAGTTAATGACCAAACACTCCCTTCCCATAATTGAAATCATCAATTACCGTTTCCTGCTGGCCGCCTTCCTTGTGCTCTGGATCTTCCTCTTCCCTACTGGACCCTTACTTGTGACAGCAGAAGAAGGGGACTCCAATTGAGCCGCCGTGTGGTCTTGTTGGCTATTTACACACTCCAGAATTGCAATTGCTTTGGAGAATGTGCTCATAGTCTCTTCAAGGAGGAGTTTTGCGGTTTGCAACTCCAGCGGATCAACAAAAAGCAGGGTAGCAAGTGTGGCTACGTACTGACGGCCTTTTGTCAGCTCATCAATCACCAGAGCCATCGCCGGCGGTGACGAGCCTTCTGCTTCTGAGGAGCCCATTCCTCTTCCTTGGTGACAAAGCAGAAAAAAAGAAACTTCTTTGGTGAGAATGGGCGTATGGTTGCTCTATTGCTGCTTTTATAGTGTGATACGCCATGAAGTATGAGAAAGGGCAAAGGGAAGCAACTTGGAAATAAGAGCCGAGCTCATCCGTTGAAGACGAAGTCAGAGGTGCGTCATCAGTTTTACATAGCCGGATGATGTCATGTCACGATTGCTTCCAGTAGATCTATCAGGTTCTTTTAATATTTTTACATGCTTAGGCTTATGAATTTTCCTAAATTCAAAGCACATGTAGCGTTCGTTTGGTATTGCTTTCTACTTTTTTTTATATTTTTATTCTATGAATAATGGAACTGTTGCGTGTTGAATATTGTGGTGATAGTGAGAGAAATTATTAGTATTATTTGATGAAGATAAATTAATAGCAACTCATATAAGATGATATTTTCTTGTAAATTTCATGAAGGAAAAAAATTATATGAGTCTTTGACCAATTAAAATGACTTTACTAATGTGAGTTGTATGTTATAATGGACACTTTTTGTCATAATTGGAGAAGAGATTGATAAAATAGAGCAGACAAGAATTGTAGAAAATTTTTTCCCTATTGGAAGTAATTGTATTGAGAAGTTAAAGTTGTCATGTGTTGATGACAGTAGTCACTTTAGTCACTCTCCTTAGAAGAAGGGAGTTGGAGAGATCAAGAAGATAAATGTCAAATGCCTATAGTTAAACGATACTAGGTGTTAGCCATTGGTAGGAGTTGGACGATGGTTGATTGGGAACTTCAAATGTTGGGCATTGCTCAATGGACGATTAAGCGGTTCTTATGAAAATGGGATTAATATCTAAGAAGGTAGCTATTAGATGTTGATAGGTGACACATATCAGATGACGTTTGATTGGGAACGTCTTATGTCGAGTGAATGTTAGTGTAAGATCAATCTAATCATTATAGGATAGGAATCATCGATCAGGAAGCGGGCATGGAATGATGGTGATTGATAGACATTGAATATTACTAGATATTGGATAACAATCAACTGAGAATGTCTGTAACAACCTAAAATTTTGACAATGATTTTAAAATGAAATTTTGGAGAATCCTGAAAATTCATAAGTAGAGCATTGTGACATTGTGTTTTTTTTTTGTGCAACGGCGCTATAGGAAGAAGCGCGACATCACTAGTTTTGGTGTGGTGACACACCACTATGTTCTATTTTATAGGAATTGGAATCACATGAAGTGCAATGGCACTGGGTGATGGGAGCGCCGCGACGCCAAACACTAAAATAAGTTTTTTTTTATATTTTAATATAAATATTCCTACCTTTCGCTCCCTCCCTCACTCGTGTGTTGTTTGCTTGGTTGGGAATAAAGAAAAAGAAGAGAGAGAGAGAGAGAGAGAGAGAGAGAGAGAGAGAGAGAGAGAGAGAGAGAGAGAGAGAGAGAGAGAGAGAGAGAGAGAGAGAGAGTGTTTCAGGTTATTTTCATCGCTTTTACTGTTACAGATTTTATTCTATTTGAAGTAAGTGATTATACTCTTACCCAAATTTCGATGATTTTGATTTCTACATATTTTATCTCTCATAAATTTGTCAAAAATATATTGTCTCCTCATTTCGTAAGCTTTCACCATGTAACTTTTGATATGTTATAAATTTGATCATTATGAACAATTTAATATAGTTTTATTGCATTTTTACTAGTTAAACTACGTATAGAAATTTTTATGTGAAATAAGTAAGGAAACTGTACACTTAAAATGAGTTGAATGTGATTTGATTTAATCATAATGAAATATAATATATGTTGAAATAATTGATATAATTGATATGTACTAAAATGTAATATTGATACTGGTATGAATACGATAAGATAAAATGAAATATTTAGTATATATGTATATTAAGTGTATGAATAGTGATTAATAGAGAAAATTTAATTTGTCTTATCAAGATTAACAACTTTTTTTTCTTATGCTCTCTTGAATTTTGTTAGAATTGAGAAGTAGATATATTTTTTATGACATAATTTAAAAATATTATTTAGTAAAAAGAATTCTTACACAACTCTCCTTGGCCTTGGAACACTTCCAACTAAGAGGTCCACGGTTCGAGTCTTTTATGCGTTGTGTGTGTGAGTTTGCCTTTAATGGCCTAAATGTCCAAAAAAAAAAAAAAAAAATTCATAGCCTTAAGTTTAGTTTGTAATATTTTTTTTACTGTTTTCTAAAGCAAATTTTTAGCAAACAACATTAAAAATAGTAAGAAAGCAAAAAAAAGTTGGTTATATTAATTAACAACTTTTTTTTTTTTCTTATGAATTGAAAAGTAGTCTTGTTGGAACACTATTTTAACTTCTAGCCAAACAACACAAAAGTTGGTTATATTGGTAAAGGTGATGATAACTTTAAAATTTTAAATTCCCAAAAAACTTTTTAATTTTAATATTGTAATTTTTTTTTTGGGAAAATTAATATTGTAATTTAATTAGAACTATTATTTTATTTAAATAAAATAAAAAACCCTCATTTAATCGACACATAATAATTTAAAATTAAGGGATTTTTTTTTTATCACGGTATCTAGCTGTACTTAATAATTTTACCATTTAATTCTCAAATATTAACATTTAATAAGTTTTTTTAAAGCATGTTATTATATTATTTAATTATAGACTAATTTTAATTATATATAAATTGGCCTTTAGTAAACAAATTACGTGTTTTTGCATCAAATCCTTCTATTTAAAACACTAAAAAAATTTAAAGCTATTTTCCAATCTCTTTCACATTAACCAATTTTTTTTTCTAGGCGTTCAAATATATTGCAGATTCCACCGTCCATGGCATGACTTTATTTGCTTTTTTAAGATGTGACATGTCTGTAGCAAAAGGGCCATAATGTAAAAAAAAAAAAGGCTTTACGTGTAGCAGCCGCGGACTCAGAACTTTTTTTTTTAAATAAAAATTGAATAAAATTAATTTTTTAGGACAAATTTAAGTTTACATATAAGTGTAATTAGGACTGTAAATGAGTCGAACTAATGCCATAGCATTTTGAGCTCGGATGGCATATTTTTTAGGTGGCTTTTACTTGAGCTTGAACTCGACTCGTGTATTTGAACCTTAGGATTGAGCTTAGCTCGATCACAGGCTCAATTAGAAGGAAATTTTTATGCAATTTTTATTATAAGCTTGTTTAGAATTCATGAAATTTTGCAACAAATTTAAAATTGGCATTAAGTAGATAGCTCCATCTCTCTTGATTTTTTTTTTTTTGGAGAAAATATGAGATCAAAGCACAATCATTGATTATTAACAAAGATTAAATAAGTAATGGAAAAAAAGTTAATACAAAGTTTTGCAAATGACATCATTGTCTCTTCTTGTATTATCACACAAGACAATCACTACATGAAAATGTGCGATTACCGTCGGACCTTCCGGCGGATATATATACGCCGGTAATTACGGCATGTTTATAGGAGTCGTATGCGACGATAAGATTACGGTGAAGTTGCCGGTGAAATTACCGCAGGTAATTTTTCGATGCCGATTACGCCGGTTTTTGCAGCGTAATATGTAAGCATATTGTAAAATGCAGCGCATTTTACGCCGGAAATTTCCAGCGTATTTATCGGCTGATTAAATGCAGGTCATTTTAAACACAACGAAATATTACCATTGTAAAAAACACCGGAAAGTTTTACGGTGTCATATCGGCCGGAAAATCTGTCGGTTAAAGCCCTATTTCAATCCCGAGCCCGTATGGCTTATTATTTCATTTCGTCTCCGCTCGCCTCCGTCGCCCCAGCGTTTCCCATCGAAGCTCGCCCTGCCAAGCCTTCCGAACTACCACAGAGTTTGCTGACGCTCACCGCCTCCGTCGCCAATGAAACGCCGCAGTTTTCAAGAAAATCCACTGTAATTTTTTTTCCTTAGTAGAAATTTGCATAGAATGGTGAGGACCTTATTTGATACGTGATAAGGTTGGAGTAGCTCCATTGTTGCGAAGACCATTCGACCTACTTTGCCGACGTTCGCCGCCTCATTCGTCGACTTCGTCCACTGTAAGCTTTTATTTTTTCTTGTATTTTTCTTGTATTTTTTCATTAGACTTTTGTAAGAGGATGTGCCTTAGGTATGCTTTTTTCTGATGATATTATTCATGTTGATATGAGTAGAGAGAGAGATGAACTACTAGACCTAATGAGGGGATTGTGACTTTGGGCGAGCAAGTCATTAATAAGAGTACATGTTATATATATATATATATATATATTGGATCTATTGTTCATAGTGCTGCAGAGATGAGGATACTCAAGTGGATGAGTGGCTTTACCTTAGAGATAGGTTCTGAAATGAGCATATACGTGATAAGATTGGACTAGCTCCATTAGAAGATAAGATTAGAGGAAAAATATTTTAGATATTAAAAAAATATTTATAACGGTGAAGGAAATGTCTGATAATGTGATGTGATGTTTGGAGCTTTGCATTTGGGGACATAAAAAGACGATAATTATAGGAAAAATATAATTAAGCGTTTGTGGTTAGAAGGAGAGTAGACGGACGATGGAACTCGAAATGATCGTAGTCAAGTTGTCAACTATTGTCATCTCCTTACTTATATTATCTAACATCCATTGCTCGACTTATGTCTGTCAAAAATCTTTATCCGACCATTATCACAAAATCTTTATAATTTATTAATTATCTACTCCACATTATATGTAGGTTATGAATATTATAAATCAAAGAAAATTGGATGTATAACCGATTGACGCAATGACAAAAGACATTAACATATGAATTTATTAATAGGGTGAACATTTTCATTTAGATAACGAAATAACTATCCAGCTTTATATCAGATGGAATGTTTCGATGTCCATATTCTAAACATAAAAATCAAGTGCACCTAAGATCAGATGATGCAATTGTTGATCTGTATCGCAGAGGGTTCATGCCACAATATTGGTATTAGACTTCTCATGGTGAGTACGAGCCATATTTTGATTCTCGATATGGTCTATCTATAAGTAGTAATATCGCTGAGGATGAAAATATTCGACCAAATCTTGAGGAATTAGTTCATGATGCAACTAGAATATAATCTGAATAATATACAAAAGAGTTACCAAATAAGGAGGCACATAATTTTTATGATTTGTTGCTGCTCAACAACCAATATAGAAGGGGTGCACCACTCACTCAGAAGGTATGACACTCGTTATATTTCTTAGAAAAAAGCTTCGAAAGAAGTTCGGGAAATGTGGTTTAGAGAATTTGAGGTATGTGTTTAATATTTTTTTATATTATGTCTGAATAAATGATATATTATTTTTTACTTAAGCTAATAAATATATATATTATATATTATATGTTTTTAAATGCAGCGAGATTTTTGTTGGCTACTCTAGCACAATGACAAAATTAAAAAGAATTTTGAGAAGCGTGGGTCCACTCAGATGCGTGACATGTTTACAGACATTAGAAAGACTAACGAATAGCTATTATGGATTGGAGAGACTATATGGGTTAAGCGGAACACTACTTGGGGAGCGTAGAGTATATCAGGAGGAGGAATCAAAATCAACAGAATAAAGCTTATGATATTGGGAGCATGGGTAGTTCCCTTCATACTAGGGGCTTAGTTCCACAAATTGAGCATAGACGACGTTTGGTAATGAATTTTTAAAGTTTTTTTAAAATTTTCTTTAAGAGAAATATTAATAGAATTCTATTATAAAAAGAGATCCTATGTAAATAACCAACTTCTATGGAATTGCATAGTCACACACATAAGCGACAAGATGACCAACAATGGGTTGATGAGCGAGCAAAAAAAGCTCATGTCGCGCATAGTGGAAAAGAGGTAGCTCCAGCAGAGGATGAATCGCCGGATTCAGAATAATTATTTAGTTTTTTCAGTTTCATATGAACTTTTATCAATTTTTGAATATTTGATAAATTTTATGAATATTTGTTGATGTTAATGAATAATTTGTGACATTTTTGAATATTTGGTGATGTTTTTTTAATATTTTTAATATTTATATTTATGTTTATATTTGCTTTGAGTATTTAGTGAAGTTGTTGAAATATGTGATGTAGAAATCTATATTGTTGAGTTGTTCTTGTATAATTTTAATTATAAATTGTTTGTGTGAAAATCTGATTGTTGTCTCGGAAGGTAATTTTTTTAGTTATGTGTTGACCTCGTTTTTGTCATGATTTGTTCTCGAATGTGTTTGATCGAGTTGATCGGGCTTCGTCGGGCTTGATTCAATTCGAATCGGCATTGGTTCGAGTTTGATTTATTTTTATTTTATTTTATTGAATTAATTTTGGTCGAGTCGAGGCGAGCTCGAGTTGGCCCGGATCGAACCAAGCCTGACTCAGTATGAACCTGATTTCTTCCCTTGAGTGTAGCCAAGTCCTAATCAAAATTTGATTGAACCAAGCCAATTTGAATCCCATCGTTGGATCAGGAATTTGATCGGACGGCTCCGATTTCCGCTTTTTTTCCCTCTCGTGCCCTAACTAAGGCCGAGATCTCTATCTGGCCGCCTCTCTGGAACGCTCTGGTTCTCAGTTCGCAGAGGAGCTCAGGTGGAAGCTCTTTCATTCTCACCCGCTCGCTCTCAAGCTCTCTCTCTCCCGATTTTCCATTCGGAAAAGTAGCCTAGGAGCTCTCTCTCCCTTTCGTGGGCTCCCTCTCCTCCCCCTTTCGTTTCTCTGTCTCGGATCGGCGCCAGGAGAAGGAGACGGGCCGAAGCCCTCTCCTGTGTTCGCAAACTACAGCCAAGGCCGAAGCCTTGCCCCCGTCCGACTCCTTCTCCCGGACCAAACCCGACGCCTCTGCTCCCGTCTCTCCCTCTCCCGGCTTCGCACGGTCCAAGACCGGACCCGACGAGCCCCCGATGCCCTCCAGCCGAAGCTCGGTGCTCTCTTCGTCTTCTTTGGGTCGGAGAAGAGCCGGAGCCCTGCCTCGACGACTCTCACCCTAACCCGAGGCCCGTCCGACCTTCAAGGCTGAGCCCAACGCCTCCTCCATTTTCGGCTTCGCGCGTCTAGACTGAACCCGACGCCTCCTCCTCCGAGCAGGTATATCTCTCTCCTTCTCCCACTCATTCTTCTTTCTCCTATCTTCTTCTCTATTTACTCTATCTTCTCCACCTCTTTTGCTTGCTTCGTTTCTTGCTGGCAAGATAAATGACAAGAGACAGTGGTTGTTATCTGAGACTTGTTTTGATTTTCTAAAGAAAGAGGTTAATAGTTGTTATCATCTAGTTTGCTTTAAAAGAAAGGGGATATGTGAGAATGGTGAGAATGGTATGTTGATCGTTTCTTTCTGTCACATTCATGAATACTTTCGTTTAAGTTTCTTGTGAGAATAAGAAGATATATTGTTTGCTTTATTGTCTCTTATTTAGTTACTTTCGTTTGAAATTGGAAAGGAAGTGAGATTCCCTATGTCATTCTCCTTTAAATGAATAAAATTTCTGAAGTCCATAATTAGAGTAGAGCAATTTGGATCATATTGCTTCCTCATGTTTTGCTCTCTTGAAAGAAGATTCCTGTACAGTAGAGTTTGTTGCTTGATGCAGGAATGGAGTCATGTTTACATTAGCTTGCCTTTACAAAACCTAAGTAAAATTTTAATATGGTTTATGTTGTGAAGTATAATGATGGGAGTCAAAATTATTCTTGTTGCATTTCTTCTACAAAAATTGAAACAGTGAAACGTAGAGATATCCTGGTATGTTTCCTAATTATATTTGGCGATGTTTTGTTGATGTCAAGAATAGTGGTTTCCACACATAGATCTTTTATGTTGTTTTAAGACTCTTGGAGGTGATGAAGGATTTATTTCATGATTGAAGAATTGATGTAGCTTAACATCCCCTTAGTAGTTGAAAGAAAGGATCTATGTATGAATTTTGCCGTATTGGAAGGTTGGCCCAATATATGAACCGTTGTGGATTCTTTTGCTCTTTGAATTATACAGTTACAAACTTTCTTGAAACGTTTGACAATGAATGATATGGAGGTTGTTAAAGATGGGAGAGTTTATTATTTTTATGTTTCAAATACGAATTTTCTATGTAACTGATTTAACGAGACATTAGAGTGTTGGGTCATGTTTGATTATGAGATTAATTTAATTAATGGAGTTATGAGATGACTTCCTGCTGTATTAAATAGTGAAAGGTAATTCTCAATTTTGGAGATAGCATGTGTATTGAGCTTATTCATGGGCTGTTGATGTTATTTCTTCTACAAGATTGGAATAATAAAAGATAGAGAGGTCTTTATTTACTTTTTTTTTATCAAGCAAAAAAAATAAAGGAACATGTAAGTGAATCTTGACATCATCCCTTTTCTCGAAATGAGATTGTAGATTGTTGAAACACTTAAAGGATAATAGGAAATGCTATGAATCTTCGAAGATTTTCAACAAAGTTTATTAAGAAGCATGCTAGACTTGATTGTGAAGATTGTGATGTTTGTTTATTCTCAAGGAATGGTATTTTACTTCATACATCATGGCCAAACAAAGATATTTTGTTATTCATATTTGTGTTCCTCGTATAATCCTCAGCATATTATAAAGGGCTTTCAGTTAAAACAGTTATGTAATTCCATAGAGTTTGGAGAAAGTTCAAACGATTGAAAGGCTTATCTCTTGTATCATACTAAACAATTTTCTAGTGGGAAACATACTTGGTCGACTTCTAAGTAATAACTTTCTTGTTTTAAAAAAAAAATGATGATTCATCTCCTTTATAAATTTTTTTTTTTGTTTGCGTTATCTACGGTAATGATTTCAAGAGAACATTGGCAACTTCGCTTCTCTCCCATGACTCTTGATTATGAGAGATTCTAATTTTCATGTCTATGAAAGTGCATTGTTGGTAGGTTCGCATGAGATTCACGACTTTATTGTCTTTTCTTTTGGAGAAGTATTTGAGGGCATTGTATTTATTCATGTATCTTTGATATCAAGTTATGAGCATTCTTGAGTTTAATATGATGTGATTTGAATATATATTGAGGAGGAAAACGAATGGGCATAAAGATTTATAATTTTCTTCTATATACGTTCATGGTTTATCAACTTAGAGAAATATAACTTTGGCTTTCGCCCTCAAACATGTATGTTCTATCAATATGGGTCTGCGAAAATATGTGGGATGATTTGGTATATGTTCAAATTTCAATCTGTGAACTTCAAGTGTATGTTTGGCCTCTTTGAGCTAAGGTTGTTTTGGGGAGAATTTTATATATATTTCTATAATTCCATGGCTTTGTGTTGAGGTATTTGCAATTTTCTTTACAAAACATTTTGAGAAGGTTGCATGCTTTATACGAAAGTTTTATGAATTTGTTTAATGTGAGAGTTTTGTGAATTTCTTTATGATTGAGAAGTTTTAGGAAATATTTTGTATTGAAAGATTTTATGAATGGCTCTATGTTTCGAAAGCTTTATGATGAATTTTGTGAATTGCATTTTGCGAATTGTTTTATGTTGAGAAGTTGGATGATTTGAGTTTCGTACACGCTTTACAATGAGGGGTTTTACAGAACTTTCTTGTTGTAATGCCCCATGGATTCCTACCCCACACCAAATTTAAGAAAAGTACTTGATTGGTTTTGTGTCAAAAGGAGTTTTTGGTGTTTTGTTTTCTTTTTGATAAGGGGCTTTATGTGTTGTTTCATTTTGGAGAATCTTTTCATAAGATATTGCTTTGGGGTCGAGACCTTAATGAGGTGGATTTATGTCTAGATTTTTCTTATTGGGATGAAGTGATTTATCTTGCATAGGTTGTATTTCTTTCATTAGTGTTTGTTTCTAAGGTGTAAGGTTGGAAGAATGCGGTGGATAGAAAGAGATGTTGTTTTAGTTCTAATTTTGGGAACTTGAGTTTCCCTCGCTGCTTCGAGTTTAGTAGAGGATAGTTTGTGTAGTCGAGTCGGGTCTATATTAAGTGCTTTACTTGGATCGTGGGGACAGTAAAAATGGCATTAAAGCACCTTCTCTTTTATTCGTATTACATTGAATGAGAGTGAATGGTGTCTTAGAGATATGCTTTGCTCTGAAGAAGCATATCCAACGATAAAATGCCTATATCCCTTTATTGTATTATTTTATCTTCTCTCTTTCTTTTTGGTATTTTTGTAGTTTTCGTTCTTCTTACACTTCTACTATCTTCCTACTTGTCGTCTTATTTTATTCATAGATTCTTAATCTTGCTAGTATATGTATGAATGTTCAGAGGGGTTAGAAAGACACTTACTTTAGTCCCATAACACTAATGACACCTAAGGACAAAAATTAAGGATCGAGTTTTAGATAACATAGACTTAGGGTGCATGCTCCTTATAGGATAGAGACATCAGAACATAAAAAATTTAGTGACACTTTTTCCTAGGTTTAGCGTGCCTTAATCTGTTAATAACCGACCAATCGAATCAATCATAATCCAGCTTCTAAAAACGTATCAAAACATTTTATTCTTAATCCAACCTTAATTAACGAATATAACTATTAAACTGTAAAATTCAAACCAAATTTAACTGATCCCTTAAACAACCCCTAACCAACCTAAAAGTCTTAAAAGATGTAGATTAAATTAGGAGAGGGAACCTAAATTAAAACTCATTAAGTTAAAAATCTTCTAAAATCCAAATCTACTAACTCACCTAAAATTCAATCAAACCTTAAGCTAATCTTTTAAAAAAAATCAACAAACCTTTTAATACAATTATATCAACTTGGTTTTTAGGATGGACTACTCCGGGCTGCGGGGCTAAGTGTCCTAAGGAGGCCTGGTTCCTCGAGCCTGGTGGCACAACGCCACGAACCAGTTGATAACAAACTTAATTAATCTAACCCCTTAATTGATAATAAACTGCCAATTAATCTTTCTTTCTAATTTGTAACTATTGAATAATTCAATCAAATCCTAAAATAAAATCTCTTAAATCAATCTTTTAAAATCAGTCAACAAACCCCTTAATATATAACAATCACTCCAAAGATGAAGTTTATTGGATGGACTACTCCGAGCTGCGGGGCTAAGTGTCCTAAGGAGGCCTGATTCCTCGAGCATGGTGGCACAACGCCACGAATGAATTCGATGGAGTGGCAAAACTTTAAACTTAATTGATTATTAATTATTTGAATCAAGCATCAATCGATAATAAATCATCTAATCCACCTTTTCTTTTAATTTACAACTAATTAAAATAAATCAACTAAATACTAAAATAAATCTTAAGATATTAATATTCGAACTTAAACTAAAATCCCTCTTTTGCCCTTCAACAAATCAAATGAAAGCAATTATAATTAAAACTATCCTACACAGGACCTACCCAAACCTACACACTGTTACACACCCTTAGACTTGTTTAATTAGAACACGACTTTTAGCTCTAGGTCAGCCTTACATTTTCTCTTGTTATTCAATGCTTGTTACATATACATGTTCTATAAATGCAATTATTAAATTTCTTGTTAGCTTTATTCAATTTCCTGTTAGTTATATCTTTGTTATTTATCTATATTTTTTTTTGAACGGCATCTACGCTCATATATATATTTCTATGTTATCTTTTCTTGCGAGTTACATTGGAGCTTAATGATCGGAAGCTAAACGGGACCGTTTGCTTATAAGCTTTTAAGTGGCAGCGCCACATACAGTCAGATATAATTTCTGCAGCTTGCAAAAATAAATCTTTAATTATATATCGGAACTGCTTCACATCACACACTGCTTGTTAATAGGTATTATAGCATATTTAGGTAGCCAGCCTTAGGTTAGTTCACTAACAAAGCTTTGACTCTATAGGTCAAAGCTTGCCCCCCTTCTGTGAGACCTAGAGACCATTAGGGTCATTTAGGCCTGTAGAGTAGGCCACCTACTTGTTCCATTGGGCATCGTCGTTTTCCCACACGAAGTGGGCATCGCTAGGTTTTTGGCCTTCTGGTTTTGGGTATGATACCCCCCTTTTTCTTTCTTTTTTTTTCTGTGAGCCTTAGAGACCATTAGGGTCATTTAGGCCTGTAGAGTAGGCCACCTATTTATGCCATTGGGCATCGCTGTTTTCCCACACGAAGTGGGCATGATTATGATGATTTTCTGTGTGGGTACCTTGCCTGGAGGGTACCCCTAGGGTGTGTTTATTTATTTTTTCTGTACTCTGGATGTCATACATGCATTTGTCTTTACACACCTTACTTCACATTGTATTTCACTTACATACATGCATTACATCAGTAGACTTAAGGATATTTTGTATCTGTTTCATGCATCATATATGGCGCTAGGTACATCCTTTTGTATATTGTAGAGTCCCTAATTAAAATATTTTAAACTACACGTCCTTGATTTCCTAGGATAGAGCCTTCCTATCTTATATACATATAGGGTGATTGATTGTATTTAGGATGTTAGCTGGCAGCTCACTCCAGGCAAGCATAAGTCCAGGTTGTACACCCCACAGTGTGTCTCCTTTCATCTGTGTTTTGAGTATGTCATTTCTCTTAGGATAGTAATCTGGTCTTTGATCTTCTAAACTCAAAATTTTAATCACATCTTTATTCATTCAAAAATGTCTAATCATCACTAAGGGTAAATAGAAGAGACTCTTTGGAATAGAACTTAGGAACTCTTTTTGTGCACCAAATCAAGAAGTAAATAATACATCGTCCTTAATCGAGAGTTTTCCTAAGTCAAGGCTTATGATGTAATTAACTACGGGGGCTTGCGCCCGTAGGAAATCGATCCCCACAATCAAATAAACCCTATTCGATGCCGATGTATCGAATAGGGGAAATCTCGTGAACTTTTGGGTTATAGATATTATTATCCATCGAGGTTGGTAGGTGAAAGCCGCTATCCTCCATGGCTAATCGTATCTATAACTCCATCTGCTCTTCCATCGGCCTGCTTGTGTCGGGTGTAAAGGCCTACGACCATTTTGTCCTACAGGACAGTGTGATCGTACCCTTTGCATTCGAACCACACGAGCGGAATCCTTTCGGAGACCCACATTATGCTACACGTTTTTGGCAGATAAAACGTTGATAATACACCGAAAATGATGATACAACAAATTTCGTATCGATTTCTGGTGTCTTTGGTATGCTAGTTTTTTCGACAGATACAACACTGATAATTTTTGTTGTTTTGTTTTCAGCGTCTTTAACGACGTTTGTTTCGCCGGTATTACCAACGAATTTATATGCCGATAATTCCGACGTATTTAACGCCGGAATAAGCAACCATATAACGACATAAATTGCACCCAATTTTTCACCGATTCGGCGTATTATTTACACAGGAATTTTTTTTCCAATTCGCGAATTATCATCGTATAAAAATCTGCCAGAAATCCGACAAAAACATACTTTTTCCATCAAAATTTTCATATTACCGGCGTATTTCTGTGCGCCGATAATACCATGTTTTCCTGTAGTGAATGAAGATTCATAGACAAATATACATATGAGTAATACAACTTCATCACATTTTCATTAAAAATTTAGGCCAATAGTTCAATTAACAAATTAGGGGTGTCAAAATCTAACCTGATCTGAAACCCAACCCGGACCCAAAAAATTGTGGGTTTGGGTCAATCTGTTTGCTATACGTGTCGGGTTCGAGTTCAAGTTTTCAACCCGTTTGTAAAATTGGGTTGGGTTCGAGTAAACCCAGAAACTCGAAATCAACTTATTTTGACCTTGTATCATGTTGCAGCGTCACCTTTAGGAGAGCCATCCACGTGTCAGGCCAGTCATTCGCATCAACCCAAAACGTCGCTGTTGTTTCAGTCGTCAAGAGAGCCATCTCGTCTCATCACATCAGGACAAACATCCCCTGTATGCTACTGGCTGGCTCGACCCCTCCAACTGTAATATTTCAAACTGCTCCAGTATCGTCCAGGCCGATCTGGGATCGTCCTGGGACGATCAGTGTATTTTCAGTTCCAGAATCTGTCCAGAATTGCTCTAAGTGATTTCCTGTAGGGATCGTCCAGGCCGATCGAGGTATCGTCCCGGGACGATCAGTGGATGGCACAAGTCAGTGAGTAGAGGTTTTTATCGCCTATGAATAGTAAACATCATCCTGAAAAATCGTCCCAGGACGATGGGATTTTGGTCTGATCGTCCAGGCCGATCTGGACGATCGGCCGGGCCGATATGAGCATTACTTAAGGGAAATCAGACGTTTTGAAGAGAGAGAAAATAAAAAAAAAATAAATATCTGATTTCAGCTCTGAGGAGAGAGAAAAAGAGAAAATTGGAAAAGTTGATTTCGGGAAGACGCGGAGCCGTTTTCGAGCGAAGTGACTGTTGAAGAATTTGCTGTGCTCGAGGTAAGGCACATTCCGTCTTTCTCAATTTTCAGTTCCGTCGAGGTTGGCGGTATTTTTCTGTCCGGATTTAGTTTTCGTTACGGTTTTTCGTCCGTATCTTTTGATTGGTTCAGTTTTTACCGCGTAAGTTTCTGTATATCGTTGCCGTGCCGGGTGTGCACGTTTTGATTATATTTTGAAGATTTTCGTCCGGATATTTTTGATTCGACTGTGTTTTTAGTCGACCTGATTTTTCTGTGAAATTGGAAATTATCTGTGCAGTAGAATAAATGTTCTGGAATATGCTTATCTATGTTCTGTGCGAATTCGGTGAATTTTCTTTGCAGGAATTTTTGTGTAAATTCTGTATACTGCCGTTGTGCTGCCCGATTTTCGGGTAATTTCTGAAATGTCCGGATTTCTTCTGAATTGTAATGCTATATGAATAAGCTATAAAAAGGGAGTTATAAGGGGCCTGAATCCTATGAGATTCAGTTAGTGAAAGGGGAAATCTGAAATGAGCTCAAATCTGAAATCTGATATCTGTTTCGTTCCGGATCCGATGAATTCTGTTCTGGTGCTATAAGCACATCTGTTTTGGTGCCGTGAGCACAAAGGGAGACATAAGGGGCCTGGATCCTATGAGATTCAGTCAGTGTCTGGGAAGGGAGGCATAAGGGGCCGGAATCCGTAGAGATTCCGTCAGTGTCAGGGCATTTAGCTATATGTATCTGTTCTGTTCTGTACGAAATTGTGATTTTGATACGATATGCTCCGTACGATTCTGATTTCTGAATTCTGATTCTGACTCTGTTGATTTGTTCTGATATGATCTGTACGATTCCGATTCTGATTTGATATCTGTCCGTATACGTTCTGATTTCCGATTCTGTTCCGATTTCTGATCTGATTTCTGTCTGATGAGTTTGGTTTTGGTTTCTGAGAATTTAGATTGGTGGTTTGTTGCTTTGCTGAGCTGTTGAGCTCACCCTTGCTTTCTAGTGGTTTTCAGGTTCTGGGAAGGGCAAGGAGGTCCAGGATTAGTTTCAGAGTCTGATCCGATTAGGTACTTTTGTACTTGTTGATTTTTGTACAGTCATGGCTTTCCTGTTCTGTCTTTCTTTCTGTTGAAAGCCATGTACTGTTCTGTAGATGATTATTTTGAGGAAATGAAAAGATAGATGTTTTGTTCCGCTGCATTTGATGTTTTTAGTAGCTCTGTTGTTCTGTGTGTTTTCTGTTGAGTTATGTATTTGGGAAGTTCAGTTCAGCAACCTAATCCAAAGCCAGATCCTGGATAAGCAAGTAAGTGTGCGCTCGCCGCGCTCCGGCTCGGGCGGGATCCGTCCCCGTCGGGTCGGGTCGTGACAAGCTTTTGTGGTATCAGAGCACTGGTTTTGGAAACAGGTCGAATTGTAAAACAGAGCTTTAGGAAGTGATCAGTGAGTCTGTCTGGGAGGTAGTTTTGAGTCGTTTGGCTTTTTATTGTGTTATTTTTGTGTTGTTTTTGTGATAGTTTTCCGGATTTTCTGGATTTTTCTGTATGGATCAGCCAGACCCAGACATGACAGACGGTCAGAGTGATGATCAGGCAGCACCAGTGGGGAGTACAGCCCCAGTGGTCGGTGCTGACACACTGTCCCAGTTTGCTTCGTTGGTTGCTCAGATGATGAGCGAGACTCAGAGCAGAGCTTCTACTGTTAGATCTGAGGACATCGATCGACACCTGCAGTTGTTTTTGAGGTTGAAGCCTCCGAGGTTTGAGGGCGCTGTTGAGCCCAGAGCAGCCGAGGAGTGGCTGAGGAGATTAGAGAAGACTTTTGACGGGATGCAGTGTCCTGCAGACAAGAAGGTTCCGTTAGCAGTTTTTCTGTTGGACGGAGAGGCTGAGCACTGGTGGGATGGCCAGCAGGCAGCCAGATTTCAGGGCAGATTGAACTCTTTGATCACGTGGGAAGAGTTCACTGAGGTATTCAGAGATTGATTTGTTCCCCCTTCTGCACGACAGCAGATGCAGGAGAGTTTTCTGAGGCTGGTTCAGGGGAGCAAGACGGTGATGCAGTACGAGGCTGAGTTTACTGCATTAGCCAGGTACGCTCCGCAGCTGGTTAGCACTTCTGCTGAGAGGTGTTACCGATTTCTGAGAGGCTTACGAGACACTTTGAGGCAGCCTTTGATACCGTTCCGGATTTCTGATTTCTCTGAGCTTGTGGAGCGAGCTCGTCTGATTGAGAACGACATGACGACTACTCAGCAGCGGTGGTCTGCGAGTAGGAAGAGGTTTGGAGGTGATACTTCTGGCAGTGGTTCCTCTGGGAAGAGGAGATTTGTTCCTGGTTCTGGATCTGGAGATTCCAGAAGGAGCGGAGGATCGTCTGGTACTGTTACCAGTACGACTGGTTCTGGATCTGTCAGTTCGGCACCTGTGTGCCAGAGTTGTGGACGGCGACACCATGGCCAGTGCTACAGGATAGCTGGTCTTTGTTTCAGGTGTGGTCAGCCGGGACATAGGATTGCAGAATGTCCACAGATGGGATATGATCAGCGATCTGAGGGTTTAGTCAGACCTGTTGGTTCAGCAGCAGGAAGACCGAGGACTGTTCCTCCACGCTCTGAGGGATTTGCTGGTAGGGGTGGTGGTTCTAGTTCTGCACCACGGAGACCACCTACGATTCAGAGGGAGCAGAGTAGTTCTGTTGCTTCAGCTCCTGTTCCAGTTCAGCCACGAGTTTACAGCTTGAGTCAGCAGGAGGCTCGAGATGCTCCGGATGTTGTGACAGGTACGGTTTACATTTCTGATCAGCCCTGTCGTGTTTTGTTTGACTCTGGAGCGAGTCATTCTTTTCTGTCCGAGCATTGTTTTGAGCTTTTACATTTGGATTCGATGGTTTTACCGGTTTCTTTGTCTGTGATTTTACCGGCTGGGAATCCATTGATTGCTCGACAGTTTTGTTTGTGTGAGATCGAGATTTCTGGCAAGAAGTGGAAATCGAGTTTGATTCGATTGCCGATTTATTCGTATGATGTGATTTTGGGAATGGATTGGTTGAGTCAATATGAGGCTCAGATTGACTGTCTGAAGAAGCAAGTGAGTTTGCTTGTGGCTGGAGAGAGAGTTGTATTTCAGGGATTACGAGGTGTTCTCTCCAGTCTGATTTCTGCGTTAGAGGTGAGCAGAATGTGGAAGAAAGGATATCCAGTATTTTTGGCTTCGGTGCGGGATCTGAACCTGGAGGTTGGTTCTGTTTCTGAGATCCCTGTGGTACGGGAGTTTACTGATGTTTTTCCTGAGGAGTTGGTTGGTTTACCTCCGGATAGAGATGTGGAGTTCTCTATCGATGTTTTTCCGGGTACCGCTCCGATATCGAAAGCTCCGTACAGGATGGCACCGAAAGAACTTTCTGAGTTGAAAGTTCAGCTTCAGGAGTTGGTTGACAGAGGTTTTGTACGTCCTAGTGTTTCTCCTTGGGGAGCACCTGTTCTGTTTGTGAAGAAGAAGGACGGTACACTCCGTATGTGTATTGATTACAGAGATTTGAACAAGGCCACGATCAAGAACAAGTATCCTTTGCCTCGGATAGACGACTTGTTTGATCAGCTTTCCGGATCTTCGGTATTTTCGAAGATTGATTTGAGATCCGGATATTATCAGGTGAAGGTGAAGGAACCTGATGTGGTGAAGACTGCTTTCAGTACTCGGTACGGGCACTACGAGTTCTTGGTTATGCCTTTTGGGGTAACCAATGCGCCTGCTATTTTCATGGATCTGATGAACCGAGTATTCAGGGAGTATTTGGATCAGTTTGTGATCGTCTTCATTGACGATATTCTGGTATATTCTGCTTCTGAGGATGAGCATGCCAGACATTTGAGGATTGTATTGGAGACTCTGAGGAGGCATCAGCTGTATGCCAAGTTCTCCAAGTGCGAATTCTGGCTGAAGAGCATTTCATTTCTGGGGCACGTGATTAGCGGAGAAGGTATTTCTGTGGATCCCCAGAAGATTCAGGCAGTTGCTGATTGGCCAAGGCCGACTACGGTATTTGAGGTACGTAGTTTCTTAGGCATGGCCGGGTATTATAGGAAGTTTGTGAAAGGATTTTCACAGATTTCGACTCCTCTGACGAGACTGACTCAGAAGTCAGTTCCTTTTGTTTGGACACCGGAGTGTGAAGCTAGTTTTCAGAGATTGAAGGATTGTTTGACTTCAGCTCCAGTGTTGGCGCTTCCGTCAGGTACGGAAGGTTTTCAGGTGTTCAGTGATGCTTCACTGAAAGGACTGGGATGTGTCCTGATGCAGCATGGTCAGGTAATTGCTTATGCTTCGAGACAGTTGAAACCACATGAGAAGAATTACCCGACACATGATTTGGAGTTAGCTGCTGTTGTGTTTGCTTTGAAGATTTGGCGTCATTATCTGTATGGCGTCACATGTGAGATGTTTACTGATCATAAGAGCCTGAAGTACATTTTTACTCAGAAGGATTTGAATCTGAGACAGAGGAGGTGGCTCGAGTTGATCAAGGACTATGACCCGACTATTCAGTATCAGCCTGGGAAGGCGAATGTGGTAGCAGATGCTTTGAGCAGGAAGTCTTCTGGATTCTCAGGTATTCAGCTTACCTGTGATGACTTTCTGATTCGTGATTTGGAGAGATTGCAGTTGGAGGTGATTTCCTCCAGTGATTTGGAGTTGGCTCAGATGAGTATTCAGTCTTCTTTAGAAGCAAGGATTCAAGAAGCCCAGAAGTCAGATTCTGATTATTCGAAGTTGCTAGCTCAGATTGGATCTGGTAAGACTCCTGAACTTCGAATTTCTGATTCTGGTGCTATTTTCTGTAAGAACAGGTTGTGGGTACCTGTGTTTGGAGATTTGAGGCGGGAGATTCTGTATGAATCTCATCATTCAGGCTACACTGTTCATCCAGGCAGTGGTAAGATGTATGCTGATATGAAGCTTTTGTTCTGGTGGCCTGGGATGAAGAAGGATGTGGCAGAGTTTGTGTCGAGATGCGAAGCCTGTCAGTTGGTGAAGGCAGAGCATCAGCGACCGGGTGGACTGTTGCAGTCGTTGCCTATCCCTGAGTGGAAATGGGAGGAGGTAACGATGGATTTTGCTATGGGTTTTCCTCGATCACGACAAGGACATGATGCTATTTGGGTAGTTGTGGATCGATTGACGAAGTCAGCCCATTTTCTTCCGATCAGACAGACGGATTCAGTTGAACGCTTGGCACAGATATATGTGAAAGAGGTAGTCAGATTGCACGGTGTGCCTCGTGTGATTGTATCTGATCGAGATGGACGTTTTACTTCCAGACTTTGGAAAGGCATTCAGCAAGGCTTGGGTACGAAATTGCATTTCAGTACAGCCTTTCATCCTCAGACCGACGGACAGTCTGAGAGAATTATTCAGGTACTGGAAGATCTGTTGAGACTTTGTGTTCTGGACTTTAGCGGAAGCTGGGAAGATCATATTCCGCTGATTGAGTTTGCCTATAACAATAGTTTTCAGTCCAGTATCGGTATGGCACCGTACGAGGCTCTGTATGGCAGGAAGTGCCGTACTCCTTTGACTCTGACGGAGGTCGGAGATAGACAGACTTTGGGGTGCCACTTTTGCTGATGAAACTGCTCAGAAGATTCATTTGATAAGAGAGAGATTGAAAGCCGCTCAAGATCGTCAGCAGAAGTATTATAATCAGAAGCACAGATTTGTTGAGTTTCAGGTTGGTGACTTTGTGTATGTCAAAGTCAGCCCGATGAAAGGTGTGAGCAGATTTGGTCAGGTAAGCAAGCTTAGTCCAAGGTATGTTGGACCATTTGAGATTTTGGAAAGAATTGGAAAATCTGCTTATCGCCTATTGCTTTCTGATTCTATGTCTGATGTGCATAATGTGTTTCATGTATCCACTCTGAGGAAGTGGGTATCCGACTCTGGGAAGAAGGTATCAGCTGAGGAGGTTGAGATTCAGGAGAATCTGGCGTACAAGGAAGAGCCAGAATTGATTTTAGCGTACGACGTCCGCAAGTTAAGAAA
The DNA here is from genome assembly GCA_016618105.1 of Dendrobium huoshanense. Lineage (NCBI taxonomy): Eukaryota > Viridiplantae > Streptophyta > Magnoliopsida > Asparagales > Orchidaceae > Dendrobium > Dendrobium huoshanense. Next base: position 78,848,365 of record CM028358.1, on the reverse strand, counting down.
TAAAGAGATTCCGATGGTTAAAGTCCAGTGGAAGCACCGGACTGCACGGGAAGCAACTTGGGAAAAGGAGTCTGATATGAGACGGTCGTACCCGTACTTGTTTTGACTGAGTTTGGATTGGATAATGTCGAGGACGACATTTTTCTGAGTTGGGGAGATTGTAATATTTCAAACTGCTCCAGTATCGTCCAGGCCGATCTGGGATCGTCCTGGGACGATCAGTGTATTTTCAGTTCCAGAATCTGTCCAGAATTGCTCTAAGTGATTTCCTGTAGGGATCGTCCAGGCCGATCGAGGTATCGTCCCGGGACGATCAGTGGATGGCACAAGTCAGTGAGTAGAGGTTTTTATCGCCTATGAATAGTAAACATCGTCCTGAAAAATCGTCCCAGGACGATGGGATTTTGGTCTGATCGTCCAGGCCGATCTGGACGATCGGCCGGGCCGATATGAGCATTACTTAAGGGAAATCAGACGTTTTGAAGAGAGAGAAAATAAAAAAAAATAAATATCTGATTTCAGCTCTGAGGAGAGAGAAAAAGAGAAAATTGGAAAAGTTGATTTCGGGAAGACGCGGAGCCGTTTTCGAGCGAAGTGACTGTTGAAGAATTTGCTGTGCTCGAGGTAAGGCACATTCCGTCTTTCTCAATTTTCAGTTCCGTCGAGGTTGGCGGTATTTTTCTGTCCGGATTTAGTTTTCGTTACGGTTTTTCGTCCGTATCTTTTGATTGGTTCAGTTTTTACCGCGTAAGTTTCTGTATATCGTTGCCGTGCCGGGTGTGCACGTTTTGATTATATTTTGAAGATTTTCGTCCGGATATTTTTGATTCGACTGTGTTTTTAGTCGACCTGATTTTTCTGTGAAATTGGAAATTATCTGTGCAGTAGAATAAATGTTCTGGAATATGCTTATCTATGTTCTGTGCGAATTCGGTGAATTTTCTTTGCAGGAATTTTTGTGTAAATTCTGTATACTGCCGTTGTGCTGCCCGATTTTCGGGTAATTTCTGAAATGTCCGGATTTCTTCTGAATTGTAATGCTATATGAATAAGCTATAAAAAGGGAGTTATAAGGGGCCTGAATCCTATGAGATTCAGTTAGTGAAAGGGGAAATCTGAAATGAGCTCAAATCTGAAATCTGATATCTGTTTCGTTCCGGATCCGATGAATTCTGTTCTGGTGCTATAAGCACATCTGTTTTGGTGCCGTGAGCACAAAGGGAGACATAAGGGGCCTGGATCCTATGAGATTCAGTCAGTGTCTGGGAAGGGAGGCATAAGGGGCCGGAATCCGTAGAGATTCCGTCAGTGTCAGGGCATTTAGCTATATGTATCTGTTCTGTTCTGTACGAAATTGTGATTCTGATACGATATGCTCCGTACGATTCTGATTTCTGAATTCTGATTCTGACTCTGTTGATTTGTTCTGATATGATCTGTACGATTCCGATTCTGATTTGATATCTGTCCGTATACGTTCTGATTTCCGATTCTGTTCCGATTTCTGATCTGATTTCTGTCTGATGAGTTTGGTTTTGGTTTCTGAGAATTTAGATTGGTGGTTTGTTGCTTTGCTGAGCTGTTGAGCTCACCCTTGCTTTCTGGTGGTTTTCAGGTTCTGGGAAGGGCAAGGAGGTCCAGGATTAGTTTCAGAGTCTGATCCGATTAGGTACTTTTGTACTTGTTGATTTTTGTACAGTCATGGCTTTCCTGTTCTGTCTTTCTTTCTGTTGAAAGCCATGTACTGTTCTGTAGATGATTATTTTGAGGAAATGAAAAGATAGATGTTTTGTTCCGCTGCATTTGATGTTTTTAGTAGCTCTGTTGTTCTGTGTGTTTTCTGTTGAGTTATGTATTTGGGAAGTTCAGTTCAGCAACCTAATCCAAAGCCAGATCCTGGATAAGCAAGTAAGTGTGCGCTCGCCGCGCTCCGGCTCGGGCGGGATCCGTCCCCGTCGGGTCGGGTCGTGACACCAACAAATTATTATTCGAGCTTCACATTAGACAAAACTCATGGAAGTCCCATTGGGAGCTAGCTTGCCTCGCCACATCCGGTCCCTCCCGTAAATGGTAGCCCCTGCTTGCCCTGACGGCCTAACCGCCGACTTCCCGGACCTAGACGTGACGCCGACATGCCGCTTACTCGGCCATTTTTGAATCAAAACGAATTTACGGGTCGGGTTGAGTCAACCCGGCAACCTGCGCAGGTCGGACCTGGGGTTGAAATACCTGACCCATTTACAAAAATGGTCGGGTTCGGGTTGACTCATTTAAATCCGGGTCAACTCGGGTTCGATCTGAACCCGACCCTTCAACCAAATTTGGCACCCCTATAATAAACTCAAATAAGGGATAATTGTTTTGAATAGCAAAGTTTATGAAATGTTCCTAAACACTAGAAATAGCATGTGATATGAGTCACACATGTTATTAATGATTTTAATGTTACTTTGAATTGAGAATTAAAAAATAGTGAATAAGATACACCTTGTCTTGAAAATGATTTTAACTAGATGGTAATGATATCCCAATCTCTTCGTCATCTTCCTATTCTTGCAAAATATATATATCACAATATGTTATTAATATAATAACAATTAAAAAATATTAAAGCATAACAAATCAATACTTATCCTTCAATCCATTGTGGACACAAACCTAATTTGAAGCTTGTACTGTTTCAATACTATATTTAGAATAGTAAATATTTACAACTCTCTCCCCTGCTAAAAATATAGATATTGAAGCAAACGTGCTAATAAAAATTGATAGGATGTCTATAGCCAGTGGCGGAGGGAAGGGGGGGCCAAGGGGGGCACGTGCCCCCCCTAAAAAAAAAAAATCAATTGTAATTGTCTTCAACCAATCATCACCACCAGAGGAGAACAAGGAAGAGCAAAGGTTCACATGTGCATTTTTTATATATGAGAGAAATTGATTATTTTCTCTTATATGCATGCTAGATTTAAGAGTAAGAAGTAATTGGATTAATTTATTTTTCTAAATCAAAGACTAAGCTATTGATATATCATCAAAAATAATATTGATCTGGCACGTATTTCAAAAAAGAAAAAGTTAGAAACTTCAAAAATTAAATCGGAGACCATCTAAACTCCGATTTCAATAAACTTATAGTTGAACTAAACGTCTCAAAAATACGAACCCAACAACACCAAATTCGACTCAATCCGAGCACAAATGAGTCCAAATCAAGGACCCGAAGCACATTTGGAAGATTCAAAACATAATTTGGATGATAAAACGGTTTTCAAAATTTATTAGCTTATAGTCTAATCGAGCGCCTCGACGAGACGAATCCAACGAGCTAAAGATCATTGATTTCTGATATCATTAAGCTATATTTTTATTCAGATTTATGCTATGCAAACAATAAATTTCCTTTTTTTCTATATTAATATTTATTAAAATTATCATATTATATATATATATATATATATATATATATATATATATATATATATATATATATATATATATATATATATATATATATATATATATATATATATATATGTTTTAGCAAAAATCTTCGACTTTTATCTGAAACTTTATTTTAAAGAATCTCGACTAACTCGACTAAATTTTAGTTGAAATTGAAACTCACTTAAATTAGTTGAAAAAAACATATTTTAAAGAATGTTGAGTAAAACTCATTTAAATATCATTCGTTCCTCTCTTGTCTCGAAAGAGAGACCCCATGGTAATGAGACAACAAACAAAATTATTTTAATTTAGACCCCCCCCCCCCCCCCCCCCCCCCCCCCCCCCTCAATAAAATTTTTTTAACTCCGCCACTGTCTATAGCTAATATTGATAATGTGTGCTATTTCGTTTAGTTGCCCTTCCACCATGCAATAATGCCGAATATTCTACTAGCTAGAGAAATCTCTATACAATTTTGTAGATATTTATCTAAATTTAATTTTAGAAGTTTCTTGCTTTTTCATATATATATATATATATATATATATATATATATATATATATATATATATATATATATATATATATATATATATATATATATATATTATATATATATATATATATATATATATATATATATATATATATATATATATATGTGTGTGTGTGTGTGAAATCATGTCATCTATTATATTTTTTTGATCAACTTTCATGTCCCATTCTTGAGCTGATAATTTCCCATGTTGTAGCCACTGTCCTCAATCTAAATGTGTCACATCTTCGGACATATATATTCTTATATAATTCATATAATAAATCACGAACATATAAAATATTTTGCCTACTCTTATCTCCATCATAAATCATGGGATATGCAAAACTTTATAATAAGAAATTTCATTATTGAATCCATAATAACAACAAATGTCATTAGAAGTTTACATTCGCCTCAATATTTGTCAATTTTGTTCTTCATTTTTTAATCATATCTCTAACAAATTGATCAGGAACAATTGAGTCATCATCTAAAACCTTCTTGATTGTACATGTTAGTGATAAAATAAATTTCAATAGAGTATTAAATACCTAAAAGAATATTTCTTTTTTTCATTAAAAAGCCTAAGACATCACAATTATTATCTATATTATTTCATTCATCTTTTATATGAATTATGATAAGTTATCCAGCTCCCTCTCACTATACTAAAATACTATTTGCCTTTGCATTATACGGTTGCAATTCATCATTTGTCTCTAAATTTAATGGGTCACTAATATTATTTTTGATAAATGGCACCAACTTATTGGAATGATCATTTTGCATCCGCAGTCAGCCTTACCCGCACAATTGAGTCGCTCAACGTGTAAGTGAGCCGAGCATTTACTTGATCAAAGTCGAGCTCGATTACTCAATGAGCTCGTAAATCTGCTCGAGCTCGTGCTCGAAACTCGATGAGCTTAGCTCACGATCTCGTGAGCTCGATAATGAGTCAATTTCAAGCAGACTCACGAGTCGGCTTAACTCATTTGCATCCCTAACTATAGCATAAGATGAAACATTTTTGTCATAAATAATTAAATATAATAGGAAAAATGCAAGAATTATTTTCTTAAAAAAAAAAAAAAGATTGGCACCAATTTATTGGAATGATAATTTAGTAAGATTGATAGAATAGCTTAATATAATAGTAATATTAAAGAATTAATGGGCATGAAATCAATATGATTTTTAATGAAATATAAATGTAGAGAAATAATTATTGGGTAGGTGGTGCATGCATGCATCACATTTACAAAAATATGATAAAGATACACTCATTAGAGTCTCAATGATATTCTTTTCTTTCGTTCATTTTGTCACACCCCAGAATCTAACTTGGAAAGAATGTCGATCAATTCGCAACGATTTACCAGAGTTATCTATAAATCCTTCAGTAAGCATTCTATCAAACATCTATAACATTTAAAACTTCAATATAACTGTCGATTCATATCTCAAAACATCATGTACAATACTCAGGAACTACACTATCAATACAAGTAGAAAAGCTATCCTGTCCTGAGTACAAAAGAATCAACTATCTATCAAAAGAACTAAAAACCTGCAGATCTGGATCAAATCCTATCTCCTGCTCCCGAGCCCTGACCTGAAAATATCAACCACATATAATGAGCTTTACAAAGCCCAGCAGGTCACCTAATACCTATAACTGAAATCAAAGCACGGCAATACTATCAATATGCATGTCAATCTATCAATCTGAATCAGTCAATGGTCAATGAGTTAATGCAGCGGAAATCAATAGTCAATAAAACCAGTCAATGCAGCGGCAGGCAATACGATAAATCAATTCAATCAATCAATGTCGTCAATCAAATCGATACGGTCAAGTCAATGAATCAGTCGAGAAAAGCGATACGAAACAATAGATCTATAAAACAGTCAATACAGTGAAGAACAGAAGCAACAGTGAATCTATAAGTCTATATGCAGCAATATCAATGAATCTATAAGCAGTAGTACGATGTCCATGCTATCGATGCAATATCTATATCCATTTCTATATCAATGCTCAATGTCAATGCACAGAAATCGATCAGTGAAATCAAAGCAATCGTACGATCTAGTAAATCCAATCAAAGTCGATAAAGCAGGAATCTATAAAACAATACAGTAAACATGCAATTCAATACTATATACTGAACAAGTACAATCTACTGGTCATGTTGCTGTTGTAGAATCCATATTGCTGTTGTAGATAATACATTGGTTCAATCAATAAGAGTCGTCACTCTTTTCGCCCGTCGGCATATCAATAAACTCCTTATGTCTCCCTTCAATAATCAATAATCAATGTTTAAAGGAAAGCCCGTCGGCCCACCATCCTGTACAGGTATCAATATCAATCTCCACCAATGTTCAACCAGGTTCCACTTGCGATCAGTATCAATAGTCAATTCAATCAATAAGCAATTCAATAGTCGATATTAAAGCAATCATGTCAATAATCAATGCATATCAGTTCAATCTATCAATTTCATACAATTCAGGAATCATACGAAAATCGGGCAGCGTAACGGTAGTATACAGAATTTACACAAAAATCCTGCAAAAAGACACAGTTTCCAAATCTATCCAAATTACAAAGGAATATCAATAACATCAATACAAGACTATTATCCTATAGAAATCAAATCAATTCAAGTCCCGATTATTTTCTATTCAATTAAAAGCACGAAGAATTCGATTAAAATCTCGTAGAATCAATTCCGACCGGTAAAATCTTCGTAGAATACATTCAAATCGTGTACAATAATCATATCTATAACATACTAAAAGTTGTGCGGTGAAAGTCTTGTCAAATCAAAATCAGGTCGAAAAGTCAACTACGAAAACACAAAACAGATCATATCTCGGTCAAAACACAAAATCTCTGAAAACAGAAACAGGGTTCGGAGTCCTTACCACGAGATCTTCACTTTTCCCAACAGCAGCGTCGGACGAAAAGCGCTCCGCGGTCTCCGAAAATCAACTTTTCTCTTTTCTTTTCCTTTCTCTTTCTCTCTCTACAAAATATCTGATTTTTGTTATTGATTTTCTCTCTCCTCAAAACGAGCTCATTTCCTTATATCATACATGGATCGGCCTGGCCGATCGTCTCGATCGGCCTGGACGATCAGACCAATTCTGGTCGTCCTGGCCGATACTCCAGGGCGATGATCAGGACGATTTTAGGAACAGTGCAGATCGTCCTGGACGATCTCAATATCGTCCTGGACGATTCTGTCCAGAATTTGCTCCAGAAATCAGCTGTTTTCAATGCACTGATCGGCCTGGACGATCCAAACTTCGTCCTGGCCGATTCTGGGAGGAAAATCCAAATCAGAGAGGAACAGTAAGGAAACGAGATATTACAATCTCCCCACCTTAGAAAAATGTCGTCCCGACATTTCCCTACAGGTGCGAAGCAGAAACAACGATGTAAAACAAATCGATCAAAATCCAAATCCAAAACAAAACTCGTCGAAATCCATACAGAACACACAATGCAATCAATCAAATGTCAATATGCGATGTTCATATGTCAATATCAATCGGTTAGTCAAATCAATCTTACCAGTAGAATCTTCTGGTCGTTGCTGATCCTGATGCTGTAAACTCTGTAGACTGTAGATGCGTGGCACCACTGGAGGAAGTGCAGAAGGTCGTGGCGCAACTGTCTCCCTCTGATCTCTAACAGTCCTATCATCAATCCGGTTTCCTGATCTCTCACTGTAGGCTCTCGAGGCAACAGTCCTCTGCTGTCCTGTACCCGTATCAGTCCTTCCATCCAGTCCTTTCTGAGGACAATTTGCTGCTCTATGTCCTTGCTGTCCACAATGAAAACACTGTCCCGTCAATAGGTAGCACTGACCTGCATGTCGTCTACCACAATGACTGCACGTGCCAGAACCACCAGGTGATACTATCGATGCTGATCGTGACGCAGATCCCGATGCAGATCCCTTCGAACCCTCATACCTGCTTCTCTTCTCTCTATCTCTGGAATCATCTCGTCGTACCTCATCTCTCCTCCTCCTGGTATCCTCGTACCTCGATACTGGTGTCGTCAACTCAATCTCTATCAATCGGGCCCGCTCCACTAGCTCAGAAAACTCATGGATCCGGAAAGGTACTAGTGGTTGCCTCAGCTCTCTGTTCAATCCATGCAGAAATCGATAACACTTGTCTTCGGCAGTAGGGATCAGATGAGCAGCGTACCTCGCAAGTGCAGTAAACTCGGACTCGTACTGCATCACTGACTTGCGGCCTTGCTCCAATCTCATGAAAGCTTCCTGCATCTGTCGCTGAGCTGACGGTGGTACAAACCACATCCTGAATACTGCAGTGAACTCATCCCAGGTGATCTCAGCATTGGTCTTCCCCTGGAATTTCTCTCTCTGCTGTCCGATCCACCATCTCTCTGCCTCGCTCTCCAACATGAATACTGCCAAAGGTACTTTCCTGTTTCCCGGACACTGCATGCTATCAAAAATCTTCTCTATCCTCATTATCCAATCCTCAGCAGCCTGTGGTCCTACAGCCCCTTTGAACAACGGAGGCTTCAGCTTATGAAACATCTGTAAGTGTCTATCAACTTCTTCCTCTTTACTCCCACTCATCTTGCTCTGAGCATCCCCCATAACATGTGCAATCGCAGTAGCTAACTGCATCATACTCTCTGACGGTACTGGAGATGCGCTGTGTTGCTCATTCGGTACACTGGATTCTGCTGGAGGATCCATATCTTTTCACCTGCACAATTCAGAACAAATGATACACATATGCAATGATGTATGCCAATGAAGCTCTTAAGCTACCCAATCTACCCAATCTCTCAATCCAAACCTACAACTCTGGTAACAATCCATTCTTCCAATAACATTGCTCTGATACCAACTTGTCACACCCCAGAATCTAACTTGGAAAGAATGTCGATCAATTCGCAACGATTTACCAGAGTTATCTATAAATCCTTCAGTAAGCATTCTATCAAACATCTATAACATTTAAAACTTCAATATAACTGTCGATTCATATCTCAAAACATCATGTACAATACTCAGGAACTACACTATCAATACAAGTAGAAAAGCTATCCTGTCCTGAGTACAAAAGAATCAACTATCTATCAAAAGAACTAAAAACCTGCAGATCTGGATCAAATCCTATCTCCTGCTCCCGAGCCCTGACCTGAAAATATCAACCACATATAATGAGCTTTACAAAGCCCAGCAGGTCACCTAATACCTATAACTGAAATCAAAGCACGGCAATACTATCAATATGCATGTCAATCTATCAATCTGAATCAGTCAATGGTCAATGAGTTAATGCAGCGGAAATCAATAGTCAATAAAACCAGTCAATGCAGCGGCAGGCAATACGATAAATCAATTCAATCAATCAATGTCGTCAATCAAATCGATACGGTCAAGTCAATGAATCAGTCGAGAAAAGCGATACGAAACAATAGATCTATAAAACAGTCAATACAGTGAAGAACAGAAGCAACAGTGAATCTATAAGTCTATATGCAGCAATATCAATGAATCTATAAGCAGTAGTACGATGTCCATGCTATCGATGCAATATCTATATCCATTTCTATATCAATGCTCAATGTCAATGCACAGAAATCGATCAGTGAAATCAAAGCAATCGTACGATCTAGTAAATCCAATCAAAGTCGATAAAGCAGGAATCTATAAAACAATACAGTAAACATGCAATTCAATACTATATACTGAACAAGTACAATCTACTGGTCATGTTGCTGTTGTAGAATCCATATTGCTGTTGTAGATAATACATTGGTTCAATCAATAAGAGTCGTCACTCTTTTCGCCCGTCGGCATATCAATAAACTCCTTATGTCTCCCTTCAATAATCAATAATCAATGTTTAAAGGAAAGCCCGTCGGCCCACCATCCTGTACAGGTATCAATATCAATCTCCACCAATGTTCAACCAGGTTCCACTTGCGATCAGTATCAATAGTCAATTCAATCAATAAGCAATTCAATAGTCGATATTAAAGCAATCATGTCAATAATCAATGCATATCAGTTCAATCTATCAATTTCATACAATTCAGGAATCATACGAAAATCGGGCAGCGTAACGGTAGTATACAGAATTTACACAAAAATCCTGCAAAAAGACACAGTTTCCAAATCTATCCAAATTACAAAGGAATATCAATAACATCAATACAAGACTATTATCCTATAGAAATCAAATCAATTCAAGTCCCGATTATTTTCTATTCAATTAAAAGCACGAAGAATTCGATTAAAATCTCGTAGAATCAATTCCGACCGTAAAATCTTCGTAGAATACATTCAAATCGTGTACAATAATCATATCTATAACATACTAAAAGTTGTGCGGTGAAAGTCTTGTCAAATCAAAATCAGGTCGAAAAGTCAACTACGAAAAACAAAAACAGATCATATCTCGGTCAAAACACAAAATCTCTGAAAACAGAAACAGGGTTCGGAGTCCTTACCACGAGATCTTCACTTTTCCCAACAGCAGCGTCGGACGAAAAGCGCTCCGCGGTCTCCGAAAATCAACTTTTCTCTTTTCTTCCTTTCTCTTTCTCTCTCTACAAAATATCTGATTTTTGTTATTGATTTTCTCTCTCCTCAAAACGAGCTCATTTCCTTATATCATACATGGATCGGCCTGACCGATCGTCTCGATCGGCCTGGACGATCAGACCAATTCTGGTCGTCCTGGCCGATACTCCAGGGCGATGATCAGGACGATTTTAGGAACAGTGCAGATCGTCCTGGACGATCTCAATATCGTCCTGGACGATTCTGTCCAGAATTTGCTCCAGAAATCAGCTGTTTTCAATGCACTGATCGGCCTGGACGATCCAAACTTCGTCCTGGCCGATTCTGGGAGGAAAATCCAAATCAGAGAGGAACAGTAAGGAAACGAGATATTACACATTTCTTGATGGTGACTGTGAGATTACTATTAATGTAATTATAAGATTTGCTGGCAACTTTTGATGGAGCAAAAATTGAAGAAAGTTTGAACATGCAGATTGCAGAGTAGTATCCTTCTTATTAAGGCTAATTTAAAAAAAAGAGTTTAGAATGTGTCAAATTATTTGATATATTTGGTTGAAATAGGAGAGGAAATGCTTTGAAATAGAAGAAAGAAATGCTTTGAAGAGAGGGATAGGTAGAGATAGACTGGGAAAGAAGGTTTTTAAGGAGAGAGAATGAGAAATGAGAGAAGAATATGTCAAATCAGTTGGCGGTTTTATTTTAAATATGAAAGATAAATACATTGGAGAGCGATCGTTGAGAGAGACAAGAAAAAAAGATCATTATTTGGGATTTTTACATACATAACACCTAAAATTATTGAAAATACGTATTTAACACATAAACTTTTATATTTATTAATATACCAAACAAAATCCTCTTTTCTTTCTATTCTGCCACTCCATTGAAACGATGAGATATTCATTGTGGAAGGATGCCATTGATGGTGAAGACAGTGGTTGATAGTGATTTTTGATGAAAGGTTTAAACGGAATATTAGAATTGATTAAAAGATGGGTTTTAGGTGGTACATTAATTAGTAAATATATAAGTTTAGATGTTAAATATGTATTTTCAATAATTTTAAATGTTATGTATGTAAAAATCCTTTTTTTTTTCAAGTTTCCTTTCCATCTTTTTTTATTTTAATTTTCTTAAGACGAGTTTGAATAAAAATAATTATGTAATTATTTTAAGAAATTTTTTTTAAAAATTTAAAATTTATTCAGAATATTATATTTTAAAAATTTTATATAAAAGTAAAAAAAAAATTATAAATTCAATTAAATATTTTATTTTGATTAATTTAATCTTTTTCATGCTTAAAAACATAAAAGATGAACAATTTTTTGCCTAAACCTTAATAAAATATTTATAAAATAATTATAACTTTTAATTAAATATAATAATTTATAACAAATTATTTAATTAATTATTTATCTATCTTTTAATAAATTAATGAAAAATTATTAAATATTCAAATTATTTATGTAATATTATAAATATCTAAGATTTTATTTTATATTTTTTTAGTTTTATAAAATAAACTTAGAAATAAAACTTATATTTTTTTAGTTTTAAAAGTCGTATAATGTCAAATTTAATTTATTTATAAAATATACTTACATAGAAATAAAAATAGCCTCATGAAGATTTGCTCATTCCACATTTGGTTTTATTAACAAATTTGATATGCACCGAAACAACTCAGATTGAAAATAGTAAGGAAGCTCTCTCAAATTTAAAACCGGTTTTAGGATAATTTTTTTTACTATTTTTTAAAATCAGTATAAAAATTTGGGATGATTTTCTTCCTACTTCTTAAAGTTGATTTCTAATACAAATATTATTGTACTAAAAAATAGTAAAAAGCCCATCTCAAATGAAGTCTAAGGTTTCGTTTGGGATGGCTTTCTTCTTGCTTCTTAAAACGACTTTCTAGTTAAAAAGTTAAAATTTTTATATCAAAAAGTCGCTTTAAGAAGCAGAAGGAAAGCCGTCCCAAATGAAGCCTAAACCTTTGTTTGGGATGACTTTTTTATTGCTTCTTAAAATAATTTTTTAGTACAAAATTTAAAATTTTGAACTCAAAAGCTATTTTAAAAAGTAGTAAAATTGTCTTTTCAATTGAAGCTTAAATTTTTTTATTATTTTTAAAATATTTTTTAGTCCAAAATTTTTTAATTTTAATATATATATATATATATATATATATATATATATATATAATTTTAAAAATAAAATAATTTGTCAAACAAATGATGTCTTAATGGGTCCCCACCTAAAGCTAAGGTCCCAGCAGGTGGGAAAACTGGAAGAGGGCGCATACATTGAATTGGGCCCATAGGTTGATGTTGAAATAAATAGTTCCGTACACATCACTTGATAACGCAGTAGTTGTTTTGGGGCCCGCTGGTTGATGTTGTAATTTACTAATTTGTAAACTTGTCATAGTTTCATACTCATCGCTCGGCTAGTTGTGCTGGGGCCCGCGGGTTGATGCTGCAATCTTGTATAGTCAAGCGAGACAGCGAGTTTATTTTATGTTTTTTTTTTTTTGTTTTTTTTTTTTTTTGTTGGAACGTTTAGGGGATTCGAGGGCACGTGAGAGGGAAGGAATTGTTTCCTTCGATCTTTCCGGCCGTAGTCCCGATCTTTATTTTATGGTTTCACAAGGCTTTGCTTTTGGTGATTCCGCCATGGCAATTTATAATAGGGAATTTTTACATATCTAATACTTAAAAATTACTCTATTTATTTATCTAATATATAAATTTTACTATTTACTATTGTACCACCTAAAACACTAGTAGGTTACCTAAATTGTCACTTTCGTTACTTCCTGTTACATATGTCAACCAGAACCTATCTTTCGCGCAGGAATCACTTCTTTGAAGAGAATGTCCCGATCGAGCAACTCAATGTTGCCCATGCCGGTCGTCTTCTCCACGCCGTCCACTCCGGTCGTCTTCTCCGGGCCGTCCGAATACATCCCAACCGATCTGAACTGTCGTGTGAACATCCCATCTAACAGCCGATTCAAAAATTAGGTGCTCACGCTGCCCACACCGGTCGTCATCTTTAAGCCGCCCATGACAATTTTTTTTTTCTGGTACTTTTTTTTTGTGCACTAGAATTTACAAACAGAGAAATATATGATTATTGGCTACTACTTGTTTCTCCTTAACAAATTCAGAAATGTAGCTTTTTTTTATTCACAAATGGAGTTTGAACCTTTAAGTTTTGATCTTGCTTATGTTCTGAACTCTCAAAAGTTGCTTCTTTCTAAAATTAGTGTACTAGATTCAGATCTTGCTATTGCAAATAATTGCCGCAACTGCAAAATCTAGGATTAGAATATAAATCTAATTACGCTTCATCTAAAACAAGTCTCCATTTCTTTCTCTAAAAATTTTCTCTTTAGATTTTGAAATGAAAAATACATCAATGAAAACAAATCTAGCACTAACATATTCTTTTGCAATTTGTTTGATCACTCGGTCATTTATACTCTTGAAACCTTATTCAAACTTATTAGGTGTATAGAAAAAATATTGTTTGATTATCATATTGGCAGTTCACAGAAATGCAACTTCGTTGTTGTACATGCCGAACAAATGGATGAGCAAGCTTTGTTTGCAATTTGTTTTTGCACATCATGTATAAATATGGGAACCGAGTTTTTGTATAGGCCGAGCTAGAAAGAGACGATGAAGGCGAAGCAGAAGTTTCAGAAAGAGAGGGTCGGGGTTTGTGTATGATGGGAGGTAACATAGTGTTAGTTTTGATGAGGGTAAGCTTTTTCTGGTGTTAGATAAGTAAATATTGAAGTAAGTTTGGGTGTTAGATAAGTAAATAGAACAGTTTTAAGTGTTAGGTATGTAAAAACCCCTTTATAATTTTGAAGTAAATTTTATAAGTGTGCGTTAGAATATTTATAATAATAATAAATTAATATTTAATTTTATATAAAATATATAATAAGTGAAGTATGAGTTACTTTTTTATTATTTTTAAATAATTTTTTAATACAAAAAATTTTAGTTTTAGATATTTTTTATTAAAAAATTATTTTAAAAAATAGTAAGAAAACATTCCAAAAGACTCTTTAAATTACTAGACCTAGGCATCATTTGGGATGACTTAATTTCTTACTATTTTTTAAAGTATTTTTTAGCACAAATTTTTTAAATTAAATATTTTTTGTACTAAAAAACTATTTTATAATACAATAAGAAAGCTATCTCAAATGAAGTCCTAATCTAGATGAAATAGTTCAAATTCTAAGAGAATAATTATGATATTTTAATCATTAATGAATTTTTGTGATCAAGTTAGTCATAAAAAATGCTTTGGCTTATCTCCATGAATGTTTTTTCATGTCAAAATGTTGCCTTTTAGTAGTGTATAAAATTCATGAACACTAACCTTAGAAATTAATTTATGGGTGGTTTAATGAAAAAAAAAATTAAATTTTTTTGTAAATGTTGTTAATAACATTTTTTTGGGGAAAAGTTGTTATTAACATTGACCATCATGATTTTTTTAAAGTCAAAATATTACCGTTTGCTAAGATTTCAAAATTTTTTTTTGTAAATTGTATAGTACTTGCCAAAGTAGGTTGAAATTTTTTGTAGACATCCCATAGATGATGTTATTTATAAGAAGTTCCGTTTTTTAAATGACCTGGTCGCACTTATTCCTAGAATATTTGATTTGGCGCATACTCCACCAAGATATATTATTGCCTATGAGATGATTTTATGTGTGTGGATGAGACTCACTCTAGCTCCTGAGTTACTTAAGATTAGCACAATATGTAGAGTTACTTTATCACAGGTTTCAAGTAGGGCTAGCTATATGATGAGAGCAAACATTAATGTTCTTTCCAAAATGCTACACAAGTGCACGTGTTGATTAAATAATAAAGTGATAATTAGAGTATTGATCCCATTAGAAAAAAAAATATTTTACAAATGCCCCTAATATTGTCTACTATAAGCAACAAAATTGATATTATGGAATCGTGATGAAATTGGCTAGCAAGTAGCAACTACTACAATTGCTGAAAAGATAATTTAATCAAAGTAAAATATATTGTGAGCTTATGATAATGAATATTACAATATTTTCCTAAGTATACTCTTCTAAGGTATGTTGTGAATCAGAGTATATGCATCCTTAGATTTATGTCGAGTTTGCAAGGGTGTAAGATAAGGATATCACCTTACTAAATGATTTTATCTCCATAGATCCCAAAAACTTTTTCATTTTATGTCTATGTATATATGAAAGCATTTTATTTACTATAGTCTACATAAGGAAAAATACGCCCAATTCACATCATAAGCCTAAACTAAAAAAATAGCTAGTCATCGATAAGAGTTCAAACAAAATAGATTTCATTATACCAACAACAACAAGATACAAGAGTTTAAATGGATAAAATGCCATTCATAATGGTGTTTACAAATTACAATCAATTAAAAAAAAAAGATGCTTCTAGATTGATTTCCCTTAAGCACACTCACTCTCCACGCTTAACTCCCACTCCCTTTAATATTTTGTACAATAAATACATGAGCAGCCCCCAGAAAATTGAAAAGAAAACTATTTATACCTAACACAAACTGACACAAGCGTTGCGACACGTGAAAGGTTGGTTTCATGATGTTACATAAATATTTTTACAAAAAAGTTATGAATAAAATATTAACATAATTTTCACTTATCAAATTCCCCCCAACTTAAGCTATTTCTAGTCCTCAAGTAATGTGATTGCACTTATGATTAATTCAACTCCTCAGAATAGAACATGGTTGTCTGATTATAGTCTTTCTAATCTCTGTCATCCAACTATGGTCTGTTATACTACCATTACTCAGCTACAATGCATGTAACTATCATCACCCGACTACAATCTTCTAACCTTTGTCACCACTCCAACTTCTATCACTTGATTACAGCCCTCCGATCACAATCGTCTGACTGCAGTCCTTTGACTTCCATAACTTGACTACGATCCTCTATTTGACATAGCTTCCCATGGCCAATTATCATTGTCGAAGCGTCATTGCCCAACCACCTATGTTGGAGCGACGTTGCCAACAATTATTATAAGACCACCACCGTCCAATCACTGTCATTGGACCATCAGTGACTGACTTTAATTAATTGACCAACACCATCTCTAGATTACAAATGCCAGATTATTATCTGTTGTTCAACATTATTGGCCAATTGCAGATTCCTAACCACCATCATCAAAATCATCATTGCTTGATCACCACTATTATTCGACCGCCACCTTCAAAGCACCACCTCTCTATCATCGTGTTATTGGTCAACTGCCTCCTAATCCATATTGTCAGATTATTGTCACTCTGTCAAAACCATTCTAATATCTTTCAATATATATATATATATATACTCGACAATATTTTTTACCAGCTCTTCATACTCTTATAATCTTTCTATCTCCAAATTAAGAGAGAGATACAAATGTTTATATATCAATACATACATATTAAGAAGGCCAAATTTTAAGAAGCAGCATTCAATTTGGTAGATTTAGTAGAGCATGATTCGGTGGAAATTTAAAAACGAGCAAATAAGTCATACCTTTTGGCGCATTCATAGAATAGTATTAAATTAATTTTTTTTAAATATTATAAAAATATATGAAATATTATAAATATTAAAATACCGTTCATGTATATAAAGTATATAATAAAGTGTAATAATCTAATTTAATGAGAAAATGAATATGTAAAATAATTAATTTTAAAATAGTTTTGTAAAAAAAGTATAGTTAGAGGATTAATTAAATATATTAAAAAATCAAGAGAATAGTTTTATTATTGTAAAAAAAAATTCAATAATTAATAAATATTGTTGCGGGCTAGAATATACGTGGCGGTAGAGTTTGTAAGTTTACGTCTGAGCGTTGTACGATTATTCAGCACACAAACAGGAGATAAAAGATTCAAGTGTAAGTGATGTCGGAATTCGGAGATCTTTGGCTCGTTGGATTCGTCTCGTCGAGCCGTTCGATTCGAGTATAAGCTCGTTAAAATCGAATACCGTTTGGTGACTCAAATTGTGATTCAAACCTTCCAAGAGCGCTTTGGGTCCTTGATTCGGACCCATTTGAGCTCGGATTGGGTTGAATTTGGTGTCATTATGTTCGTGTTTTCGAGACGCTCAGTTTGACTATAAGCTCGCTGAAATCGGAGTTCAGATGCTCCTGAATTTAATCTTCAAAATTTCCAACTAGCTTTTTTAAAAAATCACTAAAAGTTAATATTATCAACATGATTTATTTACTCATTACTATTAAATTTACTTCAAAAAAATTAATTATTACAAGATAATTTCTTTTAATATTAAATAAAATATGTATTTATTCTAAAAAAATTTAGAAATATTAAATAAAATATATATTCCTGAAATTTCATGAAGTTAATTTTTCTTATAATCTTTATAATCCATTCAATTTTCATCGTTAATTCATAAAAATTAATAGGCCAGCTCTATTTTCAAGAAAAAAATGATTACAAACTACTCTCAATACCTCGCAGCACAATAATCATTTTACCAACAGCTCACTTATTTAAACACTTCTCGAAACACGACAACCTAACTCGAATTAGAGAGGAACATTTGAATTTCCGGAGAAAAAAAAAATTCACCATGAACAATACGCCATAAGTAAACGCGTTTTCACAATATACATCAAGAATGCGTTAAATGGCCTAGCGTATTCTATGAATGCCCTAAATTATTAGGCGCATTCTATGAATGCGCCAAAAGGTATGACTTGTTTGCTCGTTTTTAAATTTCCACAGAATCAGGCTCTTATTACTAAATCTACCAAATTGCATGCCGCTTCTTAAAATTTGGCCTATTAAGAATGGGCAATAACTAGTGATTTTCTATTTTTATAAGTTTTTTATGTAAAAACTTTGATGCGTCTATGCTTTTTTTTCATGTTATAGATCTTCATATAAATATTAAATATCCCCATATATTTTAATCATTAAATATCCTAAGATAAGCTTTATGCGATTCTTTCAATGATGCCTATGTCCCCTCGTCCATATCTATTACACCCGAAAGAATTCATTTAAAAATAATAGTGCGCGCATAATTGGGGAGAACAAGCTGAGCATATTCCTAGAACATCCCAAAAGCTGGTCCACGCAGAGTCAAGCACTTTTTTTTTCCTTTTGAAGCATTTAAGGTTTCGTTTGGGACGATTTTTTTATTGTTTTCTAAAACGGAATTTTAGTAAAAAATGAAAATTTTTGTACTAAAACTCCGTTTAAGAAAACAGTAAAAAAGCCGTCCCAAACAAAGCCTAAGTCAATTAAGGCAAGGGCAAAATTTTCGGTGCATTTTTTTCCACGAAAATACTATTAAAACTAATGAATTTGCATGTTGTAGTTTAACCACTAAAATTGACTGGTACAGTGTGCACGTAAATTAAATAAATTCCATTTTTATATAAAATATTTTGAAGTGTTGCCTGAAATATTATAGATGTTGCCTGAAATATTATAGATAATAGATAAAGTTAATTTATTTGGAACTGATTTTTGTTTTTCTTAAAACAATTTTTTAGTACAAAATTAATGCTTCATTTGGGCCAGCTTTCTCACTGCTTTGTAAGACGACTTTCTTGTATACAATTTTTTAATTCAAGAAATTTTTATACTATGAAGTTATTTTAGAAAGTAATAAACAATTGTCCCAAACGAAACCAAAATTTTTTATATTATAAAGTTATTTTAAAAAGCAAAATGAAAGTCATTCACAAAATTTTAATTATTAACTTTGATACGTTGCCAAAAAATTATCTTGATCATGCACGAATATCGATGCAATTCGAGTTAGAAACTTCCAAAATTAAAATTGGGACCATCCGAACTCGAATTTATGCAAACTTATAGTCGAACTGTCTCGGAAATGCGAACCCAACGACACTAAAATAACCTCAATCCGAGTCCAATTAGATCCAAATCAAGGGTTCGAAGCACTATTTGAGGGTTCAAACCACAGTTTGAGTTACCAAACGGTTTTCAAACATGACGAGCTTAAAATCGAATCGAGCGGCTCAACGAGACGAATCCAACGACCCAAGATCGCATAATTCCAAAATCATTATAAGACCTCCAACTGTCTTTCGAATGTTACACGATCAAGGGATTTAATATTGGTCGTCAATCCAACCACTCCACATTTACCCCTGATCTCTCGTCTATTTTACGGGTCATGCCACTCCAGAAAATCTACAAATAGACCTGATACGTCATCACAAAATTAGCTTGATCATGCACGAATCTCGAGGCAAAAGCTAGTTGGAGACTTCAAAAATTAAATCCGGGAGCATCCGAACTCTGATTTCAACGAGCTTACAGTCAAACTGAGCGTCTCGGAAATACGAACCCAACGACACCAAGATCGACTCAATCCGAGCCCAAATGAGTCCGAATAAAGGGTTCAAAGAGCTGTTGGAAGGTTCAAACCGCAATTTGTGTTACCAAACGGTCTCTGATTTTGACGAGCTTATACTTGAATCGAACGGCTCGACGAGACGAATCCAACGAGCCCAAGATCACTAAATTCCGACATCATTAAGGCCTCCAAATGGCCAACGAACGGTGCACGGCGTTGGTTGACATCATTAGGATTCAATATCATTAGGATTCAATATCGACCGTCCATTTAACCACTCCCTATTCGCCCCTGATCTCACGCCTATTTACGGGCCATGCCACTCCAGAAAATCTATAAATAGAGCCCTCATTCTTCACAAGAGAGGATCAAAGCAAGGAAGAGAAGAAGAGAAGAAGAGAAGAGAAGGAAGAAGAGAAGGAAGGAGTTCCTCCTCGACAACCGCCGGACCACCGTCGGACCACCGCAGAACCTCGCCGGACCACCGCCGGACCACCACAGGAATCTCGTCGGACCACCGCCAGACCACCGCAGGAACCTCGCCGGACCACCACCTTAAGGCCCGACGTTCAGCTCCTACGTCTTACTGAAGACCCGACGTCCTGCCAAAGACCCGACGTCTTGCTCAAGGCCTGACACTCAGTCCCTACGTTCTGCCGAAGACCCGACGTCCTGCCAAAGACCCGACGTCTTGTTCAAGGCCTGACACTCAGTCCCTACGTTCTGCCGAAGACCCGACGTCCTACCAAAGACCCGACGTCATACTCAGGGCCCGACATTCATTCCCTACGTCCTGCCGAAGACTCGACGTCTTAAGTAATTGATTGTAATCTGATCACCCCTAGAGGTGATTCAGTCCTTTGTAACAAACTCAAAGTCTAGTGAAACCATTTTCAACTGGGCTAGGCCTCGTGGTTTTTTCCCTTTAAGGGTTTTCCACGTAAAAAATCTTGTGTTCTCTGTGTGTGCTAGTTATACGTACAACGCTAAGACGTAGAATAAAATCTCTATCGCCGCGTAATTTCTAGCCCGCAACAAGACCCATCATTTCTCTTGAAAGGGGATTCAAGCAAGAAGAGAAGAGAACAAAGAAGTGAAGGAAGAAGCTCCTACTCGATCACTGCCGGAGTTTCGCCGGACCACCACCGAAGCTTCGCTGGACCACTACATGAGGGCCTCACCTTCGCCGGACCACCAACTGAGGTGCTCACCTTCGCCGGACCACATCCGAAGGCCATCACCTTCGTCAGACCACCGCCGGAGGCCCTCACCTTTGTCAGACCACCACCTGAGGTCCTCGCCTTCGCCAGACCACCACCTTAGGCCTTCACCTTCGCCGAACCTCCACCTATGGCCCTCACCTTCGCCGGATCATCACCTGAGGCCCGAAGTTCTGCCAGACCAGCACCTGAGGCTCGGAGTTCTACCAGACAACCACCTGAAGCCCGAAGTTCTGTCGGACCATCACCTGACACTCGGACTTCTATCGTACAGTTGTTACTTGTAATCTGATCGCCCTCTGAGGCGAGTCATCCCATTGTAACCAACTCAAGCTCTAGTAAAATGTTTTTAACTGGGCTAGACCCCGTGGTTTTTCCCCTTTCAAGGGTTTTCCACGTAAAAAATATTGTGTTATCTATGTGTGAGATGAATATTCGTGCAACGCTAAGATATAAAATTACAACTATATCGCCGCATATATTGTAACCCGCAACAAACTTAATATTAATTAGTTAATCATTTAGCAAGATGATAGCCAGGTAAAATTGAATTCAAACCCACTGCAATTTTTAAATATCACATAAAATTTTCTTTGATAAAATGGCCTTGTGCTTTTGCACTCAGTTTGTCCCACATCATTTAGGAAAATAATTTCTTGAAGATCAAATGATTTCATTACGAAAGAGACCTTTGAGTAATACTAATCGTATTTGGTTTTTGGGGAATCAAACTTTCGAGATAGAAAGGTAAATCACGCCTACAAAATATGGCTTTGTATGATGATGTCCTCTTCTCAATAACGTGAAAAGTAAAACGCACTATTGTGGTAGCTTTCTAAAGACAAAGAGGCTTTTCGAGTCACGATGAATTTTATATTTCGAGTGTTATCCATGCTATGCATGTACGCATGAGTATATGATTTCAGCATGGCCGGTCATCAATTATAGGTAACTATTAGAATAACACCGCAAATCATTTTTTAAAGGAAAGCCTGCCAGCTCATTCTCCTATACAAAGTATTATATTTTCATCTTCACAATATTAATATGTTTTAATTCCTTTATGCCTAAAAGAGCTAAAGCCACTGCATTGGTCTTAATTCTAAAACTTTCCATGATAATAGCATCTCTAATTACAAGCCTATTTCACTTTGCAATTCTTTTTATAAGAGTTTTGTAAAATTGTTAGAAATATATCATGCCCCACATTATTCTTTTCTCTCAATACGAGTTTATTTAGAAAGGGTCTCTATATATAATATTTTTATTGCATCTGAATTGCTCAAAGAACTTTCTATTAAGAGGAAGAGCAACTATTTTTGTGCTAAACTAGACATTTTCAAGGTGTTTGATTCAATTTCTAGGGAGTTCATTATCCAACGTTTACTACAAAAATGTTTCCATCTTATTTTTATTACTTGGATTAAATCCTATATTGAAGAAGTTCATTTTTCTATTAATTTTAATGACTACCTAGTTAATTTGCTACTTTTGCTTCTCATCTCACATTAGGCAAGGATTTCTCTTATCTCCTCACCTTTTAAGTATTTGCAATGGATGGTCTCATTAATATTCTAGATAACTTACATGGGCACCTTCCCTTCTCGGGCCTCAAGATAGAGAGTCGACAAATTTCTCATATGCTATATGCAAATTATTTATTGATTTTTTGAGCGGGCTCTACTGGAAATGTCTCAAAGCTCAATGAGATTCAGCTAAATTTTAGATATGCCTCTGGTCTTAAAATCAATCCTAATAAATTCTCTATTACATTTCTAATCATTTTAATAAACCTGAGGAAATATACTATTGTGTAAATATTCATAGGAAGGTTACTTCCTTTAAATATTTAGGTATTCATATTTCCCTTAAAAGTTTTGTTGCGTCCAGGAGTATTCGCGGCGGTAGAGAAATATAAGATTTAACGTCTTAGCGTTATACGAAAATCCGGCACGCAATCAGATAAGTGAGAGAGGGTCTAGCATTTATAAGACACCAAGATTTTTACGTGGAAAACCCCTGAAAAGGGGGAAAAACCACGGGGCCTAGCCCAGCTTGAATGAATCCACTAGTATTGCAGTCGATTACAAATGAGGCCCTTCCTTGGTGGGAGGCCTTAGCTTGATGTACATCTTATGGAGTACATTACATGGTGTAAATACAAAGATCTACTATCGACGTATTCGCTTTGTTAGAAGGACTGCAGTCATCGGGCGACGTAGGTCAGGAGGACCGTAGTCAGCTGGCGACGGAGGACTGTAGTCGGCGGGCGACGTAAGTCAGGAGGACCGTAGTCGGCGGGCGACGGAGGTCGGAAAGAATGTAGTCTGCGGGCGACATAAGTCAGGAGGACCGTATTCAACGGGCGACGGATGTCAGAAAGACTGTAGTCGGCGGGCGACGTAAGTCAGGAGGATCGTAGTCGGCTGGCGACGGAGGTCGGAAGGACTGTAGTCTGACGACGAAGATCAGTAGGACAGCGTCAGGTAGGAGTCCAGCAATGGAAAGAAATGCATCTTCGCATAGACGTCCAACGAAGTCCGATAACCGGTAGAAGTCCGGCGTCGGGTAGAAACTTAGCGAAGAGTGAAGGTCCGACGTCGGGTAGAAGTCCGACGTCTTTGGTGGCAGAGGAGAAACTCCGTCTTCACTTGGGAGGAGTTTCGGCGTCAGGAGGGAACTCTCTTGTAAATTGGGAAGAATTTCAGCATATCATGGAAGTTGTGCAGAATTCCTGCGTTTCCTGAAAATTCGGCAGAGTTCCGGCGTCTTTAGGCGGCAGGAAGAGCTCCGGCGGTGGTCGAGGAGGTGAGGAATCTCCTTTTCCCCTTTCTCCTCTTCTTCTTCTCTCTCTTCCCTTCTCCCCTTTGGTGTAGAATGAGGGCTCTATTTATAGTTTTTCTGGAGTGGCATAGCCCGTAAATAGGCGTGAGATCAAGGGCGAACATGGAGTGGTTTGAATGGACGGCCGATATTGAATCCTTTGATCATGCACCGTTCGTTGGACATTTTAAAGCCTTAATGATGTCGGAATTTGATGATCTTGGGCTTGTTGGATTTGTCTCGTCGAACCGTTCGA
Organism: Dendrobium huoshanense; assembly: GCA_016618105.1. Lineage (NCBI taxonomy): Eukaryota > Viridiplantae > Streptophyta > Magnoliopsida > Asparagales > Orchidaceae > Dendrobium > Dendrobium huoshanense. The sequence continues at coordinate 78,824,056 of CM028358.1, read as the reverse complement.
TTCGGGAATAAGCTCGTCAAAATCGGAGACCGTTTGGTAACTCAAATTGCGGTTTGAACCTTCCAACAGCGCTTTGAGTCCTTGATTCAGACTCATTTGGGCTCGGATTGGGTTGATCTTGGTGTCGTTGGGTTTGTATTTCCGAGACGCTCAGTTTGACTGTAAGCTCGCTGAAATCGGAGTTCATATGCTCCCGAAATTAATTTCTGAAGTTTCCAACTAGATTTTGCCTCGAGATTCGTGCCCGATCAAGATAATTTTTGCATGACGTATCAATTGCCCCCCTATTTTCGGACGTCGTAGCTTCAGAAGTCCGAAAATATTTGTCACAAATTTCGGAGAATTTTTCTGAGTGACCCAGGATTGATCTGACTTGTAGAAGCCCCGAACGGCTCCGAAAATGCCAAAATTGAGTCCGGAACGTCGAAAAACGGTCCCGGGGACCCCAAAAATGTCGAATTTGGACTTTTCGGCACAAAAAACGGACCCGAAACGGGCCAGGCGGCCGAACCGACCGGACCGGCCGGTCGGCCACCGCCACCGCCGCCGCCGCCGCCGGCACGGAACCGCGGCCGCGCGAGCGTGCCGCGCCCGCGAGCCCACGCTCGGGCTCGCCCGCGCCCGCGCTGGGCTGCGCCCGCGTCCGCTGGGTTGCGCCCGCGCCTGCTGCGCGCTGGGGTAGTGCGCCCGCGTGCGCTGGGTTGCGCCCGCGCCTGCTGCGCGCTGGGGTGGTGCGCTCGCGTGCCTTGCGCGCGTGAAATGGCCGCGGGTTGCTCCCGCGGCTGCTGCTGCCGCCGGCCGCAGCGTGGCTGCCGTGCTGGCTGCCGTGGCCGGCCGCAATCCGCGCCTTCTGGCCGCGGATTGGTGAGCTGGCCGCGCCGTTTCGCGTGGCCGGTTGGCTGCACCGACCTAAGTGGGCCCCACTCTTGTAAAAATATCATTTTTGCTATTTTTGGGTCCAAAAAATTCCGAAAAAATTCCAAAAAATTCTGAAAAAATTCAGAAAAATTAAGAAAATTCGAAATTGCTAAAAACTGCCCTCTTCTTTCTCAAAAACCTATAAATAGGCTTCCAAAATCTTTAGGAAACTTGCACCTTCTCCTCTCTCTCCCTCTGGCTCTCTGGCATTGAGGCTACCGCTATTTGCGAGTGAGAAATATCCTCTGCTCGAATTAGCGCTCCCTCTCTGGTGCAGGAGTTACGGGATTTCTTTCTCTCCCTCTGGCTCTTTGACATTGAGGCTACCGCTGTTTTGCGCGTGGGAAATGTCCCTAGCTTGAATTAGCGCTCCCTCTCTGGTGCAGGAGTTACGGGATTTCTTCCTCTCCCTCTGGCTCTCTGACATTGAGGCTACCGCTGTTTTGCGCGTGGGAAATGTCCCTTGCTCGAATTAGCGCTCCCTCTCTGGTGCAGGAGTTACGGGATTTCTTTCTCTCCCTTTGAGCGGGGGTTTGCTGGCAATGGACGATCGAGTTGAAGCCCGTTAGTAGTCAACGATCGAGTGTGGAGCCAAAGGGGAGAGTTCGAGAATGCGTTGCAAATAGCATTCAAGCGAGAAGCCGATGGCGAGTAGCAGTCTGCCGACGAGGAGAAGTCCGACGACAAGAAGAAGTCCGACGTCAAGTAGAAGTACGGCATTGGGCAGAAGACCGACGAAAGTTCGTCGACGAGCAGAAGTCCGATGTCGGGTAGAAGTCCGCTGACGAGCAGAAATCCGACGACAAGGAGAAGTTCAACGTCGGGTAGAAGACCGACGAGAATTCCTCGACGAGCAGGAGTCTGATGACGAGTAGGAGTCCGCAGTCGGGACGTCGAGTAGAAGTCCGCTGTCGAGCAGAAGTCCGACGTCGAGTAGGAGTCCGCTGACGAGTAGAAGTCCGCTGACGAGCAGAAGTCCGACGACGAGTAGGAGTCCGCTGACGAGCAGAAGTCCGACGAAGAGTAGGAGTCCGCTGACGAGTAGAAGTCCGATGTCGGGTAAGAGTCTGCTGACGAGCAGAAATCTGACGACAGGGAGAAGTACGACGTCGGGTAGGAGTTCGCTAACTAGCAGAAATCCGACGATGCGTAGGAGTCTTCTGACGAGCAGAAGTCTGACGACGAGTAGAAGTCCGCTGACGAGCAGGAGTCCGACGTCGGGGTAAAAGTTCAACATTGGGTGGAAGACCAACGAGAATTCGTCGACGAGCAGAAGTCTGACGACGAGTAGAAGTCCACTGACGAGCAGAAGTCCGACGTCGGGTAGAAGTTCAACGTCGGGTAGAAGACCGACGAGAATTCGTCGACGAGCAAGAGTTTGACGATGGGTTGGAGTCCACTGACGAGCAGAAGTCCGACGTCAGGTAGAAGTTCAACATCGGGTAGAAGACCGACGAGAATTCGTTGACGAGCAGGAGTCTGACGACGTTTAGGAGTCCGCTGACGAGCAGAAGTCCGACGTCGGGTAGAAGTTCAACGTCGGGTAGAAGACCGACGAGAATTCGTCGACGAGCAAGAGTTTGACGATGGGTTGGAGTCCACTGACGAGCAGAAGTCCGACGTCAGGTAGAAGTTCAACGTCGGGTAGAAGACCGACGAGAATTCGTTGACGAGCAGGAGTCTGACGACGTGTAGGAGTCCGCTGACGAGCAGAAGTCCGACGACGAGTAGGAGTCCGCTGATGAGCAGAAGTCCGATGTCGGGTAAGAGTCCGCTGACGGGCAGAAGTCTGACATCGAGTAGAAGTCCGCTGTCGAGCAGAAGTCCGACGTCGAGTAGGAGTCCGCTGACGAGTAGAAGTCCGCTGACGAGCAGAAGTCCGACGACGAGTAGGAGTCCGCTGACGAGCAGAAGTCCGACGACGAGTAGGAGTCCGCTGACGAGTAGAAGTCCGATGTCGGGTAAGAGTCCGCTGACGAGCAGAAATCTGACGACAGGGAGAAGTACGACGTCGGGTAGGAGTCCGCTAACTAGCAGAAATCCGACGATGCGTAGGAGTCTTCTGACGAGCAGAAGTCTGACGACGAGTAGAAGTCTGCTGACGAGCAGGAGTCCGACGACGAGCAGAAGTCGACTGACGAGCAGAAGTCCGATGTCGGGTAGAAACCCGCTGGCGAGCAAAAATCTGACGACAGGGAGAAGTGCGACGTCGGGTAGGAGACCGACGAAAATTTGTCGACGAGCAGAAGTCCGACGACGAGTAGGAGTCCGCTGACGAGCAGAAATTGACTGACGAGCAGAAGTTCGATGTCGTGTAGGAGTCCGCTGACGAGCAGAAGTCCGACGTCGGGTAGAAGTTCAACGTCGGGTAAAAGACCGACGAGAATTCATTGACGAGCAGGAGTCTGACGACGTGTAGGAGTCCGCTGACGAGCAGAAGTCCGACGTCGGGTAGAAGTTCAACGTCGGGTAGAAGACCGACGAGAATTCGTCGACGAGAAGGAGTCTGACGACGAGTACAAGTCCGCTGACGAGCAGAAGTCCGACGTCGGGGTAAAAGTTCAACATCGGGTGGAAGACCGACGAGGATTCGTCGACGAGCAGAAGTCTGACGATGAGTAGAAGTCCACTGACGAGCAGATGTCCGATGTCGGGTAGGAGTCCGCTGACGAGCAGAATTCCAACGAAAGTCCTGTGCGGAAAAGGTCGAGAGAATCCACCAAGGATGTGAGACCTTTCCAAGGTTGTATGCCGGAGCCCTGCTCGACGACGTTAACCTGTGCGGAAGAGGTCGAGAGAATCCACCAAGGATGTGAGACCTTTCCAAGGTTGTATGCCGGAGCCCTGCTCGACGACGTTAACCTGTGTGGAAGAGGTCGGGAGAATCCACCAAGAATGTAGGACCTTTCCGAGGTTGTATGCCGGAGCCCTGCTCGACGACGTTAACCTGTGTGGAAGAGGCCGAGAGAATCCACCAAGGATGTAGGACCTTTTCGAGGTTGTATGTCGGAGCCTTTGCTCGACGACGTTAACCTGTGTGGAAGAGGTCGGGAGAATCCACCAAGGATGTGAGACCTTTCAGAGGTTGTATGTCGGAGCCTTTGCTCGACGACGTTAACCTGTGTGGAAAAGGTCGGGAGAATCCACCAAGGATGTGAGACCTTTCCTAGGTTGTATGTCGGAGCCTTTGCTCGACGACGTTAACCTGTATGGAAGAGGTCGAATCGAATCCCCCTGGGATTGATTTTGCTTTGATTGGGAGGGGGCGAACGCCACGTATATCCCGAATCAAATGTGAAGAAAGTCTATCTTTAGACCGTTATTGTCTTTTTGAGGTCGAGGTTAAGACCTTGCCTGAGGAGTAGAAGTCCAACATTGGACTGTATAAAGCTTGTAATTGATTTGAAGTATCCTTGCATTTGCTCGGATATTCCTGAAATATCAACTTGGTGTTGAAGGTATTGGAGGATCTATTGGTTTGAGTCAAAGTTGCCCCCCAGTCCGCAACTGCTTCTTATGATATTGATGCTATGTGTGAACTTTTGAGATTGGAGCAAAAGTTGCCCCCCAGTCGGGAACTAGATTCCCACAGACGGCGCCAAACTGTTGCGTCCAGGAGTATTCGCGGTGGTAGAGAAATATAAGATTTAACGTCTTAGCGTTATACGAAAATCCGGCACGCAATCAGATAAGTGAGAGAGGGTCTAGCATTTATAAGACACCAAGATTTTTACGTGGAAAACCCCTAAAAAGGGGGAAAAACCACGGGGCCTAGCCCAGCTTGAATGAATCCACTAGTATTGCAGTCGATTACAAATGAGGCCCTTCCTTGGTGGGAGGCCTTAGCTTGATGTACATCTTATGGAGTACATTACATGGTGTAAATACAAAGATCTACTATCGACGTATTCGCTTTGTTAGAAGGACTGCAGTCATTGGGCGACGTAGGTCAGGAGGACCGTAGTCAGCTGGCGACGGAGGACTGTAGTCGGCGGGCGACGTAAGTCAGGAGGACCGTAGTCGGCGGGCGACGGAGGTCGGAAAGAATGTAGTCTGCGGGCGACATAAGTCAGGAGGACCGTATTCAACGGGCGACGGATGTCAGAAAGATTGTAGTCGGCGGGCGACGTAAGTCAGGAGGATCGTAGTCGGCTGGCGACGGAGGTCGGAAGGACTGTAGTCTGACGACGAAGATCAGTAGGACAGCGTCAGGTAGGAGTCCAGCAATGGAAAGAAATGCATCTTCGCATAGACGTCCAACGAAGTCCGATAACCGGTAGAAGTCCGGCGTCGGGTAGAAACTTAGCGAAGAGTGAAGGTCCGACGTCGGGTAGAAGTCCGACGTCTTTGGTGGCAGAGGAGAAACTCCGTCTTCACTTGGGCGGAGTTTCGGCGTCAGGAGGGAACTCTCTTGTAAATTGGGAAGAATTTCAGCATATCATGGAAGTTGTGCAGAATTCCTGCGTTTCCTGAAAATTCGGCAGAGTTCCGGCGTCTTTAGGCGGCAGGAAGAGCTCCGGCGGTGGTCGAGGAGGTGAGGAATCTCCTTTTCCCCTTTCTCCTCTTCTTCTTCTCTCTCTTCCCTTCTCCCCTTTGGTGTAGAATGAGGGCTCTATTTATAGTTTTTCTGGAGTGGCATAGCCCGTAAATAGGCGTGAGATCAAGGGCGAACATGGAGTGGTTTGAATGGACGGCCGATATTGAATCCTTTGATCATGCACCGTTTGTTGGACATTTGAAAGCCTTAATGATGTCGGAATTTGATGATCTTGGGCTCGTTGGATTTGTCTCGTCGAACCGTTCGATTCGGGTATAAGCTCGTCAAAATCGGAGACCGTTTGGTAACTCAAATTGCGGTTTGAACCTTCCAACAGCGCTTTGAGTCCTTGATTCGGACTCATTTGGGCTCGGATTGGGTTGATCTTGGTGTCGTTGGGTTTGTATTTCCGAGACGCTCAGTTTGACTGTAAGCTCGCTGAAATCGGAGTTCATATGCTCCCGAAATTAATTTCTAAAGTTTCCAACTAGATTTTGCCTCGAGATTCGTGCCCGATCAAGATAATTTTTGCATGACGTATCAAGTTTCATGTTATTGACTTCCAACGATAGTTGACCTCATTTTTGTTTAAGGTCGTCAGAATAGACTCTGATTATATATATGATGGTTGATAGTCAGTCACCTTTCAATCATTCAGCAAGTCAATCAATCAATCAATCAATATGTATTATATAATTACCTAGTTGTCAATCATCTAGTAATCAATGAACCATGCAGTTGTCAATATTCACTTAACATTTCCAGCAATCACCTCAATCTCCTATTTAATACTCAACAACCAATCAATCAATTCATAGCCCTCTGAATTGTAGTCATCTGATCTTTCTGGTCACATGATCTATAATCTTCCAACCTTCATTTAATCATACACTTTAATCAATCTACAATCAAATCAATTAGTTAATGTCTACATGCAATTGTATCCCTACACTACAATCAATTGACCTATATCATTGCTTAGCTCAGTACACTAATATCATTAGCCTCAATCTATCTCACAGTCATCTGTTAACTTTCAATCAATCAGCCTGTATATATTTAATTCAACATCAATCACAATCAATCATTCTAAATTTTCAGTAATTATTTAATCTATATCAAGCTTCAATCACTTGGGCATTTGCAGCCTTGCTATGCATCCAAGTAGTTCAGTGCACTGCCCAGCTCGATGCATTGACATCATAACCTCAATCATGACTCAAACCTCTTTACTAGGAGCCCCATACATCAAACCCATCATCACTATCCCTTTGATTCAATGATTGGTCAAGATGATCAATTGAGCTAACTCATGTTAGCTCAGTTGTTCATCAAACATCAATCACCTTTAAACTCAACACCAAATGAACTTTGATATTCACTAAATTGTTCTAATCAATTCTCCTAGTAAATTGAGCAAGACTGGTTACCATGTCTCATTCACTAGTTGACTTGATCAACATGACCTATGTCTGGTCAAATTAGGTTAACACATGGATCAAATCAAAGCTCTCCAATCTCATCAAACCTTCAAAATTGCTCCATTCCATGACTTGAACATTACCCAACCATGGGTGAGTCAAATCATAGTGAATTTGACCAATTCATCCCATTATGATTTGGTCGAACCAACTTTCATGCATATTCATATACCTAAGCTTCAATTCACAACCCCAAATTCCTTGTGTTTCATCTCATCATATTTCATATAACTTTCATTGACTCACGTAGGTTATTGAGTTAACTTTGACTAGCCAAACTAGTGAAAACTAATAACCATGAACAATCATATGGTCAACACCGTATTCTAATCATCAACCCATTACACTAAACCTATTCCATTCCACTCCAACATCAAGCCACATTCTCCTCAAATCCACATCAACTTCTATTGACTTTTTGACATCTCAAATAGTCAATGAGAATTTCAAAACCTTCAAAACGGTCAACCTGTTTAGTTTGGCCACTTCTTCATCAACCCAGTTCTGTCTAACCATCTAAATAGTCTCTATAACATTCTTGAACGTCAGTTCGACCCAACCCGACATGTTGGTTCAGCCCTGGCCATGCCAGGTGGTCCCCTCCACCTAAAAATGACATCATGTCATTTTCATTCTGACTAGAACGTTGTGTGACGCTTTAATGGTCAGGGACACATGTCATGCATCCAATTAGCTTACTTGATTGATCATAGCCTTCCAAAATGACCCCAACATTTGAATTGGGCAATAGGGAGGTAAAACCATCATTCTATTCTAACCCTCAACCTAGTTTTCCTCCAGAGTTATTGATATACAGCCTATTTCATAGGATACTTTTATTTGACATAAGAATCATTCCATCTGTTTTTCCTCTTTCTCTTGGATGGCATTAGTTGTTGGATTGAAAACTATTAATTGATGCTATCATCTAATTTAATATACTTACTCAACCCATGTGTAGGTTTTGTAGCACTGCTTCTAAGTCAATTTCGCACCTATTCTTTGAATATGAGCACACATTTAGCTTTGCTAATTTATGTCGCATCTCATTTTTGCTCGTTGAGTTGTAATGTTTGATTTTCTTGGTTGTTAGCTTTGCTATAATTATCTTGTACTGAAATAAAATTAGGCTCTGCCCATATTTTTTTCCAAAAAAGAAAAAAAAAAAACATTTACTTGCTAAGGCTATTACTTTCGATTAATTATTTTGTACGGATTCTGGACGCCGTACGGAGGCGAATCATAGCGCACCACGTCACTCGTTTGCTATGATTCGTCTCCACAAGGACGGGAATCCACCAGCACAGAATAGTTTCTCGTCAGTATCACATATGGGCCTGGCGGCCAGCGTCATCTATGATGTATCACTTCCGTGCGGATAATGCAATAATCACTCTACTTTTATAAAAGCAAGACATTAACGTTAGGCTTTGGAAGTTATTGATATGTCATGTGTGCTTTGGACTCCATTTTAGTGAATGTTTATGGATGCTGATGTATACATAATCATTGATATAGAGTTATTTTGAGATTATTAAATTATGTAAAAGTTTTTATGAGTATTATTATTATTTACTAAAAAAAGCATGGAATAACTTTCTCATAGCAAAAGTTCATTTATAAAATGTGTTTTTTTTCTCTTTATAGAGGATTAAGAAAATTTACGGATTGTTTACACATGTTTCAAAAATATTGATGTTTGGCTTACAAAAAATGCAATGTAATTTTTTTGATGAATTACAAACTCACTTCATTGTTCATTTTCTTATGTATTCTAAGCTCATTAGATTTTAGTTGAATTTCAAATGCATTGCACTTGCTACTTTTATCTGTTGTAGTTGCCCACACCAATGATAGGGGTGTCAATATTTGACACGACCCGAAAACTCGACTCGAACTCGGTTCAAAAATTTTGGGTTAGGGTAAACCCGAACCCGAAACGGGTCGAGTTCGGGTTCAACATTTCGACCCGTTTCAAAAATCGGGTCGCGTTCGAGTTAACCCTTTGACCCAAAATTGACATGATTTTGACCCGGCAACCCTAGATTGTGTCACGCCCCAGAATCTAACTTGGAAAGAATGTCGATCAATTCGCAACGATTTACCAGAGTTATCTATAAATCCTTCAGTAAGCATTCTATCAAAAATCTATAACATTTAAAACTTCAATATAACTGTCAATTCATATCTCAAAACGTCATGTACAATACTCAGGAACTACACTATCAATACAAGTAGAAAAGCTATCCTGTCCTGAGTACAAAAGAATCAACTATCTATCAAAAGAACTAAAAACCTGCAGATCTGGATCAAATCCTATCTCCTGCTCCCGAGCCCTGACCTGAAAATATCAACCACATATAATGAGCTTTACAAAGCCCAGCAGGTCACCTAATACCTATAACTGAAATCAGAGCACGGCAGAGCTATCAATATGCATGTCAATCTATCAATCTGAATCAATCAATGGTCAATGAGTCAATGCAGCGGAAATCAATAGTCAATAAAACCAGTCAATGCAGCGGCAGGCAATACGATAAATCAATTCAATCAATCAATGTCGTCAATCAAATCGATACGGTCAAGTCAATGAATCAGTCGAGAAAAGCGATACGAAACAATAGATCTATAAAACAGTCAATACAGTGAAGAACAGAAGCAACAGTGAATCTATAAGTCTATATGCAGCAATATCAATGAATCTATAAGCAGTAGTACGATGTCCATGCTATCGATGCAATATCTATATCCATTTCTATATCAATGCTCAATGTGGATGCATAGAAATCAATCAGTGAAATCAATGAAATCGTACGATCTAGTAAATCCAATCAAACTCAATAAAGCAGAAGTCGATAAAGCAATAAATCCGTAAATCAAAACAGTAAACATGCAATTCAATACTATATACTGAACAAGTACAATCTACTGGCTATGTTGCTGTTGTAGAATCCATATTGCTGTTGTAGATAATACATTGGTTCAATCAATAAGAGTCGTCACTCTTTTCGCCCGTCGGCATATCAATAAACTCCTTATGTCTCCCTTCAATAATCAATAATCAATGTTTAAAGGAAAGCCCGTCGGCCCACCATCCTGTACAGGTATCAATATCAATCTCCACCAATGTTCAACCAGGTTCCACTTGCGATCAGTATCAATAGTCAATTCAATCAATAAGCAATTCAATAGTCGATATTAAAGCAATCATATCAATAGTCATATCCATATCTAATCAATCTATCAATTTCATACAATTCAGGAAATGTACGAAAATCGGGCAGCGTAACGGCAGTCGGTCAAATTTACACAAAAATCCTGCAAAAAGACACAGTTTCCAAATCTATCCAAATTACAAAGGAATATCAATAACATCAATACAAGACTATTATCCTATAGAAATCAAATCAATTCAAGTCCCGATTATTTTCTATTCAATTAAAAGCACGTAGAATTCGATTAAAATCTCGTAGAATCAATTCCGACCGGTAAAATCTTCGTAGTATACATTCAAATCGTGTACAATAATCATATCTATAACATACTAAAAGTTGTGCGGTGAAAGTCTTGTCAAATCAAAATCAGGTCGAAAAGTCGACTACGAAAACACAAAACAAATCATATCTCGGTCAAAACACAAAATCTCTGAAAACAGAAACAGGGTTCGGAGTCCTTACCACGAGATCTTCACTTTCCCCAACAGCAGCGTCGGACGAAAAGCGCTCCGCGGTCTCCGAAAACCAGTTTCCTCTTCTCTTTCCTTTCTCTTTCTCTCTCTACAAAATATCTGATTTTTAATTTTGATTTTCTCTCTCCTCAAAACGAGCTCATTTCCTTATATCATACATGGATCGGCCTGGCCGATCGTCTCGATCGGCCTGGACGATCAGACCAATTCTGGTCGTCCTGGCCGATACTCCAGGGCGATGATCAGGACGATTTTTTAGGAACAGTGCAGATCGTCCTGGACGATCTCAATATCGTCCTGGACGATTCTGTCCAGAATTTGCTCCAGAAATCAGCTGTTTTCAATGCACTGATCGGCCTGGACGATCCAAACTTCGTCCTGGCCGATTCTGGGAGGAAAATCCAAATCAGAGAGGAACAGTAAGGAAACGAGATATTACAATCTCCCCACCTTAGAAAAATGTCGTCCCGACATTTCCCTACAGGTGCGAAGCAGAAACAACGATGCAAAACAAATCGATCAAAATCCAAATCCAAAACAAAACTCGTCGAAATCCATACAGAACACACAATGCAATCAATCAAATGTCAATATGCAATGTTCATATGTCAATATCAATCGGTTAGTCAAATCAATCTTACCAGTAGAATCTTCTGGTCGTTGTTGATCCTGATGCTGTAAACTCTGTAGACTGTAGATGCGTGGCACCACTGGAGGAAGTGCAGAAGGTCGTGGCGCAACTGTCTCCCTCTGATCTCTAACAGTCCTATCATCAATCCGGTTTCCTGATCTCTCACTGTAGGCTCTCGAGGCAACAGTCCTCTGCTGTCCTGTACCCGTATCAGTCCTTCCATCCAGTCCTTTCTGAGGACACTCTGCTGCTCTGTGTCCTTGCTGTCCACAATGAAAACACTGTCCCGTCAATAGGTAGCACTGACCTGCATGTCGTCTACCACAATGACTGCACGTGCCAGAACCACCAGGTGATACTATCGATGCTGATCGTGACGCAGATCCCGATGCAGATCCCTTCGAACCCTCATACCTGCTTCTCTTCTCTCTATCTCTGGAATCATCTCGTCGTACCTCATCTCTCCTCCTCCTGGTATCCTCGTACCTCGATACTGGCGTCGTCAACTCAATCTCTATCAATCGGGCCCGCTCCACTAGCTCAGAAAACTCGTGGATCCGGAAAGGTACTAGTGGTTGCCTCAGCTCTCTGTTCAATCCGTGCAGAAATCTATAACACTTGTCTTCGGCAGTAGGGATCAGATGAGCAGCGTACCTCGCAAGTGCAGTAAACTCGGACTCGTACTGCATCACTGACTTGCGGCCTTGCTCCAATCTCATGAATGCTTCCTGCATCTGTCGCTGAGCTGACGGTGGTACAAACCACATCCTGAACACTGTAGTGAACTCATCCCAGGTGATCTCAGCATTGGTCTTCCCCTGGAATTTCTCTCTCTGCTGTCCAATCCACCATCTCTCTGCCTCACTCTCCAACATGAATGCTGCCAAAGGTACTTTTCTGTTCCCCGGACACTGCATGCTGTCAAAAATCTTTTCTATCCTCATTATCCAATCCTCAGCAGCCTGTGGTCCTACAGCCCCTTTGAACAACGGAGGCTTCAGCTTATGAAACATCTGTAAGTGTCTATCAACTTCTTCCTCTTTGCTCCCACTCATCTTGCTCTGAGCATCCCCCATAACATGTGCAATCGCAGTAGCTAACTGCATCATACTCTCTGACGGTACTGGAGATGCGCTGTGTTGCTCATTCGGTACACTGGATTCTGCTGGAGGATCCATATCTTTTCACCTGCACAATTCAGAACAAATGATACACATATGCAATGATGTATGCCAATGAAGCTCTTAAGCTACCCAATCTACCCAATCTCTCAATCCAAACCTACAACTCTGGTAACAATCCATTCTTCCAATAACATTGCTCTGATACCAACTTGTCACGCCCCAGAATCTAACTTGGAAAGAATGTCGATCAATTCGCAACGATTTACCAGAGTTATCTATAAATCCTTCAGTAAGCATTCTATCAAAAATCTATAACATTTAAAACTTCAATATAACTGTCAATTCATATCTCAAAACGTCATGTACAATACTCAGGAACTACACTATCAATACAAGTAGAAAAGCTATCCTGTCCTGAGTACAAAAGAATCAACTATCTATCAAAAGAACTAAAAACCTGCAGATCTGGATCAAATCCTATCTCCTGCTCCCGAGCCCTGACCTGAAAATATCAACCACATATAATGAGCTTTACAAAGCCCAGCAGGTCACCTAATACCTATAACTGAAATCAGAGCACGGCAGAGCTATCAATATGCATGTCAATCTATCAATCTGAATCAATCAATGGTCAATGAGTCAATGCAGCGGAAATCAATAGTCAATAAAACCAGTCAATGCAGCGGCAGGCAATACGATAAATCAATTCAATCAATCAATGTCGTCAATCAAATCGATACGGTCAAGTCAATGAATCAGTCGAGAAAAGCGATACGAAACAATAGATCTATAAAACAGTCAATACAGTGAAGAACAGAAGCAACAGTGAATCTATAAGTCTATATGCAGCAATATCAATGAATCTATAAGCAGTAGTACGATGTCCATGCTATCGATGCAATATCTATATCCATTTCTATATCAATGCTCAATGTGGATGCATAGAAATCAATCAGTGAAATCAATGAAATCGTACGATCTAGTAAATCCAATCAAACTCAATAAAGCAGAAGTCGATAAAGCAATAAATCCGTAAATCAAAACAGTAAACATGCAATTCAATACTATATACTGAACAAGTACAATCTACTGGCTATGTTGCTGTTGTAGAATCCATATTGCTGTTGTAGATAATACATTGGTTCAATCAATAAGAGTCGTCACTCTTTTCGCCCGTCGGCATATCAATAAACTCCTTATGTCTCCCTTCAATAATCAATAATCAATGTTTAAAGGAAAGCCCGTCGGCCCACCATCCTGTACAGGTATCAATATCAATCTCCACCAATGTTCAACCAGGTTCCACTTGCGATCAGTATCAATAGTCAATTCAATCAATAAGCAATTCAATAGTCGATATTAAAGCAATCATATCAATAGTCATATCCATATCTAATCAATCTATCAATTTCATACAATTCAGGAAATGTACGAAAATCGGGCAGCGTAACGGCAGTCGGTCAAATTTACACAAAAATCCTGCAAAAAGACACAGTTTCCAAATCTATCCAAATTACAAAGGAATATCAATAACATCAATACAAGACTATTATCCTATAGAAATCAAATCAATTCAAGTCCCGATTATTTTCTATTCAATTAAAAGCACGTAGAATTCGATTAAAATCTCGTAGAATCAATTCCGACCGGTAAAATCTTCGTAGTATACATTCAAATCGTGTACAATAATCATATCTATAACATACTAAAAGTTGTGCGGTGAAAGTCTTGTCAAATCAAAATCAGGTCGAAAAGTCGACTACGAAAACACAAAACAAATCATATCTCGGTCAAAACACAAAATCTCTGAAAACAGAAACAGGGTTCGGAGTCCTTACCACGAGATCTTCACTTTCCCCAACAGCAGCGTCGGACGAAAAGCGCTCCGCGGTCTCCGAAAACCAGTTTCCTCTTCTCTTTCCTTTCTCTTTCTCTCTCTACAAAATATCTGATTTTTAATTTTGATTTTCTCTCTCCTCAAAACGAGCTCATTTCCTTATATCATACATGGATCGGCCTGGCCGATCGTCTCGATCGGCCTGGACGATCAGACCAATTCTGGTCGTCCTGGCCGATACTCCAGGGCGATGATCAGGACGATTTTTTAGGAACAGTGCAGATCGTCCTAGACGATCTCAATATCGTCCTGGACGATTCTGTCCAGAATTTGCTCCAGAAATCAGCTGTTTTCAATGCACTGATCGGCCTGGACGATCCAAACTTCGTCCTGGCCGATTCTGGGAGGAAAATCCAAATCAGAGAGGAACAGTAAGGAAACGAGATATTACAGATTGACCCGTTTTTAACCTGAAAAAGAGGAGGTAGACCTATTTTTTATAAGAAAAAGAGGAGATTGACTCGTTTTTGACCCAAAAACTAGCAATTTTTGTTGGAAACGGGTCATTCGGGTCGTATCGGGTTGACCCGAACCAGAAGCGGGTCGGGTTCGGGTTAGGAAAACTGACCCGTTTTCAAAAACGGTTTGGGTTTGGGTTGACCTGAATAGTGCCGGGTTAGTTTCGGGTTTGACTCGAAGCCGACCCGTGACCCGAAATTGATACCGCTAACCAATGATGAACTTCGCATGCCAGTGCCACTTGCCAACTGTCACCACCACCCTTAGTTAACAACCACCAAATACCACCATGGGCCATAGCTAGCCATATTCACCTCCTTCTGCAAGCCACCAATTCAACGTTGCATGCTAGTATTATTAGATTTTACACTGCATTCATTTTACTTCTAATAAAATATCAAAAATAATCATTTAATTTATTATATATTCATCCAAATAACACCAAATCTTTTATAAATATTATAATTATATATATTAAATTATATTTTATTTAATTTTGCTTTTTTTTAAGCAAAATAATAAATACAGGGCCAAATGGTTGCGAGCTTTCTCTCTTAACCGCCTACTTTACTTGCCCATCAACTTCCTTGCCTACTAATTCATAATTAATTATACTTTGAAGCTCTACTCTCCATACAAAAACCCAAAAATGTTAGGCCTTTTATAAAGTTAGAAATTATTAACTGTTAGTTTGTGATCATTTTTATTTTTTGTTTGTGTTTTTATTTTTTTAATATGTTATTTTAATGTATTTTTAAACATTCTTTATTTTTAAAACAAACTAAATTGTTTTTTTTTATATTTAAAATAATTTTAAACTTTTTATGTTTTAAGAACTATTACTACCAGCAGCCTCCGACCACCACCTACTCGCCACCGCCGATTCGCACCTCTAGACATTGTGACCTCCACCTTTGGCCATCATTGACTGTTGTCATAACTTCGCCAACCGACTCCATCATCATATATAATAAATTATTCAATATTTTATAAAAATAACACTTATTTTAAAAATGTCTAATATATTTTATTTTAGATAAAAAAATAAATAAATAAATAAAAAGATTCCTAACATCAGAGTTAATTGATGCGAATTAATTGGGCATCTCCTTCTTTGCATTGCTCCTATTGATTAGTTTAAGCAAGTAAAACTCAATACCTTAAGATAGGAATAATAGGAATTGTTACCCTCATCTTATTTATAATAAATATGAGGAAGGTTGGAGGCTACGAAGGCTACGCAGGTAGGAGTTTAGACTATCAATTAAGAGGTATTGGGTTCAAGTGTTGTGTATTGTGTCGGTGAGTATTTTGTGAGTGTGTGAATGTGTGACGTCTATTCTATGGAGAGTCCTAGAAATCTGTGTGCATGATAATCAAAACCTAAAATTTTCTCTTAGAAGCACTGCGACACTAAGCACTCAGGTTTGGTGGCGCCATCGTGGCGCTAGGTTAATATTTTATAAAAATATCTTGATCATTAATGTTGAAAGTTGGATTGAGCTCTAAAGTTTCTTAGATCACCAAATTCTATACAAATTCGAGACTCTATTCTTCATATAGAGGATGAAGGTTTATATAATACTTTTAAGGTGACATTTTAGTAAATCTAATCCAATTTTCATAGCACTCCATAAGACTGTCCATATATATATATATATATATATATATATATATATATATATATATATATATATATATATATATATATATATATATATATATATATATATATATATATATATATATATATATATATATATATATAAGGTTTTACTTATTTCAATAGGAGAAAAGAGCTTACAAAGCAAAGTCATAAAGAGGCCAACACAAGAAAGAAAACACAGCCGAAACAAAAAATTAATTAAGATAAACGATGGCAAATCAACCTGAAATAAAAGGGAGCTTAAAAGCCCCGCAGGTTTCCGGACTCAGATATGCCACCTAGTTGCCAGGCTTGGACCATCCTTGGAGATTGAGAATGCAACAACTATAAATCAAAGTTCTCAAATAACCATGCAAATGGCCACCAAACCTAGCGGAGAATCAACCACCAAGGTTGCCAAACAAGCCAAGGACATCCAAGGTGAGTGCAGGAAAACCTGCCTCATCATTAATGTCCGATCTCAAAAAGCTGACCATCCAAATAGAAATCGTCTAGATAACCCACAACCAAGGAGATATCATCTGGTAAACCCACGGCCAATTAGATAGCACCCAAAAATAAAAGGTAACCACCAAAAATCGCCGGCCAGCAACAAGCCCAGCATCCGACCCACAGGAGAAAGCCCCATCCAGTCACAACTAACAAAAGACATGAGTTCAACAGACCACGTCTCTAATATGTTGTAAGACTTAGGCTTCATTTGATATGGCTTTCTTACTGCTTCTTAACGCAGCTTTTTAGTACAATAAGAAAGCCGTCCCAAATAAAGCCTTAGACTTCGGCTTCGTTTGGGATGACTTTTTTGTTGCTTCTTAAAACAACTTTGTAGTATAAAAATTTTAATTTTTGTACTAAAAATTTGCTTTAAAAAAGCAACAGAAAATCTGTCCCAAACGAAGCCTTCATTTAGGACGGCTTTTTTATTGTTTCTTAAAGCAGCTTTTTAGAACAAAATTTTTAATTTTATACGAAGAAGCTGCTTAAAAAAGCAGTAAGAAAGCCGTCGAAGCCTTATTCTCAGTGGACGGTGAAACTTAGGAAGAAATTTGGAAGATGTTCACTTGAATTGAAAATACACATGATTAAGAATCAATTATTTATTTTTCTTAACTTTTTTACCTCCATAAAATTGCAGCTGGTATAGTTCCTCTACTATTTTTAGTTATGCCTTTACTCCTGATGCGATCATTCATTGTTGAGTAGAAGACTACAACTACAATTGCCAATAAGCCATTGATTCCAACCAGCAATCCTCAGCTGACTGCTTGGAAAAACAAGTTCAGGGAAGGCCTCCTGGAAGCTTTCTCAATGCTTCCTGCAGAGGCAATTGCAGATAAGAGGGATGAAGTGAAAATCATCTTAGATGAAATAAATGCATGCGATCCAAATCAGGTTCGAATGGCACGCATAAAGCTAAATGCAGATCAATAATATTCAATCTGAATTCTTCTGAAAACCCAGATTTTCGTCGTAGGGTTCTCCTTGGACATGTAAGGCCTGAGGAACTTACATAACAAACGAGTGACGTGACATATTCTAATTCTTCTTAGGATGACTTCTATATCCACACAGAATAATTTCTCCATTTAGTAGCCCTCAAGTCCTATTTATTGATTTGAAATAAAACATGAAGACTAATAAATCGAAATCTAATTACGTCAATTAGATCTCCCAATAAGTGCAAATTAAATCTCCCAATTTTGACAGCAATCAAAACTCCTAATTAATGTAATAATCAGCCAATAAAATCTTTCATAATATCTGTCAAATTAGATAAGAAAAGATTTCTAGAACAGTTTGCATATTCAATAAAATTGCTTTCATTTGCTGATAGTTACTAGTGATGCATTTTTTTTTTCTCAAAATGGTTGGGATTTAAACTATATATTTTTAAATTCTAATACTATATTTTATTTGTTAAAATAATTTTGAACTTCAATCATACAAAGCTGATGATGAGTTGTATAAGATGTTTGATGATCAGAATTTACATCTCACACAATTTCAAAATCATTCATTTGCTTTAGCACTGTTAAAACTAGTGGCATGCAAGGTTTACATTAAATTTTAAGATTGTTTAGTAATATATGTGATATATCCTCAAAAAATTATCTTGATCGGGCACGAATCTTGAGGCAAAATCAAGGCGGAAACTTCAAAAATTAAATCCGGGAGCATATGAACTCTAATTTCAGCAAACTTACAGTCAAATTGAGCGTCTCGGAAATACGAACCCAATGACACCAAATTCAACTCAATCTGAGTCCATATGAGTCCAAATCAAGGACCCAAAGTGCTGTTGGAAAGTTCGTACCACAATTTGAGTTACCAAATTATCTCCGGACTTGATGAGTGGAATTATTTCAATTGGGCGTGGCCCCGTGGTTTTTTCCCTTTCCAGGGTTTTCCACGTAAAAATCCTAGTGTTTCTATTTCTCTCATGTTTGTGTGCTAGATATCCGTACAACGCTGAGACGGAAGTTTTTTAACTCTATCGTCGCGTATATTTTAGTCCGTAACAATATGGGATAAATAAATATTGTGTAAATAAGAAGTATGATTATATGATAAGATTTTGATAATGAAGTGTATGAAGTCTTAAAAGGATTTAAAAATTAATATGCTAGTTATTGACGATATCTTGCATGTATATGACATTTTTAATTTCTAAAATATAATGATAAAACGTCTTAGATGGTTTGGTCTCACAAAGCGTCGGCTTCTGACCAGCTAGAAGAGTAGATTGTATTAGATCTCACACATATCAAGAAAGATAGAGGTAGATCTAAAAATACTCATCCTTGTGGTTTTCTTGTTGTCCCTTTCAAATTTATTTATACTTATCCTCCATCGTTTGTTATTTCCAAAAGTTAATAGAGAATACTACTGTTCTAGTAGTGCTAAGTGCTAACCACCACTATATTTTCTTGTGAAATAGTTTCCTATATTTGAACAATGAGGATATGTTATTTAAAATATTTTAAAATTGCAACAATGAAGTTACCTATGAGTGGCTAGTAATTATGAGTTGGATTTTTTGAAACATGGAATTCATAAAATAGATTAGCGAAAACAAATATCATTAGGGGTGTCAATTCGGGTCAACGAGTCTGGTTCAGGTCGAATCCGAAACTAACCCGGCACTGTTCGGGTCAACCCGAACCCGACCCGTTTTTTAAAAATGGGTCAAGTTTTCGGACACGAACTCGACCCGACATGAATGACACGAAGTTGACCTAAAATTGCTAGTTTTCTGGTAAAAAATCGGGACAATCTTCGATTTTCGGGTCAAAATCGGGTCAATCTCGGGTTTCCGAGTCAAATAGAAGTTTACGTGTCATTTTCGGGTTGCTGGGTCAACCAGAACCCAACCCGATTTTTAAAACGGTTTGATTTGTTGAACCCAACCCGTTTTGGGTCTGGGTTGACCTTAACCCGGATTTTTCTGAGTCGGGTTCGGATCGTGTCAAAAATTGACACCCCTACATATCATGAACGTGGACCAATTTTTTCGAGATATAATACTTTTTTATTATGTGACGCCGGAGCTGAGCTGATTTATCCGATTAAACTTCAGTCTAGTTTTATTTCTTTTGGTAGCGTATGTGGCTACATCGAATTAACACTCTCTTGTTTTGAGTGTAGCCTATTATGGGTTACCTTTGTCTATAAATAGGAGCCTTTACTTGTAATAGAGGGAGATTGAGATGAATAATATTTGAGTAGTTTTTACTCTGTTTATGGGTTTCTGTATCCTGGAGTATTTCAGGTGGTGATCCCTCCCCCAAGAAGGAGTTCTTGGTTCCGTCACCGGATCTTCGACGTGGATTCGTCGAGACCCCTAACTGTCCGGTGTCATTTTGGTATCAGAGCCAACCGGTTCTTCTTGCTCTGTATCCTGACAAGTCCTCAGGTGGTGAAGAGAAGAACCAGGCGGAAGAAACCAAGTCGAAGGCCGTTCAAGAAAACGACAGAGCATTTGGTGCCGGAGAGAAATTTGGTCAAGAAAGAGAGGAGGCTTCCGGTGACATCCGTGATCGGAAGGCAGAATCGCGTCGCCGGCTAGGAGCGAGCTAAGGCCGGAGGTGCTTTCGGAGGCGAACTTGGCGTCGCCTGTTCGTCGGACGTTGCTGCATACAGATCTGCAGAAAGAAGCCGGGGTTGGCCTCGGCGCATGTGTAAAAGGCTCGCGCGTAGGATTCTTGATCGGGCGGACTCTTGCTGCTCAAAGGTGGAACTAAGCCGGGGCTTAAGGCTGGAGTTTTCACGTGAAAGAAGATCTTGAAGGTGTCGTTGAGATCGTGTACCAAGAGCAGCACGCGGAAGGAAGGAACGGGGGTGTCGTGGGATTCTGCAACATCACTACCGAATCATCTTTTTGATCTTTTAATTTCTTTCAGTCACCTATTTCTGTATTTCCGGCGACAATAGGAAGGGTTTAAGCAAGTTCCGCGCCATAAGATGCCTCATCAATGGGCGTTGCAGGGACCACTTCAAGAAATAGAAATAGAAGTTTTTCAACAAGAAATTATTCGACTTAAACGACGGTTGTCAAGATTTGAACGAAGGAAGGACGTGAGCCTCTTTTCACGGGACTTTGATGGCATTCGTCCACAAGATGATCAGTTCTCTTCCACTCCACCCTCGATCGAGTTCAGCTTCGAAGAAATTGAAGATTCATTACCGAAATCGTTATATTTGCCTATCTTTGATGAACCCGTGTATGACGTGTACGATGACGACTTGTTCTTTGAATTTCTTGATGTTGATATGCATGCGAATAATGATGATAAGAGCAAGCCATTAACAGATCAACAAACTGAAGATGCTCTGTCTCGGGGAATGGAAGCTTTACAACTGTCTCTTACATATACCTTGTCAACTGTTTCATTTAACACTAATCATTATTATGATAATGTTGCTAATTACATGAACCAAATGACACTTGCAATGAGCAAGCTTGGAACACTTGAAAGTTTCCTTCGGCCGACTGAACTTCCACGACAGCAGTCATTGCAGCAGATGCATCAAATGCTGAGTACTCATCATGCAGCTCGAACTCTTCTAGACGGGGCGACTGACATCGGGTGGAAGTATTCAGGTTGGTTTAGCCAACCAAACCCGCCTCCTTATTGTGGCAAATCAGACATCTTCCTATGAGCCTGAAGTTCCTCCTACCCCGGTAGTATGACGCCGGAGCTGAGCTGATTTATCCGATTAAACTTCAGTCTAGTTTTATTTCTTTTGGTAGCGTATGTGGCTACATCGAATTAACACTCTCTTGTTTTGAGTGTAGCCTATTATGGGTTACCTTTGTCTATAAATAGGAGCCTTTACTTGTAATAGAGGGAGATTGAGATGAATAATATTTGAGTAGTTTTTACTCTGTTTATGGGTTTCTGTATCCTGGAGTATTTCAGGTGGTGATCCCTCCCCCAAGAAGGAGTTCTTGGTTCCGTCACCGGATCTTCGACGTGGATTCGTCGAGACCCCTACCTGTCCGGTGTCATTATGGCTCACTTTTTAACTTTTAGAGGCTATTTGGATACACCAAGGATTTAATTTAAGCACATTTCGCAGATATTCTAAATTCGGATTTACAAAATTCTAAGGTGTTAAATCTTGAAAACTGTTTTCTAACATTCAATATAAATGTGGATAAATCTTGTGTGACTCTTTGACCATTCAATTTAGGATTTAAAGTGACATTTGAAATTTATTTTATGGATGATTAAAGTACTTTCAAATGAAATACATCAAAGTTTCATTAATATTAATTAATATTCTAATACTAATTAATTATTTAATTATTATTTATAATGTTATATAATAATAATTTTTATTTGAAATTATATTTAATCGTACTAATTATTTTGAAATAACTAAGTATTTAACTAATAATCCTATTAATGATTTAAATAATAATTTAAGTATTATTTAATTAGATTTACTTAATTATTAATATTTTAAATTATATTAATTAAGTTAATCAATAACAGCTTACAGGCCCCTAGGGTTTCGCACGAAGTTTAGAGTTTTGCACGTGTCCGTTCTTCGTGGCTGTTCGACTTCGCTCCTTCGACGACGTTCCCTTCATGTTGGATCGGAATTTACGACATTTTGATCGGAAGCAAGGACGGGAGCTCGCTCGCTGTGAACTTTCTACCTTTCTCGCGCTTCTTCGGCCAAATCCCGTAAATCCGCCGAACGGAAGGATTTGGTAAATCCGGGATTTTACCACGAAAAGAGGTGTTTTTCCGTCAACTGCGGCTTACATTTACCGTGAGATTTGATTTTGTATTTTTAGCCGTTTATCTAGAATGGTGAGATGATGCTCTAGTGTCTTCAATGCCTCCTTGGAGGGTGCCATGATGGCACAGCCTTGCTGTAGGGTGAACTTTTTTGTGATGTAAAATTTTTTAATTTTCTTAAATGATACACAAGAAAATTATGAGATGGAGAGTTACAAAGCTAATGATGAGGAAGAGAGGATTAGTATGAAAGGATGAAATAAATAATAACAAAGATTAGATGAATCTTATATTATGGAAGCTACTAACTTAAGTTTTTATTTGCTTATTTGTACATGAACCCGAGTTTTTGGACCTTATGAGTACTTTACTTAAGATAATTTATTTAGCAATCTTTTATTATCTTGGCATTGGAATGACACAAAGCTTGAAGATAAATATTGTTTTGCTTGTTATATTTTTGTATTTTATTGTGTTGATCATCATGTAATACTCTTCAAAAGTATTCCTCATCTTTAAAGCAAATGAAAATTTTCAGCGCTTCACTTCACTCAAGCGGGTGCTTAGGCTAACTCCTAGTGCCTAGGGCATTATGCAGTCACGTCGCTTGAAGGGTGCCTAAAATCTTTAACAGCACTAGTTTGAATTGGATTTAACCATATTCAATTTTCATCAAAGGTAGTAAATAGTTGTTTCAATGCTTATAGTTTGTTTCCTATGTAATAATTGTTTCAACCTTAAAGCTATGTTGTATATTTGGATTGCATTAGAAATCTTTGATGCTAGAATGTCCTCTATCAAACTCATTTGCTATAAAATGCAAGGATTTGATTCCATTTGATTTCGAGCTACTTAATCTCTAATTAAAACCAAGGTCTTACCCTTGTCATCTCTAAGAATTTCCTTTCCACCACTTTTGTGAACTAGATAATATAAGCTTGGTACCAAGGATTGAGAAAATGAGATATATAGAATAGCCAAGGCAAAAAGATTAGATATCTAGAACATTTGATCAAGTTAGATGCATTAATAGGGATAATATGATATTGGTTAAATATAAAGATGTCAAGAGAAGATGAAAATGCTATTATGAAAAATCATTGGATTGGAGTTTTAAGAAAGAAATTATTTTGAAAGTGCATAAAGGTCAATTTAACTTGGTATATTATAGATTGATAAAAAAATTGAAGTGTAGTTAGCTCTAAAGAAGATGCACAATAGTAAGATTTTTTTTTTTATTTAGCTATTAAATGGGCATCATGCTAGATAAAATCAAAGAGGTCTTTTTGGGGATGTATCTATTATAGGACTTCTCAACATTGATTATAATACAAAATTAAATGATCATTGAAGAGATGGCATTTAAATGCAAGTTGGAAAGTGACAACATCAAGTGGTTATGGTACGGCACATTTTATTGTATTTAAGTTATTCATTACTCACTTCACTTCAGCATTAAGCATTCTTTGTACCCGCTGTGAAATTCTATAGTCATACTTCATGTTGGAGAAGAGTATCTGCAGAGCATTTGAAAATCAGTCCTCGTATGAGACTCTTATTTCTTCTGAAGCAATCTCATTCTAGTTTGTGTCATCACTCATCCATATAAAATCTGAAATAAGTTTTTTTTTGTTCAAGATACTGTGATTAGAATAAGCTATATGAACCTGCATGATTTAAAGAGTTGCTGTTTTTACTTAAAAACTACCTGAAACAACACTGAAATGAAAAAAAAAAAGGAAGTCGGTTGACTAATGTACGTGGGAGGGTCTATATGTCTTTGCCTGTGTATATAAAAGGAGCAGTATAATCATTTCACGCTATATGCCACTGCAAAATGTTATTTTGTTACAGACGGCTGCATTCTATCTGCAATGCAAATATGGACCGCTGATGGGAGTTTTAGGCTTCGTTTGGGACGGCTTTTTTATTGCTTCTTAAAGCAACTTTATAGTTAAAGCAACTTTATAGTATAAATATTAAAATTTTTGTACTAGGTAGCTGCTTTAAGAAGCAAAAAGAAAGCCGTCCCAAACGAAGCCTTAATTAATCTTGTCACCGTGCTGAATTTCAACTTTTTTTTGCAAATCCTATCTTTAAGCGTTTAAATGTTGTCTTTTTTCCCTATTGAAGAAAGGTTGCTGTGGCCTTCTTATGTGGTGACCCACGAATACGTTTACAGTCTTTAATCTCAACTAGTATCATGCTTATTCTTTTCTGTTTCTGCTTTCTCTGCAGGTGTTTCTTGCTGTGGCTTCTAGATAATTAATAACCTATTTATTCCGTGCCTTCTCTGAAGGCCACAAACTATTAATTTCTAAATTGAAATTTTTGTAAAACGAAGCTATTGCTATGAAATCTGGTAGAAAGAACCTCAAAAAGGCTTCTGCAGAAGATGGCATTTCTCTCCAAGAAGGCCAGAGCATCATGAAGGTTGTATCACTTAGGGGATCCAATGTAATTGAGGTGTGTCTGCTTTGCCGTCTTCTTTTAGTTGCTATTTTTATTTACCAGCATTAAGGTGCCACATAACAGTGATTTGATAGCAGCTTCAGCATTGTGTTTTGGGAGGTTTTATGACTTATATTTGTTTTTGAAAATTGAGTTGGACTATGATAGTGAAAATTGAAAAAAATGAGCTACTATCTAAAAAGAAATGAAAATATTATTTTTTCCAATGTTGCCATAATCAACATAGTTGCTAATGACTTTTTCATTATCCAAGACTATTAACAAGTCTAATTGCAGCATTACAAAAATTTACTCTTAATAGATTTTTTTCTTCCTTTGTTGAGGCAAGCAGATTTAGTTTTAAAGTTTATTTTGTCATTATTCACATTCCATCAAATAATTGAGCAAAGCTAATTAAGCTTATCACATCTATATATCACTTTATCTCCCAACAATATTAACTGATACACTTCAACTAGAATTGCATATCATACAATTAATTTTTTTTTTTAACTTGAGACTCTAGTCCTCTAATAATTTCCTCCAATATTCTAACACAATACTAACATTTTACTTTTGCAGGATTCTCACTCATCAAAACTTTCATTTGTAAATAACATGCACCAAAGCTCACTTTGCAGTGTTTTTATAAGCATTTGTCCACTGTAGTTATGATTTACTTTTAAAGTCTCTTCATATTTCAATGACAGTCTTCTGAATGCATTCAAGAAAAACAGAGTTGGTTCAACTTAACAATTTTTTATTGATTCTCTTAACATCCTTTGAATCTTAATAGCTCCTTATATTTCTAAGTTCCACCATCCTATCATAAGAAACATTTCTTATATTTTTTTTAAATATATTTTAAGATGTACATTCATAACTTGTGCTTTATATTTTATATCATCAAGCTTTCTTTTTGAATCACCTTAGATTTTTTGTTGAAAGTAGCTATTGTGAATTAGCGACTTCATTGAAAGAATCAAATTCTCTATTCATCTCTTAATTTATTCTCTATTGTAACATTATTTACTTACGAGAAAAAAATATTGCTACTCCCATCATAATTCTCCATCTTATGTCACACATATCATAGCCCATTGGAGTATTCATATATAAGTCACCACCAATAATTTTCCATTTTTTCTATTATATACATTATACTTTTTCATCAATTTCTTTTAAAAATTTATTTTTCAATGCATTTGTTAATCCAATCGGAGAAGCACCATTTGATCTCAAATGTGAAGGAGCATAATTTGATCTTAAATGTATATTTTTAGGGCCTCTTGTTTTGACTTAAGGGTTTAAAAACATTTGGATTTACTTTTATTGAGTTCAAATGTTTGTTGGGTAAAAATAGAAAATTAGATTGAAGTAAATTTTTGTGTTTTTGAAACACAACTTTGTGTGAAGAGAGTTCTAACTATTAGAGCATGTTCGTAATCTTCAAATTTTTAAATTTTGCACATAATAGAGGAAATTATTCGTTCTTGTAGATGATATCCTTCGTTGCATCAGTTGACTTTGTTAGTTATCAACATTTTTATATACAATCAATTAAACTATGAGAATTTTTACGTCCTGGAATATTCGTTGCGGTAGAGAAATATAAAATGTAATGTCATAGCTTTGTACGAAGATCCAACACACAAGAAGAAAAAGGAGAGGGTGTAGCATTTATAAGAGACACAAGAGTTTTTACGTGGAAACCCCTAAAAAGGGGAAAAACCACGGGGCCGGGCCCAGTCTAAATGAATCCCTTAGTGTTTGCAGTCCATTACAAATGAGGTCCTTAAGAGAAAGGTCTTGGCTTGATGTGACAAATATACATTATACATAGTATATTACATGATGAGAGTTGGAAGAATCATTGTTGACATGTTTGTTTAGGGCAACATAATCATAGTCGGCGAGCGATGTTGATCGGAAGAACCATATTCGGTTGGTGACGGGGTTTGGAAGAATCGTAGTCGGTGAGTGACATAGGTCAGAAGGACCGTTGTATGGAGACAAAGGTCGGAAGGACCGTAGTCGGCAAGAGACGGGGGTCAGAAGGACTGTTGTATGGCGATGGAGGTCGAGAGGATCGTAGTCGGCGGGCGACGAAGGTCGGGAAAACTGTAGTCGGCGGGGAATGTTATTGGCGGGTGACGCGGGTCGCAAGGAGCATTGTCGGCAGACGATGGAGGTCAGATGGACCGTAGTCGGTGGGCGACGCAGGTCGGTAGAACCGTAGTCAACGGGCGATGAAGGTTGGAAGGACCGTTTTATTACGATAGATGTTGGAAGAATCGTAGTCGGTAGGCTACAGAGGTTGCAAGGACCGTTGTCGGCAGACGACGGAGGTCAGAAGGACCGTAGTCGGCGGGCGACATATATTGGGAGAATCGTAGTCGGTGAGCGACGAAGGTCGGGGGGGCTGTTGTCACGACCCAACCAGACCGGAACGAATCCTATCGCGTCGGGTCGCGACGGATGAATTCAGGATCTAACTTTGGAATTTGCTTCAGACTTTCTTCCATATATCAAACATACAGAAACCACAGAGCTACTATAAACATCCAAATATACAGAATAGTTCATCTATATTCTTCATTCAGTCCTCAAAATAATCATGTACATAACAGTGCATGGCTACATACAGAAAGAACAGAACGAAACAGAAAAGTCATGGCTGTACAAAATCAAAGTACAAAATACATAACAAATGATCAGACACGAAACTGCTAGTCCAAGACTTCCTTCCCCTTCCCAGAATCTAAAAACCACGCAGATAACAAGAATGAGTTAACAGCTCAGCAAGACTACACCAGCCAATCAAAATCTCTAGAAATACACATCAGAAGCAGTTATTCAAATAGCCGTACAGAATTCAGATAATCGTACAGAAATCGCATAAGCAACATAATACAGATACTTGATCAAACAGAAATCAAACAACTGATACAGAAAAACGAATTCACTTCATATAACAGAATATTCAAGTCAGATTTCACAGAATAGACATAATAGTACAGAACAGATTTCAAATCAAATAAAATCACATTCACTATTAGATAAATCAGATCACATAACACATATCAGATTCCCGGACCCTGACAGAATCTCTACGGATTCTAGCCCCTTATGCCTCCCTTCCCTGACACTGACAGAATCTCAACGGATCCTGGCCCCTTATGTCTCCCATCGTGCTTATAGCACCTGAACAGAACAGATGTACGTAATTTTCAGAACATAACTTGTTTTCAGATTTCCCAGACTCAGACAACGGAATCACAAGAGATTTCGGCCCCTTATAACTCCCTTCTGATATCACAACACATCAAAACATTCAAATCAAAAAAGCGGATTACGTCAGAAAAATCGTCAGCGACATAACGACAGTATACGAAATTTACACAGAATTCACAGATTCAGAAATTTACCAAATTATCACAGATAATACAAAACAACATTGTAAGACTTTTATTGTACTGAAGCAACATTTTTCAACATCAAGATAATTCATAGTTCGATTAAAACGCCGCAGAATTTAAAATAATCGGTGAAAATCTTCCAGAAAATACTCAAAACGTGCACAAATCTCATCTCAGAAACATACCAAAAGTTACGCGGTAAAAAGTTCATCAATGCGAAACAAAACCAAGAAATTCGCTAACGGAAATAAAATCCGAGACAAAAAAGTCCTCAAAATTCTCGTTTCTGAAAATTGAGAAAAGCGAAATATGCCTTACCTCGAGTCGGTCAACTTTTCCAACTACGGCGACGGACGAAAACGGACCGAAGTCGCCCAAAAATCACTTTTCTTCCTTTTTCCTTCGATTTCTCTCTCCTGGGCTTTTCTCTCTCTTCAAAAGATCTCAAACTTATATATATATCCATGCAGATCGTACGGGACGATTCAAAATCTTCCCGGGATAATTTGCCCACTGGGCAAACTTCGTTCAGACACGAACAGTAATCGTCCCTGGACGGCTTGCTCTCTGGACAAATTTCGTCCAGACGAACCCTACTTCGTCCTGGGACGAACCTCCCAGCCAGAAATTTTGTACAAACCTGTACCGATCGTCCCAGGACGATCCAACTTCGTCCTGGACGATCCTGGAAGGAAAAATGGAAAACTGGCTCTCACAACTGTAGTTTGCAGGGATTGTAGTTGGCAGGTGACAGAGTTCCACAGGATAGTAGTCGGTGGGCGATGCAGGTCGCAAAGACTGTTGTCGGTAGACGACGGAGGTCAGAAGGACCCTAGTAGACGGGCGACGCAGGTCGGGAGAGTCGTAGTCGGCAGGCGATGAAGGTCGGGAGGATCGTAATAGGCGGATGACGGAGGTCCGAAAGATTATAGTCGGCATGCGACGGAGGTCAGGATGATCGTAGTCGGATGACAGTTATTGGGAGGATTGGCGGAAGTCCAGCGATGGTCAGCAGACGGGCAAAAGTCCGATGGCGATCGGCGGATGGGCGGAAGTCCAGAGGCGGTCGGCTGACTGGATGAAGTATAATGGTGGTCAGCAGACTGGAAGAAGTCCGGCGGGGGTCGGAGAACTAGAGGAAGTCCGGCGGCGGTCGGCGAACTGGTGGAAGTCTGTCGGTGGTTGGGAAGAACTCCGGCGGTTATCAGCGGACGAGCAGAAATCTGACAATGGTCGGCGGAGTGGCCGAAGTCCGACGGTGGTCGACGGATTGGCTGAAGTCCGTCGGTGGTCGGAAAGAACTCTGCCGGTGGTCAGGAAGAACTCTATCGGTGGTCGGGAAGAACTCCGGCGGTGGTCGATGCTAAGAGAGCTCTCAAACTCCTCACTTCCTTTCCTTCTTCTTCCTCCCCCCTCATGAGAAGAATGGGGGTTATTTATAGTTTTTTTAGAGTGACATGGCTTGTAAATATGTGGAGGATCAAGGTTAAAATGGGAGTGTTTGAATGGATGGCCGATATTGATCCCCATGATCATGGACTGTTTAATGGTCATTTGAAAGCCTTGATGATATCGGAATTCCGTGATCTTGGGCTTGTTGGATTTGTCTCGCCGAGCCGCTCGATTTGATTATAAGCATGTCACATTTGGAAACCGTTTGGTAATTCATATTATGGTTTGAACCTTTCGAATGCGCTTTGAGTCTTTGATTTGGACTTGTTTGGGCTCAGATTGAGTCGAATTTGGTGTCGTTGGGCTCGCCTTTTTTAGACGTTCAGTTCGACTGTAAGTTTGCTGAAATCGGAATTCAGATGGTCTCCGATTTAATTTTTGAAGCTTACAACTCAATTTTGCTACGAGACTCGAGCCTGATCAAGATAATTTTTTACTGATATATCAAGAATAATACCTCTAGAAGGGTTAAAGTCTATTTTAACTTATAATAAAATTTACAAACAAGAATTATAAAAAATTTGAACTAACTAAACTAAAAAGATGATTTTTTTTTAAACCCCTAAGCTTTTTAGGGGCTACTTGCTTTGCTGCATTTGTATTGTAATGTATTTCAATGTATGTATTTTGAAAATTTGGGTCTTTTGTAGAGTGAATTTCAAATGAAATGTTATTCATTGGTAAATTTGAAATGCACCCTTTATTTCATTTTTGATGTTTTCGAAAATTGATTATTTTTTTAATATATTGTAAAATTTTTGCTACTTGCTATTGTAAGCCACCTTTGGATGTCACTTCCGTCGCCATTCGTCATCTCCGTCGCCTTCTGTCACCTCTTATTAGTCGCTATCACTGTCCCCTTCTCCACCGCTGCCAGCCGCCTCCTTGTCATTGCGTGCTGCCATGGCTACCACCATTGTTTGCCAGTGATTGCTGCCCGTTGCCAGCCATCAGCTGCCTTCACCCCTACCTTCGCCACTTTGCATGAATTCATCTTACTCTGAACTAAACATAAAAAAATAATCTCCTTCATATATTTTATAACCAACCTAATAACTATAAATTAAATATATTGAATTTGTTTTACACATCATCATCAAATGGGCCCTTAGTGAATAAACTTAAGCTTTTTAGGCTCTTAAGCTCATTGTACCACAATGTGTTGTGAATGAGCTTTACTGAATAAAGAGAGAAAATTAGAAATGGCTTGGTCACCAATATTTTTAAGGCTATGAATAGTCAGGACATTTATGAAATTGGGTGGTGTTATTGATTAATGGCCGCGCTCGTGCCACGTTGGCTTTCAAGGTCATGTCAAGAGTGGGTTTGAACAATGCACCCCTCAGGCATTGTGGGAATATTATAGTTCTTATTTGACAAAAGTTGGGATCACCATGTCTCCTTAAATAAGTGTGTGGGGGTGGCCAATAAATGTACCCCTTTCTTGGATTAGAGTGCCACATGGCCCACATTATCACACATATTTCTGTCAACTTAATTTGATTATTGGCATGCATCTCAGGCAAATAGTTAAATAGTGACAATTTATCCAGACCTAACCTGGCCCATTGAGAAGTTGACCATTGGTTTGCTTCTCTTTGGAGCCCTAATTGTATTGGAGGGGGAGGGAAAAGTTATCTTTTAGCCGGCTAGTCTTCCTACTATAATAAGATATGCTCTTTTAGTGGCAACAACATTTATCATAATAAATGATGAAGAAAGCGCGTTATCTTTGTTCTAAGTGAGGATGGAGAGTGTGGCAAAAACTGAAGGATTGATTGCCTTATTTGGTCTTTTTTGCACATTTTACAAGAAAAATGATGATTATATTGGTGAGCTGCCTTTATGCATTTTGTCAACACTATGCTATGTTGTTATGCTTATGAAAACAATCAACTTTGCTTAAATAAGGGCCTACAACCTCTAGTGGTGTCAATTAATGACACAGCTCGATAACTCGACCCAGAATATCCGGGTTCGGGTCTACCTGTTTAATAAACAAGTCGGGTTCAGGTCTACCTGTTTAACAAACAAGTTGGGTTCGGGTCTTATTTTTAGTCCCGTTTATATATGGGGTTAGATTCGGGTAAACCTGCTTACCTGAAAACAATCCAATTTAGATCCGAGTTCGTCCGCTTGTAACACCAAAAATAAAATGATAACGCGTCTATCCGTCTTGGCATCGTGCAAACTTAGTTTTTAAAGCTAGGGTTTCTTCTCCCATTCTCCGTGGCTTGTACGTGACAGTTCTGCTTCACTAAGTTCTCTCCGTTACCAAGCAGTCGATGAGTTCACCACGGCGTCGTGAGAGGGCTTACTAATTGCAAGTCACCTCCTTCTCCCTTCTCCATCTTAATTTTTCTCATCATTTCTCTAATCGGCGATTGAAAGAACTGAGGAGAGTTAGGTAAAATGATAAATGTGTAAATCAACCCATCTCGATCTTTTATTTTGTAATAATCGTTCCATTGGCATTTCAATTCTTTAAGCGATGATTTTTTTGGGTTTGGCCATTTGGGATGTGAAACCCTACCGACAGTTTTTGTTAGTGCAGGTTATTACTCTGGTAGTTCGGTACTCTGGTTGTTGTAGGAGAATGGAGCTTGTTGGGATGATTTTTTTGGGTTATGGTTGTGAAACCCTATAACCCTAACCCTAGGCTGATGCCCCTTTTTAATTTTGGGTTAGGTTGTGACTTCAGCTGTTGTTGAAGCCTGTTGTTGGAGCCTGGCTGCATGGTAATTCACAAGTCAAAGCAGTAAATTTTTATTGCTTCTCAAATAATTGATGTACTGCTTTGGTATTGAGAGTGAAATCTGATATTGTGATTTGTGAACTACCATGTAGATGTGCAGACCAAATTTATAGCATTGGGCAATATATTTTTGCAGAAATAGAGAAAGATTTTGTTTTGATTAAGGACTGTGGTTGGCTTATGGTTGACTGCATTTAACACTGAAAAAAAGCTTATAAATTAAAAATAGAAGGCTATTATGTACCTCTTATATTCATTTATTATATTTTGATCCTTTGCTTTCTCTTAGTTAGCTCCTCTATAGAAGTATATCATTTAACCAAATGCTGAAATGCTTTAGTATGTTTGTTTCTTCTGCTCTTGAAAAATGAAAAGTAATGCTTTAGCTTCTGCTTTGTGAATTTAAGTTTAGAGAAATTGGTACACTATGCTTGTGGGTTTACATATGAGAGAAATTTTTTTATGCATTTGTATCGCTGTGTAGTTTTGGTTGTGACTTTAGGTTTAAGTTACTTATTTAATTGTTTGCTGATTACACCAAATTTTTTACATGAGAATCCCTTGCATATGAATATGAAAGTTATTCAAATTATCAAATGTTCAATGTCTGATTCATTTAATTATCATGTATATTGATGTTCTCCTACAAATTTGATTTTTAATTATATTAAATTTTATGTCTAAATGGAGGATTCTAATAACTTTTTTTAAAATAAATATTATCATTTGAATTAGCAAAATTTGTTTGATCTAAATGTCTCGGCGGTCTGGTTCGGTCGCCGGGTCGGGTCGGTTCGGGGCTGGGTTGGGGTTGGGTCCGGGTTTATGACCCATTTTCCTAAACTGGTTAGGTTCGAGTTAGATGAGTTGAAACCGGGTCAACTCTCGAGTTGGATCTGAACCTGACCTGAAAATCCATTTTGACACCTCTAACAATCTCCACTTGGTGAGGTGTGCAACTTTGTGCAGTATAAATCCTTTCTTTAATCGGGGTGCTTTGGTTGTTGGTTGTATTGCCTTCATTTAGGATCTAAGGTTACTAATGCAATTTAAGATGAACTAATGATTGAAACATAAAAAGTACAGTATACCCTTCACCAAAAATATGTTGTTTTTAATGTAAAAACTTTAAATGCGCTTCTATCATCGTAAATAATAATTTAATAGTAGTCAAAATTTTCAAATCTCATAAGAAAAACATGTGAGCTAATGCAAAATTATAAAAAAAACAAATAAGTTTCACATTATGAAATGGAACCTAACGCATACACATTTGAAAAAAAAATTCAGATGATGGGCTTGATGTGGCAAGTTGGTAAAAGTCGGTGGTGGCTTGAGGACAGGGAGAAGGCATTTGCAAGCTGAAGAGTGATTTCATGAACTTTTTTTCTTCACATGCTGATGGTCCCATCGATACCTTGCCAATGGGCCCTCTTGCTATGACCTTCACTTGGTTTTGTCATCATGGGTTTTAGAAGTTGGGTTGAAGCAAACAGTGAGATGGCGAGTGGATGAGGGTGCTGATGTTTGGTTTCTAGAAAAAGAGAATGAGAGAGTGGGAGGGAGGAGAGCGGTTCATGCGATCTCATGCATCACAGAGGGAGAGAATGAGAAATGGGGTATGTGGGATGTGAGAGGGAGATGAGGGAGTTCGTGCTTGTGTGATTGATGTCATGAGCAAGAGAGGAAGTAGTAGTTTGTGAGGTGTTGTTTGCATATTTGAGACGGAGTGAAGGGATTTTGTGCATGTTTTGGGGAAAGAGTTGGCAAGAGTTGCAGGATTTTGGGTTGGAGCAGAGATATGGAGAGGTCGTGATGAGGATATCAACCAGAAATTTCGACATGTGTACCGACGGCGTAGCCATGGGTCGACGGCTAAGATTCAGAGCATGTATTTTTGATGTATTTTTTGTTTTATGTTTTCCGTTTTACCCCTATGGGGAATTGAGTCCTTGTTGTAGCCCGAGGGCAATTTAGTCTTTTCTGTTTTCTTTCATTTGGGCCTATTTATAGGAGGCCTCTTGCATTGTATTAGATGATGAATTATTGAATGAAATTTTATGTTCTTTGTTTTGATCTCTAAGTGAGTTCATGAGAGGAGAAACCCGAGGAGGATGATAGCAAGACTCGTCAACCGTCGGAGGATTCCAAGATTCGCGACCCCTATCTCTTCTTTTTCCCTTAACATAAACTTCCTCTTCTCACCCATCACCCGCCAGCCCTCCCTACCCAAATCCCCTTTTTCCTCTTCCCAAAACCCGAGCCCCACCCTATACCGCCGACCTCCTTGGACACCCCACCTGCCGGCCAATCACCTAGCCGTCGGCCTCCCCTCCTCCACCTCCTCTTTCCCTAATTCACCCGCTGGCCCCCTTCCCCATTATTTTCAAAATTTGAAATTCAAATTGAGATTCAAAGTTTCCTAATTTGACAAAAGCCAAATAAGGAAAGTTTCCCATGAAATTCAATTTAATTTCAAATTAATTTGGATTTGAATTCCTCATCCCTAATTTGCCAAGATGAATTACGAAACCCTTAACTCCCTTCCCAACCCCCTCTCCCTCTCTTAAATGCCGCCGGCCCTTAGGGGCTCCACTCTTGTTTTTCCCTCTTAATCCCCCAACCCTATTTGTGAGTTTGAATTCAAATTTCAAATTCTTTCCCTCTGATTTCATTTAATCTGAAATTAATTTCAGATTTTCCTTAATTACTCCAAACCCTAACCTAGACCTACCCACCCCTCTCCTCGCCACCTCCTCCTACCCGAGAATCCCCATCTTCCCCTCCTCCTCCTCTTGGCCACCTCTCCTAGGTGACGGCTCCTCCACCATAACACCACCACGATGCCAAGACCTTCCATGATCATGTATGGACGATCTGGAGCTTGATCATGGATTTGTGTTCAACTCTCAAGGGGAAATCGACGTCATCCAATCACCGTTCTTCGACGTTGGATTCGGATTCGACCACACCGTTGAAGAATACCTCGATCGTATTCTTTTCCACCTAGCGGACGCCATCGACGAGCAACGACCTACGGGAGAGTGGACAATCACCAGACGCCCACCCGCTTCTCCAACTCCGGCTCCTTCCCCGGTGACTAGCCCCCTTGGCATCACGTGTCTACTAGTGGCATCGCTAAGCTTGTTTGCAATCTTCCTCTGCTAAGCCGAGCAATATCAAGAGTGTAAGTGAGGGATCCTGTTATGCCGGTCCAGCCTGGACCGGCTCATCCTGGACCGGCCCAGCCGGTCCGGGCTTATTCCCGGCGGAAGAAGGCGGAAGGGAGAGGGGGATTTGGGGTGGGGTCCATTTGATTTCAAATTAGATTTAAATGTTTTTGGAGGGAGAATGAAGGGTAGAGAAGTCCTTTTGCTTTTAATTTGAATTAGATTGTATTAAATAGGGAGTTATGAGGAGAGAGGTTTTTTATCTTGCATTTGAAAATAGTTTTGGGTTCTAGGTCTTCTTGCTTGGGCTCTCGGCGTTGCCGGAGATTGTGGGAGAGTTGTTCTTCCTCTCGGATTGAAGAACATTGTATCGGGCTTTGGTTTTGAATACCTACTAGTGGAATACAATCGTTTGCTATTGTTTTCCTACAAGTTTCTTCCCTATTTCCGCTGTTTTTGTGCTATTTGTGTGCCGATTTGGGTTAGGTTTGCTTGCGAACTCAAGTATTACCTTAGGGTTACTTGCGAACTCAAGTATTTCCTATCAAATTGGTATCAGAGCAAGATCCGGGCGGTGGAGGGTGGTTTTTCTCCATTATTCGCTGCAGATTTTGCTGATTTTGGGGAGGATCCGGAGGCATCTCGTCATTTCCCATGGCATCTAAGCGAGTAGAAGTCTTGGAGACCGAGATGGGGCAACTTAAAGCGGATCTGGATGAGAAGATGGCCACATTGAGCGAGAATGTGGAAGGAAAATTCGTGGCGTTGGAGGAGATGATGAAGAAGTTGTTGGAAGGGCAAGCAAGGGCTGTGCTGGGGGAGGAAAGAGGAGAAGGGAGTGGGAGCAGGGGGAAAGAGAAGGTGAATCCAGACGAGGAAAAGGAGGTGGAACTGTTTAACAGCAGCGGGAGGATGCCACCTCGGGAGTCCATGGAAGAGCATGAAAGAAGGAGAGACTTCAGGGAAGAAAGAGAGGATGATTGGCGTCGCCGGAGGCCCGATCCAGTGGACCGGCCATGGGGGATCCAGAATCACCATGGCGGAGCGCGAGGAGAAGATGGCTATCGGCGGCCGGGGAGGGATGATGAGCCCCGATATGGAGAGAGGGGAACTTGGGAAGACCCCATTGCATGGGACAGAGGAGGCCATGGGGGGAATAGGGCATACGGGGTGGACACGAGAGCCAGAAAGCTGAAAATGCCCGTGTTCGAAGAGGGAAATGTGGATGAATGGATCCACAAGGTGGAGAGGTATTTTGCAGTGAATGGCCTGATGGAGGAGGAGAGATTGATGGCGGCTAGCATGTGCTTGGAAGGGGCGGCTTTTGCATGGTTCAAATACATGGATAAGTGGGATCCGGTGAGAACTTGGAGGGACTTCAAGGAGGCTATCAGGGAGAGATTCAGGGGGGGCAGCCCATGGGAGATATCAGAACAGTTCTACGCCCTCACTCAAGAGGGAACAGGGGAAGAGTACCGGAAGAAATTTGAGAGTCTGGTGGGTGACATGGAGGGATTATCGAACAGCACTCTGGGGGGAAACTTTATGAAGGGCCTTAAGCCAGAAATTAGAGATGCGGTGAAGGTAATGAGACCGAGGGACCTGAGGGAGGCCATGGAGTTGGCTCAACTGGTGGAGAACCAGAAGACCAACGCCCGAAGTTGGCGGAACAACCACTCAAGGGGTCCTACCAGGACAACTACCACTTGGCTCCAAAAGGGCCAACCCCTAGTGTCCTTAAAGAAAGTGGAAAGGAGAAGAGCGGGGTGACCAGATCAGCTGGGAGTTTCAAGAGATTGACCGAGGAGGAGATGCAGGAGAAGAGGGCCAAGGGCCTTTGTTTCAGATGTGAGGAGAAGTTTGTTCCAGGGCACAGGTGCAAGGATCGCGCTCTTCGGGCTCTCACCGTCTATATAGACGAGGCGCCTGAGGAGGGTGATGCTTCTGATGAGGAGCAGATTGATCCCCAGTTGGAGGTAGCCGAGGTATCCTTAAATTCGGTGATGGGATTCACTCCTAGCCATACGATGAAGGTGAAAGGGAAAATCCTTGGGAGGGAGGTAGTAGTGTTGATCGACAGTGGAGCCACCCACAATTTCATATCCGCTCAGGTGGCGGAGGAGCTGGGAATGGAGCCTACTGAGACAGGCAATTATGGGGTGATGATGGGGACAGGGAAGATTGTGTCCAGCATTGGGATCTGCAAGGGGGTGGAGATGAGACTACAGGAGATAAGGGTGGTGGAGGACTTCCTACCCCTGAGGTTGGGTAGCACAGACGTCATTCTGGGCATGAAGTGGCTACAGACCTTGGGTGAAACCAAGGTAAACTGGGGGACCATGGTGATGGAACTGATGGTAGAGGGAAAGAGGGTGAAGTTGAAAGGGGAACCAGGATTGTCCAATGCTGGAGTGTCTCTCAGGTCGATGGTGAAGATGATCCATGAGGAAGGAGGAGGGTTCCTTGTGGAGTTGCAGAGCTTGGAAGATCATCAGGAGGAGGAAGACAAACACATTCATGTGTTAGTTCAGCCCTTTCTGAAGGAATTTGAGGATGTGTTCCAACCTCCGGTGGGACTACCACCTGACAGAGAACGGGAGCACCAGATTATCCTGAAAGAGGGGGTATCCCCTATCAGTGTGAGACCTTACAGATACCCTCAGATGCAGAAAGATGAGATTGAGAAGTTGGTGGGAGAAATGCTAGGAGGGATCATTCAGCCCAGTGTGAGTCCTTTCTCTAGCCCAGTTCTGCTGGTAAAAAAGAAGGATGGGAGTTGGAGGTTCTGTGTTGATTACAGAGCCCTCAACAAGGAGACAGTGCCTGACAAGTTTCCCATCCCTGTGATTGACGAGTTGATGGATGAGCTACATGGAGCCGTTTTATTCACCAAGATTGATCTAAAGTCAGGCTATCACCAGATCAGGATGAGGAAGGAAGATGTGCAGAAGACAGCCTTCAGGACTCATGAGGGCCACTACGAGTTCCTGGTGATGCCTTTTGGCCTCACCAACGCACCAGCCACATTCCAGGCATTGATGAACCGGATCTTCAAGCCACACCTTCGCAGGTTTGTGTTGGTGTTTTTTGATGACATTCTCATCTATAGCAGGACTGAGAAGGAGCACCTAGAGCACCTGAGAGTGGTGTTGGGGGTGCTGAGGGAGCATCAGCTGAAGGCCAATTTCAAGAAGTGTGACTTCGCTCAGGCACAAGTGGAGTACCTGGGGCACGTGATATCTCAGGAGGGAGTGGCTGCGGATCAGTCCAAAATAGAGGCAATGTTGGCTTGGCCTCAACCCAAGACCTTGAAGGGGCTCAGAGGATTTTTGGGACTGACCGACTACTACAGGAGGTTCGTGAGAGGATACAGCACCATAGCAGGACCGCTGACAGAGCTGCTGAAGAAGGATAATTTTTTATGGGGGGAAGCAGCTTCTGAGGCTTTTGAGAAGCTGAAGAAGGCCATGACGACGGTGCCCGTACTTGCTCTGCCAGACTTCAATCAGGTGTTTGTGTTGGAGACAGATGCTTCAGGCTATGGATTGGGGGCAGTGTTGATGCAGAACCATAGAGCCATAGCTTACTTCAGTCAGATACTGTTGTCCCGGGCTAGGCTGAAGTCGGTCTATGAGAGAGAGCTGATGGCGATTGTACTGGCCATCCAAAAGTGGAGACCTTATTTATTGGGCAGACATTTTATTGTCAGGACTGATCAGAGGAGCCTGAAATACTTGCTAGAGCAGAGGATGGTCACAGAGGAGCATCAGAGGTGGTTGTCCAAGCTGCTCGGATATGATTTTGAGATCCACTATCGGCCAGGATTAGAGAATAAGGCAGCGGATGCTTTATCACGCTGTATGGGGGAGCTCCAGGGAATTGCTGTATCAGTACCGGTTCTGATTGATTGGGGAGCCATCAAAGAGGAGAGCATCCAGAATGAGGAGCTAAGGAGAATCAAAGAAGAGGTGCTATCAGATGAAAACAGCCACCCAGGCTACTCAGTGGTGGGAGAAAGACTGTACTATCAGGGAAGGAGTGTGATCCCTAGGTCTTCCATTCATATTCCCCAACTGCTACAGGAATTTCATGGGAGTGCCATAGGAGGGCATTCAGGAGTGCAGAAAACCTATAGCCGGTTAGCTGCGGAATTGTACTGGAAGGGGATGAGGAAAGACATAGAAGAAATGGTGGCTAAGTGTGATACCTGCCAGCGGAACAAGTACATGACGATGGCACCAGGGGGATTACTACAACCCCTGGCCTTACCAGAGAAGGTTTGGGAGGAGATCACTATGGATTTCATTGATGGGCTTCCAAAATCATAGGGATATACTGTTATATTTGTAGTGGTCGACAGGCTGAGCAAATATGCTCATTTCATTCCCTTAAGACACCCGTACACAGCGGTGTCGGTAGCAGCAGCATTTGTGAGGGAGATAGTCCGCCTGCATGGGGTACCGGAGTCTATTGTGTCGGATAGGGACAAGGTGTTCCTGAGCCATTTTTGGAGGGAGTTATTTAGGATGCAGGGCACAGTATTGAAGAGAAGCACAGCATATCACCCACAGACTGATGGGCAGACGGAGGTGGTGAATAGAAGCTTGGAGACATACTTGAGATGCTTTGTGTCTGAGACACCGAAGCAGTGGGCCAAATGGCTGGCCTGAGCAGAATACTGATACAACACCTCCTCTCACTCGGCTACCAAGATGACACCTTTTAAGGTGTTATATGGAAGAGATCCCCCACACCTGGTACACTACAGCCATAGGAGTACTCCAATATCTGCAGTGGATCAGCATCTGAAGGAAAGAGATCAAGTGTTGGACGAGCTCAAGAGGCATCTTCTCATAGCCCAACAGATTATGAAGAAACAGGCGGACAGTAAAAGGAGGGATATACAATTTGGAGTTGGAGACAAGGTCTACTTGAAGATCCGACCATACAGGCAGAGGACTATATCCCAGAGGAGAAATGAGAAGCTAGCAGCAAGATATTTTGGCCCTTTCGAAGTGGAGGAGAAAATCGGGGAGGTAGCATACAGATTGAGGCTTCCTTCAACAGCCAGAATACACCCCGTTTTTCATGTATCACAGTTGAGGAAAGTGGTGGGGGAACATGCAGTAAGCCCAGAGCTGCCCAGCACATTGAGGGAAGACATGGAAGTGACACTGGAGCCTCTAGCGGTAGAAGGAGTGCGCATCAATGAAAAGGGGGAAAAGGAAGTGAAGATTAGGTGGAACGGCTTCCCAGATTTTGAGGCCACATGGGAGCCATTGGAGAGGATTGCAGTACAGTTCCCTGCCTTCCACCTTGAGGACAAGGTGGTACTTTGGGAGGGGGGTAATGTTATGCCGGTCCAGCCTGGACCGGCTTATCCTGGACCGGCCCAGCCGGTCCGGGCTTATTCCCGGCGGAAGAAGGCAGAAGGGAGAGGGGGATTTGGGGTGGAATCCATTTGATTTCAAATTAGATTTAAATGTTTTTGGAGGGAGAATGAAGGGTAGAGAAGTCCTTTTGCTTTTAATTTGAATTAGATTGTATTAAATAGGGAGTTATGAGGAGAGAGGTTTTTTATCTTGCATTTGAAAATAGTTTTGGGTTCTAGGTCTTCTTGCTTGGGCTCTCGGCGTTGCCGGAGATTGTGGGAGAGTTGTTCTTCCTCTCGGATTGAAGAACATTGTATCGGGCTTTGGTTTTGATTGCCTACTAGTGGAATACAATCGTTTGCTATTGTTTTCCTACAAGTTTCTTCCCTATTTCCGCTGTTTTTGCGCTATTTGTGTGCCGATTTGGGTTACTTGCGAACTCAAGTATTACCTTAGGGTTACTTGCGAACTCAAGTATTTCCTATCAGATCCCAAGGTGAATGATCTAAATTTTAAATTGTGGATTTTGTTACGTGCCATTCGCTCTACTCATTTATTTGATGATGTAATTTTACGAGTTTCTAATTAATCTTTATTGTAATGACTTGTTATTACTTAGCCTTCCATGAATTTTTCCGAAGATCTAACTTGAATACACATCCATTTATGCTTAGCCGTGCAAAGTTCATAATTTATTAATTTCGTATACG
This sequence comes from Dendrobium huoshanense, assembly GCA_016618105.1. NCBI lineage: Eukaryota > Viridiplantae > Streptophyta > Magnoliopsida > Asparagales > Orchidaceae > Dendrobium > Dendrobium huoshanense. The sequence goes on along the minus strand of CM028358.1, from coordinate 78,782,075 downwards.
CAATTTTTGTTTCATCTTCATTGTATTACATCAGGTCGTGGGGTGTTTTTATTTTTTATTCTTTTTTGGAATAATAATATTTCAACACTTGATATCAATACTGCTTGATGGCCATCATACCCAACCACCATATCTTTGGCGGATTGCCGTAGAAGAAAAGGTGTTGCGATGGCTATCTTCAGGCTTTCGACCATTTCATCTTGTGTTGAGTATCTTTTAAGGAGAGGGAGGGAGGCTGTGTTTTGGATAGGGTGGATTAGATTGGATGGAATGACTGAAAAGCGCCTCCATCACCAGTTCCAAAGACCCCATCGTTGATTGAGTTGTTAGTATGGAAGGATGGTGATAGAGGTTTGGAAACAGCGAAAGAGATTGAAAGCTGGAATGACAGGCAACTAGTCACGTGACAGAGGTGGTGTTGGTGTTGAAAGGAAGAGGTATGATTCATCTTATTTTGGTCCTTCAGATATTGTAATCTTTTTCTTCGGTGTCAGAGTAGACTAGCACATTCAATTATTAACCTGTAGAGAGGTTTTGGCAGTGTGATGGTCCTAGGCCAAAGATATTACGGTGTTGACCTTTGAGACTCCCCTAACCTCGATGACTTGAATGTGATTTACAATGAATTTATATATGCTGTTTTTCTTTTGTGGTTTGTATTTTGGATAGCCGTTCTTGTCATTTTTTTTTTCTAAATTGCAAATTCACCTGTATTGTCGTTTAAAACTGCTTTTTGTTCTAATTTTTTCTAGTTGCGTAGGTTGTGGATGCTGAAGGTGTAAAATCTCTGGCTTTATTTCCAGCAAAATTTCAAAGAAGCTTCTGGATAAAAACAGGTCATTTTTTGTTCTATCTTTGGGCTTGGATCAGAACTTTATGCTGTGCTACCTAAGTCGTTAATGCCATCATAATTATCATCATCAATCAGTTAGACATTCATCTTTTCTGTCATGATTCAATGGACTTCTATAGTTCCATCTTTAATGAACATTGGCATCACACCATCGTTATCTTTTATTTCTGTAATGTATGAACCTTTCGAGGATTCTTTGCTCTTCACTTATTTGAATGAAATGGGATTTTTCTTATGCTGAACTTGCCAACTGATTTTTTAATGTTTTTTTTTTTCCTTTCCATTGATAATATATTCGGCATTATTTCCTGGCAAGTGGTATACTAAAATGATCTTTGATTCTGTTGGCTGAGCAGGAAGTTTTGTGATTGTCGATGAAGGTGGAAGGGAGAAGGCCTTGGAATCGGGAGACAAAATTGCATGTATTGTATCTCAAGTTCTCTTTCATGCACAAGTTCGTTCTCTTGAAAGATCTCCTGACTGGTTAGTTTTCTGTTGCTTTAGTTTTGAAAGTTACTTATAACATTTTCACTTCTATTTCTACTTAGAGCTGTGGACCATTTGTGTTTTTTATTATCATCATCAGTAGCCACTCCAGAATTTGGGGTTCGCTATTCTCTTTTTGATGTTGTGGTGAAAATTTACGATATCTTTATTTTTCACTTGGTGAAGATTGCGTGAACTACATAGATTTGATCCGGGCTATCTACAAAATGTAAAAGAAATTCTCTATGCGTCTGTGAATTTCTATGCTGATTATTTACGTTGAATTGTAAAATTTTACCCTAGGCTAGCAATCCAACTGTGCTGAATCACGTGTTACTATGCTTAAACGCTACTTCATCTTTAATATTCTAGTACTTGTTTTATTAGGTGTCACAAAAGGTGGTGTTTGCGCATTCGCTTTATGTATCGCTGATTCTTTTAGAAGCCAACTATCCACTGCTTGGAGTATTTTCAAATATTCTATTGACCCCGGACTGTTGTTGCATTAGTAAGGTATTATAACTGTTTTTCAGAACTTTCACATGTTATAGAATTGTCAAACTTTGTATGGCCATACAGACTTAAAATTTTGTCAGTTGACTGATGTAGCCTTCATTCAGTACTGGTACAATAGTTCTTACTTTTTGTGTGAGCAATATTCGAGCAATCAACTCTCAAAGCTCTAGCTTGGGATTACCTAAACATTTTTCGCTCCCCTACTAGATTGAATCAATCTCATTGCTCTAAAAATGATGAATAAGCTTATAGGATGGCTTGATGGGTGGAAACAAGAAGTCCTTTCCTTTGCTGGGGGATTTCAATTAATCCATTCTACCATATGGAATTATCTCTACTATTGACTCAGATCTATTTTAATATTATTTTGAAGACTAAAAAGATGCTATATGAGTGGAGAATGAGTGTATTGATTCATATTTTTAAGAATAAAGATTATGCACAAGATTGTGCAAATTATTGAGGAATTAAGTTAATGTGTCATACTTTAAAACTATGGAAGAGAGTTATAGAGCATAGATTGTGGCGTGATACTAATGTTTCTCAAAATCAATTTGGATTTCATGTAGGTTTACTATGGAAGCTATACATTTATTGAGAGATTTGATGGAGAAGCATAGAGAGAATAAGGAGGATCTTCATATGATATTTATTGATTTAAAGAAAACATATGATAAAGTTTCAATAGAAGTTCTATGGAGAGTTTTACAAAAGAAGGGGGTTAATAATGCTTATATTCAAGTCATTAAGGATATGTATGCATGAGCTGTTACTTGTGTTTAAACACAAGGTGGTTTGATCAAGTATTTTCCTATTTCCGTTGGATTACATCAAGATCAACTTTTAGCCCATATTTTTTTGCTTTAGCCATGGATGTTCTCACTAGACATTTGCAAGAGGTTGTACCCTAGTGTATTCTTTTTGCTGATGATATTCTTCTTGTTGATAAGACTAGAGAGGGAGTTGAAGGTAAACTTGAATTATGGAGGTCAACCTTAGAGTCTAAAGGCTTTCATTTGAGTTGATCTAAAACTAAATATATGGAGTATAATTTTAGTAATAATAGATCTAGTGGGGGATTATGACTTTGACTGATCAAGTCATTAATAAGAGTACACATTTTCTATATTTTGGGTCTATTGTTCAGAGTGATGGTGAAGTAGATGGGGATATTTTTAGTAGAATGCATGTTGGATGGTTGAAGTTGAGGAATGCATCAGTTTTGTTATGTGATAGAAAAGTCCCCTTATACTCAAGGTAAAATTCTATAAGATGGTGCAGAATGTTGGCCATTAAAAGAAAGACATAATATTAATTGAAGTGTTGGAGAGATGAGGATTCTCAGGTAGATGAGTGGCTTTAGTCTTAGAGACAGGATACAAAATGTGCATATACGTGAAAAGGTTGGAATAGCTCCAAATGGATGATAAGATTAAAGAGAGTCATCTTTGATGGTTTGGTCACATAAAACTGCAGGGCTAGGAAAGTAGATGTATTAGATTTGACATATATTAAGAAAGTTAGAGGTAAACCTAAAATGACTTGGTTAGAAAATATTAGAAATAACATTTCTTTATCAAATTTAAATGAGAATTTAACTCTTAAACACAATGGAAAAAAAGAATTCATGTAGTCTTTGCCCTAGGAAAAAAATTACTACTCTGATTAATAACTTACTTTATGTGAACGATATTACTAACAAGATTCATATGACATCTTGTTCCTTTATTTTCTTTCCTAGAGATAAAGGTGGCTTGGTCTTCCTTCCATTGAGGTTTTACACTCTTTATCTGAGGCAAAGTTTATATGTAGTATTTATGATGAAAATACTCTTTTTTGTTGATTGTTGCTATAATGTTTATAATTCCTTATGAATTAAATCTTCTAGTAATTCTTCCTATTTTCAAAAAAAACTTTACAAGACTGTCTATAGTCATAAGAATATGATTGAGCTTAAGATTTTTGTTAATAACCACCTAATTATTTTCTTTGATTCTTGACTTAACGGCATCTCTCTTTGTGAAATTTGGAGTTCATATATTTTAGGTACCTCAATTTGATTAGTATACTAGGTTATCCGATTTCATTTATACATCATGTTAATGATAGGACATTTCCTTGAAATGAGCATTGTATAACCTGAATATAACAAAAAGTGTGCAATGATTATTGCACCGGCACTTGGGTGCAGTATTAAATAAGCAAGAGTTTCAACATCATGGACAAATATGATAAAACAAGTTATTCTATGAAATTATAATTATGATATGAACTTAGAATATAGGCGTTTTTACGAGCAAATTGATGAAATTAATAGATATTATGATTCATAGGAAGATAAATATTATTTTTATTCAGGAAATTAAATATGTTGAGGAACTGCTAAGGAAATTAGTACTTTAGGATTTAAATTATATAATATTCAGGTAGTAGTCGTTCTAAAAATGATATAGGTGTGCTTAGAAATAAGAGTTTGAAAGATAATGTTGTAGAAATTGATATAATTACAGATAAAATTATATATTTAAAGATTGTTGTTGATGCTAAGATTATTAATGTTATAAGTGCTTATACTCAAATAGATTTGGATATGTATGTTTAACCACATCATACACAAATGTCATCAAAAAAGTTAGTCCATGAAATTAGAATATCGGTATTCTTAAGAGTAAATTAATGGAATTAATAGATATTATGATTCATAGGAAGATAATTTTTTTTATTTCAGGAAATTATATGAGTTGGGAAAAACGTTATGGAAATTGATAGTTTGGAATTTAAAATATAATATTCAGGTAAGAGACATACTACAAATGTTATAGATTCGCTTAGAAATGAGAGTTTAAAGGATAATATTATAGAAATGAATAGAATTAGAGATAGAATTCTAACTTTAAAAATTATTGTTAATGCAAAGATTATTAATGTTAAAAGTGTTTATGTTCCTGATGTAGATTTGGATGTGTTTAAAAATAAAATTTTAGAATGATTTAGAAGAATTAATATAAAGGACATCTCTTGAAAAAAGAGTTTTTATTAGAGGATATTTAAATGGACTTGTTGATGGAGTGGTAGATGATTTGAAAAATATTCATTGTGGTAATGAGTTTAGAGCAACTAATGAAGGTGGTAGAATCATATTAGATTTACCTATAGCTTATAATTTTTTAATTGTTAATACTTTTTTAATGAAAAAATATGTGCATCTCATCACTTTTAAGAATAGATATTATAAAATTTAGATTAACTATTTTCTTTGAAGAAAAATAGATTGTTTATATTTTAAAGATTGTGGTCATTATGAGTGAATGTTTAAAGAACTTATTAGTTTTGAATTTTAATATGAAAGGGTGGAAATTTAAAAATAAAGTAAAATATTATTTTAGGATTATACGAGGATATTTGAAGAATGCAAATAAAAATATTTTTAAAAGTAAGATTCATGATCTTAAGATTTGGGTTGTTCATGAGAAAACTAATGTCATATGAGAAAAATAGCTTAGTGAAAATAAAAATATTGCAAAGTATGTCCTTGAAGAATCAAAAAGAAAAATTTCAAATAATAAAAATAGTTAGTGGTGGAATCAAAATGTGCAAAAATAAAAATAAAAAAACAAGTGTTATTTATAAAAATTGGTTAAGATACAAAAGCTTAAAAAATTGTGATAAATATAGAGGGGCTTGTAGGGAGTCTAAAAAGCAATATGTAATGTAAAAAAAATTATTTTTTAGTGATTTATGTAATATATTAGATACTAAGGAGGACAAAAGATGTATCTAAGATAGCCAAACAAAGAAATGAAAGAAGTAATAATTTAGTTTGAGTGAACTACATTAAGTATGAAGATCGAAAAGTATTTTTCTTAGAAGAATATATTCAACATAGGCATATGAGATATTTCGATAAACTTTTCAATGAAGGTTGTGAGAATGCGATTGATTTTAGTGACCTTAGCACCTTAAATGAAAATATAGATTTTATTTTATCATTGTATAAGTAAAATCAAAGTTGGAGAGACTTTAAAAAAAATGAAGTACGAAAAATTAGTAGTACTTAATGATATTTTAATAAAAGTGTGGAAATGCTTAGGAGATTAAGGAATTTCTTGGTTTATTAAGCTTTTAAATATTATTTTGACGACTAAAAAGATATTAGATTAGTAGAGAAAGAGTGTATTAATTCTTATTTTTAAAAATAAAGATGATGCACAAGAGTGTGTAAATTATAGAGGAATTAAGTTAATATGTCATACATTACAATTATGGGTGAGAGTAATTGAGCTTATGTTATGATGTGATATTAATGTTTCTCAAAATAAGTTTGCATTTTAATATCAAAAGGTCTACGATGAAAGCTATATATTTGCGGAGAGGTTTGATGGACAAGTTCAGAGAAAGGAGGATCTATATATGATATTTATTGATTTAGAGAAAGTATGTGATAAAGTTTAAAGAGAAGTATTTTGGAGAGTTCTATAAAAGAGAGTTAATAATGCTTATATTCATGTCATGAAGGGTGTATAAGCCATTACATATATGTATACAGAAGCTATTATTATTGTTCAAACACAAGGTGGTTTGACCAGATATTTTCCTATTCTTGATTAATTACATCTAGGATTAGCTTTGAGCCTATATATTTATTAGACATTCCTTGGTGTATATATATATATATATATATTTTGAAGATATTCTTCTTGTTGATAAGACTAGACAGGGAGTTGATGAAAAACCTGAATTATAGAGGTAAACTTTAGAGTCTAAAGGTTTTGTTTGAGTATATCTAAAATCGAATACATGGAGTGTCATTTTAATAGTAACATATCTAGTGTTGGGATTATGATATTGGGTGATCAATTCATTAAAACAAGTATATATTTTAGATATCTCGGGTCAATTGTTCAAAGCAATGGTGAAATAGATGGGGATATTATTGGTAGAATTCAAGTTGGATGATTAAAGTGCAGGAATGAATCGGGCTGCTGTGTAATAGAAAAATATCCCTCAAACTAAAGGGAAAATTATATAAGATGGTGGTGAGACCTGCAATGCTTTATGTTGCAAAATATTGGCTATTAAAAGATAAGCATAAAATTAAGTTAATTGTTGTAGAGATGAGGATGCTCAGGTGAATAGAATGTGAAATAAGCATATATGTGAAAAGGTTGGAGTAACTCCAATGGTAGATAAGATTAGAGGGAGTCGCCTTAGATGATTTGGTCACATAAAATGTTGGCCTTTTGATGACCCTATTAGAGCGTAGATATATTAAATCCGTCCTATGTGAAGAATGGTAGAAGTAGACCTGAAAAGACTTGGTTAGAACACACTATTTAAAATTGCACAATGTGAGGCGCGCCTCAACAAAATTTTGGTTAAAAAATGCCTCAAGGCAAGGCATATGCCTCGAGCTTTCATTTGGAATACTTTATGCGGAGTTGTGGCATTTGAATGCATTTGGAATACTTTATATTGAGTTGTGGTATTTGGAGGCATTCTATCTTGTTTTTTGATATTTTGTTTTGTCTGGGTTTCTTAATTGTTCAACTTAAAGCTTTGTCCTCTAGGGAAGTCGTCTAGGGATGCTAGTTTTGTGCTTCTATTAGATTTATTTGCTCTACTATATTGCATGAGAGTGCTTTTTCTCCTGATACATTCCTCTGTTGCATAAATTCTGTCAATTTATTAAACTTGTCTAATATTGCTATTGAATTTTCTGTCATTCTCTATTGTTGTATGTGGGTTGATGGTTGGCTAATATCTTTGAGGAGTTCTTTATTAGAGGTGTCAAAATTGGTCAACGGGTCAGTTCAAGTTCTACCCAAATCTAATCAACCTGAACTTAACCTGTTTAATAAACGAGTAAAAAAAGTGGAGTTGAACCCGACCCACTAGCAACTCGAATCCAACCCGATTACCCATTTAATTAAAAAATATTTTATTAATTTTTTACCATAGATTTTAGATTAATTGATAAAAAAAATATAAAAGAATTTAAAGAAAAAAATTATCAAACATGCTTTTTCCAAGTCAAAATTGGGTTGGCAGGTCAACCCAAACCCGACCTGTTTAATAAACTGGTTGGAATGCACGACCCAATTATTAAATGAGTCAATCTAAACATGAATTTTTTAGGTCAGGTCCGAAATCAGGTTTGTTGGTCGGGTCATTTATTGACACCACTACTCTTTATTGAAAATCACCTAGGACTTGCTTTGATATGTGGACGAACTGTGGATGCTCTTCAATGATGTTTTTCTTTTTTATGTTGAATGGCCTGCGGTGACATTCAATCTTCTATTTATTCTGCTAGGATGCTCTCTTTTAGAAATCTTTTTGCAATATCCTGTTTTTGCTAATATTGCTGTGAAAGATTGCTTTTTTGCTTCTTTTGGGCTCTGCTCAGCTATGAATAATGATAATTCCCTTGAATCTTATATTACAAAAAAGTGTTGCCCCTCGCCTCAACTGATTTATATCAAATACTGTACTTTTTGGCCACCTCAGATGGCAACTATCTGATCACACTGATGATTCAACAGATTTTGGGGTTTTCCTACTCCATTTTTTATTCTTTTTTGGATAGTTTTTTTATCTATTGAATGTAATTGGAATTTCTCTAAGTTTTTTTTTTCTTTTGTATCACTTGGTATCTCTCTCTATAGAAATTGTAATCATGTTCTAAGTTTTTAACTTTTTTCTTAATGAAAATGCTAGGCCCTCAATTTCCCTTGAAAAAAAAAAAAAACTATGTTTATACTTTTCGGGTTTGTGTGCAGGCCTGCAAGCTTTAAAAATGCTAGACCCGAGGAACCAAAGAATGTTCAACTTCAGCCAGAGTCATACCATGGGGAGGTTCTAAATTCTGATAGTGAAGATGACCTTCCACCACTGGAGGCAAATTTGAACAGGCGGAGACCTTTTGAACTATATTCAGATTCTGATTCTGATCACGATGCTTAGACAATTGGTGATACAGTCATGAAGATGAATCCGACTTAAAAGGTTTTACATTTCTCATAAAGAAATTCCGCTTTAACTTTCAGGAAAAACAATATGGCCAGGTGCATTAAATTAGATTTTTTTCTACTGTATTGCATTACATGCATTTGTCCGGATGGTTTGTTCTACAGTTCAACTGATTCTGACAGAATTCGGACTTCTATGTAATTTGAAATAGCTGTTGCTTTGTTGGAATGATATCAGGTTTAGATTTTGAATAGTCTTAACCAGTTCATTTTATGCTATTCAAAATTATTACTTATTGACAAATTATTACTTGTAAAATGAATAATCCTTAGTGAATACATCCGCGTTCTGTCATACTAATTGACAAATTTATACAATGTGGATAAGTGTGTCTATGTTAATTCATATGTTTCCATGCTGAAATATTGTTGATGGAAGGTGTAACATTGTAACTTGATGGAACCTGGAATGTAAGCAGAACTCTTCCAGTTGGCCGAGGAAAGAAACCTCACACAGCTTCTTGAAAAGAAGCGAACTTCTGTATTACTGTTGTTTATTAAGAATATAAGATTACTCTACAAATGTACAGCCTTTATTTATATGTTTTTACAGAAAACAAAACAAATACAATTGCTAGAGTAAACAAGTCCCTGTTAACCAAAAAACGGTACTAAAACAGTAACTAAGTAATTGCAAGAATTGGAACTTAACAACCTAATGATAATTTAAACAGATCACTGTTACAACAAATTTATACAATGTGGAGTAGTGTGTCTGTTATTTCATATGTTTCCATGCTGAAATATTTTAGATGGACGGTGTAACATTGTAATTGAGTAAAAGTTCAAAATAGTCCCTCAACTATCAATAAATATCCAATTTAGTCCAAGAGTATCACATTCTTCCATTTTAATCTCTTGAATATTGAAAATTGAGCTGATTTGATCCTTGACAGTTTAAATTAACGGGGAGAGACGAAGAGGTTCGTTTCTTGGGGTCATTTAAGTAAAATACCTATGCCATGCTTCCTGGTATACGTCATGCACTCACCCTTACTAGATGCGACACCTGGAGACATTTTTGCGCAGGAGAAGCAAACGGCCTAAGGATAACATGAATGAGGCAGCCGACCACTAAGGCAGCGATGCATGCAAGGTAACAACATGAGTGAGCATGCGACACGAGCAATAGGTCGGGCGAAACGCACTGAAGCATACTTCGATGCGAGTGAGATAAGCCACAGACAGAGCTAGGCTTGTTGTTTCTCTTGGCCTCAATTTTTTTGCTTCCAGTTCTTCCAAAGTCCAAGGTGCCGCTGAAGTTTTGAAGCTAGTGATTGAAATTTTTTTTGTACTTCTCATGAATTAACTTGAGCCTTTCTTGGTGCTATGTAAGCCTAACATAATGGCATACATCCTATTTTAGAGGTAGTCTATTCTTGTGGAGCAAAGATTTGGAGGCATTAGGGGCTTGTAATATTGGCATTTAGGCAACGCTAAGGATGAGTATCCCGACGGTTAATTGGGTTGGAATCAGAGATCTATTTTAATTGAGATTTGTGTCAATAAGATCCTTGTTTGAGCAAATATAATAGAATTTTTTAATATTTTTGTGAATTATGATCTTAAACATTTTTATATAAGTGTTATAATATATAAAGCTTGATGTTGTTGTTGTTCTTGTTAAAAAATTTAATAGGAAATAATTTAAAAATGTTCATGGTTACTACATGGTTCATCTCTGATAAGGGGCCTCATTGAACTATTTGTTTTAGTAGGTCTGCCCAACTTTAGTGAGAATTGAGAAATCGAAAAATAATTGCTGAACCATCGATTTCTTTTGATAATGTCGTGAAATCCTCGGTATTTATTTTGATTTCTTTTTTTATTTTGCAAGTGGAGGTTATTTATTTTTTGATTAGCTCTATTTGGTGTAATTCAATTGGAGTTATTGAGGGTGATAAGTGACAAGTGTCATCGACAACAAATGCGAATATTTTTTTAGAGTAAATTCTATTGGCTTTATTCATTGATAAGCACGAAGATTAATTTAAAGTTAGGTTTGATTATGATTGTATTTTTCAAAATGTGCATATATGTAGCAGTGAAACAGGAAATGATGAACTACATGCATTAGTTTTTGAGTGGATGGATTACTCCAATTTCTTACAAGTTTGTAGTGGTTTGTCCCAACCAATCACTATTGATCTGTCATGGGCTAATGTCGAGGATGTAGATGCACCTGAGAGAAGTAATTATCATAATGATGACATGGACGAAGACAATGACGAGGATGAGGATTTCAACTTAACAAATGACAGTGAGCTGTTTGCAGACAATGATTATGAGATGCATGAGGATGATGAGTTACTTGAAAGTAATGTGGATCCTTATGTTGAATTTGTGGGCACCACAAATAAGGGAAACGAAAAAATTGGGGTTTCAAATATTGAGTTTGAGGTTAAATTAGAAAGAAGTAACTTTGAAGTTGATTGTATGGATTCCAATGATGATGCTAGCATCCATAGTGGCAGGGAAAATGATCACACAAGATGGCCATTATTCAATCCCATTTATGACTATGCTGAGCAAAACTTTGAAGTGGGAATGTTGTTTAGTAGCAATGAAGAATTTAAAGAGGTTGTTCAGAGTTGGTCTATTGCAAGTGGAAAAGCAATAAAATTCTATGACAAGAGAAGCTACAGAGTTATTTGCAGGAGGCCTAATTGTCCTTTTCTTCTCTACATCTCAAAGCATGAAGGAAGTTGTTCATTGCAGGTTAGATCATTGGAAGAGCGTACATGTTCATGGACCTATCATAATAAGACATTGACATCAACAATTATATCAAAAAATTTTGTGAACAAAATTAGAATTTCCGCATTGCAAGACAAATTTTTTCCAAAGAGAAGTTATTGATGAGTTGAAGTTACGTGTCAAAGTCACAGGCAAGGAAGGCTGTTTGTAAGGCTCGAAATTTGATGCACATGAAGGAAAAAGATCAGTTCAAGAAGATTTGGGATTGTTGTTTGGAAATCATAAGAATAAATTCAAGTACAATAGTATATGTGTTAACCACAATAGATGTCAATCTACAAGGACAAAAAACTTTTATGAGAATGTATGTTTGTTTTGAAGCTTGTAAAAGGGGTTTTCCGAGAGGTTGTAAGCCAATTATTGGAGTTGATAGATGCTTCTTAAAGAGTCCACAGGGTGGTCAGCTACTAACTGTTAATAACATTTTTCCAATAGCATAAGCAGTTGTAGAAAGTGAATCACAAAGTTGTTGGGAATGGTTTTTGTAATTGTTGGCTAGAGATCTACATATTCTCGAAAATCAGACAAAATTTACATTCATATCGGACAAACAAAAAGGTTTAGTTCCTGCTTTTGTAAATATGTCGCAAAATGTCATAAATAGGTTGTGTGTTCGTCACCTACATCGAAATTTTAAAGTTGCTGGCTTCAATTGTATTGCACAAAAAATACTTTATGGGAACCTGCTAGAAGTACTTCAATCACTCAACTTACATTTAATATGGAGGAGTTGTCGAAATTGGATATGAATGCTTGCAAATGGTTGACTGAAAAGCGCCTAGGAGATTGGTCGCGATCACATATTCCATGCACCTCAAAGTGTGATACTTTGCATAATAATATGTGCGAATGTTTCAATGCCATGATTCTTGAAGCAAGAGAGGAACCCATCATCTTCATGTTTGAGAGCATAAGAAACTTGGTGATGAACTGGATGTAACAGAAGCATGAGACATCATCAAGGTGGAATGAGAAGTTATGCCCAAAAATTTGTGAGGCACTTTCAAAGAATTTGTAAGACGCCGGGGGTGGGGGTGCATTGGAGTGAAAGCTAATGATGACAATTACCAAATTACTATAATGCAAGGGGCACAATATATCGTTGAGTTGGACTTCATGTTTTGTAGTTGTAGAAGATGGGAATTAAATGAATTGTCATGTCTTCATGCATGTGCTTCAATCAATATCGGGGAACTTCTCCTTAATGGTTTTGTGCATAACTTCTACATTGTGTACAATTATATGAGAACTTGTGAGTTCAACATTATGCGTATTAATAGTCTTGACGACTGGCCTAAAAGCGAAAGACAATCTCCACTGTCGTCAAGATACAATAAACCTAAAAGGGGCCGCCCACCAATGATGAGAAGAAGAGGAAAGTTGATAACTCATAAAGGAAAAGTTTAAGTAGGTTAATTGTAACTATCCCTTGTACTACATGTAAATAGAATGATCACAATAGTAGAAGTTGCGTCAAAAGAAAAGAAAAGCATAAAGAAACTATTTCTACTCAAACGCTTCATGTAGATGTTGGCTTACAATACAACGCAATAACACATGATGATTTGCATCTTCATGAATTAAATTCAGACAAGCTGAGTGACTTAGTAAGTGAAGATATTGCATATTTACATTTGACTTATTTTTTATGGTAAATGAACTAACATTTTTTTTTAAATATGTATCTTCGCTCCAGTCAGCATATCTAGATCAAAACTGTAGCTCACAAACAAGACCACCGCTGAATGTGTGCACACAAGGATCATCAAACAAATTGTTGGTGGTAAGTTAGCAAACATAATTTAATAAGTAAATATGCAATTCAATTTTTATAACTAGTAATTTGATATTATGTTTGTTAATAGGTTTATACATCTAAAAGAAAGAAGATTGAGTAGATGAAGCTTGGAGAATAGAAAACCCAATGATTTTTTTTGTATTGACTTGTGTTTACACATTTTGAATGATATCATCAAGGAATTTCTTCTTGTTATATCCTTGAATTGATTTATTTTTTAGTCACCTCATTTTTGTGGTCGGTTTTGGCATTGAGATTATGACTTATTTTAAAATTAAGGTGAAACTTTTAATGCACAAATATTTTTTTGAACTCCATCGTCGAGCAGCGTGGCAAGACACTTATATAGAAAAGGAAATGAGTTATGATATGTTGTTAAAATTCTTTGATGAATGGTTAGCCTCAATACAACGCAAAAATCTAGTACTAGCTTCATATTTTATCATGGATCCACAATACATGAAGTTTGATGTTACATGCTTTATTCATATGAATAATTTCTCTAACAGCTGGGTCCTTTGGCAACGCATCTTATCAAGTCCAATGATTTTAATTGAATAATATTTGACCTCAAACTTTCTTCATGAACCTGCCAAGAAGAAAGTGTACGAGCTTAATAGAAAAAAAGAGCGAGAGAAAGAGAGAAGAGAGAGAATGCAAGTAGAAAGTTGAAAATGAGTGATATGTAAGGTATAATTAATTACTTATAATTTAGATATTAGTCCATTAACTAAATAGTAAATACACTCTTCTAGTAATGATAAAATAGAGTCAAATACGCAATTTTTTCTCAACATTTACTTATAATGCCTAAAATGCTTAAATATCCCTCATATTTAACTTTTGGTGTTAACTTTAACTCATTTCTTAGGCTCAGGGATCAAATTGACTCAATTTTCAATAGTCTATGAACTAAAATGGAACAATGCGATACTCTGAAACTAAATTGAACATTTATTAATAGTCGGGGGACTATTTTATGCTTTTAATTGGTGCTTATGGTGTGCGTGCATACATGAATATTTGCTTTAGTCTCTATTTTATTTATGTTGTTAAAGAGCAATTGAACCATCCTCCTAATGAGAGAGAGTTATTGATCTCATTTACTTGTGGTAGACAGTATTTGAACAGGGAAAATCTGTCAAAATATCAGTATTCTCAGGAATTGTTTGGGATCATTTTTACTTTTTCTTTTTTAAAATTTTATGTCTAAAAAACATGAGTATTTAGTGCATTTAATATGTCTTCAAAATGCTGGCTCTGAACTGTCGAACCCTTTATCAGTATTACTAACATGATCATATTGTAGCTTAGTTACTAAAAAGCTCTCATTAACTGGTGCAGTGGAGCTGTAAGACTTTTGGAACTGAAGGTCCGGATGTTAATAAAATATTATTTTAAATATATTATTTTAAATTAAGCGCATCAAAAGCTCAGGTAAAGCGCAAGTAAAGAGCAGGCAAAGTGCAGTCAAAAGTGCAGGTAAAGCACACCTAAAGCGTAGTCAAAGCGCAGTCAAAAGCGCAGGTGACGTGGCATGTTTTTATTGGATGTCTGAACCTATTCTACGCGTATGGTGACGGGATGTAATAATTTGCCTTAGCAGAGAATGATATAGATAAGACCATCTCCAATTTTGATTGACATATCTAAAGTTTTCTTTGTTTCACAAAAATATTTTATTTTATTTTCCATTATTATCTTCTTAAATATATATAAAAATATCTTGCATCTTATTGATAATGTTGTATACTTTTTTTAATTATATTTTTGAATGAAATTCTATTTAAAATATTTTTAAGTCAAATTTTTTGGATTGAAGAATTATACAATCTTATCTCTTTTTGGCTGATAAGGGAGAACAATACAGATAAAGCATTGAGGACAATTAGATGATGGTTGGATTAATAAAATAAACAGATTGCTATAGACCATTTTTTTTCTTAGTAAATCTAAATTTGTAATATGGTTTAAATTTCAAAATAGTTCTTGACTATTTGTATAAATTCATTTTAGTCTTAGGCTTCAATTGAGATAGCTTCAAACTGCTATTTTTTTCATGTTTTCAAAAGATTTTTATACTAAAAAATAACTTTTCAAAGCAATAAGAAAGCCATCACAAACTAATCCTTATATTACAACATCGCTCTAATTTATATTTCGTTTGTGATAGCTTTTTTAATGCTTTTTAAAGCTATTTTTCATTAGAAATTTTTACTATAAAGCTCCTTTAGAAAGCAACTAAAAGGCTGTCCCATATGAAGCCTTAGTCTCTCTACTCTAGAGGCGCTAAAGTGGGATAAATTTTGTAAAATGAAGGGATTAAATTGGGATCAATTTAATACAATAATTATAATATGATGAATTATTTTGTATTAATTTTTTTTATAATTGATGACTAAATTGAGACAGTGCTATTCTAAGATTAAGATTTCTTTTGAATGATTTTCTTATTGTTTTTTAAAAATATTTTTTATATAAAAAATTTAAATTTTTACTAAAAAAATTATTTTAAAAGGTAATAAGAAAATTGTGTCAAAAAGCTTAAATTTACCTTACACGAATAATTGGGTTTTATCCTAAAAAAAAACGCTTAAGAGGCCCAACAAACATTTGATAAGGTTTTCGTCTAGGAGAAGAGGGCGCGCAATGGAGGAAACTGCAGGTGGAGTTATCAGCCCTCTTCCTAATATTCAACCAAAGCACTTTGTTCTCGTACATGGCGCCGGCCATGGAGCCTGGTGCTGGTTCAAGCTTCGACACCTTCTCGAAGTCGCCGGCCACAAAGTCACCTGCGTTGACCTCGCCGCCTCTGGAATCGACCTCGCTCATCCCTCCTCCATCCTCGCTTTTGACGACTACAACAAGCCACTCGTCGAT
The DNA here is from genome assembly GCA_016618105.1 of Dendrobium huoshanense. Lineage (NCBI taxonomy): Eukaryota > Viridiplantae > Streptophyta > Magnoliopsida > Asparagales > Orchidaceae > Dendrobium > Dendrobium huoshanense. Next base: position 78,765,757 of record CM028358.1, on the reverse strand, counting down.
TTCATGTCTACATTGTTGGAAGGCAATAAGGTACAAGACAAAAAGAATTGGTGATATTGTATAGTCTGAACTATATAATGAGGATTTTTTGAAATTTTCATCTTCCGCGTAGGTGATTTTGGTAGGACACAGCGCTGGGGGGCTGAGTTTGAGTCACTCCCTGCACAATTTTGGGGACAAAATTGAGGTCGCCGTATTCATTGCCGCCACGATGCTACCGTCAGGTTTCTGCACTGAAGAAGATGTTAAAGATGTGAGTTGATTCCAGAGACACTTTTAGGAATAATTGTTCATTCATGGATTAGATTTAAGTGATATTAACTTCAAGTTTCTTAAGCTTGATGCAATTTGTGGGTTGAATTAACTAATTGGAATATGATTTGTTTGACTGATATAATTTGCATAAATTAAATTTTTTTCTAACTTTATTTTGTTACATGGCAAGGTGAAAACAAATTTTGTATTAGTAGGTGGCAACAGTGTTTTAAAGCTTGATATCACTTCAGTTTCAGTCTTGTCATGGAAATTTTGTTTTGTGGTTTGGATGATTTGTAATTTCAGTGATAATTTTGTGTTCAGTTTCAGCTGTTTTCATTTTAAGAAAAATAGATATTAAGGTTATTTTTTAAAAAATATAAGTATATTTTTCTGATAAATTTTAAAACCATATGCAACACATTTGTATTGATCATATATATATATATATATATATATATATATATATATATATATATATATATATATATATATATATATATATATATTAGTCATGAAATTGAGAGAGCATGTACAAGAGGAGAAACTAGGGTTGGTTTGGGATAGTTGCAAATATTTGTAGAATTAGCTGTAGAGCTATTGTAGGAAAAATAGAGTTTTTAAAAATTATTGTGGGTATTATAAACTTGTTTTCTTTAGAAAAAATCGGAAAGAATAACTCTTTTGTGAGTCAAGACTCAATCATGAAGACTCTGAATATAATATTTAAAACCAGCATCAATGCATTTAATTAAACACAATTCATTAAACATGAAAGATAAAATCTAATTAAAACATATCATAATATTAGAGTTATTATAAAATATTATTTATTTTTTGCTCTCTTAGCCATTTTCCTCCTCCCTCTCCTTTTTTTTCCCCTCTTCCCCTCTTTTCCTCTCATTCACCCTCTTTCTCTCTCTACTCTCATTCACTCCTCTCCTTAATCATTACCCCTTTAGTCTCACTTCCTTTCTCATTCGTTCTATTCATCTTCATCCTCTTTTATAACAGTATATTGTTGACTCACTTGTTGAATTGCTGCATCAATACATGCTTATGTCTCCACATTTATGTGAGATTGTAGATTCTCAATAATAGCAGCTACCTGGCACCACTTCATTTCTTGCAATTTATCTCGTTCATAACTAGGATAGGGGGTATATAAGAATTGGACATCATAAGATATACCAAGCTTAATTCATAAACTCTTTTTTTTCTAATTCTTCAACTACATTTGTCTATAGTCCATAATTTAAATGTAGTAATGATTGACTTGAACCTCCCTCCCCTACAGAGTTTTGACTTTGTATATCCGTTAACTACATGTACTAATCCTACAAAAGATTAATATTGATGAGATTTTCAAAATATTACAGAATTAACATTTATATTACAAATAATTCGTAATTAATAGATTATCCACCTAAAATTAATTTTTTGCTGATGGGTTGTTCACTAGAGTTCTATTGTTGATGGCTTTCATAGCCAGCTGAATTTTCATCAAATCCATCGAATATACTTGTAAAAAAATCTATCAATATTTCTTCCATATATTTTCATATTTTCTTGTGGTGTATTGATTACTTATGATATGAGAAGAGGCATGTAACTCAAAATAGTGGATGTGCTAATAAAAATAAATGTAATGGAATTAGACGAATGAGAGGCAAAGACATGTTTGTGATTTTGGAAATAGATGATCATAGTTTTCTTGGGAAATAATAATTGAATAGGAAGAGGATGCACCATGAATGACAATAAAGACGGGCCTAATATGGATGCATGTTGAGCAATCAAAGGATATTTGAATTTCTCCTAACAATATTCAAGAAGATGATTAGTGCAACTAAAATAAGGTCAAGGGAGAAGAGTATTTTTGTCTATAGTCACCATTATTTATGCCACTTAATCCATGATTGCCTTGGTACCTCTTGAGGTAAGTACCAAAGTTGATTTGTAATGGGCTTGATATTAAGAGGTGGAGAGCTCAATTAGACAAAAAATCTAGAAGAAAGAAGTCACAATATTATGCACCCTAGAGTCGGCTTTGAATTGTGGTTGTATACCTTAAAGGGAAAAGAGTTGACTAGAGATAAATTCGGAACTAGAAATTCTCTATTTTTCTTCTGCCAACCAATCTAATCAGTCCTAAAGGGGTGATATTGGTGTAACTCATCCTATTTGTCGCACAGGATGTTACATAAATATAACTCCTTTAAAACAATGCAAAATGAAGTAATTTTCATATCATCTCATCTGAATGTTGAAATATGTTAGTGGAAATGATAAATGGTTGTAGACTAATGAGTAACTAAGTAAGAACAAAAAATCGGATGTTTTTCATTTAAAAAACTTGATGATATCAATGCTTTCTAGTTCCTAGAGAAGATGCAATAAGATTATAGAGTTATTTGTGAGATATGACAAGAAAATAAAGTGCCCTAAACCAAGTAGATTCTTGGTATTATTTAATTTGATGATGGTACCAATGGTAGAGAAGGGTTTCTTCTCAATAGGAAGTGCAGAAGTTGTGACATCATGCAGAGAAAAATACAAAATTGAAGAGAAATTAAAATCATTGAGATGAAAATATTATAGATTATCATCAGAAATATTAATCACATGTGATAAAATTAATATGATAATATAATAAATTTAATCAAGAAGCTACACTAAATGGAGATCAGGAAGCCTGAGAGAGACGAGGTCTATGAGATGGATTAGTGATGTCTTGTACAAGATCCATGACGCTATGTGAGATCTATAGGACATGAGAATGATTGAATGATTGAATCACTGTTATATGAAGGGTTAGAAATGACACTTGGAAGACAATTATAAGCTAGCGAGCTAGAGAAAGTAATGATTAACTAGTTTTCAGACAAGATGAAGACAAACACGAGCAAGAGAGTAGCGATCAGCAGGCTCTCGAAAGAATGTTCTCAAGAGCGAAGATAATCTCATGCGGCATGATAGAAAACTTGAGAACTAGCTCTGATGACCTGTAAGAAATCAGAAATCATAAAATATTATATATTTATTTGATTTATTTGGTGATAGTATAAATATGCTTATATAAAGAAAAGAGAAATAAAAAAATAACAAAAAAAATCATCAATATTGAGGATATGATATAGTAATAAATATTATAGATTCCTATCATAAATATTAATAAAATATTAATCATATGTGATAATATTTATATGATTATTAACATATTAACTCTAGTAAGAGTCTAAGAGATAGGGGTGGGGAATGTTGAATAATGACCAAAACTTAGTTGTGTTCTAATATCATTTGAGAGTAAAGATTTTAGGGAATCTACTGTTGACTAAATATAATTACTTATATATAGGCAAGCAAGAGGAATGTAAAGGGAACAAATAATTATGATAATATTCATGATTATTTGTTTATAAAAATATATTACCCTAATAAGACATGCTCCCAATATGATCTTTTCCCAATATTGCTTAATATGCCTACATATTTTTCCTAAGAAAATAAATAAGTTAGTTATAGTGGAATTTTTATGAGATAAGAATATTCCTTAAAAGTAGGAAAATATATATTATAATATAATATGTGGAACATATTTTTCCTAAGAAAATAAATTAGTTATAGTGGAATTTTTATGAGATAAGAATATTCCTTAAAAGTAGGAAAAGATATATTATAATATAATATGTGGCTAACATTTTGAACCATATTATTTGCCTTGCTCTAAGTAATGATGCAATTGAGCTTTAACTGTTGGTGTTGGAGTTGGGGGTGTCGATTCAATTTGATGTGTTGGGTTCGGGTATGACCGTAAGTTGACCCAATATAAATTTGCTTGACCCAAACCTAACTCACTTATTATATGGGTCAAAATACTTGGCTCTTTATTTAGCCCATTTGTTACATGGATCATGCAATTTTTTAAATTAGCATGACCAATTAATCTCAATATGGTCATTTAACCCAATTAACTTGACTCATCTTTGTCTAACACGAACGGACGAAACTAAAACCTAGATAATAAACAAGTCGATTATGTGTTGATTTTTATGTTTTTCGGGTCAATCCAAAACTATCTGAATAATAATCGGAGACTATAATTTAGACCTGAGCCTGCCTAGAAAAATAATTGGGTCAACCCGAATCCGAATTTTCAAATTCAATTTAAGTTGTAGGTTGTCATGTCGGTTTATTTGTTGACTCCCCTAATTGGAGTGGCTTAATATTTTTCTAAATTTTTTCTCTTATACGCCAAAATTACTCCTTCCATTGGAAGGATTGCTTGAATCTACAACCATGCATATACCTATATCTATATATAAATATTTCAATTTTGGAGGTCAAAGATAAAAATGCATGACCAACTAATTACTACATGTTTTTTTAATGATCATATTCTAAGAGTAAGTTGTACATGCATTCTTTTAATTTTTTATTTTTTTTATTTATGTTTAAATCTGAGTTATTATAAATTTGATTTGCATAACCACACATGCAATGGTAAACACTATTCTATACATGCGCATTCTTTATTATTTCACGATATAAACAAAACACATTCGTAGAATAATTTATTTATTTCGATGGATTAATGACTATTCATTCAACAGAATAGTAACATAACATTAACAAAATGCAGTTTTTTGTTTTTACGAAATGTAGAAACCATTATTTCAATTCCTTGATGGTTGACTTGTTTTTTTTGTTTTGCTTGCAAAGGGAGTTCCTGATTTATCAGAATATGGCGATGTCAGTATCATGGAGTATTCTTTAGGGCCCGACAAACCCCCAACAAGTGTTGCTTTGCGTGAGGAATTCCAACGCAAGATACTCTACCACTTGAGCCCAGTTGAGGTTGGTTAATTATCCTCTCATTAGCTCCAGAATTTTCTTGAAGTTTATTAATTAATGCTCATAATTACGTTTAATATAGAGATAAATTTGTTGGATGTTTGCGCTTGAAATTCTAGTGAATAAACATAGAAATGTATAATTTGATGCAAGAACATTGTAGAGATTTGAGAAACAGAGGAAGGATGGAACCAAGAAGATGGAAACAGAAAAGTAATCTTGTATCTCTTTACCGGTGTACAGAATGCCTATATATAGATAATACCTCAAGGGTATGTACATGTGTCAGACCCTTATAGGATAGAAAGAATACACGTTAATATAGGTTATTTATTTCTATTCTAATAGTCCCCCGCAAACTGACGATTCTTGAGTGATTGTCAGCTTGGATCTTAAGTATCGGAATCTAGGAGTGGATAACGGCTTCGTAAGGATGTTTGCTATTTGATCCTTCGTGTTTATTGGCAGCAATTGAATATTGTTGTGTTGAATGTGATCCCAGATTATTCGTTGATCAATTTCTATGTGTTTGGTTCTTGCGTGAAATATTGGGTTGTTTGCTAAAGCGATTGCGAACATATTGTCACAGAATAGATCTATAGGATTCTCGTGGTGCACTTGAAAGTCTGATAGCAGCCGTTTGGTCCAGATAGTTTCAGCTGTGGCCGCTGCTAAGGCACGGTACTCCGATTCAGTGGAGGATCTAGAGACGGTGCTTTGTTTCTTGACTGTCCTAGAGACGAGTGTGTCTCCTAAAAAGGTATAATAGCCTGAGGTAGACTTTCTGGTAATTGGATCGTCGGCCCAGTCTGCATCATAGAAGATCCGAAGTTGCAAATTTGATTTGGTGATTGGTAAGCCAAAATTGATTGTTCCTTGAATGTAGTGAAGCGTCCGTGTGAGAAGATAGTTGTGCTGGTTGTTAGGATTGTGCATATGTTGAGATAATATATTGACGGCATACGCTATGTCTGGTCGAGTTATAGTAAGATATTGAAGAGCTCCTGTAATCCTTCGGTAGATGTGCGGCTCGAATTTGTTTGGAGTGTCCGACATCTGAGCTGGCTTTTTTGTGCATGTGGGATTAGCTAAGGGCTTGCAGTGAGTAAGATTTGCTTGTTGAATGATGGAGTGTGCGTAGGAGGTTTGTGATAGAGAGTACTTATCTGTTGAGGACCGGATCTTGATTCCAAGAAAATGATTCGCCTGTCCAAGGTGCTTCATCGTAAACCTCTGGTGTAGTTTTTGAAGAAGTTCTTTGATTGCGGATTGATTGTTGCCGGTGATCAAAATGTTGTCAACGTAGACAAGCAGATAGATTTGAGTTTGTTGTTGATGAAGAGTGAGCAGAGATTGATCTGCTTTACTGTGTTGGAATCCAAGGGTGAGAAGGTATTTGGTGAACGTTGTGTACCACTGTCTGGGCGCTTGTTTTAGCTTATAGATTGCTTTGCGGAGGCGGCACACGTGGTCTGGATTTGTGGAGTCCTCAAACCCCTTCGGCTGCCTCATGTAGACCGTTTTGTTAAGTGTTCCGTTCAGGAATGCGTTGGTAACATCTAGTTGTTCAACCGGCCATGCATGAAATAACGCAATGGTGTTAGTAGTTTGGCTACCGGACTGAAGGTTTCGCTGTAGTCAAGGCCGTGTTCTTGTCGGTTGCCTTGTGCCACAAGTCAAGCCTTCAGCCGAGCGATGGATCCATCTGAGTGAAACTTTGTTCTGTACGTCCACTTGCATCCAAGAATTAATGCATTGGTGGGAGGAGGAACAAGGCACCACGTACCTTGTTGTTGCAATGCAAAAAATTTTGATGCCATTGCCTGTCTCCATGCTAGACTTTTACTAGCTTCATTATAGGTGTTGAGATTTTGAGGTGTTTGAGGTAGAGATTCTATGTGCGCCCGGTTGAATCGACGAGAAGGTTTTAGTGTACCATATTGGAGTCTCGTACACATGGGATGTGTTGGAGGTGGGTGGTTAGTATGCGCATGATGTGAAACCAGGAATTGAATCTTAGAAAATTAAGAAAACTTTGTTAAAATAATGAAAGTTCAATCTTGATGATTCTCTTAATTGATACTTCAAAAATGATCTTAGATTTTAACCAAGTTTAGGCAAGTTATCACCGCTAAATTAACAAGATCAATAAAATAACGACGACAATTAATAGTAATGACGATGAAAAAACCAACTAGAATCCGGCAGTTAACAAAGCAATTGTCTCACCTTGAGACTTAAGCTCACTCGTTTATGTCTAGGGTTGACGGAAGAAGAAGAACCACACAAGGGATGAAACCACTCCGAGGTAGACGGTGCCGGCGATCCGTAGTGATGGAGAAGGAGGCGTAGGATGTGGAGGTGGCGTGGAATGTTGGGCGTCGATGGTCCACTCGTAGTCCGAACGTTGTCTGTCGATGACTTGGATGAGGGTCGAGAGGATCCGATCCAAGTAAGCTCCAACGGTGTCTTCGTCGGAATCAAATCCCGCGTCGAAGAACGGCGATTGTAGAACGTCGAGATTCCGTAGGCATCGAACACAAGCCCCCATTCTAGCTCGGGATCCGCCATGCGACATGGAGGTGAAGATGAATGATCGCCACAAGAAGCTCAACAATGGGAGGGAGAGGGGGTCAGCGGGTTGTAGAGATGAGGGGAGGCCGGCGGTAGATCTAGGGTGAGAGGGTGAGGTTTGTGTTAGAAAACTGGAATTAATTTCAGTTTAAAGGATTTAGGAGGAAAAATATTTGGGATCTATTTTTGAAATTCCAAATTAAAAGGGGAATTAATGCTCACTCAAAGGGAGAGCCAATAGGGGAGGCCGGCGGTGGAGAGAGAGAGGGGAGAGGGAAATAAAACTGAAATTAATTTCAGTTTTAGTGCAATTGGGGGGAAAATTATTTGAAATCAATTTTGAATTTCAAATAAGAGAAAGGGAGTTAATTGACTCGTTAATGGGGAGCCCAAGAGGGGGGCCGACGGTATAGCTAGAGAGAGAGGGAGTTAGGGAGAGAGGAGAGGGGTTTCCAAATTGGTTTGCTGATGTGGAAATAGGATTTAAAAACTCCAAATTAAATTAATTTGAAATTGGATTCAATCATGGAAACTTTCCTAATTTGGAATTCCAAATTAGGAAATAATTTAAAATTTGAATTCCAAATTTCAAATTTGAAATTGATGGAGAGAGGGGTTGGCTGGGTGGAAGAAGGCCATCGGCAAGGTGGGCGGCCGGGACTGTGAGGGTGGCCAGACGCTGAAATCCAAGGGGGTGGGGGCGGCAGCAAGAGGGCTAGGGTGGTTTTTAGATGGGGTTTTCTTGTGGTGGGGCCGTGGGGGGAAGGTAGGTGGAAGAGGAGAAAATTATGGTTGTAATTGCCTACATAAGTCACAAAGAGATCTCAAACAAAGAACTCACCAAGAGATCTTCAAGCACTCACAAAGAGAACGTAAGAGTAGAAAATTTTCATTCATCAATAATCCTCAAATACAATGACAAAGCCTTTATATAGGTTATCCAAAAAAAAAAAAAACATAAAGATGACAATGCCCTTGGGCTACAACAAGCACTAACTCTCTCATAGGGGTACAAATGGAAAAACATGAAATATAAATAACATGAATAAAATAAATCATCAAAAATAAAGACTCTGAATCATGGACGTCGATCGGCGTCTCCGGCGATGGTACACGTGTCCAAATCTGATGTCCTCATCAGCGGAGGAGGGATGGTCGGGCTGTGTTTAATGGCCTGGGTGTTGTCTGAAATGTGAAAGGGTAATGGGTCTGGTTGAATGTTATTGTTTGGGATGTTGATTGGAGTAGTTGGTTTATGATCAGAAGGAATAGATGTGATGATGGATGTAGGAAGAAGAAGGTCTGCAGATGGTGCTGGTTCAGTAGTGATATCTGTCAGCTGGTACTGCTGAAAAGGAAAACAAGATTCATTAAATTGGACATTTCTAGATATAATTATGTTTGGTTTTAATGTTCATGCATTTGTATCCTTTTTGTGTATCTGAATAACCCATGAAGACACTTGATGAGAATTTTGGATGAAGTTTGGTGCGTCCTGGGTGAAATTTAATGTAAAACATTTGCAGCCGAAGATCCTCATGTGCTTATAGGATGGGGTTATGTTGAACATCAGCTGTAGAGGAGAAACAAAGTTTGTGTTAGGCGATGGAAGATGATTAATAAGATATATGGCAGTAGAGGCTTCATCGGCCCAGTGAGTATGAGGCATAGAAGCCGTATGTAGCAACATTCGCGTGGTTTCCATGATGTGGCGGTGTTTTCTTTCTGCGAGCCCATTTTGCTCTGGAGTATATGGGCATGATGCTTGATGAAGTATGCCCTTCGATTGGGTGAACAATTTGAATTGGCTGTTTATATATTCGCGGCCTCCGTCCGTACGAATGGCTTTTACTTGTTTGTTTGTTTGTTGTTCATCAACAAAAATAACGTAGTAGCGAAAACCCTGATGAGATGGAACCGGGGATGGCCCCCATACATCAGAATGTATGAGTTCAAGAATAGATTGTTTTCTATTTGCAGAAATTGTAAAAGGTAATTTGTGACTTTTACAAGTCTTACAAGAAATACAACTGGATGAGAATTGAGGTATGTGCAGCTCTGAGTGGCTGCGGGAGAGAGTTCTAAGTGCTTGCGGATGGGGATGGCCAAGGCGGTTGTGCGAGTCTTGCGGAGTGATGTGAGTAGCGTACATAGCGGTCTTTTTGCTGTTCTGGTTTGTGGAGGAGATACTATACAGCCCATTCTTACTGTGTCCTTTGAGAAGCTGTTGATTGGTCAGAAGATCCTTAAATACAAAGCCGTTAGAAACGAAGGTAATAGAAATGTGGTTATCTTTAACCAAATTAGAGAGAGAGTAAGTTATGAGAAATAGACGGATGTGCAAGATTTGAGAAAGATGAATCTTACGAGTCGGGGTGGGAAGGATACCCGTGCCTGAGTGAGCTATGGGAATCGCTCTTCCATCCCCAATGGTGACAGTGTCTGATCCATGATAATCTTTAACATTGTCAAGATTGTCCACGGTGTTTGTCCTATGAGATGAGGCACCTGAATCAAGGTACCAGTCGGTGGATGAGAAGTCGTTTGTAGCAAGAAGTGCGTTGTTGGTCTTGGATGATGGATTCGTGGGAGTGTAATTTGCATTCATTCTGTGCCAACAGACGTTTGCGGCATGCCCTTTCTTTGTGCAGATTTGGCAGACAAGATTGGAGACTGGACCCGATCAAGAAGTTTGATTTCCGTTCGGGTATGAGTGGCCACGTCCGCATCTTCCTCGAGTCCTGTTCGTATACAGTGCCGTTTGATTGTCCACATTGACAGAGTGTCTTGAGGCATCTGTTTGAATGTGGATTTCTTCACTGATAAGTAGAGCGTATAGATTGTCAAGACTCAGAGGAGTTTGCATTGTTCGAACAGAGGTCTTGAATGATTGATATGTAGGCGGAAGACTGTTCAAGATATGATGGAGAATGTCCTCGGTGTCAAGTTTGGCGCCGGCATAAGCAATTTGATCAACGAGTTTCTTTATCTCGGTGAGATATTGGATCATGGAGAGATTCTTCATGGAGATGTTGTGGAAATCGTTCTTGAGCTGGATCACCTTAGAATGATTCGTCGACTGAAACTGAAGTGAAGCGCTTGCCAAATCTCATACGTGGACTCAAGATGCACCACATAGGGGATTTGCGGTGAGATTGTGGAGCAGATTGCAGCCGCAAGATTCTGGTCGGTGACCAGCCATTTGGTGCGGGCGTAGTTGGGATATTCGTTTTCAAATTCTTGAATGAGTGAGAAAGATGCAGAGGTTGAAGATGGATTCAAGAAGCTTTCGAAGCCATTCGCCTTGAGGAGTTTGGTGATTTGATTGCTCCAGATCGGATAGTTTTCCGATGATAGAGGATGAGGGATGAGAGATTTGAGGATAGTTATAACAAATTTGAGAGACGGATCTATGAGGGATTTGGCAGAGGTAGCACCTAAGGCGTTGCCGGTGTTGGAGGAGGCCGATGCCGCAGTCGCCATGGACAGGTCCTTAGGAAGGAATGACTCTTGATACCATGTAGAGATTTGAGAAACAGAGGAAGGATGGAACCAAGAAGATGGAAACAGAAATGTAATCTTGTATCTCTTTACCGGTGTACAAGATACCTATATATAGATAATACCTCAAGGGTATGTACATGTGTTAGACCCTTATAGGATAGAAAGAATACACATTAATACAGGTTATTTATTTCTATTCTAATAAACATCTGTCATTATTTTCTTATATCAAAAGATAAATGAATAATAAAATGTAAACCTTTTAAGCATTTTAACATTTAGATCTCTCTCTGACACCGGACAAGAAGGGGCTTCGACAAATCCTCGTCGACGATCTGGTGACCGGAGCCGAGCATAACTCAAAGAACTCCTTGGAAAGAAATCACCACCTAAATACACTTCAGGATACATAAATAGAAACCAAACTAAACTCAAATTTTATGAATCTCCTCATTACAAGACAACAACCCTTATTTATAGAATATGTAGACCGCTTAAAATGAAATAAACCTAGCAATAGCTCTGGCATCTCTCTCTCTCTCTCTCTCTCTCTCTCTCTCTCTCTCTCTCTCTCTCTCTCTCTCTCTATTTAGATATATATCTATTTGTTTATAAACGAATTGGTATTGTTTTTGTATAGGATTCAGTGTTGGCCTCAATGCTCCTAAGGCCATCACCATGCCTTGCACTGAGTACAGCAAAATTTGAAGGAAATATAAGCCAAGTAAGGAGAATTTATATAAGGACAACTCATGACAAAATGGTTAAGCCAGAGCAGCAAGATGCGATGATCAGGAGATGGCCACCGCATGAAGTGTTTATCATAGATACAGATCATAGCCCTTTCTTTTCTTCTCCACAGCAGCTCTTTGAACTTATTGTAAGAGCTTCTACTTCTGCTTCTACCATTTGATAGAACTTTGAAAGCTCTCTATGTATGTTATGGAGGAATTAGAGCTTTCCTGGCCAAACTCATATGATTGTTCTATTAAATTTCACTCTTCATCTTTTAAAAAATAAATTGGTTCTGGTTACAGCCCAAATAAGCAAGTTATCATTGATGAAAAGTAAGAGGAAGGAGACCGTTAGTCACCTAGGGTTAAGTTTTTCTTTAGTTAACTGTAAGTTTAAATCTTGATTTTAAAGTAAATCATACTAAAATGAATTGTATTGATATTTATTAATTTCTAAATATAATATAATTTTTTTAGCATTGCCGTCGCTAGCTTCCAGCATCACCACCACTCATTTCTGCCATTGTTTTTTTTTTTTGGACATTTAGGCCATTTAAGACAAACTTACACACACAACGCATACACATAGACTCCAACCCTTGACCTCTTAGTTGGAAGCCTTAGCTCTCAACCAATAGGCCAAAGAGAGTTGTGTATTGCTGCCATTGTTGTCACTCGATATCATTTGTCACTACAGCCAATCATAAGCCATCAATCACTATCATTGTTAGGTTTTATACTGCATCTATTTTATTTCAAACAAAAAAAATTCACTTGCATTTATGTCACCTTCACTCAATCAATTTTAAATATTTCAAATATACTGATATGTTTTTTATGTTGTATCCTATTTTACTCTGCATTTCTTTTTCATCCAATCAAACATGTCAAGAAATTTTTATATAGAAATCCCTTTTTTTTTCACATAAATACTTAATAAGAAATTCCTTATTAAAATATTATTAAAAATGTTTTAATAATTAATTTGTAGACTTTATTTTGCATCAAAATTTATGTATATCCAAGAATAAACTATGAATTAATTTTTGAGATGAAAATAAAAAAATTAACATATGAATTATTTTTCATATTATGTTCAATAAGCCTCTTCCATAATTTGCCATAACATTTAATGCAAATTATCTTTGGGTTAAAACTTAATAATTTTTAAATTTATAGGAAAATAACTAAATTTATAAAATGTTATTGTACCACTTGACACAACTGGCCTATTAGCTCAGTTGGTTAGAGCGTCGTGCTAATAACGCGAAGGTCGCAGGTTCGAGACCTGCATGGGCCAAATTATAGTTTCGAATTTTTTCAATATAAATTATTTTTTAATTTTATTTAAAATGTAGACTATTCACATCCAACTTATAATTTCAATAAAATTAAAATATATTTTGCCAGTTTAAATTTTTTTTTTTTTTCATTTTTATTTTTTACTGTTGGGAGAATATTGTCAAGGATTTTTTATTTATCATAATTTTTTTATTGGATAGTTTCGTAATAGTATTTTGATAAATCGGAGATGGGAGACGGGCGGCTTCGGGAGTTACGGGAGGTAGAAAATGAAATTAGGTTTACCTTTACATGTTTTAGTGTTTTACTAATACTTAAAATACCGTATGATTTCAATCAGACGGTGGAAATCGCATTTAAGCTTAAGTGGCCGGTTCTCTCCCGGTTTCCTGTTCTCGGGTTCGCGGTCCAACCGTCCGGTCAGACCGGTTCAAGTCGGTCCGTTGATTTCCTGGTTTCGTTAGATGATCGAACCGTCCGGCCGGCCGGGTTCCTTTTCAACCGGTTGAACCGGCCGGTCCGATCCGGTTTTCAAAACATTGCGTAATACTTTGAGTTATTAATTTTAAAAACAAAATGAAAATCCATAAAAAGAATTATATAATTGAGGTTTAATTTAGATAACATAAAAAATTTATTGATATAGTAGCGATATGATTCTCATAAGTTTTCTTATGAGCTCTCAAAATTTTATTAAAATTTTATTCAAATTAATTTTTCATTTAAAACTTCATCATAATTCTTTAATTTTCAGTTTAGGCTCTCAAATGAACTGAAATTAAAAATATTAATGCTTTTAGATTAATTTCACTTTGATTATATTTACTTATGTTTAAAAAATATAATTTATTTTAAGTCCTTTCTGATATGAAATAAAAATAAGTAGTCTCAAAAACTAAAATGTTTATATTTAAAGAGATTTTGAGGTGAATAGTGAAGTTTAAAGTGAATGTGAATTTTTCCCCCTACAATCTTATTGAATGATGGTACTAATCCGTTTTAGAAAGCAGTAAAAAAGCCGTCCCAAACGAAGCCTTATTGAATGATGGATCTAACGTTTTGTTTGGGACAATTTTTTTATTGTTTTCTTAAACAGCTTTCTAATACAGCCTATACAGAGATACATCCATATGCATAGCAATAATAGTCTAATATCCTATGAATTGCATTAATAGCTCATTTAGGGTTGGCTATGACAATTGATTTGATTAAAGTTAATATTAAAGTTTCGTTTGTGACAGTTTTTTCACTACTTTTTAAAGCAGTTTTATAGTATCAAAATTAAAATTTTGTACAAAAAAATTACTTTAAAAAACAGTAAGAAAGCTATCCCAAAAAAAAAGTTTCGTTTTGAACAGCTTTAGACAATTACTTTTTTCACTTTTAAGAGATTTTTATTCTAAAAAGCATCTTAATAAAACAATAAGAAAGTCATCTAAAACAAAGCCTAACTCTCAAGATAGATAAAGCCAAGCCCTTTAGATCAAGTTTAAGGTTTAGTCCAAGTCTATAGACAACAAAACAGAATTGCATAGAATTGAACATTTAAAGTTTATAAATATTATAATATGCATTAAAATTTAATGTTACGGGCAAGCAAGCATTGCCACTTTTACTCAAAGTCCATATTACAATTTGGTTTTGCCTTGTAGATCCCAAACATTCTAAATATGCACATAGGCTTTTTAATAGCATGACATTATAACTTTAACCTTAATTTATGAGAGAAAAAATTATGAATCTTCAATAGCTTATTGATTTCTCCATATGTATAAATAAAAGATCAATTATTTTCTAAAAAAATAAAATTTATTTCTTTACATTACATCCAAACACAACATAAAAGTTTATCCTTTCGCATTTAGCATTGCCCCACAATACACAACATTACATATATAGCAATGCTAGCAAAAAAATTATAGTAAATCTCAATGTGATTTTCCATCACATGGCTGAGTCCCCTTTTTCAAATGGTAAATATTGAGAATCCCAAAATAGGCATGAGCGTCCACAATACATATAAAACAATATCAACGGAGGTTGAAGCGCAAAAGTTTGAATAAACTGATAAGATGAATAAGGGAATAGTGATAAGTGATCCGAGCTTGGTGAGGAAAGATCTTGGGTTTGATTTTGATGAGAATCCTTTTGTTGCGAGATATGAAAAGCACTTAGTATTGGGTGCTTCTATGACATGTTAGAGCCTCCTCCATAAATATAAGGCAGTGTCACTAGAGGGTGAAGTGCAAAAGTTGGACCAACTTGTTGAGACAAAGAAGAGGCTAGTGACAAGCCATCCAAGCTTGGTGAGGAAAGATCTTAGCTCTCATTTTGATGAGAATTCTCTTTCTACTAGATTTGAAATGTATTTAATGTTGAGTGCTATCATGATATGTCGGCTGGGTGATTCAACAATGTCATATCATATTCTTCCGAATCGCTACTCTAACTAAAGTAGACCTAAACATGACTTAAAAAATAAAAGTTAGATGAATGGCTAGAATTTAATTTGAAAAAAAAAATATAAATACTATTTATATGATTAAGGTTTCATTTTGAACAACTTTCTAAAATAGTTTTTTTTTTAACAAAAAAATTAGTTTAAATTTTTTTTATAATACTAGAAAATTGATTTAGAAAGCTGTAAGAAAGCTATTTTAAATTAATCTCAGATTATTTCATTTGGGATAATTTTTTTTACTATTTTTAAAGCAACTTTTTCATATATTTTTTTTAAATTTTGTATAAAAAACTGTTTTAAAAAGTATTAAAAAAATTGAAAAAAGGTCTAATCATTTAGGATGATTTTTTATTACTTCTTAAAATTTTTGTATTAAATTTTTATTTTAAGAAGCAATAAAAATGAGTTCAAAGAAAGTGTAAGCCTAACATTTAATTTAGTACGAATTATAGGCGGAATTTATAA
This sequence comes from Dendrobium huoshanense, assembly GCA_016618105.1. Classification (NCBI taxonomy): domain Eukaryota; kingdom Viridiplantae; phylum Streptophyta; class Magnoliopsida; order Asparagales; family Orchidaceae; genus Dendrobium; species Dendrobium huoshanense. The sequence goes on along the minus strand of CM028358.1, from coordinate 78,749,608 downwards.
TAATGGTGGTATTTATAATAATCTTATAGATATGGAAGTAAACAAATCCGTTTTAGTTGTTGAAATCGAGTTGTGCATCTGCTATAAAGTACATGCCCTCAACCAGACCAGAAGCACCCCATACCACTCGATCTCAGTGATCCGGGAAGCCAAATGGCCGCCCTTTGCTACTTACCTTATTGTCACCGTTCTGTATCGAAGCTCCTCTCCAATTCCAAATCTCAAGGTCCTCTCCACCCTAATTTATCAGTCTCCAACTCTAACCCTAACCCGAATATCTCAGGCGTTGGACTCCAGACTCGGCGGCGGTCATCCTCTTTTTCTATCAAAGCCTCCACTACCGCCTTTGCCCCGCTGGAGCACTCGGAGTCGACTTCTCTTGGAGAAATCATCAGGTCCGATTTCCCTATCCTTCGTCAGGTAAACAGTAATTCGATGGAATTTCTTTTCTTATATGGCCTCTTTGGTCAGAATTAGTTCTTGATGCGATAAATATCTTCATTTTGATGTTGAATTGATCTGAAGTTTAAACTTTGCAACGTTTCGTATCTTTTGAGAGTCGTTATTGAAGTTTTTTTGGACTATTTAAAGTTTTCTTCAGTTCGGAAGAGATTTATATTGAGCTTATATTGGACATTGCAGAAGGTTAATGGCCGTGATCTGGTGTATCTAGATAATGCTGCGACCTCTCAGAAGCCAAATTACGTTCTGAAGGCATTGAAAGATTATTATGAGTCTTCTAACTCTAACGTGCATCGTGGAGTTCACTATTTAAGGTATAGCAGAACTGTATTTTTTTTTTTAATGCTTTAGCTTCTGTTGCAGAGAAAAAAAAAAGGCTTTTTATTGCTTCTAATCCTTTTAAAAGGCAGCGATGTTTGATAATTTGATTCCGATGGCTTTGTGTAAAACCTTGTACATGGTTACTTGACCGAGACCTTTTACTAGTTATACCCAGCTGACATTATAGAGTATTTGTGCACCATGAAGTTGAATTTCTATGGCAGATGGCCATTGTTTCTTATTGATCCTGAATTTGTAAATAAAGGCTTGACATATTCTTGGTTGATATTTGCCACTTACTTATTGTTATGACAAATGGCTCAAATAATCTCTTTTGGTGGCACAATGGAGGTAGGACTAAGCTAGGAGTAATTATACAACAGCACTGCAAAAAAAAAAATTGGAACAAGTAAAACAGCATAGAGACAAAGAGATCACTAAAAATTACATGGTTCAGTAAACTATAAGGACTTACATTCATTGGGCTATAACATGCAAATTTACTATAAAAAAAAATGAAGGAGTGATAATTTGGGGAAGATACATTTATATATCAAATCCACAATCTTATAGTTAACGAGGTGGCAATGAGTTGATCTCTTCAAATCTCGGAGAAAATTTTTTCTAGAGAATCCAATGGGAAGAGAGTAGTAACTCTTATTTGAAAAAAACCCCTAGAATCCAATAAAACTCCATTCTTGTTGTGCAATATAGTTATCAAGGAAGGGATTCAACAATCACTAAGTACTCAAAATTCCCTTCGTTCACTCGTACTGCTCTTTCTAAACTCTTAAGAAGAAACAACCACCTCTTCGTTTTCTCAAGCTTACTAGTTCCTCATAAAATCAAAGTAGCCTACAATACAGAGAGGGTTGCTAATATCACATTCAAATGCATATTGGGGCACGAGAAAAGATTAAAAAAATGCCGTAGGGTTTCATATGATCTTGATAAGCATGGATGATAAGTTTTGAAAAAGGCTGAACTAGTTAAATTTTGAAAGCTACTAATGCTAAAGAATCATAGATGAATTCAATTAAAGGATTTATGAATTAGACTTTAGATAAGGTTACCGGTAGTCAGGCCATAGAATGAAAGCCTATTTATTTATTATATTATTTGCCCTGAAACATGCAATATAAATCAGGTGGGTGCCCCTTTTATGAATATATTAGTTTCCATGTATAATGCGAATTTCAGCCTATTTCTTTTATCATTTTTCACATATTTTTGCTGTTGTTGATTTTGATGTCACATCAAATTTTGATATGTATATTGACATATTATACCTCTTTGATCATTTCTATTCTAGTTGTTCGATAGAATAGTTTGGTTTTTGATAGGTATGCATTCTAGCCCCAATTAGGTTGTTTGTGTTGTCCTACTAGATTGTGTTTACTACCTAGCCCACTAACCTATCTATAGGCCACAGTCATGTCACTAGTTGATGAGTTTTATTCCCTAATTTTTCTCTATTGTTACGTAGCACATGATGCCTAACATGCATGTTCTAAAACTGTAAATTTTCTAGATGTATTAGAGTATAGTTATTTTTTGCAATATCTCACAATTATTATGTTGTCGATGAAGATTGTTTTCTGAGCACTATGTTAACCTGAATTCATCTTCATCATTTATTTGACTTCTCTTTGATGTGGTTATTAGTGGAATAAATGCTTCATATTGAATAATTAAACAAAACTTTGATGATGGAAAACTAAATTATATTTGGCTTAATTATCACGATGTCCACGGATGTATGTATAGCTTATAAAATTGACTAGAAAATTGAAGATTGCTTGAAAATTGGAGCAACTTGTTTTTCTGAGCTTGGATCAAAATCAACGAGACATGCCCTACTCATATCAAATTCAAATCGCGTCAACCTAGAATAAATTGAGCTAGCGTGATATTAGATTGAAATGTATATGCTTATTGCCTTGAAGGCATGTCCTAAGTTCGGATCATTCACAAGCCCACAAGGTATGATTAATTTGTAAAGATCAACTGTCCTACAAATAATCTTGAACTGTTTGCTTTGGTAGTCATAATTGTCTTTTGAAAATTTCCCTTCATAGGAAGACCGTTATCTATTACTAACTGGTTTGTACATGTTGCATCATCTTATATTTCTTTTGATATTAAAAAATGCCATGTTGTAGAATGATAATGGTGAGGTTTATATTATTATTTCTCTGTAGCCGCACTTTTAGAGCCTCTTGGTTGTGAAATTTTTTATGTTAAGGGCCGAAGTACTCTTGACCATCACTGTAACTTTGTCCGGAACAACGTTAAAAAAAAAATAAAATCATATTTTTTGTACTTTCCATGCTACATGAGTTCTTAGGCAAACTTTTTTTTTATACCCCAGTTTTTTGTTAATGTTTTCATGGTTCAAGCCTTATAATTTTTTGCTTCTTGTCATTTTGTTTGTTGCTAGTCAAAAAGCGACAACTGCATATGAGAATGCCAGAGAAAAAATCGCAGATTTCATTAATGCATCAGATCACACAGAGATTGTGTTTACTCGGAATGCTACTGAAGCTATCAATTTAGTAGCTAATTCATGGGGTGACTTAAACTTGGGCTTTGGTGATGAGGTATGCTTTCCTGTGTTCCTTGTTCTATCTTTGAGTATTTCTTTGAAATGCTATTGAGCACTTGTTTATGCATGTGTTCGATTCATTAAATTCCTTGCAGATTTTGAACTATCCACTTGATAACTCTACTCATCATCATTAGCTTTTTCTCTGTTACTGGGGACCTAAAAGCCAAGAATTTCCAAATGTATTGTCATACCCATCTTGCTGCATTCCTTTGATCCTGAATTTTCTAGTTTTTTTTCTTCTACAAAGATATATCCCCCCTGCCCAAGAATAAGCTTTATAACAGATGACCGTTCCTTGTTTGTTATCTACTGTTTTTTTTTTTTTTTGAAATACTCGGTTTGATATACATCCTCCTCTATTCCTTGTAAATATTTTTACTTATCCTTTATGATGCTTATTTTCCTTCAGATTCTCCTTACAGTTGCAGAACATCACAGTGCTATTGTTCCATGGCAAATGGTTGCTAAAAAAAAGGGTGCTTCTTTGAAATATATTGGTTTGACAGCAGGTGAAGTTCCAGATATTGAACAGTTGAAGAAGGCCCTATCAAAAAAAACTAAGCTGGTGGTTACCCATCATGTTTCAAACACACTTGGTAGGTTGATATTGTTATTAATAATTTCACATAATACCCGCTCTATAGGTTCTAGAATGAGAGAATATAAACACTTTTAATTGTCATTTTTCTTGTATTGGTATGTTTTGTTGACTTTTATATCATATTTCATGTATTATGTAATTAATACATTAGGTTGTATTAAATATTAAAACAATTTTTCAGATCTGATGTAAGATCTGTTGAGAATGATCATTGTATGGACAAAATTTTGGTTTCAACTTTTCTTCTATTTCGCCTGGAGAATTATAACTTACAAGCTTTATCGTACTGATGCTGCAAATGTTGGCATAATTAGATGAAAATATTATTGGTGAAAGTGAATTTTAAAATAATATAAATGAGGATACAATCTGAGTAATGTTGTACTGTGTTCAGGTTCTGTTCTTCCTATTGAAGATATTGTCATTTGGTCTCATGAGGTGGGCGCAAGGGTTCTTCTTGATGCTTGTCAAAGTGTTCCGCATATGATGGTGGATGTGCAAAAGCTCAATGTTGATTTTCTTGTCGCATCATCTCACAAGGTTCCCCTTTATTTTTTTTATGCTGTCCTATTTTGATTCTTGTCATCAGTCTTTTAAGTTCATCCTTTGAGGGTGACTGTTAGAACGTGACAATCATATCTCAGATGTGTGGGCCTACAGGCATTGGATTCTTGTATGGTAAAAGCAACCTTCTGTCTTCCATGCCACCGTTTTTAGGTAAATAAAAATTTTAATATTAGTGTTTCAATTGAGCATTTACTCTTCACCATACATCTCGATCAATCTCTATTCTATATACAATGCGTATTATTAATTATTTAATTCTATTGACTTCTTGGCCAGGTGGTGGTGAAATGATCTCAGATGTATTTCAAGACTATTCTACTTATGCTGAACCTCCATCTCGGTAAGAAGCTTTATTTCTTTTTTCAACTCTTTTTTTTTTTCTAGCCTTTTGCCTTTATTATTATCATTTTTTATTTCTTTTCTTTTTTCGGGAAATTTTTGATAGAAAGTGGTTGCACTTTTTTAAAAAATCAGCAAACGAAACATAAAATTTTGGGAAGAAGAATGACCAAAAATAATTTTTATTGAAAGAACTATGGAGAGAAAAAACAAGATACAATTGGATCTTGTTGGAGAGGGAAGCTTTGACTCTCCCAAATCCCTAGCTGCAGCCCTTACAACATAAGAAAACCTAAATTCAGCAAAAAAAAGCATAAGCTCTAACCTTAGGAGAAACAATCTTCTTAAAGAATACATTAATCTCAAAACAGCCCATCCCTTTTCCCTCCTAGCCACCCCCCTCTTTCCAATTCAAATTCTGACCTAGCCCCCACTCCAAAGGGAGGCGGGAATCACCTGTTTTGCCTCTTGTACACGAGGGTCGGTTCCTCCTAGACTGGCTGGACTGGTCCCTTCTGGACCGGTTTAACAATTTTTTACAAAAACCAACATCTTGAATTTTTGAACAAATAAAGCAATAGCAAGTTAGAATAATAGACTAGTTTAATAGGCAGATGTATCATTACTCATTTTAATCCCGAGACCTATCCATTTGCCAATTCCAATGAAAAATTGTCATCATACATACATGGCTGTGGCCAGATTAAAATCCACCTTTAAAGAATTGTTTTTGTAAAGGCAAACTTGGTCTGTTGATGCATTGGACTAAAACAAAAAGAATGGGGCAAAGAAAGTCAATTTTTAGATTTAAGTTCAGAATAGCATTCTTCCCTAATTTAACCATCATTCTCGTTGGGAATCTCTGAAATACACTCACGCTTTATGTTTTGAAATGTTTAAGGAGTGTTATTTCCGTTGTCACGTTGATGCTCCGCCTTAAATAATAAACCTATAGGAGGAATTTTTAAGATTTTTATGGACCTGAAAGTTTTATATCTAAAGTCTAGTTTTAAAGTTTATATTATCTTTTTTTTTTTTTCTATTTTGATACTGCTGGTATAATATTCATATTAGGAGTTTAATATGCTTTAGAAATATGACGGTGATGGAGTAGAGCTGAGTTGAGCATACTATGGATTCAACTTAGTCATACTAAATTGTTCATTTTCGGCTCCAAACGAGACTTTAAAATTCTGGAATAAGACGTGTAACTATGCAAATAAGATATCAGAACTAGAAAAGTATCTTTCACTCATGAATAAATAAATAATATATCACTACAATTTAAGTAATTAAATAAGCTATACAACACCAACATCAAGCTTTTATCCCATTATATGTGGTCATCTACCCAAAACTTTTTTTTTTTTTTTAATTGTCTTGTTAAGAGTCATATTCTCATTTAAATCTAATAAAAAATGTCATTTCTAATATTTTCTAATGCAGTCTTTTTAGGTATACCTCTATGTTTCTTAACATAAGTTAAATCTAATAGACTAATACATCTACGCTTCTAATCGGGTCATCGAAAGGCCTACGTTTTATGTGACCAAACTATGTAAGATGACTCTCTCTAATCTTATCTTCCATTGGAGCTACTCAAATATTTTCATGTATATACTCGTCTCGCATTTTTTCTCTAAGAGTGAAACCACTCATCCACCTGAACATCCTCATCTCTGCAGCACTTAACTTAATTTTATGCTTCTCTTTTACCAACATTCTATGCCATAAAACATCGCAGGTTTCACCACCATCTTATAAAATTTTCAATAAGTTTGAGGGGTACTTTTCTATCACACAGCAAGCTCAATGCATTCCTCCACTTCAACTATCCAACTTGAATTTTACTAATAATATCCCCATCTATTTCACCTTCACTTTGAATAATAGAACTAAGATATCTAAAATGTGAACTCTTATTAATGACTTGATTGCCCAAAGTTACAATCTCCCCACTTGATTTATTATTGCTAAAATTACACACTATGTATTCGATTGTAGCTCTACTCAAATGAAAACCTTTAAACTCTAAGGTTGACCTCCATAATTCAAGTTACCTTCAACTCTCACTCTAGTCGTATCAACAAAAAGAATATCATCAGCAAACAACATACACTAGGGTACATCCTCTTGTCAATGTCTTGTAAGAACATCCATGACTAAAGCAAAAAGATATGGGCTTAAAGCTGATCCTTGAAGCAATCCAACTAAAATAGCAAAAGACATGGTCAAACCACCTTGTGTTTGAACACAAATAACAACTCATGCATACATATTCTTAATGACTTTTTTTTTTGAAGAAATGCTAGAAGCAATATTATTAAAAGAAATCTAGATACTAAACAAACTATGACAAGAAACACTTGTCACATTCCTCCTTTAACAAGTTAAAGAAATTTGGAGGAACCTTATTACTATCTAATCTATCCCAAATGAATTCCGAATTACTAGCAAGGTTAGCACAATAATCCGCTAACTTATTGCAATCCCTATTCACAACTTGAATAAAATTTCTCAAAAAGAAAAAATCACCTTGGATGGTGCCTTCATTCATGAAGTCCTTTTTGCTAAGCATTTCCTGCACAAACTTCATTATATTGAAGTTATGTCCTTCTATGATAGTACCTTTAGCCTCATACATCCAATCTTGAACAAGCTTTCTCAATGATAGAATTGCTTCTAGCTCCAATACCGAACAATCCCAGTGAATGCCTTTAAATCCAAAGGCAAATAAAAATCTACCTTTGCAATCTCTTATAATCCCGCCAACTCTTGATTTGTATGAACTATGAAGGACTGCATCAACATTAAATTTAATCCAATCGGTTGGAGGGGGGTTCCAAGTAGAAGAATTCAGCTAAAGCCGATTAGAATCCTAGTTGATCGAAGTTAGATTAAAGGCATTTGAAGAAGAAGCAAGGCTGACTGCATTTGCTACTATCATATTAACACTATCCTCTTTGCTTCCATGTATCATTTTATTCCTACTTTTCCAAGTCAGGAATACCACCGTACAATATAATTTGCCCATAAAAGAATTAGATTTAGACATAAATTGCAATTCCTTATAGCAATTATCCAAGCTGGAAAAAACAGGAAGTTTATAACCCCACATGTTAATAATTTTGATAACTTTTTGAAGGATTATACAATGGACTGCTATATGTTCAACATTTTCCACATTAACACATCCTCTCGGACAACCATTGTAGTTGATAAGTCTTCTATACATGAAGAATTCATTAGAAGGAATTTGACTTATGCTCAAGTCTCCACCAAAACAATTCCACCCTGGGCTTAATTTAAGGTCTCTTAACCATTTCCAATTTTTATCTTCTTCTTCATAGCTTCTATTGTGATCTGTAATCATACCAGACAAAGTTTTACCTGAATACTTGAACAATAACTCCCTCTCATCAGCAGGAAGTTCTCTATGAATAGGAATATCATTGATTAATTTAACAAGTTCTTCACCGAGAACTTGTTTTAACTTCAAAATGTCCCAGCTGCTGCCATCATGGATAAAGGCATTTAAAGTACCTGATCTTCTTGAAGTTCAGCCACAAAAGTTGGCCAACACTGAATACTCTTTTCTAATAACTAGATGTTCTTTGACGTGTTAACTTTCTTACCATCTGCTATTTTCCATCTCATTACTTTTTGCAGAAATTTAGCTCCATTATTGATGATCTTCCAAGTGGAAGATCTCCCTTTAGAATTTTCAGAATTCCATAATTCTTCCCCATATTTAGCAATCAGAGTTCTATTCAGCAAAGTATTCGGATTTGAAATAAGACTCCAAGCAAATTTAGCCCGCCAAGGACCAAATTTTCCAGCAGCTGAAACCACACCTTGCCCTCCCCACCTTCTTGGTTTGCCAAAGTTTCCCAATCAACATAATGGAGACCTTTGCTTTTGTCTAGTTTGCTCCAAAGGAAATCTCTACTCAACTTATCTAATTCATTTAGCACTCCCATTTGAACTAAAGAGTGAGTAGAAATGAATATAGGTAGAGTTAAAGAGATGATTTGATAAGAAGAAGCTTGCCTGACAAAGTAAGAGACCGATTCCCCCATGTATTTAATTTATCAAAAGCCTTTTCAATCAAATAATGAAATTTTGCAGCAGATAATCTTCTCAATGCCATTCTTACACCCAGATAGTTCAACTCCTTCACTTCTTTAAAGCCCATAACTTTAGTAAGAGCTTTAGATCTACCTCTTCCAACAGATTTCCCAAAAAGCATAGATGATCTCAACACATTCACCTTTTGCCCCGTCCAGCTACTATAATCCTTCAAGATCTTTAGTATTTTCCTTGCACATTTACGGTTTGCTTCAGAAAAAAAGATAGTGTCATCTGCATATTGAAGATGGGAAATTTTTTCCGCTGAAGGAGCAATTTTGATGCCAATCTTTTTACCTCTTTGATTGAATGCTTCACTCAAAAGCTGCGAACACATAATGAACAAAAAAGGAGACAATGGGCAGCCTTGCCTGAAACCACATTTTGCCTGTATCCATTCTGTATTATTGCCATTGATAATGATAGAATATTTCGTATCAGTTACACATCGAAGTAAATAATTTGAGAATTTCCAAGGAAACCCAAGGAACTCTAACACTTGCTTCAAGGTCTCCCATCCCATACAGTCATAGGTCTGTTCCATATCCACTTTGATAGCCATCAATCCTTTTTTTGCTTTAGAAAATCTAAATTTATTAAATATTTCTTGAGTGAGCAAGATATTATTAGATATTGATCTACCTTTAACAAATGCTACCTGATTTCCTGAAATCAGTTTAGGAATAAAGGTCATCATTCTATTCAATAGCATCCTTGCTACTATCTTGTAAATAGACTTACATAGACTTATAGGTCTATAGTTGGATGGAATTAGAGGATTTTTCGACTTTGGAATTAACACAATAGAGGTTTCCATCCATTCTTTACTCATAACTCCTACAACAACAACAACATCAAGCCTTTATCCCACTACGTGGGGTCGGCTACATGAATCCTTTTTTTCTATTGTGTCCTATTAAAAGTCAAATTCTCGTTTAAATTTAATAAATAAAGGTCATTCCTAATATTTTCTAACCAAGTCTTTTTAGGTCTACCCCTACCTTTCTTAACACAAGTCAAATCTAATACCTCTACTCTCCTAACCGGGTTATCAGAAGGCCGCCTTTTTATGTGACCAAACCATCTAAGGCGACTCTCTCTAATCTTATCTTCTACTGGAGCTACTCCAACCTTTTCACGTATATGCTCATTTCGTATCCTATCTCTAAGGGTAAAGCCACTCATCCACCTGAGCATCCTCATCTCTGCCACACTTAACTTAGTATTTGTCATTTCTTTACTCATAACTATTGAGTTAAAGAAATGACAAATTGCCTTCCACACCTCCTCTTTGATAATATTCCAATAACATTTAATGAAAGAATAAGAAATGCCATCTAGCCCAGGTGCGATGTTACCTTCCAAGCGACGAATTACTGATTCCAACTCTTCTTTTGTGAATTCAGCCAAGAGAAAGCTCATATCTTCTGCTCCCAGAATTTCCATGAACCTCTGCCATCCTGTAAGATTGCATCTTCTATCTTTCCATTTGTCTTTAAAATACTTCAACAAAGCTTCTTCAATTTTACTTTGCTTTTCCACAAGAATTCCATTGCAATCCTTAATTTGATTGATAAAATTGTTGTTCCGCTTGACTGTAGCAATCCCATGAAAGTATTTTGAATTTGTATCACTCTCCTTCATCCACTTAACTTTAGCTCTTTGTCTCCACCAAGTGCTAAGCCGACCCAAGTTAGAATTTAAATCTATTACTTTAGATTTCAGCAAACAGATTTTTTCATCAGATAAACTCCCTGAATTGGCCTCTTCTTCTTGCAGCTCCAAGATCTCTTCCTTCAGCTTTTCCTTGTGTTTATTTAGATTTGAATGTTTTGCCTTACTCCAGTAGAAAAGAGCCTTCAACGCTCTTTTGGACTTCAAATTCAGCACTTGAACATCATCTCCTCCAGCAGATTTCTTCCAGGAACTGGCCACTACTGAATAGGATGCTGGAAAAGTGGCCCATATCTCTTCAAATTGAATCTGCTTTCTCTTATTAAAACCTTTATTAAAGATTTTAATCAAAATAGGACAGTGGTCTGAGGCTATTCTCCCCAAATGACGAACCACCGTTGGTTGTATCATTGATAAAGCAATCGATTTTGAAGACAACGGTCCAATCTTTCTAAGATCCTTGCTCCTCCTTTCTTGTTATTACACCATGTATATTTCGTTCCTATAACTCCAGTATCATGGAAATCACAATCGTTCATTAACAGATTCATATTTTGAGGTCCTTGTGAGAACACAAACCTCTTGCCACTTTTTTTTTCTTCTTGAGATAACACACAATTAAAATCACCACCCATGATGAAAGGAAGATATGTGTCCGAGAAAGACTCAAGAATTTTCCATAAATTTCTTCTCTTGTAAACTTCTTTGCTTCCATAAGCTGTAGCCACGAGCCATTCACCTTTACTTGGAATTTTGAAAATACCAACTACCACTTGTGAAGATGCATGGATCACAGAGAAAGAACCAAAACTCCGTTCCCAACATATCAAAATGCCACCTGACATTCCATCAGCTGGAACACTAAAATAATCCCAGTTAACTCCTATCAAGGAATTGATTTCAATTCTGTCCACCAATGAAATCTTAGTTTCCACCAATCCAACTAAAAATATATCGAATTCTTTTACAAATTCCCTCAAGTATTGAGAGGCTTCTTTTTTCCTTGCCCCTCTACAATTCCAAAATGCAATGGAAGTCATTTATGATTAAAAATGGGATTGTTCCCATTCTTATTCATCTTGTTTAATTCACCTTTCCTTCTTTGAGATAAAATGTTGTCCTTGCCCAATGATTTAAGTTCTTTATGAAGCTTCACTTTGGCTTTAACAGATTCTGTCTCTTCCTTATTTGGAGCTGAAATCTCATTTGGCTTAACTTCAGGCAACAATTCTCCTTCTTCTATTTCAGCATCATTTGATTCAATTCCAGGAGATTCCTCTTCTCCTTCTATGCAAGAATTGAGGATGCTAAATTTGTTAGTAATTTCTGTAGGTTTCACTGCACAACCTACATTCTCATAATCAGCAACAACAGGATTGATAATCTCCTTCACAATGTTCTCCTTAATCAATTCAGACTTCCCATTGATTTTTCCAGCTGAATGACATAATTCAACTACCTCTTCATTCACAGTTCCAACAACTGCTTGTAAGTTTGGAACAGGATTTCCTTTTGCTATTTGATACACTTCCTGCACCTTATTAAAGTCTGTTTTCCTGACAAAAACAGCTTTAGTTTTGCTTGGCAATATTGCATTTTGATTGACAAAACCGGATCTAGGCAAGAGTCTCCTCCTCCTATTGTTCTTGACCAGCGTCCACAGACCATATTCCTCCTCATTACTACCTTCCAGATGAATTGAAATTGATTCAATACCCACACCTTCTTTTAAAGGATCTTTCTTTAAGCTTGTAGAGTTCCCTTCCTTACAGTGTTCCAACAGATGCCCCACTCTACCACATTTAAAACAAAATGTGGATACCTTCTCATACTACACCTTCCGGAAAAACCGACCACACGATCCTTCCACCCAAACTCCTGAAGGGAATTGTTGGTCTAGAGCCATGCGAACACATACTCTAGCATACTCTCTTTTGCTCCACTGAAACATATTGCCATCTATCCATAAACATTCTTAACCTTTTTTTTCTAGAATTCCCTAGAGCATTTTTCTTGTAACTTTATCATATACTTTGTTTAAATCAATAAATATCATATGTAAATCCTTCTTATTTTCTCCAGACTTCTCTATCAAACCTCGGCTTTGTACCTGTTTGGCTTTGGGTTTTCCCTAAATGTATAGCTTTCATTGTAGACCTACCAGGCATGAATCCAAATTGATTTTGAGAAACATTAGTATCATGTCGTAACCTATGATCAATAACTCTTTTTCATAGCTTTAAAATGTGACATTAACTTAATTCCTCTATAATTCACACACTTTGGTGCATCACCTTTATTCTTAAGCCTTTAGCAAGTTACTTGTTGAACGACAATTAAACTTGTTTGTTTACATAACTAAACAAACTTGGTTCATCTATTATTAGAGTTTTTAACGACAGTTCAAACTTGTTTAATAATTAAATGGAACGAATTAGAACGAGTATTAATTAAGTTTAATTTAAGCTGTTCATCGAGTGCATTGATTCATTTATAAGTTATAAACCCATGCAAAAGTTTCAATGTATTTGAAGGCCTATGAGTTTAGTTTGGAAGGACAAGTGATTTTTAATGGAAGGTCTATATGATTTTGGTTTGTTTCATTGTGTGCATGTTATCTCCATTTAATGCTGTTTCTGTAATTTGTTGATTAAGATTGAATTAACTTAAGCCTCGGTTGCTTTTGTTGCTTAGATTTATAATTTCAAGCATTTCCTGTTTTTAAAAACCATTTCATATAGGTTGTCAACAAGATAGCAACTTGATAGGATGTGCTTGTAGAAATCAAAGAATATATGGCTGAATTTTAATTTTAGCAATCCCAAGCACTATCCACAAGAACAATGGGGAATAACAAGAGAAAACCTTTTTCATTGATGATATTTGGAAGAAAAAATAAAGATTCAAGGGATCTTCAATTGGAGAGGAAGGTTTGGCACTCCCGAATCCTCAGCCATCGGCTAGAGCTCGATCAACCTAATAACAATCTAAATTCAACAAATAAGACATAATCCTAACACTAGGAAACAACCTACTTAAAGCATACGATAATGATGTAATCGCAAACAACCACTCCTTTGAATTTTCCCTTCTAACCAAGCCTTAATTCCCTTCTTCAATTGGCTACTGGAGCCCACCCCAAACAGGTGGAAGGTATTGGTCGGATCTTCTATTTCGCCTCTTATACACCAGTGTCATTCTAGGATAGGGGTGTAAACGAGTCGAGTTGAGCTTGAGTCATGACTAACTCAAGATTGGCTCGTCTGCCAGATTGGGAGCTCGAGTTTGAGCTACAAGAGTGCTCGAGCTTGGCTTGTACAAATAATGCAAGCTCGCGAGTTGGCTCACGAGCTCGTTGGAGAAGAAGAAGAAGGCATTCCAATTCGACTTTTTCGCGTGGAGCGTGGGTAGTGAGTCGAGGCGTCTATGTTTATTTTTTGAGGGGGAAGGAGACGTCTAATTTTTTTTGGGGGAAAGGAGGCATCTGTTGCCTTTTTTTCATAGGAGAAAAGACATAGAACCAATCAATGACAATAATTTTCTCTAAAAATATAATGGCAGCAGCTTTTCAACATATCCCGATTATATATATATATATATATATATATATATATATATATATATATATATATATATATATATATATATATATATATATATATATATATATATATAAACTCTTTCAGCTCTATTGCAGCTTTAACTTTTTTATATGTTGGGAAATTACTACAGTTATAATTATATTAATTATTTTAAAAAATTCTAACAATAAGTCGAGCCAGCTCACGAGCTCATGAGTCGAGCCTCGTAAAGCTCGAACTCGAACTCGTTTAACAAACGGGCTTGATCTTAAGCTCGAGCTCAAGCTCAGCTCGCGAGCTCATTATTGAGTCGAGTTTGAGCCTGTTTACGAGGTTGCTCAGCTCACTTCCACCTATAATCCATGATGGACCGGCTAGGATCGATCTAACAATACTCCCCTCTCAAAGACCCACCTTGTCCTTAAGGTGGAAAGGCGGAAATTGATGCTTCACTCTCTTGTGTGACTCTCATGTGGCGTCAATGTCAGGTACATTCTTTCATTTTATCAGCACTTTCTTGAGCCCATCCTCTCCCTGTTGTACCTCTTTCAGCTCTAGTGGTTCTAATACCACTTCCAAATATTTTGTCGGTGTCATGAGTAACTCTTAATGGGGGTGATGTGAAACATAGTCGGAGGAGTTACTTTAAGGAAATTAAAGAGAGCAGATTGAACAAAATAATCCAAAATAAAATTATCACTTATAGCAAAAGATTGATCATTGGAGTTCTCAGTTTTAACTTGCTTAGGCAAAGAAGAGCGAAATCGATCGACCAAACAATTCAAGAAAACATAAAGAATAATTGTACGCTACGACAATAAACAAGAGTCCACGATTTAATAATGAGAATTTTCACCTTTGGAGTCCACACGCTCAACTAGTCTGGCTTTAGCGGAAGAAGAGTCTCCACATTAGAACCGAGGTCACTCCGAGGAAGAAGGAACCTAAGATCGTCGTTCTTGGATAGGTGGCCGGAGCGGTGGAGGATGATGGTCGAACTGATGTAGAAAGGGGACGCCGGCTTTGCTACGGAGAGGATCTCCTCTCCAAAATCTGAAATTGTTCCTTGCAAAAACTGAAATAAATATGGATTTATCTCTCAGCTCACAAAATCTGGAAATCTGGATGTGAGAATTCTATGTTGGAAATGAACAAACTGTCCAATAGTGAGAATAAAACTAATGGCTGCAATTGAACGGACATTCCAGGATTTGGATGTGAGAGGAAAGGGCTAGAAGGAGCAATCGGGATTTGGAAACCAAGGAAATGAGATTTGCCTGAGAAGAAATTTGAGGGAGACGGGTTGGACAGCAATTGACGAGGGGTCTACAGCCACTGGGAAGCATTCAATTCAGGAATTCAATTCATTTTGTGAGAAATAACGTACAGGAAATTAATTCCTAATTCTCTTCTCAGGGAGAATCCAGCCGAAAATTGCTGGGTTGCAATTTTAGGAAGGAGGAAGGTCAGATTTAGCAACGGCTGAATTAATTAGATTTGTATGAGAAGAAAATTGAGGGGGACTGGGATTCGAATTTCAAATTAGGATTAAGTTCCCTTAAAAAAAAAAAAACTTCCCAAATCAGGAAGACCAAATAGGAAATCAAATTAATACTAGCAATTTTGAAATCCCTGGAGCTGGACCAAGGGATGGCCGGCGGCCAGATGGCTTGGCCAACGGGGGTGGCGGGGTGGAGCGGGCTGGCCGGTGGTGGGCTTCAGCCGGCGGGTGGTGGCTGGGTGGGGGACGGAGGCAAAGAGCAAGGGAGGGGAGTTTGTGGGGGAAAATTCTTGGGATCCAAAGCATGAAACTCCAATCTCCCACAAGTGGCTTCAATCCCAATCTCCACAACAACGAATTGATCTAGAGAACTAAAAGAAAACAAAAGAGCAAGAAAACCTAGAACTCACAAAGAGATCTAGCTTCTCCTACGAACTCACTAAGAGATCGTGGAGGTTTGCACTCACAAAGAGAACATGACATGTCAAATTTTCATTTTTCCAAAAACTCCTCATACATAGAAAAATGACCATATATATAGGCCTCCAAATGACAAAGAAAACAAAAGACTAAAATGCCCCTTGGGCTACAATAGCAACTAACTACCCATAAGGGCAAAAACGGAAAAACATAAAAATCAAATAAACTACTACATAAAATGACTCAAAATAAAACTCATGATCGTGGCCGTTGATCTCTGACGTCTCCTAATGGTACATGTGTCGAAATCTCTGATGATGTCCTCATCATTCTCCCCATGTGGGAGAAAACTCGACCCCGTCGAGTAGATATCTATGGAGCCCTCGTACAACTCTAGGAGATCTGGGTCCAGGCTCTGTAGCTTGTCCCTGTCAATCCAAGTATCCTCTACCTCCGGTGTCCCTTTCTAATGAACTAGGTATCTTCGGCGCCCACCTTCCTTTGTGGAAATGACCTCATCATCTATTATTGCTTCGATCTTCTTCGCTATAGGTGAGTAAGGTAAATTGGGGAGTGGAGCTGGGTTGGGGATCTCGCCAGGTGGGGTCACACAAGGCTGATTTAAGGAGTGGATTTTGGGGCTAAAATTCAGGTTCTTCAAAGGTTATTAGGTCTTCTATATTAAATGTAGGATTCATGTTAAGGCCTCAAGAGAGGTCCAGTACGTAGGCATTACTATTAATCTTTGAGATCATCTTAAATTGTCCGGTGCTTCGAGAATGCAGCTTCTTTACGGTGCCTGGAGAAAAACTCTAGGCGGACCCGTACCATCACAAAGTTTCCAACTTTGAATTCTTTGGACCTACTTTTGTTATCAGCAATAATTTAAAATGGGTGTTACTTTGTTCAATTTTTTTCTTTTAATTTCATTGAGTAACTCGAGAAGGTGAAATGCAGATGTAAATGCAAGAGATCGAGGGTGCATGATGAATGACAAGACTCATGAGCTCACAAACAAAAGTTTTAAGCATAGACAAAATAGGAAGACAACAGGCTACAAAACACACAACATACTAACTCACATGAACACAGCTAGAAAAGTGGACGTCACAAAAAGAGTGGTTTTAAAGTGTTCGGTCTAAGGGAACTGGGGTAGGGGGAGAAATAAAAACACTCTTAGCTACCAGGGCACTTCTATAGGTAGTTTCAGTTAGGGTCGACAGCAGTCTCCTAGTGGGGGTAGTGTAATTGAACAGATTCATCCAACTAGGACAGAGATGGTCCTTATCATGGTAGGGCGAGGCTATAACGGGCAAAATGTAGGAATCAATAATAAAATAGGATGATTGGTCCTGACTCACATCCATAAGGGGATAGCTCAAAGATTCGTCAGACGATAGGGGGCTCACGCTTTGTCGAATATTAAAGTTGGTACAAGGAGCGATGAGGTAAGTCAAATCGGGAATGACACACTTTGCTAAATATAAATCCAAACGAGTAGCTCCAAAGTTAGACTCTAATGAAATAAGAGGGGGGTCGTTGTTCAAATCAGGCTAAAAATTTTTCAGACTCAAAGTACAATCTTCCGAAAGAGACTCAGGTTTGGTTGCAACCCTAAGATCTATGAGTTCCGTTTCACTTAAATCCGGTGATAAATTCGATTGACTTACTTCCAACTCGAAATTATCTAAGTCGCCATCAGAATTATCCAAAACTAAATCAGAATTATCCAAAACTAAATCAGAATTATCCAAAATTAAATTAGAATTATCAGAATTATCCAAAATTAAATTAGAATTATCAGAATTATCCGGAGTCATCTCAGTAGGTGTTACAACTAAATCAGGATTTTCCAAATTTAAATTCAAAGTGTTCGACGTCCGATTGGCTCCTTTCGAGATCACATTACTATCATTCATGCATACGTCCAAAGGCTTATCCTCGAGGAGACTAGGATCGGGGTGGGTTAATGTGTCGATATTTAAAGGTTCTTGCTTTCTTAGCTCAGGGTTTAAGTCATTCAGGGAGTCTGATTCAATCTCTTTAGTTTCATTCTCAAAGAATTCTTCGTTATTCAGTCTCAGGTTCAGGGGACCTCTTCTTCTTAATGCATTTCTTTATTAAACTTACACTCGCAGTGTCAGGGACTGGGGATGCTAAAGGTTGACTGGGATTGCTAGAAGTGGGTCTCAGTGGGGAGTCATAAAAGGTTGATCTATCAGAAGACCCAATAGAGGATCAGCCATTAAGGTTAGGTGAAGACCTACAGGGTGGGGCAGCAATCCTGATGTTATTAAATGAAGGTTGGTTTCGACTATAGTAATGTCCATGGTTTGTCCCAACGAAAGAGGTAGAGTGATGCTCTAGACGACAGTCACTAGTAGGGGGTCGGTATTTCAAATTAAGTTCCCGTCTCATGTATTTCCAAGTAAGGTACTCACCGCGAGACTCTTTATGATCTTCCAATTTTATCCAAAATTGAAGAGCTCGACCTTTAAGGTGAGACTTAGCGATGCTAATCTGGTGGGACTCGGGGATATGACATGATTCAAAATAGTCATCTAGTTGTCTAACTCATTCCCTAAAGCAGTAAACGTCCAAAGAGCCATCAAAGGTAGGCAGACGATATGGTGACTCTAAGTGAGGTCGTGGAGGCCTAGGCTCAGGTCTCGGGCGATAAGCTGAGTGGGGCATGTAATTAGAGCAGGGATAGTCAACGGGTTTCTCCGTTATAATTCTAATCATATTGCCCATTAGGTTAACGATGTCATCTAAACTCTTTTGGAGTTTTATCGGGTCCATGGGTAAGTGTTAAGTGAAACCTAATGAAGATTGGGTGCAAGGTACCACACTCTACAAAGAGAAAACACCATTTCAACTTGCTATATGGTGCAGGAAAATTACTGGACAGCAATCTAAAATGATGGACGAAGTTATCTAAGCAATTTAGATGGACTCTAGGGGGTGGACAGCAAGTTATCACAAGTTTAATGTCACCTAAATGTCACTAAACAGTGCAGGAATGAGGTGGACAGCAAACTACAACAGTTTGTTTAAGTCGTCTAGGTGTTAGGAAGGTTCCGAGGGAGTGGGCAGCAATGAAACACAAACTTAGACTCAAAGTAAAGTGCTGGAATTTTCAGGACAGCAGGTTTTATGGCTAGACCTAATCAATTAGAGGTGTTGTAGTGACAAAGACGGCCCCAAGACAATGAATTAAGCTTGCTTACAATGATGAAACCATGCAGAAATTTTTCAGGACAGCAAAGTAAAACAGCAAATTTTATGAAATAAGCAATGGTAAGCATGCAAATGAGCTAAATGAAATGGTGACTAACTTCCTAGGAACTTCTAGCACAAGCAAAGCATGCTAGCCATGCTCTGATACCAAGATGAAGTGAAACATAGTCGGAGGAGTTACTTTAAGGAAATTAAAGAGAGCAGATTGAACAAAATAATCCAAAATAAAATTATCACTTATAGCAAAAGATTGATCATTGGAGTTCTCAGTTTTAACTTGCTTAGGCAAAGAAGAGCGAAATCGATCGACCAAACAATTCAAGAAAACACAGAATAATTGTACGCTACGACAATAAACAAGAGTCCACGATTTAATAATGAGAATTTTCACCTTTGGAGTCCACGCGCTCAACTAGTCTGGCTTTAGCGGAAGAATAGTCTCCACATTAGAACCGATGTCACTCCGAGGAAGAAGGAACCTAAGATCGTCGTTCTTGGATAGGTGGCCGGAGCGGTGGAGGATGATGGTCGAACTGATGTAGAAAGGGGACGCCGGCTTTGCTGCGGAGAGGATCTCCTCTCCAAAATCTGAATTTGTTCCTTGCAAAAACTGAAATAAATATGGATTTATCTCAGCTCACAAAATCTGGAAATCTGGATGTGAGAATTCTGTGTTGGAAATGAACAAACTGTCCAATAGTGAGAATAAAACTAATGGCAGCAATTGAACGGACATTCCAGGATTTGGATGTGAGAGGAAAGGGCTAGAAGGAGCAATCGGGATTTGGAAACCAAGGAAATGAGATTTGCCTGAGAAGAAATTTGAGGGAGACGGGTTGGACAGCATTTGACGAGGGGTCTACAGCCACCAGGAAGCATTCAATTCAGGAATTCAATTCATTTTGTGAGAAATAACGTACAGGAAATTAATTCCTAATTCTCTTCTCAGGGAGAATCCAGCCGAAAACTGCTGGGCTGCAATTTTAGGAAGGAGGAAGGTCAGATTTAGCAACGGTTGAATTAATTAGATTTGTCTGAGAAGAAAATTGAGGGTGACGGGATTCGAATTTCAAATTAGGATTAAGTTCCCTTAAAAAAAAAAAACTTCCCAAATCAGGAAGACCAAATAGGAAAGCAAATTAATCCTAGCAATTTTGAAATCCCTGGAGCTGGACCAAGGGATGGCCGGCGGCCAGATGGCCTGGCCAACGGGGGTGGCGGGGTGGAGCGTGCTGGCCGGTGGTGGGCTTCAGCCGGCGGGTGGTGGCTGGGTGGGGGACGGCGGCAAAGAGCAAGGGAGGGGAGTTTGTGGGGGAAAATTCTTGGGATCCAAACCATGAAACTCCAATCTCCCACAAGTGGCTTCAATCCCAATATCCATAACAACGAATTGATCTAGAGAACTAAAAGAAAATGAAAGAGCAAGAAAACCTAAAACTCACAAAGAGATCTAGCTTGTCCTACGAACTTACAAAGAGATCTAGCTTGTCCTACGAACTCACTAAGAGATCGTGGAGGTCTGCACTCACAAAGAGAACATGACATGTCAAATTTTCATTTTTCCAAAAACTCCTCATACATAGGAAAATGGCCATATATATAGGCTTCCAAATGACAAAGAAAACAAAAGACTAAAATGCCCCTTGGGCTACAATAGCAACTAACTACCCATAAGGGCAAAAACGGAAAAACATAAAAATCAAATAAACTACTACATAAAATGACTCAAAATAAAACTCATGATCGTGGCCGTCGATCTCTGGCGTCTCCTAATGGTACATGTGTCGAAATCTCTGACGATGTCCTCATCATTCTTCCCAGGTGGGAGAAAACTCGACCCCGTCGAATAGATATCTATGGAGCACTCGTACAACTCTAGGAGATCTGGGTCTAGGCTCTGTAGCTTGTCCCTGTCAATCCAAGTATCCTCTACCTCCGGTGTCCCTTTCCAATGAACTAGGTATCTTCAACGCCCACCTTCTTTTGTGGAAATGACCTCATCATCTATTATTGCTTCGATCTTCTTCGCTATAGGTGAGTAAGGTAAATTGGGGAGTGGAGCTGGGTTGGGGATCTCACCAGGTGGGGTCACACAAGGCTGATTAAAACACCCTTGAGGTTAGCCCTCAATTGATATTCATGTAATACCTCTAATACCACCCTCAAGTGTTTCGAATGCTCCTCACCCAACCTGTTGTACACTATGATGTCATTGAATAAAACCCTTAAAAATTTTTTTAAGTTAAGGTCGGAACACCCTGTTCATGAGGGATTGAAGTGTAGCAGGGGCATTAGTGAGGCCAAAAAGCATCATCAGGAACTCGTAGTGTCCCTCATGTGTTCTGAATGCCATCTTTGAGACATTCTTTTCTCTCATCATGATCTGATGGTACCTAGACTTCAGATCCATCTTCGTGAATACCACTGCTCCACAAAGCTCATCTAGTAACTCATCTATCACTTGAATAGAAAACTTGTCTGGCACAACCTTCTTATTCATGGTATGATAATTCACACATAAATTCCAGCTCTAGGGCTGTCAAATATGGTTCACGGGTCGGGTTCGGGTCCAACCGTACTTTGACGCGAGAAATTTTGACCCAACCCGATTCTGGGTTCGGGTCACTTTTACGAACCCGAACTCGATCTTGTTCAAGTTCGGGTCAACCTGAACCGACCTGGAATGCAATAAAAGAGCTTAATATTTTTTTTTTTTTTGCATCTTGATGGCAGATTTTCATCACAAAACACTTATATATATATTCTTAAATAATAATTGGCAAGTGGTCAAAATTAAATACAAGCTCAAAATTTTTTTAACACAATACATAATATAGTACATTACAAATACTAAATTACATAACATAAATTACAACTTACAAATTCTAAATTACAAACTCTATAATCTAAAATTACAAGCTAAAATTAAAAGTTAGAAGCTCAAATTCATAATCTTCAGTCTTCAAGTTGAATTTACTGCAAAAGACAATGTTTTACAAGCTTAAAAAATCTTAACCATACATAATTCTTATTTTTGATTCATGAGACTGTGCAATTAAAAAGCTTCAATAAATAGCTCAAGTAAACCCTCAAACTCATTCAACAATTAATAAAAAGTGAGCAAATATTGAATATTTGATATTTCTAAATTCTGATTATCTATTAGACTATTACCATCCAAGGCGGCATTCAACAATTTGCACTTTGCATTTAGCTTAATAGAGTTATAGAGTATTTGCTCTTCATCAAAGCCACCTGGTTGCAATAGTCTATTAGATATACCCCCAACAGATCTCACTTTTAGTTTAAAGGGTTTCTCATCATAGCTTAAACTTTATTAACAGTCCACCGCCCACAAGCAACAGCCTACAGCCCACAGCCAACAGCCAACAGAGATAGGCCAACTGGACAACATGATAACAATAACGTCATTACAGTTACAGCAGGTCAGCACTCAGCAGCAACAGCCATCACATTCACTGATTCACATAGTTCGGGAAAGCCATAACAGCTTAACAAAGTTTGGATAAATGGAAAACCTCAGAGTCAAAGGCGCAAACAACAGGACAACAGGCAACAACAGCAAAAATACCATAACAGAAATCAAAAGTTCAAAACGAGTGATAATTTATAAAAGCATCCAAACATAAGTGCATAACAACTTCAAGTTCACTTATTTGTCTTTACGAACTCCATTGATAACGGAACTATCCCCAGCTTCTCCCTGAACTTGCTCAACTGTTAAATTTAGAATATCATTCGACACAGCTTCAAATTCAGGATCACGTAACACTGCAAAAAATAGAAATATAAACATTGATTAAATACTTTTCTGGTAGAATATATTCATTTAAAGGTTGAATGATATTGCACCAACCCTGATCGCCATACAACCAATCTTTTGTACAAACCAAAGCCTCAACAATGTCATGTTTTAGTACACTTCGATACTGATCTAGAATTCTACCATTATTGCTGAAGGCACTTTCGGAGGCCACTGTTGTTATGAGAATACACAACACGTCACGAGCCATTGCAGAAACCTTTGGGGAACCTATACTGATTGCCTTTCCAAAAATGTAATATATTTAGCTCTATTCTAGTATCAAGTTTGGGTTCATCGAGATACATTTCCAATTCTGATTTTTTAGGCATAATGGCATCGTCTTGAAATGACTCAAAGTCCTGTTTGTGAAAGTTATGGTCGAAACTTGAAAGATAGAGTAACTACATATAATATATGGAAAAACAGTTGCAAAAACACAAATACATGAAGAAACTATGACTTTATTACAATAGAGGAAGAGCTACTTGATACATTAGAATGTCTTGTAGTTGCACTTATTCTAACCCCGGATGCAAGATTCTCACAACTTGTGTAGTTTTCAAACAATGTTAAAAATTTATCTTTTACCTTTTTAAGTTCATGCACATAATCACCCTCATACAATCTTCTATAACACCATTCAACGAATGCAAACTTGTATCGTGGATCAAGAATGACTACTATTGCTAAAATGACACTAAAGTCCGATCAGTACTTCTCAAATTTTGTTATCATCCCTAAAGCCATTCTTCTTAAATAGGCAGGGCCATCAGACAACTCATGTTTCAATGCTGCATAGGCTGTTGAAATGCATGGAAAATAAAGATTCGCTGTTGGGTATTTGGTGTCTGATATAACACATGTGATATCATAGAAAGGAGCTAAAAAGTTAGATATAACTTCAATCCTCTTCCATTCTGTACAAGTTGGACAAGATTTATAGTTTGAATCAACCAACTCTAGGTGTAGAAAGGCCCTTTTGTAGTAGATTGTGCTTTCAAGTATTATGAAAGTGGAGTTCCACCTTGTCAGAACATCTTGCCATAAGCCCTTTCTTGTTTCCAAACAACTTTGCTTAACACAATTAAGAAACTTTTGTTTCCTAGCCTGATACCATTTAATATATTTTATAATGTCTCTTATCTTTGAATTTGAACTGTCAATCTCCTTCAAACTCTCCTGGACAATTATATTAACAATGTGAGCAGTACACCTGATATGAAAAAACTCTCCTTCACTTAGAAGAGCACCACACAAATTAAGTTGATTTCTTAAGATGTCTATGCAAACATTATTTGAAGAAGTATTGTCCAATGTGATATTGAAAAGTTTAGAGTCTATTTTCCATTCAAACAACAGAGATTGCAACTTCTCAAACAATGATATACCGTCATGAGGAGGTGGCATGAAAGAAAAACTAATGACCTTATGTAAATGCCAAGCATTATCAATAAAATGCACAGTTAAACAAATGAATCCATCAGTGTTTATTGATGTACATAGGTCTGATGTAACAAAAACTTTGCTATTGCGCTTAGATATCTGTGAACGAATATGAGAAACTTCTTTGGTGAATAGTTTCTTGCAATAATTCCTAACGGTATTTCTAAAAATAATTGCACATCTCGATGAAGATAGGTTAAAAGTGCTCGAACACCTACCCATTCGACATATTGAAAGGGCAAATCATGCATAATGATGCAAGTAGTAAATAAATCATGAAATTTAGCTGAATCAAACTTATAATCACTCATAGAAATGGATGAATTCGAGCCGGTTTGCAATATGAGTTTTCCTATATCACGCATATCCCTTATCTTGCAATTTTGCAAATGGCGCCTTATGTTACTAGTCCCATTCTTGCTATCACATAGATATAATGCACTACATTTCTTATATTTGCACATTTGTTTACCATCTTTAGGGTTAGATAACATCTCAAAATGACCCCAAACCGAAGAAACCAACCTTCTACGCTTCTTAACTACTATTGAACCATCATTACATGCATCATCAGATGGCTCAACCACTTTATCAGAATTGCCCACTTGCTCGTTCTCATCAAAAAATAACTCAGGAATGGTGTTTGAATCCTCCATCTAATGAACCAATTAAACCACATTATGCGGAGAAAAAATAATGTATTACAAGTGCAAAAGTTAGAGCAGCAAGAACAACTATTTCATGTTCAACAATCACCATTTATCCCCAATCCCCACTCTCCATTGTTAACCACAAAAATGCAGCAGCAAGAACAACAATAACATCAAAAACATCATGCTGCATGTATTAAAATTACAACAATTACAGGCTTACAATAGTCAAAAGAAAAAATCCTAACCGAACTTTTTTCCATATATAACAAATTTGTACAACCCTTCAACAATATAATTGTCAAATGTAAATTGAGGAAGCATAAAATATATAAAGCCCTAAAAATCAAACATAAAAAAATGAAAAAAATTTGTTGCCCTAACTGTAACTGGCATAAATGCATAGTAAAGTCCCAAATTGAAAGTGAAAAGCCGAAACTCGAAAGGCCCGAACCCTTAAGATAGAGGATCCGATGAGAAATCTGAAAACAACAAAATCGAAAGTGTGAATAACCCTAACATCTAAATGCCAAAACTCAGAATAATATAAATGATAATACCGCAGAGCCGCAGAGGGACATAGTGTGCACACATCAAACTACAAGATTAAGATAGAGGAAGAGGATCGAACAAGTAGAACTGAAGAAGGAGAGGAAGGCAGCACAACAGTGAGCAAGGCCGAACACAGAGAGACCGAGACGAGAGTCACGAGACTCAAAAAGTTGAAATGAAATGAATAATGAATTAGGGTTATTGCTATACGTCTAAATGCCAAATGGCTAAACCGCTAAACCGTTGACGCGAAGTCGCGAACTGGTTCCTGCATCGGGTCAATTTTGGGTCTAAAATGGGTTTTCGGGTTGAGCCAAACCCTACCCAAAAATTGAAATGGGTCAAAATTCCCGAACCAAACCCGACCTGTTTCGGGTTCGGGTTGACCTGAACCCAAAATTTTCAGGTCGGGTTTGAGTCGGGTTTTCGGGCCGTATCAGATATTGACACCTCTATTCAGTGATCAAGACTAGAAAAAGGACTCACGCTCAACCTGATGATCCTTGCCTCCAACATCTCCCGAATCAGCTTCTCAATCTCATTCTTATGGATTTGAGGGGTAGCGGTAAGACCTGACGCTTATTATTGACACCCCTTCCCTTAGAGTGATGGCATTCTTAAGCTCTCTCCGTGGTGACAATTCTTGAGGTGGCTGAGAAACCTCACTGAATTGTTTTATAAGTGCTGTGTTGCAAGAGGGATTTTTCCCTTCCTCCAATTGGATCCCGTCTAAGCTCTGCAATTCCACCATAAATCCTCCTCCCACCTCCTGTAAGGTTCTCGCCATGGTTTTGAGATACACCATGACCTTGGATAACCTTGTATTACCCTTGTTCACCACCTTTCTTCCCTCAACCACTAACTCCATTGTTAGTGATTCCTAATTAACCTTAGTATCCCTCAAGGTCGATAGACATTTCATCCCCAGGATGACATCAGTTCTCCCTAACTCTAATGGAAGGAAGTCCTCCCTCACTGGACTCCCTGTATGGTCATAACTACCCCCTATACACTCTTCTACCCGTCTCCACCTTTCATGTGTCCATCATCACTCCATAGCATCATATGTCCACCAGTTTCACCCTCAATTGGCCTATAACCTGCTTCACTGTCTATCAACATCACTATCTCCTTTTCTGATGATTCTCGTCACTTTCATGACGTGGTTTTGAGTGAATCCCACCACTAAGTTCAAGGAGACCTCTGTCATGTCTAAATGCAGCTCTTCCTTCTCCTCTACTAATTCCTCACTCCCACCTCCCTTCTTAACTTCTTCGTTATCGCAAACGGTGAGAACCTGAAGAATTTGGTCCTTACACTTGTGTCCCAGTGTATAGCTCTCATCAAATCTGAAGCACAGTTCCTTCGCCCTCTTGTCCTGCAGTTCCTTCTCAGTGAGCTTCTTGAAGTTTCTCCTAATTTTCCCTCCTATAGGCTTCTCCTTCAGGGTCTCTCAAAGGATACCCAGTGTTGGTCCCTTGAGTACTAAAAAGGTGGTGGTTATCCAGTACAAGCCTCCAGAACTACTGCTTCTGGCCCTCCTCTCCAGGTGCTTATAATCCTTCACTAACTGGGCTAGCTCCATATCCTCTCCCAAATTACGGGGCCTCATAACTCTAACTGTCCCCCGAATCTCTAGTTTGAGCACTTTCATAAAGTTTCCCTTTGTACCATCTCAAAATGTCAATCCAGTTGGCTAGCCAAACCTCTCACGTACCCCACCCTTGACCCCTCGTGCTTAAGAGCAAAGAGCTGCTCATAGAAGTTCTCTCCCTTGCTGGTTCGGAAACGTTCGAACAAGCAACCTGTGAACTCCCTCCAACTCCGTATGGTCTGCCTCATGTCTCTCCAATGATTCCAAACCAATGCATTCTCCTCCAAATTCAAGTTAGCTGCCGTCAGTCTCTCCTCCTCCATCAACCCATTGACGGTGAAATATCTCTTCACTTTGTAGATCCACCCATGTATATCCTATCCCTCAAAATAGGCATCCTCATCTTCCTTACCCTTGGATCTTCTTCGGTCCCCCTGATTCCTTTATAACTTCCATTCCCGAAGTGGTTGGTTCCTCCCAAGTATCTCGATCATCCCTTCCACGCTCGTAATCAAACTCCTAATCAAAGTCCCCCATCCTCCTTTCAAAATTAGCATCTCTCAGATCATAATCAGCCCCCTTCTTTCAAATTCAGCACCCCTTCGTTCATACCCAACGCCCTCATGCCTCTCTCTCCATACCTCTTACCCATTTCCTCCCTATGAATAGGATCTAGAGGAGGTCTTCTCTCTTCTCCCTCCAAGATCTCCACATCGTGATCATCCCTTCAGCCACTAGAGTTTGCATTCCCTCCTATCGACGCTCTTGCCTCTGATGCTGCCGATTGGTTGTGAAGTTCCAACACCTTCTTCACTATCTCTTCTAGGTTGGAGAACTTATCCTCCATTGATGAAATTCTGTCCTCAACTATCACTTTGATTTGACTCATTTCTCCTTCAAGACGTTCTTCCAAGGCATCAACTTTCTTGGCCACTATAGATGTACCCGAATCTGGCCTTCAAACAACAAAAACAGTGAATCTGGCCTTCAAACAACATAAATCAGCACTTTGGAGGGGAAAACACAGTAGAAATCAGCAATGAAAGCCCTCTTTCAGTCCAAGACAGTACTTTGATATCAATTTGATAGGAAGTGTTTGTAAAAATCAAAGAACCCTTAGCTGAATTTTAATTTCAACAACCCCAAACACAATGCATAAGAAGAACTATGAGGAATAACAAGAGAGAATTTTTTTAATTGATGATATATGGAAGAAAAACAAACAAGATACAATGGATCTTCAATTGGAGAGGAAGATCCAGCTCTCCCAAATCCCAAGCCGCCGGCTAGAGCGCGATCAACCTAAAGAGCAATCTAAAGTCAACAAATAAGACATAATCCTAACCCTAGGAAAATAACCTACTTAAAGCATACAATCATGATGTAATCCCAAAACATCCCCTCCTAACAAAACCTTAATTCCCTCCAATTGGCTGCTGAATCCTACCTCAAATGGGGCGGAACAAGTTCCGCCTCTTATACACCAGGTCCCATCCTGGACCGGTCCTAGACCTAACACAACATTTCAAATGGATCATTCAATTAAGCTTTCTATTAGCTAGAGCTGAATTGTAAAACAGCCCCCTCACATATATGACGTGATCTCCGTTCAAATTATTCTTCGGATGAGAAAAGCATGGCAAGAGAACATCCCAAAGACTTTGAACTCAGACTTTTAATGGATATTTGTCACTAAATTCGGAACTCCAAGAACACATGTTTAGGACAGCAGATGCAGGAAAGAAACCTTCATTGCTTCTTTCAGGTGTTTTATTTTGTTCCATCTATGTCAACTTTGCAATTTTGCTATTTGTTTATCTAGTAGTGTCATTATCTTCTTTATACCGTGGGCATGCTTAGTAGTATGCTATAGTTCCTAAAAGGATATAATTAAAAGTTGTTGTTTGTTTGACTTGAGTCACATTTTCTAGTTTTGCAACGTTAATGCGGTTTTTGGGCTTTTTAAGTACTTCTCTTCTATTCCAAGTTAGTTTGTGCCATTGATATGCTTATTATTAAATTTTGGCAGGTTCGAAGCTGGAACTCCTGCTATTGCTGAAGCCATTGGACTCGGTGCAGCAATTGAATATCTCTCTGGAATTGGCATGCAACGAATCCATGATTATGAGGTGAGTTGATTTTGCACTTTAATGTTAGAAGGGAATATGGCTAGGAATCAGAAGGAAGATAAAAAAGAGAGGAAAACATGATAATGTGGATAATGTGAGGTGGCATTTCAAGTTGTTGGAAAACATTAATTCATCAAATCAATCTCCAGAAAACATTAAAAAGTGATACATAAGCGATCTAATTGATTCTCAAATCAAAAGCATTAACCTGTGTGAGTTCCCTATTGATATACTTCTGCATAAGCGCTTACCAAGGCGTCATTATTTCATGAGTTTTTTATTCCAGATCCTAGATTGTTGACTTGTAGATCTTATTATTGTTTGTCATAGTGCTGCCAGTTTTCTATTAGACGAGATTTTTTCCTAGGTGCATGCATTCATCCTTCCTTTCCAAGAAGTACAATGGACCGAAGAATGGGGGATCTAATAATATATTTGATAATATATATAATTTAGCTGAGTACTTCTCTAGAACTTTTTTCTGAATCCAATGGAGATTTCAGGGATGATTATTGAGTGAATATTAATTTTTATTATTATTTCTGCTTGGGCTTCGTTTAGTATTTTCATTCTACATTACCATCAATTCTTGAAATTCAATTGTTTTTGTTTTTTTTTTTTTACCGTGCTGCTAATATTATTAAGTTCTTGTTTTGCGTATACATTGTGATTGAAAAGATTTCTATTTTATGTTGTCCTTTCATGTTTCCTAATTGTAGAGGGAGCTGGCGGATTATCTTTATTACAGCCTGACTTCTATTCCGAATGTACGGGTCTATGGTCCTGCTCCTTCAGAAATTATTCATCGTGCTGCTCTTTGTTCATTCAATGTTGAGAATATTCACCCAACAGATATTGCAACAATTCTTAATGAGGAGGTGTGTGCAAAGTAAAAGTCTATTTTGTACTTTTTGTTGTCATTTTTGCTCTAGCAATTTAAATCGTCACCTTTATTTTTATAATGCAAAAGTCGTTATTCAGAACCTTCTCTAAAATGCAAGTTGTTGAGTAACCAAATAGAAACGAGTATTGCTGCATTGGCCAAAGAAATCTACTTAAAAATAAATGAGGTCCACTTGTTTAGGTGCCTAATCAAAATGAAGATTGTCATGCACTTCTGCTTGAGGAAAGTCTTTTATTGAGTTTTTTGTGTAGATTTGTTTGAGGCGTAGCATTTCTCAATAGAAAATTTGTTGATCCTGAACAAAACTAGAGATGAGTCATTATAGCCGCCTCTTAGTTGCTTAACAGGATCAAAACCTTCAGCTTATATAATTCCCAAGATTTCCTTTCCCACCCATCCAATCACATCTCTTTTGTCCACAACCTTTTAGCATGACAGAACATATGAGTTGGATGAATGACCAATGAAGTACTCGAGATGAATAAATGGGTTGAACTGAACTTGGCTGCTAGGTTTGGATGAGCAATGGGTCAATTTACTTGGTTAAATATGATTACACTGCTAGTGGTCAAGTCCGGTTGGGAAAGTTCGATTCTGGGACTTAAGTAATACTCTCTCTTTCTCATATATAAGTAATACTCTCTTTCTCATATATTTATACAGTATGGTGTGGCCATTCGATCGGGTCATCATTGTGCTCAGCCACTCCACCGGTACTTCGGAGTTAATGCTAGTGCTCGCGCAAGCCTTTACTTCTACAATACCAAGGAGGAGGTGGATCACTTCATTGAGGCTCTTAGAGAGACAATCAAATTTTTCTCCATATAAGTAGCTAGCTAATCTGTGATCTTGTAATAATTCTTGCGAACTGTAATGTAAATAGTATAATAATTTTTTGCTTTTGGTAAGGAAATCTCCTCATCATTTTACTGAACTTCTCCAGTCTATTTGAAAATCAGGTAAATTTTGTTTTAAACATAGCAGGTCAGTTCCCCTAGTTTAGTGTGATGGATACACTCAGCTTGAGGACCTTTACTGCGGATTATTCAGCTAAAGGTCAGCAAAGTTACACATACTTTTGGTCAGTCTTGTCATGGGATGTTGCTATGTTGTTTCCTGCATCTCATGTCAGCATATTGATAGGTTGATCTATTTGTTAAATCTTTTGATTAAATGTGTTGTAGTTCTGGCATAGGGAACATATTTCACTTGAATATATAGATTGTTTTTCTGAACAATTATTGTCTTGCAGTAGCCAAATATAAATACATTCATTTATAATTCCTCATGTTTAATTCTAATTAGATGTGATCAATTGTTTATTAAACAAGTGGTTCTTATTTAATTATAATTGCATATGATCAATTGGGTATTAATTGGATGGTTAGTTGCTGATTATCTTAAGGAGTACAGATTAAGCGAGAGTTGCTTCTCAGATTTAATCCCCTTATGTGAGCTTTTATATAGCACTGTTTCTTTATAGGCAAAAGGTCCATCTCTTTATCGACATGAGTAGTGGTTCTAAACCACCACTTAGAAAACCACTAACCTTTAACTTACAAGTCAAAGTGATTAAACTTCTGTTAACTCAGTAGCATCATAATAGTTCATTTGAACAAGTAAACATTCAATTGTATGGCTTTCATGATATAACTAAGGATTATCCAGTACATGTTGGATAGGATGTTATTATCAAAGATGGGAAATCCATTTAGGCCACAGGATCCTTTTAAGAGCTTTCGGATCACACCCACATGTTGTCTAGATTTGCAGCAATACACTAACAGTGTTGAATTAAGATGGAAGAAGTGATATTTTCTTAAAATTTCCAGGATCAATTTGATTAATCCGATGGCCATCAAGTCATAAGGGCTTGAACATAGGCTAGTTCATGCAATTAATACTAAGAAACATATTTGTTAAATTTTTTTTTGAATTGAAATCAAGATAAATTTATAAGATATCTGGATTCCAATCATGCATGGATGCGTAGGATCAGTTTACCTCCGATTCTCCATTGCTGCAAGGCCTTCATTTTTGTAGATCCAGTTGCAGATTCAGCATATCAAATAGCATCCAATCTAGGCAACCATTGATGACATGCCTTATTGTAGTATTTCTTTTTATTATTTTGTTTTTTTCCCTTTTTCTCTGTGCTAGGGCAATTATTGGGAGGAGACATCAGGTTCCGTCTGCTAGTGAAAAGTTATAGGATGGGCTGTAGGAGAAATTATTTTATGCGGATGCTGAACGTATTTCACCATCCGGGGACCAACCATAATGCTCCACGTCAGCAGTACCGAATGAGATATCGAGCACGGTACCGAGCCGCGGTACAGAGCAGGGGTGACGTGGCACATTTTGGTTGGTCTCTGGACGGTGTTCGGTGTCCGCACAGAATAATTTCTCGGTGCTGCAGACTGATTTGCAATGAGAAAGTGTGAGTGTTATCCCCAGGCGTGTATACTTCATGTCTTGGATTAATGAATGAGATTTGACTTGAAAATTTCAACAGTCGAGATAGGTCAATGAGACAATGACAGGGTTTCAAGTGCTATTTTAGATATAGTTTATACAGATTATGATTCTTGTATGCTCTGTTCGTAATGGTAACATCTCTTTATTAGAACTATCTTAGGAATCTGCATATCCTATCATTAGCAAATGCAGAATATTTTGCAAATCTCTCCAAAATCATGTTCATGGGAATTATTTCGAGTATTTCTAGATATTGTGATTATTTCTTGAGGTTATAAAAATGATGAGAAGAGGATCTCGAGATGTTCTCCATGCTTCACATATTAAGAATATAGATGAATAATCAATTTGTGAGATGGATTTTTCCTATGGAACTGGGTAAAATTTTGTATTTATATGCTTGTTCTGGAACTTGGCTATGTTTTGATGTATTGGAGAGCTAAGTCAAATGCGTCTCAACCTTTTTTAGGTCAACAACTATTTAGCCAGGCTTCGTAACTTTCCCTCCTTGGGATGATTTTTGTGGTCTGCATATTGCCAGTTCTGCGGCTTAGGTGGTGGACTGGGGTCATATTGCCAGTTATACAGCTATATTGTTTGCATTTGGCACCACTTTTTAAGAGTTGCTAGCCATAAAATCTTCTCGTAGGGCATAAGTTTATATGCATGTTTTGCGATTAAGAAAATATATTTCATATGAATAGGGCTTGAAGGTTGTTGCTAGTCATGAAGTTGGTAGTTTGGGCTTGAAGTTATGTGTATTTTATTAGTAAAAAAAATATTGTCTTGGCTTGATTGAAGTATTAAGGGCCTAAGGGCAATTCAGGTTAAGCCTAGTATGTTCATGTATATATCATGTAGGTGATTTACAAGTACCTAATAGGTTCTGATCAAGGGACTCGGCCATGGCGGTCACGTTGCCCAAGAGGGGAACTCGCCCAAGAAAAATGTGACCATGCAATAGGCGATTTGGCCCCAGCTCATGGATTCACAGCCACCTCCTCAAAAGAATCACCACATGAAGACTCATCTTAGCAGGTTAGATTGAG
Organism: Dendrobium huoshanense; assembly: GCA_016618105.1. NCBI lineage: Eukaryota > Viridiplantae > Streptophyta > Magnoliopsida > Asparagales > Orchidaceae > Dendrobium > Dendrobium huoshanense. The sequence continues at coordinate 78,715,541 of CM028358.1, read as the reverse complement.
GCATAATTGTCCTTCGAAAACTCCATTGGAGGACTTGTCCAAATTGTTCTGAGCCCTTGAGGTCATTCACTTTGACAGGGATTACGTGCCTAAAACAACTATCCGCAATCAAAGACACCCACTTATCACTGATATCCTCGGTCTAGCTACAAAAAGCACACACATCTTAGAAGCCATTCCTCGCAGCGTCACAAGATGAGTTAGTTCTTGGGCAGATGTCATTTCCACTCTAGGAAGCTCCTCCTTCACACCTAGAGGACGAATTAGCAGTTTAGCACCTCTATGGACTCGCCCATATATCCGTCCTGTCTTCACAAACTCACCCTTATTTTAGATTCTGAAGACTTGCCCTAAGCACTCACTCTCGAAGACTCGCCAAGGGGACTCACCTTAAGCTAAGAGCCATATTAGAGGTAGGGATTTTGACCACAAACCTAGTCATAACATATATTATCTTTCTATTTTTTTTTTCTAGGTGTAGTATTCCTTATAGCAATTTAATCCCTAAAAATAAAAGATGAGAATGCATAATTTGAATCTTTTGAACCATACACTATTTGTTGTGAGAGTGATATATATTTCAAAGCTCCTTCCCTAACTCTCCATACTAAAATCTCACCTAATTTTTTAGGTCTTACTTGCAGATAACTTGCTTGTAAAATCATATGTTATTCATGAATAACTTTGGATCCAATAGTTCCATCTTGAGACAATCAAACTTATTTAAAATAAAAATAAAAAATGAAATAAATGAAATTAATCTAAAATGGACCCTAAACTATTCGTGCTAGAGTAGGGGTGTCAATTTCGGGTAAAACCGATCTGACCAGTTCGGGTCGATTTGACTCGGTTTTGCAAACGGTTAAATTTTTTGGACCCGAACTAGACCTGCTTCGTGTTCGGGTCAACCCGATCTGCCCTGCGGACGTCGACGCGGGACGCAGGACGCCGACGCGGAACTGCCGGACGCGAGACGCCGGACGCGGAACTGCGGACACTGGCGACGCAGAACTGCCGGAATTGCGGATGCTGGCGACACGGAACTGGCTTGGGCCACCTGGCCTAGCAGCCTCGGGATGCAACGGGCTGGCCTAGGGACGGTGCGGAACTGGCCTGGCCTCGGGACGGTGCGGAACTGGCCTGACTTCGGGATTTGGGACGCGGCGCGGAACTTGCTTGGCCTCGGGACTCCGACGCGAACATTCTGGCCAAGGGTTGTGTGCATTCCGGGTCATATCGGGTTATTCCCGGGTTCACGGGTCAACCCGAACCCGACTCGCTTCAGGTTTGGGTCAACCCAAGCCAGAAATTTTTGGATCGGGTTCTGGTCGGGTTTTCGGGTGGGGTCCAATACTGACAGGTCTATGCTAGAGTGGGTTGGAGAGTACATCAGATTTGAGAACCTCCCAACTGGCATCCACCAACTAGCACCATCCCTGTTTCACCCTTTTATCTATTGCAGGTTCCACTCTGCCCCCATTTCTCCTTCACTAATCACATTCACTTAGTCGCATCCCACGTGCCAAGTAAATCTAACCTACCCTAAAAGGCCCACATAGAGAGATCTGACTCCTTTTAAGCTCTTTTGTACAATCAAAAGCAAATGCCCCTCAAATTCACTCCTTGAGAAAAGCTGAATAACAATCTTTTGTGCTGTCTTTTGCCCCTCACAAGCTGCTCTGGTCTGATCTCTCTACCACTGGAGACAACTATTGTTTCCATTGTTGTCTGACACAAAATTGAAAATGCCGTTAGATTTTTTGAAATATGTTTTATGTGGGTTTTGGATTTAGAATTAAGGTTTTAGGGTTTATGGTTGAGAGTTTTTTTCACTTAGACATAAATTATATCAAAATATCTTCACATATTTTTTTTTTCTTATTTTTGCATGGGAATTAGGGTTTGGTTGGTGGTGGTGGTGATGGTTAGAAGCTTTTGCCCTTTTTATATATTTCATTGAAGAAAATGCTTCATCACTTATAGCCTAAAAATATATATAATAAAAAATAAAAAATAAAAAATTTGTAATACGAAGTATGTAATATGTTAGAATAGTTTTTTTTCTTAATAATTTAAAATTTTAAATGAGATTTATTTAGAAATTTACATTTTATCCTTGTTTAATTTAATGAATCAGTATAAATTCTCTCAAATAAAAAATGTAAGATTACTATTTTTTTAATTAAACCATACAAGATGCAAATTTAATATTTATTTATAAATTTATACAATAATGTTATTTTTTTTATTTTTTTATGAGAGAACTTTTTTTTGTTCAGCTTTTTGCCAAATCAAATCTATAAATATTACACTAGAAAATAAGGTGTCTATATTTTCTTTGAGATGCCGTGCGTTAGTTGAATCTCTCCAAAGCACGCAATTGACTGTTGTTCACTATTTCCTGCTTTTGGGACTGTTCGATGATTGATTATGAAAGCAGGCTGTGTTAAAGGAGAATTTCTTAGGGGAAAAAAAGTGTGTGCAATTATCATATAATATTATTAGATTAAATAATTGATATGTAGGATTAGGGGTGCAAACGAGTTGAGTAGAGCTCGGGCTAGGAGGTGTTTGAGTTGAGCTTGACTATCAAAATCCGAACTTGAACTCGAATCGAGTTCAAAATCCTAGCTCGAGCTTGACTCATCTTCAAGTCAAGCGGCTCATCTAGCTCCATTGTCGAGCCCATCGTCGTGTATGTTGTTTCGAGTTTCGTCCTCGTCGTCATGTCCGTCATCCCAAGGTCCGTCGTCATCCAAAGCTCGTCGATCGTCAAGCAGAGATTCATCATCGAGTAGAGATTTGTCGTTGAGCAGAGATTTGTCGTCCCGAACTCATAGTCGCATCAACCGTCGAGAATCGTCGTCACGAGCCCATCTGTTGTCTTCCTAAGCTCCACCGTCTAGATCCGTCGCCAGAGGTCGTCGTCCTGAGATCCAACAAGCTCTACTGTTGAGATCCATCGTCCCGAGCTCGTCCATGGACCATCGTCGTCCCGAGTAAAGCCATCATCGTTCCGACCTCTAGTCGCGTCCGCTGTCATCGTATCGAGCTCATCCGCCGTCTAGATCCACGCGTGATATGTGATTTGGATTTCCTGCTCACGATATTTCGATTTCCCGATCTTCAAATTTGGATTTCTGTGAGCGCTGCTGTCAAGCCGAAGAGTCGAGCCCGAGGCATGTTCGAACTCGAGCTCGAAGTCGTGAGCTTGATAAGCTCAACTCGTTGAGCCCGTTACCGAGTCGAGTTCGAGCCGGCTCACAAGTCGGCTTGACTCGGTTGCACTCCTATATAGGACTGTTAAAAAAAAATTGTTTTTACTATTTTATTGTATAAGGTTCAATAATCAATTTGAGTTTAATTAATTTTATGAGCTCATTGTAATGAGCCAAATGCAAATCCAATCTTATTTGATTGTATTTGGCTTAATAATAAAATTTGCTATGGGTAATTGCCCATCTTGATAGTTTTAAGTCTTAGATTGAGACGATTTTTTTTAATGTTTCTTAAAATGAAATTTTAATTAAAATATTTTAATTTTTTACTAAGACTTAAATTTAAAAAGCAATAAAAATCATCCCAAAAGAAGCTAAGTCTTTAGTAGAATCAGCATTTTAACTGTTTTTCCACTTAATAAATACATCTGGTCAAAATTCTAAGGGAAAACAAATTTTCTTTTTAAGTTCACTCCTAATTTTATGTACCCCACACGATAAAATAAATAAATAAACAGAAAATGCTTACCAATAAAAAGAATAATTTATATATATTTTTAAAACATTTTTTATATTTGTGAACAACTCATATTTGGCTTTACAAGTAATTGGACTGTAAATAAATAAAAAGTTTTTACTCATTTGCCTGATGAACTGGAGTGATTATTACGTCCTCCGATCGGATGCAGAGGAACATCCAGTCGTAGGCAAAAAAAACTTGGTACCGAGGTGTACCGAGTTTTTTGAAAAACTCGGTACACCTTGGTACCGTGTTCTTTTTGCCTACGACCGGATGTTTCTTGCATCCGGTCAACCGAACAAAATAAAAATTCGATGAACTGAGCATAATAACACTTGACCCCTTCAAACTCAACTCATCAATACTCTTAATGATGTTCCTTTCTTTGGATATAAGAAAAAAATATATATATTTATGAGGTGATTTATAAAATTGAATCTATAAATGATATATTTTAATTTAAGAAAATAGAATTGAATTTATTTTTAATCTTTTCATTTACTTATCAAATACTTTTTTAAATGTGTTTCTTATTCATAAATTATTTATTAAGAATTCATCATTCAAAAATTTCTCCAAATTTCTTACACAATGAATTTTATGCTTTGATATTTTCATATTTTTTAGTATAACTTAAACACATAATAATAAAAATATATAAATTTGATGCATAAAATAATCATAATTTTTACGCAATTTATATTTTTCATACTTATTAATATTAGCAGACAATGCCAATGTTTAAATATTGGATGTGACGTATAATCCCTCTATTGTCACTCTTTAGTCTTTACTTCATTTTAAGGGTCACTATAAATTTAAAAGCAAAAGTGTTGTGCGAATCTATCGTCTCCGACCGGTTGATGATAGTATTGTTTAAGAAACGTGGAGGAACCAAACTCCCTCCCCTATAGTGGGCCCCGCTGAAGCTGATATTTTTTTCCTTTATATTTGACTCTCTTTTTTTTTAATTATTATTAGTGGTATGAATATGATAAAATAATTATATTTTAAACACCCTTATTTTTTGTCAATATTTGATCCAAATCAAAACACGGCTCGGACTTGATCCAAAAATGGTGAAATTGTTTTGCAAACAAGTCGGATTTAAGTTTTAGTTTATATTCCGTTCATAATTTTGGGTATGGTTCGGATTCAAGTTAATAAGAAAACCTGTAAACAATCTGAAACTGACCTGAGTCACCCCTAGCCTACAACGATTCCACAGTAACGCCCACATCAATCCCATTAGTGCTGACGTCCGCACTCGCGCTCCTGCGTTAGTGTTCATGATCGCCACCACGCACTCCCCTTCACTTGTAGGCACTTGCGCCTGCATCTGTGTCACTTTTGGCTATATTGCAGGTTAGGGGGTCTAATCGGGTCAACCCAGATTATGGGTGGGTCAGGTCTGAGCTTAGTTACTGACACATTTTATCTTATTGGGTTGGGTTCTAGTACGGTTAACTGAAGGCGGGTTAGTTTTAGGTTAGATCAGAACCTTATTAGAAAACTCATTTTGACACCCCTATTCTTGACCTACAATAGGGGCGTAAACAAGTCATGTCTAGCTCAAGTTACTTCTAATTTGAGTTTTAGCTTATTTAAATAATCATTCGGGCTCGAACTTTTGCTTTATTCTACGAGTTTAAGTCAGCTCACGAGCTGACTTATTTATTATGAAAGAGAAGAAATGATTATGATTTAAGTGATTATTATAATTGAATGATTAAAATAAAGAGAAATAAAAAGAAAATTAATAAATAACAATTTAATATAAGAAATTGATATATTATTTTTTAATGTTTTAAATAAATTTTTATTTAAAATTTTTTTTTTTTTTTGGGACATTTAGGCCATTTAAGGCAAACTCACACACACAACGCATACACATGGACTCGAACCTTGGACCTCTTAGATGGAAGCCTAAGCTCTCAACCAATAGGCCAAGGGGAGTTGTGTTTATTTAAAATTTTGAATGCTAATATATTTTAAATGTATTTTATACCAACTCAAATTTGACTCATTATATCTGAGCGACCTGAGTCCACTCATGAGTCATCTCGACTCACTTATACCCCTAACCTATAATGGCTAACAACATCTTTGTCATGGAGCCGACCCAAAATTTCTCCATTTCATACAAACCGTTGTACTCACTCCATTAGACCACCCTAAATACGCAGCTTATTTTCTTTGGCCGGTCAGGAAAAAAGCACGAGTATTTTAAAACAATTTCATTTTCACTTGTTCTAAAAATTATATATAATATTAAAAAATTATTATTTTTATAGTGTATTCATTTATAAATTTAAATATATAATTAATTATTTAAAGGGTAGGCCATCTTGAGAATATGAAGAATTAGGCTTTGTTTGGAATAACTTTTGACCGCAATTTTTTCACTTCCTTTGAAGGTCTTGAAGAATTATTAGGTCAGGTGACCTGATGTAGCTCTACGTCCGGTAGCCAATAATATGTCGCCACGTGCTCTTACTTTTTACCGCGCGGCCCAACGATCGGTCTCGCACCGAAATCCGGGATTACTATGTTCGCGTATTACTAGGTATTACTCGGTATTGCTTGACAATAACGAGAAATACCGCTCTGTGAAGACCAATACCGAGCAATACATAGAAGAACTCAGTATTGCTCGGTATTGCTCAATATTGGTCTTCACATAATGATATGTTTTGTTTTTGTCGAGCAAAGTCGACCAATACCTAGCAATACGCAAACTCCCGGGTCCGTTCCGGGTCGGGTTGTCGGGCCGTGCGGTAAATAGTGAGAACATGTGACGCATGTTTATTGCTCACCGAATATAGAGAGCTGCGTCAGGTTACCGGACCAAATAAAATTTCCTTGAAGAGACAAACCAAGCGACGCCAAAATGGGTACAATCGGATCCCAAATATTTCTAAATCAACAATTAACAAGCACTTGTGGATTTATTTCAACAGGTCAAAGCCACATGATTTTTCTCCCTTTTTAGGATTTTCCATGTAAACATAATAGTTTTTTTTATGACTCTTGCACCTCTCCGTCTTTATCGGTATGTGTGTTGGATCTTCGTTCAAAGCTAAGACATTAAACTCTTTATCATTCTTTCATCATTAATATTCTAGGATGCAATAATATCATTTAAATATATTGAACAAGCTCATTAAAATTTGATTAAAACTTATTAATAAATTTATGTAAGATTAGATAATATGCGCTCACTCACAACAATATTACGAATTTGCTTAATACTTCACTATAAAATTGCTTTTTTTTTATAAGCATGAGCTATTTGTTTATGCTGGTTAAAGTATTTATTAATCTAATAGCTCGTTAAATTTATATCTGGTTTTTAAGCTTAATTTATTTGTTTGTTAATAGGTTTGAGTTGGTTCGTTCAATTCACTAAGAAGTTTTTCGATAGCTTTGGCTGCTTTGCTTATTAATACGTTCATTAAACAAATCCAATAAGCTAAAAATCTGGTCAATTACTTGTTTGATAAGCTCTTTTAATCTTCATTTGTGTCTTACTGCTTTGTTATTAAATCGTTAGCAAATTTTTTATTTAATAACTATTTTTTTATTGCTTTCAATAAATTTGGTCTTAGGAAGTTGGTTTTTAGAGCAACTTTAAATTTTTTTTTTTAAAATTTTTTACAACAATTTTACAACCACATTTATATAAAATTACAGACATTCCAAACAAGCAATTTGTTAACTAATAAATAGCTAAACATTATGGATCTTTAATTGACTAAGGCTTCATTTGGGACGACTTTTTTACTGCTTTCTAAAACGGAGTTTTAGTACAATTTTTTTTATTTTTTTATTAAAACTTCATTTTAGAAAACAGTAAAAAAGCCGTCCCAAACAAAGCCTAAAACTTCATTTGGGATAGTTTTTTTTACTATTTTCTAAAGCGGCTTTCTAACACAAAAAGTTGCTTTTAAAAATAGTAAGAAATTAGTTTCAAACGAAGCCTAAATAAGGCTTATTTATTTGGCTAAGCAAAGCTACTCAATAATAAATAGATACTTGTAATTTGAATCTATCTCAAGCTGAGTTCAAATCAAACTCAAACAATAATAATAATAATAATAATAATAATAATAATAATAATAATAATAATAATAACCTAAACCTGATATCTTTCATCTTTGATAGTCCATCAAAAAATTATCTTGATCGGACATGAATCTCGAGACAAAAATCAAGTTGGAAACTTCAAAAATTAAATCTGAGATCATTTGAACTCCGATTTCAACAAACTTACAGTCGATCGTCTCGGAAATGGGAACCCAATGACACCAAATTCAACTCAATCCTTGCCCAAATGGGTTCGAATCAAAGACCCAAAGCGTTGTTGGAAGGTTCAAACAACAATTTGGATTACCAAACGGTTTCAAAACATGACATGCTTATAGTAGAATCGAGCGGCTCGACGAGACAAATCCAACGAGCTCAAGATCGCCGAATTCTGATATCATTAAGACATTCAATTTTTTTAAGAACGGTCCACGATCAAGAGCTTCAATATCGACCGTCTATCCAAACCACTCAACATTTGTCCTTGATCCTCCTCCAATTTACGGGTTATGCCATTCTCAGAAAATTATAAATGACCCCTCATTCTCTTAAGAAGGGACCAAAGAAAGAAAAGAGGAGAAGAGAAGAAGATGAGGGAAGAAGCTCCTCCTCGACCACCGCCGGAATTTCGCCGGACTTTCAAGTGACGCAAGAGTTTTGCCCGACTTTCAAGTGTCGCCTGAGTTCTACCTGACTTTCAAGTGACGTCAGAGTTTTGTCTGATCTCCAAGTGACTCTGGAGTTTTTCCCGAATATCATCTAACGCCGGAGTTCTCCCCAGTCGCTGACTGACTTCAGACTTCTACCCGATGCCGGACCTTCGCTCGTCGCCAAATTTCTACCCGACGCCGGACTTTTGCTTGTTGTCGGATTAATCCGGACATCTATCCAATGTGGGATTTCTATCCATTGCTTGAGTTCTACTTGACGCCGTCATTCTGACCTCCGTCATCAAACAACTGTCCTTCCGACCTCCGTCGCCCACCAACTATAGTCCTTCCGACCTCTATCGCCCGCCGACTACGATCCTTCAGACTTACATCGCCAACTGACTACAGTCCTTCTGACCTCCGTCGCCCGCCGACTACAGTCCTTCTAGCTTACGTCGTCCACCGATCGACTATAGTCATTCCAACCAAACAAACATATCAACAGTGATTCTTCATATTCCTAACATGTAATGTACTCTATAAGATCTACATCAAGTTAAGACCCTCCCCAAAAGAAGGGTATCATTTGTAATCAACTGCAAATAATAGTGGATTCATTCATACTGGACTAGGCCCTATTGTTTTTCCCCCTTTTTCAGGGGTTTCCACGTAAAAATTTTGTGGTCTCATAAATGCTACACTATCTCTCTCTTATCTGATTGCGTGCCGATTTTTTTTACAAAGTTAAGACATTAAATTTTATATTTCTCTACCGCCACGAATACTACATGATGCAACAATCTATACTTTTTTATATAATTAATAGGAATTAATTATCTCTTTCATATTCCCTTTGAATCAATTCTAAGTCAATTTTTTATATTTCATTTCAGACGATTTTGTTACTGCTTCTTAAAGCAGTAAAAAAGATGTTTTAAATGAAGCCTTAATTAAAAATATAGCAAATTCAGCTTGGACATGCGCCTGCCTATTTATGTTAAATTAATTTATAATCCTACTACCTAATGGGAAACACTACTACTTATATTCCAAAGGCGGCATAACATTTGGAGAAAATTAACGAAAATTTTCCATTCAAAGTAGTGGAATTATAGTATTCACATCAAGAAAGCATAACATTACCAGAATCGAGGCCCACATAAGGAAAAAATAATAATTATATTTTTTCATAATTTTTATTAATATAAATATTAAATTTATGTTAACATAAATATGATGTAAATTTTTATGAACATTTTATATATTATATAAATATAATAAAAAAATTCAGCAATTTCAAAACTCAACTTTATACAAAAATTTTTCTCAATAAATAACAAAAAATAAATAAATATTTATAAATCACCATTTGTTGGTCCAGAGGAGAAACAGGAAGCGCCAAGTCACCTGGTACATAGCACCGGTACACAATTAAAAGAACGACGCGGCGCTTCATGATTCATCTCTGGACGTCATCCGGTGACCGCATAGAATAATTTCTCCTTATAATCAGTGCATGTGTGAAAACGATCATATTCATATTTAGCTTATTAAGTAAATAAATTAATTAACAACAATTGAACTCAAATTTATTATCAAATATAATAATATCTATACTTTTGTTGTGTGCTGGATAATTGTGCAACACTAAGATGTGAAGTTTTTAGTGCTTTACCCCCACAAATATCAGATTAGAGTATTCACGGAGATAAAGTACGAAAAACTTTACATTTTAGCGAAGCAGGCTATTTACATTTGTAATTCCATACATACTCTTTAACCATTGTAATAACGAGCATTATTGCAATCGAGCCGGCCCTAAATTGTCTGTTTCGCAAAAACCCGTTATTCTCCATCTAACCATCCTTCAATGGATACGTGGCATATTTCTTGGGCAGTAATGGGCCCACCATTACACCATAAAAAAATACACAAGAATTAAAAAATAATAAAAAAATTAGTACTAAATGAAATTATAAATGCTCTTTAGAAAAATAAAATTCACAATTTAGTTTGACTCACAATTTTTTTTTTTTGGAAATTTTTATAATGAAAAGTTATTTTTAATAATAAAGGGGTTAAATAATTTTCTATATTATAAATTCATAATTAATTTTATAAAATATTGCAGTTATCCCAAATAGATTTTATGATTATAATTTTATTTTCATTTATCGTGAAAAAAATATTACAATTTTTTTTTGGATCGGGATATCGACCCGCTGTCACCCTCGAAAGGGTGTTTGGCGAGTTGGCGGTATGACTAATTCTCAACTGACCTAAAATAGACACCCACCCCAAAAACCTCCTGACCCGCACTTGATTGGACCTCATTTAGGAGGCGCTGTCCCTCGAGGAGAATCGAGCACATGTTTGGGTGTTCGTACCTGTACTTTTTTTTTTTTGGACATTTAGGTCATTTAAGACAAACTCACACACACAACGCATACACATGGACTCGAACATTGGACCTCTTAGTTGGAGCCTAAGCTCTCAACCAATAGGCCAAGAGGAGTTGTGTTTCCTAACTGTACTCACCCACTAACCAAGTTAAACAATGATAGGTAATATACTAATATTACAATTATTATTTCGCTGCTATATTTTAAATTAATGAAGGCATCAAATAATTATTTGAAGAGCAAATAATCATAGATGTAAGGAGAATTAAGCCATATTTTATTGCAAGCGAAGACACCAATTGACTTATTACATGGATCCTATGGGGAAAACACTGCTACGTATATTCCGGACGGCAAAAACAAATAGGGAAAATTATTGAATATTCTCCACGTCAAAGCAGTCGAATGGAAGCAAAGCCCTTCTTCCATTCTCGCCGCCTCCACGGCTCACCACTCACACTATGCATTACCTAAAGCCGGGCCCACCAAAATAATAATAAAATGAGTAATGTCCTAAGTAAATATAACAGAAATTCAAAACTACTATTTAGGGGAAATATTTAGTCAGAATTTTCTAATATAATTGATATTAATATAAATTTTAAAACTATTATATTAATTTTCAATTTAATGATATGGTAATTAAAATTTTAATTCTATAATTTTTAAATTTATTTTGAATTAAATTATATCAAGTTATTCTAACAACATTTAGGCTTCATTTGTGACGTTTTTTTTACTGCTTCTTAAAGTAGTTTTTTAAAACAAAAATTTAATTTTTGTATTAAAAAATTATTTTAAGAAGCAGAAAAAAAAGCCTTAATTGCTCAAATTTGAAATCTTAACATTAGTATTGATTGAATTCTAATAAACGAATATTTCTCATTTAGAATAAATTGATATGATTTTCAATATAAATTCAAAATTTTAAAAATCATTTTGATATGATTTTCATCAGAATATTCTAACAAATTTTATTGACTATTACCATTATTATAAAAATCAGCTCCCTTATTCTCTCACTCGGTGACTCACTCATCACTCCTACTCAGTAGCTAAGGCCTAATACTCAACCAAAACTCGGCAGCGCAGCGGACTCCAGAAGCGAGAGGTCGTCGAGCTCTTCGAATTCAATCTTTTCCCAATTCGCCGACTTTGGGATGAAAGATTCCGATAGGCAAAGCGGCGTCTCCACCACGCTGAATCCGAAAGCGTCAACGTCGCCGTAGCCGAGCCACTCGCCGAACGGCAACTCTGCCTCATCGAATTGGAGCACGGACGTCGGAGAAGTCAGCGGCGCTGCAGGTTCAGCCACAGTCAACACAGCCGCCGGCGTGGGCGGAGCGTCCGATGACTCCGATTCGTACTTGATCTTCCCCACGGGGAAGTTGGTGACTGCCTTCGCACCCTTTATCTGTAGGGCCGCGAGGTCGTAGACGGCGGCGGCCTCCTCTGCAGTGTCAAAAGTACCCAGCCAAAGCCTCTTCCCGCAAAGCGGATTACGGATCTCCGCCGAGAATCGGCCCCAAGGCCGCTGCCGCACCCCACGGAATTTCTTCCTCTCACCGCCGCCCGGTGGTGGATTTGCCGGTGGCAGGGTCAGCCGCTGATGGGGCTTCCGGCGTGCAGGTAAGGAGTTACCGATGGGTAATTCATGGACAAACCTCTTAGGCCGCCTGCGCCAGGTGGGTCCGTCTTCCTCAGAGCTCGACGAATCGGTCGCGTCGGCATCAGCGAATGAAATTCGCAAAATTCTCCCGGATTTTCCGGCGGCCGGAGTCAGAATCGTCTTATTCCTAGGGCCAGGGCCGGCGCCAGCGATGCCGCGTATCCGTTTCTCGGGAATCGTTCGATTCATCACCTAAATCCTATCCGCGGCTTCATTTTTCTGTTAAATTGAGCATTTCTGCTCATAGGTTGTAGGAATCGAGGAGGGAGAAAAATGAGGAAGGGGGAGAATTTAAGAAGAGGGATATTTAATGGATAAGAAGTAAGAACAGAACCTGAAAGCCTTCAAGTATGGAAGGAATTACGAGAATACCCTTGGCTTTGGCTAGCAGCTAGCTTGTCGGATGCGGAGTCCGGTAACTGTTAAATGATCGCGCGCGGCGACGAGAGATCCGGACGGGGCAGTGGGTGATTCCAGCCACTAAGCTACTATGTGGTTGCAAATTTAGATTTATTTTGGAATTAATGTAGATTGTATATGTATATATTATTATTACGACATTAAAATTTATTTATATAGAACACGAATCTCAATTATTTTTAAATTAAAAGTTTTAAAATTAAATTCAAAATTATTTGAACTCCGATTTCAAGCAAATTTATAGTTGAAACGAACATCGGGGTAAACCCAGCGACATTAAAATGTTCTAATTTGAGCCCGAATGAACTAATAAAAGGTTTAAAGTGTGACTAATAATTTCAGGACATTAATTGGAGAATAATCCAACAAGCCAATATCACTTAATTCCAACACAACTTTAGACAGTTTAATGATAAATAAACGAATCCAATATCACTTAATTCGTAATTATAATAGTCGATATGATCATGAATATGTAGAGAAACAACAAAACACATGCAATAATCATGAGCCTATGAACCGATAAACGAATAAGGTATGGAGGCCAGTAAAACAATGCAGTGTAGTACATATGTCGAAGTACTAAACAATCCTTTTTAAATAATTGATTGTTATAGTACTATCAAAATATTAAAGAGATTGCATAAACAAATAAAGAGGAAGTACTAAGAAAAACTGTTAAAATCCATATATAACAATACAATACAATACCATCCAATAATCATATAAGACTGTACACATGATGTTTAGTTATATACATATCATTGTCAATCAGCAGCTAATATTATAGGCTCAATAATAGAAATCGCGTGCTCAATAATAGTAAATCAGTATAATAACAATATAGTAAATCAATAACAACATATCAGTAGTAGTGAAGCAGTATAATACATCATATCAAAGTAATCATATTAAATAAGGAATTCTTGATTGTGGTGTTTTTCCAGTAATCAATAAATCAGTAACAATTGGCTCAATAATCAGAGTCATCACTCTTGCCCGTCAGAACATTAATTAATTCCTTATAACTTTTAATTAGTGAATCATTAGAGGATAACATCAAATTACAGTATTTAAAAGAAAGCTCTTCGATACACCTTATATATGTATAAATCAATCTCCAGCCAATGTTAGTAAATCACAAGCCTTTACTTATTTTCACATTTGTTATTACCAACACAATATTACAAAATTAATAGCAACTAGCTATTACCCAATTACATGACCATATTCATTCATAATGCTTGCATTAATAATATAGTCATATTAATTATCATAGTCACTATTATATTCAACTCGTATAAAATAAAATAACTATAATTTTAACTATTGAAATGAAACCAAGCAATCAAAATATCTAGAATAATCAATACTATAACATACAAAAAGATTACACGTTACAAGTTCACTGAATTCGAAGAAAGTGTAATAAAATTAATTATGGAAAAATCAAATGGTTGAAAGAAAGATCTTTTAAAATAGAAACATGATTTAAGTAACCTACAATTATCTGAGTAATTTTCATTAAAACGACAAAACAAACTAGCAGGCAAAACTTCAGTTTCTCTTTCCGCTCTCCTCTTTCTCCTCTCTTCTTCTTCTTTCCTTCCTGAGCAACCTGAGTAAGTGAGGGAGGGTCGGCTGAGTGGAGAGAAAAAAAAAATTAACCATTTCAGTGCGCAACACCACAACACCCATGTGACCCAGCATTGCTGCGAGTACGTAACTCCAGCGTTACTATAGAACAAAGAGTTTTGGTGCTAAGGTGCCACTCTCTTATGCTCTTAAGTGCCTAAAACACAACGCTACAACTCTCCAACATGTTAATTTTTAAAAACTTTGGAAATTCATTTTATTCAAATATAGTTGTTATAATATGCTCACCTTAAATATGTGTCATCCCCGATTTTTTCACTACGGATTCAGGTAACAAAACTAGTACAAAATAAAATTGTATGATAAAATTAAAATAAATTCAAAATCAAATTAAATCTTGTCAGATAGTCCAAATCAAATTAAAAAGCAATTTCTATTATATAGGCATTCAGTTCATTCAATCACATGTCGTTCGATATGCAATGCAATGGCAATCAATCATTCAAAGAAGAATTTTTTACCAGTTAAAATCTCAAGTTGTTATCAATCTTCCTAAAAATATAAATTATACACTCCTTGGATCATTTGGGCAAGTGATATCTATACTGGTGTAACAGACTCCCTCTATCTAACAACTCTTTCATTAGCTCTATTCATTGATCTTTCATTGTATGCCCTCAATCCTGCAGTCCTTTAATTTGTCCTTCAATTTGCATAGTATGTTCTGCTCTAGAATCAATTCTTCCTTCAAGTCCCCGATATGGATAATATGTTATCATGTATCCTTGTTGTACACACCGAAAATAACATCATGTCAATAGGTAGCATTGACCTAAATATCTCCTTCCATAATGGATGTAATCTTGATAACTTCTATTAAAATTGATCCCCTCAAATCACCCGATCTAATTCTCTTTTCACTTACACAATCCCTATCCTTGCTCGAATCATCTCTAGTCTTTCTCCCACTCACTTGTTCATATATGGATGTCGGTGATGCCAAATCAAGCTCTATCAATCTGGCCCTTTCCACCAACTCAGAAAATTTCTGAATTCATTGAGGTACCAACGAATAACTCAACTCCTTATTTAATACTTGCATACATCTCTAACATTTTTTGTCATCAATGGGAATCAAATGACGAGCATATTTATCCAATAAAGTAAAAACAGTTTCATACTGCATCAATGTCTTGTATCCCTGTTCTAATCTTATGAAAGCTTTCTACTTTTTTTGTCAAGCTGAAGGAGATATAACCCACATCGTAAAAAATGTAATGAACTCTTCCCAAGTTATATATGTATTTATTTTTTTTTCTTGTAATTTCTCTCACTCTTGTCCTACCCACCACATCTCTTCACTTCACCTTTAAATAGAAAAAATAGTTAATCATACCTTCTAGTTCTCTGGGCACTCCATATTGTCAAATATTTTATCTATTCTTAGTAGTCTATCTACTACAACCTATGGTTCTATAGCTCTTTTGAAAAATGGTGGCTTCAACATATGAAATATCTATAAATGCTCATTCCCCTCTTCTTTCGTGCTTCCAACTGGCTTGCTCGATGTAACTTCCATTACCTGTGTTATAATACTGGCCAGCTACATCACACTGTCTAACGATACTTGAGCTATATTGTATTGTTCACTTATACAATTATGTCTGAATAATTCACATATATAATCAATTATATATATAAAATAATGTACCTTAAGCTATCTAATGTTACCTAATTTAAAATAAATTCATATAATAGTGGTTAAAATTCAATTCTTATAATAACAATGCTTTGATACTAAGTTTGTCACACCCCATAATCTAAATTAGAAAGAATTATATATTTTATCTTTTAATAATAACAATCAAAGCTATCTATTTTTTTTATAATAGAAAATATCAATGAAAGCCAATCTATTAATCAAAATATCAATATATATTTATATTTAATACTCCAAAAATTATATGCAATAGCCAAGAGTCATATAGTACAATACAATATAATATCCATACACTCCTGACTATAAAAAAATATTTAACGATAAAAAGATAAAATAATAGTAAAATTTGAGGCATCCTATAACTGATCAGTCTCAAACTCTTGATTTTCTTTCATATTCTGTAATCATATAAATCAAATATATATATATATAATGAACTTTAAAAGTCCAACATTACACCAAAATTCTAAAACAGAACTCAAAGCACAAAAAATAAACTGTGAAATTATTTAATTCATAATTGTAGTAGTCAATATGATCAATAATAGTAAAGCCTATGAACTGGTAAACCAGTAATATATATATGCTAGTAAAATAATGTAGTATAGTATTATTTTGAAGCAATAAAATAGTAAACAATCATTTTTAACTCATACATCGTCACAATATTATCCAAATATTAACAAGTAAAGCAGAAGTACTAAAAAAATCTTCAAAATTCATAACAATTTAGTATAATACTATCCAGTTTTCCCAAAAAAGGTACTAGCTATATATCTAGTAATCATATAGGAGTGTACATGCATATTATATTTAGTTATATCATTATCAATGTCAATTAGTAGCTTATATCACATGCTTAATAATAGTAAATCAATACAACAACAATACAATAAATCAGTAATAGTATATCAGTTGTAGTGAAGTAGTACAATACATCATATCTAAGTAATCATACTAAATAAGAAATCATGGCTTGCGTGCTATTTTTTAAATAATGAATAAATGTTGGCTTCATAAATAGAGTCATCACCCTTTCTCATCGACATAATAAGTAACTTTTTATAACTCATAATTAGTGAATCAGTAGATGATATATTTATGTCAATGTGTGGCGTCGTGGAGTCAAAGTGACCTAGTGTCGTTGCGTCGCATGTGATTTCAGAGTTACTATAAAACAGACAGCTTTGGCACTGAGGTGCCACTCTCTAACACTTCTTAACGCCAATGCACTAGAAAACACAGCACCACAGTGCTCCAATAAGCTAATTTATAGAAACTTTGGAATGTTAAAACAACTTTATAGTTTAAAGAGTATTTTAAGTCTTTTTATCATTTATATATTTGGACTCAAAAAAGATGCCTAAGATGGGTCAACCAAGTAGACCTAACGAGTGGACCAACTGTGTGATTTGGGAAACTGTTTGAGTGATTTGGGATTATTACATTTTTAGTTTATTGGACACATCTTCCCCTTACAGGGGAGACTCAAGTGAGAAAAGGGGACTTCATTAAGCATAAAATTTTCTTCTTCTAGGGGCTTTGTCTCTCGTACAAGTCTTGTGCATGCTTGGGAGCTTCAAGTCTCCCCTACAAGGAATAGTTTTTACCCAAAAGAATCTACATTGTTTATGATTACCCGATTGCTCACCTTTTAGAAAATAAGTATGTTCAAGTCATTAATGTGTCCATTTTCTAACTTGGAGTTAGTAAAAAAAATATTTTTTGAGTTTTTATATTCAATTTATTTAATTTTTATTGTACTTCTTTCTTTTATATGAAAAAGAATATTTTCTAAGGAATGGGTTTATCTGATTTTTTGTGTTTGATTTTGCTGAGTATTCACTAATCAAATGATGAGTGATGAGTGATCACCCGTCGAGTACTTGATGAGTTCATAGGGAAAGTTCATCGAGTATTTGCAGCTTCTCTAGTTTACCACTTCGTTTCTTATAGCATTTTGTTTTTAATCCTTATCATTAGTCCATGTTCTCCAAATCTTTCAAGACATTGAATCCAAATTGGTCTGCGAGTAATATTCGGACTTTACTTCCATTCATAACATAATAGTAGACAAAGATAAAATAAAAAATAAGTAACAAAGAAGGAAAGAGAGAGATTCTAAATATTATCATTCATGTTCTTTTAATTACCTTATCACCCTTTAATTATAGGGCTATATGGCTACATAAAAAGCTATATAAAGAACATACTCATTTACATAAGCATATAACCCAATTTGTAGCTAAATATATAAATATATAATTAGATAATTGACACGTACTGAGTGACAAGTAATGAGTCTAGTACTTCATGTTGAGTGATAATTGTTGACTATACATGCTTAATGATGAGTGATCCTTGACCGTTGGCAAGTGCAACTTTGACCTTCGACTGGTGTACTTCTAACCTTCCTCACTTCGTAGTATATTTAAATATATAATATGCATCCAAGCTATTATCACCATCTTTATTTTACGCAAACTCAGACTTGTTGTGGATCGAAACATTTGCAGTAGTAGAAATATAAAGAGCTTAACAACTTAGTTTTGAACGAAGATCCATCACACATACATATAAAGGGAGACTGATGAAAGTGTCATAAGATATACTAGAATTCTTATGTGAAAATTCTGAAAAATGGGAAAAACCATGAGGCTTTGTCTAGTTGAAAATGAATCCACTTGTGTTTGTCAATGATTACAAATAATGCCCTTCCTCAGAGGAAGGCCTTGACTCAATATAGTAAATATACACTATATAGAGTGGATTACCTGGTTGGATTTGGAAGAATCTAATGACATGAGAGATATTCTCAAGAGTACATATCCTTGTTTGTTTGGTTGGTATGTCCATAATCGGACAATGGAGGGTGGAAGGGTCGTAGTCAGGTCATTGAGATCAGAGGGACCGAGTTAGGCGATTTAGGTCGGAGGAACCATATTTGATGGGCAATGGAGGTCGGAGAAACTGTAGTGGCGAACAACATATATAGGCCAGAGGATCATAGTCGGCACGCAATGAAGATTGGAGGGACCATAGTGGGAGGACGAGCAAGGTCGGAGGTCTGAGAGACCGTAGTCGGGCAATAGAGAGAGATTGGAGCCTCCAAATTTCATACGAAAATCGAACATGCACATAAATAAATAAAAGAGAAGTTTAGTCCCAACCAGATCTCATTCGCACGCTGCATCACATGCTGCGACTTTCTTTATCCTTGTTGCCCAATAAGAGTTTAGTGAAGAAGATTAATGAAATTTAATTAGAAGAGTATTATATTATGTAAATAATATAATTTTAGATACTGTGCAGAAATCTTTAAAAAAATCTCGCGTCAACTGGCCTTCCTTCCGCCCATCGCGGCTGTTATAATCGTCGTACAGGCGCCAACCGCTTTCTGCGGGATGATTTAACGAGTAGATATTTCACACGTGGGAAATCATTCATACGAAACGGCTGCGGAGGAATTAGATTTTTTTTTTCTTGTAAAAATAGTAATAATTTTCTTAAAAGGTAATTGGCTTATTAAAGAAAACCCAAATTCTCACCCGCTGAGCTATTGCTGGAAATGCGCATACGTGGCATATTGTAAGTCGTAAAACATGATGTCACAAATGAGATATTCAGATTCGGTCGTTCCACTTATCATGGATTACATTTGTTTAATCAGAAGAGATGTGGGCCCGGTTGAATTATGCTTAAGTAAATTCGATTTTGAATTTTCTTAGTTCATGCTTTTCTGATAGTGATTAGTGACCTCGTTGTCGTTTGTTGCAACTTTAAGTAATAATTCGAGCATAATATTAATTTATTATTATATTTAAATCTTATAATTATATATTCCTTCTAATAATTATATATTAATTTATTGTTTCTTTAAAAAAAATATAATTAAAAAAGATTTTTATATTAATGCATGACAATATTGTTCAGAAATTAACATCAAGCTTTTATTTCAGTGTATGGGATTAGTTACATGAATTTTTTTTTATTGTTTGATTCAGAGTTAAATTATGATTTAAATTTAATAAAAAAGATAATTTCTAACGTTTTCTAACAAATTCTTTTAAGTTCATCTCTACCTTTATTAACATAAGTCGGATCTAATACATCTATTATTCCTACCACATCATCGAAAAGCGAACATTTTATATGACAACCATTTAAGCTAACATTCTCTAATCTTAATTAGTGGTGGAACCAACCATAGTTCTTAAGGAGGTAAACTTATAATATATATAAGACAAAATGCAAAACAAGTTTTTATATTGCATTATAATTGTTAAATGACAAAATTATAATCATTGCATTTTATTTTGCATTTTCTGATAAAGTTGCATTCCAACTTCATTTGAAATTAAGTCAAATAATTATGTATATATATATATATATATATTAACAAAACAAGATAATCTATTAATAAAATCAAAAACAGTTACAAGATCAAGTGAAGAAAGAAAAAAGGAGAAAAAAGACAAGATACAATGAAATAAGGACTCAGTAATCAGCCGAGGCTCCCAGCATCCTCGAAGCCTTGCACGGATCATCCAGTAAGGTGAAGAAAGTGTCCAAAAAACCCACCATCTTGAGGAAATTCACCAAAGGTTGCCACCACAAGGCGACTAGGACACGAGCCCCAGTCACATCATAGTCCATATCCAACGCGTCACCACACTGACCAAATCAAACCCATAGAAACAGAAAAAAAGTAGCAAAAAATAGAATACAGAACATTTATCTTCTTCTCCGGCCCCTCCCACGAAAATGCCCACGAGAAGCAGCCGAGATGACAGGTAATCGTTGAGACAATTATTACCCATTTTGCAGCGTAGTTGATGTTTATCAATTTTCACTACAAAAAAATACTCTTTTCACTCTAGCAATGACAACTGATAAAGTTAATGTGAAGCCAATAAACCTGTAAACTAAAAGATACATAACATCTTTCTTAATATTAATAAATAATTTTGGAAGATCATCAATGCTACCAAAATATGTAAAATTATTGCTTGTACGCATATACAAAATGTATGTGGATAGCTGGTGCTCTAGAGTCATAAATTCAACTACAAAATAATCTACTGAATATCAATGCAAGCCAAATTAATTTTTCCTTGTCATAAGCATAAAATGAGTTAATTAGATTTAGACACGAAACAAGAGAAGCAACTCAGTATTACCTTCAAATAATATATTATTTAATTATTGAAGTTGCATATCAATAGCAATATAACAGAAATCCACACAGTAATGATGTAAATTCATTATTTCCTCATTTCTGTGTCCTGATCATTGACGAGCCTTAAATGTAGAATTCATATTAGGAATATCAACTTTTAAAACAATGTAAAAACATGATACTTCAGCCAGTAAAGAACTCATCTATTCTCCCTCATTATCTGTAATTATAATTTGGAGATTTTCACTAATTTTATTACATTCAAAATATCTTGATCTTTTTTCTACAAGGCATGTGATAATTCATTTATAACACCTAAAATTTAAATCATTAAGTGTATTACAAAAATAAAATCAAAAGATTTTAAAGCATCTATCAAAACACCAGCTTCAATGTATTGTTGATTATGTATCAATCATCTTTAATAATTTCAAGCACTTCAATCACTAAATCATATATTTTCTTATAATTAACTAAGATATGGAAATATAAACTCCAACAGGTGTCACCAGCTCATTGGAAACTTTTCTCGTGACTTAAATCTCTACCACTACTCAACTATTTATTACTAAGATGAAAAATTATTTTAATATTGAATAATTTTTGAAGTGATCTCAAAAAAGTGCTTCACAAGCTAATGTTTTTTTTTTTTGTCATAGCCATTATGCATAGTTAGAGTTGATGAGCAAAGCAATGAACATAAAATGCATGATAATTATCATTAAATATTAGTGTCTTTAAACTATGAAATTTCCCTCGCATATTAGATGCCCAATTATATCATTGATCAGATATTTTATGTATGCTCAACGAGTGTTTCACAAGTATACTTCCAATGATTACCTTCAGGGCTACTGTATTAGTCGATGCAACATACTTAATACCTATAAATATTTCAATAACTTGTTCCAACATATCTATATATCTTACTGCAATAGTTTGTTGTTCTTTCATAGAAATATTACGAGATTCATAAACTATAATTGAGAAATATGAATCATCAATATCTTTTATAATGTGTATTAAAATTTTAACAGAAATATTACAACAAATATTTTATACCTTTCGTGAAGTTAACTTCAAATTTGAGCTTCCATATATATATATATATATATATATATATATATATATATATATATATATATATATATATATATATATATATATATATATATATATATATATATATGTAACTTTTTAAATATCTTTATTATGATTAGAAAGGAAGTTGAGTTGCTCCAAATAATTTTTTGATTATCTGATCCAAATATCTCATCATGCACACAGAATAATAATCCTTAATATTAGAGAAATAGAACACAATCCACACGACTACAATCAACATGATCTTGTAATATTTTTTGTTCTCCTCATCTTGCTCAATCATAATGTAAGAAGATTGCGTTCTTAATTTTTTATTAAATATTCATATTCATCTTCATCTCTGGCCATGTTGTGTGCACCATTATGCTCTTCAACGTGACTTAATAATTTTTCTTTCTTTTTCTATTTGAACAATTCACTAATAAATGAGTCTTCACCATATTGGCCTTTAATAATTTGCTATTGATGCTTGAATAAGTAGCAATAAAAATAAAAAAGGGTATCTTTCTGCACATTGTACTCTAGGCAATTATGATATTTGTGAATCCATTTTGGATTAAATCTATGTACAATATTTTCAATTAAAATTTAGGCATATTGATTATTTCTCAATTAATGAGGTCCCATCAAAAGATATGCTCTTCAAATTTTATCTTTATCATTTACAACGTTATTCTAAATTGTGGATTGAAGTCCAGGATCAGCTACAAGATTTTCAATATCAATTTTTACACATTTTTTTATCTTTAAATAACAATCCAATTATTATACCCTAGAAAAAAATTTAGGACCAAGAAAAAAAACATGTTAAAATAACAAGTGACAAGTGCAGTCTCATTTCAAATTTAATGTTTGAGAAGCAATTAACAATTTGTGTCATTTTCAAAAACTATATTACAATCAATAACTAAATCAACATTTTGATAGCCAAATTAAACCAATCAAATAAGAAATTCACATTTTCTTATAAATTAATTATTAAAGTATGTATATAAATTGAATATTATTCTGATAATAATATCTTTTTTTTAATAGTAGAAAATTTTCGAAATATAAAACATTTCCACAGACATGAAGCCTGTCATATAACTATCATTTTTTATAAAATAAATTAAAATATAAATTTTCTTTATTAAATCTTAAAATTATGACGACTTTCTCACATTAGCTTGAAATTTGAGGAATGTTAATACTTAATAGATAAATTAATACGTAACAGCATATATCTGTAAGCAAACAGAGCACTTGAAACGTAATGAAAAATTGCAGCAAATACCAGCACATATGTACTGAACTGCAAATGTGAAAGAAAATCTTGCAGAGAAAAATTCAGAACAAACATGAAATTGAAGGAAGAAACAACAATAGAATGTTTTTTTTTTTTTTTTTTTCAAAAAAGAAATCTACATACACAATCTTTGTACCATAAATAAGTAATCTGCACAGATCTTTTTTGCTTGCTGTAAGTGCATGAGAACCAAGAGTTTGTAATACTAAAGGAGCAAGTTGGAGGCTTCATATGAGTAATTTTCTTATTATTTTTTAAAACAATTTTTTAGTGTAAAAATTTTATGTTTATGAAATTTTTGTATTAAAAATTTACTTTTGAAAACAATAAAAATCGTGGCTCAAAGGAAGTTGAGGATTGAAAAAAAGACTAACCAGAAAAGCCGAAAAAAAAAAAAAAGATTCGGGCACGCTGGATGGCCTTTAAGGACATCTGCGGGCTGTTGGAACGTGGACCGTGGACGCACACGCACGAATAAGAAGGAGCTGGGATAGGGAGTCATGATTGCAGCTGCTTGATACGTGAACGGGAACGGACGATTAGGGCAAAGGGAAGGGGTATGCAAATTACCAAATTATCCTTATTATAAAACAAAAACTTAAGTGATTAAATATGCTTATTCTAATTTTAGTATAGTTAAAAAATATTTTATTAAAAAAAAAAGCTAAAATATTAGTATAAACAAAAACTTAAGGGCATCATTGTCACTCTCTCAAATTTTCTATTTATATTTTCTTATTACAAGCAATACTTATTGAGTTTTATAACGGTTATTTAGGCTTCTTTTGGGACAACTTTTTTAATGCTTTTAAGGTAACTTCTTAATTAAAAAATTTCCATTCAAAATATTTTTGTTTGATCGGTCTCAAATATTTATCTCTCCACACCCAGTTGGCCACGTGTGACATTTTTTAATTTGACCCTTCACCTTTCCAAGCGAAGCCTTTTTCAAATTCTTAATAGTTATTTTGGTTTGTTGGTGGAAATAAATAGAATTATGAGACGACCAAAAGTAGATTTTCAGCAAAAAGACCGTCTTTTCATCACCTTTTTTCTAATACCTAATCAAACTAATCCGTCATTTTTAAGTTAAATAATAACGGTAATATGTATGGGTGTCAATATTTGACACGACACGAAAACCCGACCCAGACCCGCCTCAAAAAATTCGGGTTGGATCCGACCCGATTTCAAAACGGGTCGGGTAAGGGTTTCCGTATTCGACCCGTTTGAAAAAACGGGTAGGGTTCGGGTTGACCCGACGGGTTGCTAGGTCAACCCGAAAACCCGTTTAATTTAAAAAATTTGGATTCCCGCGCGCTGTCCCCTCCTGCTGCCCCACGACCGCTGTCCCGCGCGACCGCTGCTTGCTGCCCCGCGCGCCCACTACCCCACGCCCGCTGACCCGCGTCCGCCACCTCGACCGTCGTCCGCTTGCCGCCGTTCCGACGTTCCGGCGGTAAAAGAACCAAAATCCGAGTCGGGTCGGGTCAACCCGGCAACCCGACGGGTCGGGTCTGGGTCAAACTTTTCGACCCATTTACATATCCGGGTCGGATTAGGGTTGACCCGTTTGAACCCCGGGTCAGCTCGACCCGACCCAAACCCAATCCGAATCTCGGTTTTGACACCCCTAGTAATATGAACATCCTCACGGAAGTTAGATAGTCTTTTGATTGGACACGTGTGCGTTAGTCTATATATTAAGCATAATTAGTTAACAAAGCATATGGTAACCAAAATCTATCGTTGTCGAGGTAGGCATTTGATTAACAAGTATGTAAGTTGATTAATTAATTATTCAGGCCAATTTTTAAGTACACATGAGACTGGACTTATAAAATAAAGTTTATTATTTTCAAATAAAAAATTGTTTAATTATATCAACTGACCGATGTCCATGAACATCGTTGTCCAACCACTACTAACTTAATGATATTGCTCAATCACCGTCACCCATATACTTTTTCTTGGTTGCTATCATCGGATTGCCATGGTCTGATTGTTGATGTCCGATCATCGTTGCTTGAGTACTATTGCATGAACACTATCATCCAATTATTATTGTGTGACCACTAGCAGCAACTATACAATCTCTTGACCACAACGATCTTCTACAGAACAATATTCATGCAAATCAACTTTGTTGCTCATCATAGTCAACAAAACTGATAGACGTGAAAGTTAATGCATGTCATTAGCATTAATTTTGATAAATGTCGTCATATATAACTTCAATACATGCTATGAACACTAAAGTACATCATCACTATTATGGTTTATGTATGTCATCAACAACAATTTTGATGCCAAAAAGACCAATGCATGACACACGCTAATGTCAATGCAAATTGTTACCAACATTGTGAACGAAAGCCATCGACATCAATACCAACACAGATACTCAACATCAAGATTAAGAGTTATGCTGAATTTCTTGATCTTTGGTCTCTCCTCCTATGAAGAGAGCAATTATTAAAATCAAAACTGATCTCTTGAAAATCAGGGTTGTCAATAAATGATCCGACAAGAACCCGACATAAAAAATTCGATTTGGGTTAACCCTTAATAAATGGGTTTTTTTTTTGATCTAAAATTCTGACCCATTCGCGTTGAACATATATCAAACTCAATCTTGACCCAAAAGTAACCCATTTATTTAAGACGAGGGATTAAAAATGACACAAATGTGGATCTTATTCATTATAGTTATTGGATAAGGACATAAGGTAACAGCGTTGAGTAAAGCTCAATGTGTTCGATAACAATGACCATAACATTAATGAGTTTTGTATTGAGTGGGAATAGTGAAGATTTACCTTGATTTTGTCTTTTTTTTTTTCATCTTATGAGATAATGGAGATAACAAATTTTAATTTATTTTTATAATAAATAACGAGTAAATTTTATAAATGAGGATTTGAATCAATTGAGAAATTTATTAAGATTTCAAGAAATTTATTAAGATTTCAACAGCCCTGAGTGGAGACCAGGCCGATCCATTTGGTCGGATCGTCCCGGGACGATGTCGCGATCGGCCGGGCCGATCTGTGTATTATAAAGCTGAAATCAGTCGTTTTGATGAGAGAGAAAACGATGTTAAAAATATCTGATTTAATGTTCTGAGGAGAGAGAAAAAGAAGATTTTGGAAAAGTTGATTTCGGGAAGACGCGGAGCCGTTTTTGTCCGACGAGACTGTTCAAGAATTTGCTGTGCTCGAGGTAAGGCACATTCCGCCTTTCTCAATTTTCAGTTCCGTCGCGTTTGGCGGTATTTTCTGTCCGGATTTCGTTTCCGTTACGGTTTTTCGTCCGTATCTTTTGATTGGTTCAATTTTTACCGCGTAAGTTTCTGTATATTGTTGACGTGCCGAGTGTGCATATTTTGGTTATTTTCCGAAGATTTTTGTCCGGGTATTTTTGATTCGGCGATGTTTTTCGTAGACTGCAATTTTCTGTGAAATTGTAAATTCTCTGTGCAGTAGAATAAATGTTCTGGAATATGGTTATCTATATTCTGTGAGAATTCGGTAAATTTTCTTTGCAGGAAATTTTGTGTAAATTCTGTATACTGCCGTTGTGCTGCCCGATTTTTGGGTAATTTCTGATTTCTCCGGATTTCTTCTGAATTGAAATGCTATCTGTATATGCTATAAAAAGGGAGTTATAAGGGGTCTGGATCCTATGAGATTCAGTTAGCGAAATGGGAAATCTGAAATGAGCTCAAATCTGAAATCTGATATCTGTTCTGTTCCGGATCCGATGAATTCTGTTCTGGTGCTATAAGCACATCTGTTCTGGTGCCGTGAGCACAAAGGGAGGCATAAGGGGTCTGAATCCTATGAGATTCAGTCAGTGTCTGGGAAGGGAGGCATAAGGGGCCGGAATCCTTAGAGATTCCGTCAGTGTCAGGGCAAGCTATGAATGACATATGAATCTGTTCTGTTTTCTATATCTGTTCTGTACGCAATTGTGATTCTGATATGATATGATGTGCAAATTCTGATTTCTGATTTCTGTATAATTCTGACTCTGTTAATTTATTCTGTTCTGTGATTTGATCTGTACGATTCTGATTCTGATTTGATATCTGTTCGTATAAGTTCTGATATTCGATTCTGTTCCAATTTCTGATCTGATTTCTATCTGATGAGTTTGGTTTTGGTTTCTGAGAATTCAGATTGGTGGTTTGTTGCTTTGCTGAGCTGTTGAGCTCACCCTTGCTTTCTGGTGGTTTTCAGGTTCTGGGAAAGGGAAGGAAGTCCAGGACTAGAGTTCAGAGTCTGATCAGTATAGGTACTTTTGTACTTTTGATTTTTTGTACAGTCATGGCTTTTCTGTTCTGTCTTTCTTTCTGTTGAAAGCCATGTACTGTTTTATAGATGATTATTTTGAGGAAAATGAAAAGATAGATGTTTTGTTCCGCTGTGTTTAATGATTTATAGTAGCTCTGTTGTTCTGTGTTTTTGTGCCTATTGAGTTTAAGTAATTTGGAAGATCAGTTTAGTAACCAAATTCCAAAGCCAGATCCTGGATAAGAAGGTTTCGTCGCGATCCGGTTCGGGCGGGATCCGTCCCCGTCGGGTCGGGTCGTGACAAGCTTTTTAAGTGGTATCAGAGCACTGGTTTTGGAAACTGGTTGGATTGTAAAACAGAGCTCTAGGAAGTGATCAGTGAGTCTGTCAGGGGGTAGTTTTGGGTCGTTTGGCTTTTTATTGTGTTGTTTTTGTGATAGTTTTCCGGATTTTCTGGATTTTCTGTATGGATCAGCCAGACCCAGACATGACAGACGGGCAGAGTGTCGATCAGGCAGCACCAGTGGGGAGTACAGCCCCAGTGGTCGGTGCTGATACACTGTCTCAGTTTGCTTCACTTGTTGCTCAGATGATGAGCGAGACTCAGAGCAGAGCTTCTACTGTTAGATCTGAGGACATTGATCGACATCTGCAGTTATTTTTGAGGTTGAAGCCTCCGAGATTTGAGGGCGCTGTTGAGCCCAGATTAGCTGAGGAGTGGCTGAGGAGGTTGGAAAAGACTTTTGATGGAATGCAGTGTCCTACAGATAGGAAGGTTCCGTTAGCTGTTTTTCTGTTGGATGGAGAGGCTGAGCACTGGTGGGACGGCCAGCAGGCAGCCAGATTTCAGGGTAGACTGAACTCTTTGATCACTTGGGAAGAGTTCACTGAGGTATTCAGAGACTGGTTTGTTCCTCCTTCTGCACGACAGCAGATGCAGGAGAGTTTTCTGAGGCTTGTTCAGGGGAGCAAGACGGTGATGCAGTACGAGGCTGAGTTTACTGCATTAGCCAGGTACGCTCCGCAGCTGGTCAGCACTTCTGCTGAGAGGTGCTACAGATTTCTGAGAGGATTACGAGACACTTTGAGGCAGCCTCTGATACCGTTCAGGATCATTGACTTCGCTGAGCTTGTGGAGCGAGCTCGTCTGATTGAGAATGACATGACGGCTACTCAGCAGCGGTGGACTGCGAGTAGGAAGAGATTTGGAGGTGAGACTTCTGGCAGCGGTTCCTCTGGGAAGAGGAGATTTGTTCCTGGATCTGGATCTGGAGATTCCAGAAGGAGCGGAGGATCGTCTGGTACTGTTACCAGTACGACTAGTTCTGGATCTATCAGTACGACACCTGTGTGCCAGAGTTGTGGACGGCGACACCATGGCCAGTGCTACAGGATAGCTGGTCTTTGTTTCAGATGTGGTCAGCCGGGACATAGGATTGCAGAATGTCCACAGACTGGATTTGATCGGCGTTCTGAGTACCGATCTGAGGGTTTTGTCAGACCTGCCGGTTCAGCAGGAAGACTGAGGACTGTTCCTCCTCGCCCTGAGGGATTTTCTGATAGAGGTGGTAGTACTAGTTCGGGACCACGGAGACCACCTACGACTCCCTCTGAGCAGAGTAGTTCTATTGCTTCAGCTCCTGTTCCAGTTCAGCCACGAGTTTACAGTCTGAGTCAGCAGGAGGCTCGCGATGCTCCGGATGTTGTGACAGGTACGATTCACATTTCTGATCAGCCCTGTCGTGTTTTGTTTGACTCTGGAGCTAGTCACTCATTTCTTTCCGAGCATTGTTTTGACCGAATCCAGATGCCTTTATTTTCTCTGCCGGTTTCTTTGTCTGTGATTTTACCGGCTTGAAGTAATTTGATTGCCCGCAAGTTTTGTTTGTGTGAGATTGACATTGCTGGCAAGAAGTGGAAATCTAGCTTGATTTTGTTGCCGATTTCTTCGTATGATGTGATTCTGGGAATGGATTAGCTGAGTCTGTATGAGGCTCAGATTGACTGTCTGAAGAAGCAAGTGAGTTTGCTTATGGCTGGAGAGAGAGTTGTATTTCAGGAATTACGAGGTGTTCTCTCCAGTCTGATTTCAGCGTTGGAGGTAAGTAGAATGTGGAAGAAAGGATGCCCAGTATTTTTGGCTTCGGTGCGGGATCTGAACCTGGAGGTTGGTTCTGTTTCTGAGATCCCTATGGTACGGGAGTTTGCTGATGTTTTTCCTGAGGAGTTGGTTGGGTTACCTCCGGATAGAGATGTGGAGTTCTCTATCGATATTTTTCCGGGTACCGCTCCGATATCAAAAGCTCCGTACAGGATGGCACCGAAAGAACTTTCTGAGTTGAAAGTTCAGCTTCAGGAGTTGGTTGACAGAGGTTTTGTGCGTCCTAGTGTTTCACCTTGGGGAGCACCTGTTTTGTTTGTGAAGAAGAAGGACGGTACACTCCGTATGTGTATTGATTACAGAGATTTGAACAAGGTTACGATCAAGAACAAGTATCCTTTGCCTCGGATTGACGACTTGTTTGATCAACTTTCCGGATCTTCAGTATTTTCGAAGATTGACTTGCGATCCGGATATTATCAGGTGAAGGTGAAGGAGGCTGATGTGGTGAAGACTGCTTTCAGTACTCGGTACGGGCACTACGAGTTTTTGATTATGCCTTTCGGGGTAACCAATGCGCCTGCGATTTTCATGGATTTGATGAACCGAGTGTTCAGGGAGTATTTGGATCAGTTTGTGATCGTCTTCATCGATGATATTCTGGTATATTCTGCATCTGAGGATGATCATGCCAGACATTTGAGGATTGTGTTGGAGACTTTGAGGAGGCATCAGCTGTATGCCAAGTTCTCCAAGTGTGAATTCTAGCTGAAGAGCATTTCTTTTCTGGGGCATGTGATTAGCGGAGAAGAATTGGAAAATCTTCTTATCGCCTATTGCTTTCTGATTCTATGCCTGATGTGCATAATGTGTTTCATGTATCCACTCTGAGGAAGTGGGTTTCAGACTCTGGGAAGAAAGTATCAGCTGATGAGGTTGAGATTCAGGAGAATCTGGCGTACAAGGAAGAACCAGAGTTTATTTTGGCGTACGACGTCCGGAAGTTAAGAAATAAAGAGATTCCGATGGTTAAAGTCCAGTGGAAGCACCGGACTGCACGGGAAGCGACTTGGGAAAAGGAGTCTGACATGAGACGGTCGTACCCGTATTTGTTCTGATTGTGTTTGGATTGGATAATGTCGAGGACGACATTTTTCTGAGTTGGGGAGATTGTAATATCAATAATCTGCTCCAGGATCGTCCAGGACGATCTGGATCGTCCTGGGACGATCAGTTGAGAATGAGCTCCAGAAATTGTCCAGAAGTGTTCCAGGTGATTTTCTGCAGGCATCGTCCAGGCCGATTGGAGACATCGGCCAGGCCGATTGGCATTGTAGAAAATATCGTCCAGACAACAGCCCTGAGTGGAGACCAGGCCGATCCATTTGGTCGGATCGTCCCGGGACGATGTCGCGATCGGCCGGGCCGATCTGTGTATTATAAAGCTGAAATCAGTCGTTTTGATGAGAGAGAAAACGATTTTAAAAATATCTGATTTACTGTTCTGAGGAGAGAGAAAAAGAAGATTTTGGAAAAGTTGATTTCGGGAAGACGCGGAGCCATTTTTGTCCGACGAGACTGTTCAGGAATTTGCTGTGCTCGAGGTAAGGCACATTCCGCCTTTCTCAATTTTCAGTTCCGTCGCGTTTGGCGGTATTTTCTGTCCGGATTTCGTTTCCGTTACGGTTTTTCGTCCGTATCTTTTGATTGGTTCAATTTTTACCGCGTAAGTTTCTGTATATTGTTGACGTGCCGAGTGTGCACATTTTGGTTATTTTCCGAAGATTTTTGTGCGGGTATTTTTGATTCGGCGATGTTTTTCGTAGACTGCAATTTTCTGTGAAATTGTAAATTCTCTGTGCAGTAGAGTAAATGTTCTGGAATATGGTTATCTATATTCTGTGAGAATTCGGTAAATTTTCTTTGCAGGAAATTTTGTGTAAATTCTGTATACTGCCGTTGTGCTGCCCGATTTTTGGGTAATTTCTGATTTCTCCGGATTTCTTCTGAATTGAAATGCTATCTGTATATGCTATAAAAAGGGAGTTATAAGGGGTCTGGATCCTATGAGATTCAGTTAGCGAAATGGGAAATCTGAAATGAGCTCAAATCTGAAATCTGATATCTGTTCTGTTCCGGATCCGATGAATTCTGTTCTGGTGCTATAAGCACATATGTTCTGGTGCCGTGAGCACAAAGGGAGGCATAAGGGGTCTGAATCCTATGAGATTTAGTCAGTGTCTGGGAAGGGAGGCATAAGGGGCCGGAATCCTTAGAGATTCCGTCAGTGTCAGGGCAAGCTATGAATGACATATGAATCTGTTCTGTTTTCTGTATCTGTTTTGTACGCAATTGTGATTCTGATATGATATGATGTGCAAATTCTGATTTCTGATTTCTGTATAATTCTGACTCTGTTAATTTATTCTGTTCTGTGATCTGATCTGTACGATTCTGATTCTGATTTGATATCTGTTCGTATAAGTTCTGATATTCGATTCTGTTCCAATTTCTGATCTGATTTCTATCTGATGAGTTTGGTTTTGGTTTCTGAGAATTCAGATTGGTGGTTTGTTGCTTTGCTGAGCTGTTGAGCTCACCCTTGCTTTCTGGTGGTTTTCAGGTTCTGGGAAAGGGAAGGAAGTCCAGGACTAGAGTTCAGAGTCTGATCAGTATAGGTACTTTTGTACTTTTGATTTTTTGTACAGTCATGACTTTTCTGTTCTGTCTTTCTTTCTGTTGAAAGCCATGTACTGTTTTGTAGATGATTATTTTGAGGAAAATGAAAAGATAGATGTTTTGTTCCGCTGTGTTTGATGATTTATAGTAGCTCTGTTGTTCTGTGTTTTTGTGCCTGTTGAGTTTAAGTAATTTGGAAGATCAGTTCAGTAATCAAATTCCAAAGCCAGATCCTGGATAAGAAGGTTTCGTCGCGATCCGGTTCGGGCGGGATCCGTCCCCGTCGGGTCGGGTCGTGACACGCTCACTGCCTTGCGCCCGCTGACTCGCGTCCGCCACCTCGACCGTCGTCCGCTTGCCGCCGTTCCGACGTTCCGGTGCTAAAAGAACCAAAATCCGAGTCAAGTCGGGTCAACCCGGCAACCCGACGGGTTGGGTCTGGGTCAGACTTTTCGACCCATTTACATATCCGGGTCGGGTTAGGGTTGACCCGTTTGAACCCCGGGTCAGCTCGACCCGACCCGAAACTCGGTTTTGACACCTCTAGTAATATGAACATCCTCACGGAAGTTAGATAGTCTTTTGGTTGGACACGTGTGCGTTAGTCTATATATTAAGCATAATTAGTTAAAAAACATATATATCGTAACCAAAATCTATCATTGTCGAGGTAGGCATTTGATTAACAAGTATGTAAGTTGATTAATTAATTATTCAGGCCAATTTTTAAGTACACATGAGACTGGACTTATAGAATAAAGTTTATTATTTTCAAATAAAAACTTGTTTAATTATATCAACTGACCGATGTCCATGAACATCGTTGTCCAACCACTGCTAACTGAATGACATTGCTCAATCACCGTCACCCATATACTTTTTCTTGGTTGCTATCATCGGATTGCCATGGTCTGATTGTTGATGTCCGATCATCGTTGCTTGAGTACTATTGCATGAACACTATCACCCAATTATTATTGTGTGACCACTAGCAGCAACTATACAATCTCTTGACCACAACGATCTTCTACAGAACAATATCCATGCAAACCAACTTTGTTGCTCATCATAGTCAACAAAACTGATAGACGTGAAAGTTAATGCATGTCATTAGCATTAAGTTTGATAAATGTCGTCATATATAACTTCAATACATGCTATGAACACTAAAGTACATCATCACTATTATGATTTATGTATGTCATCAACAACAATTTTGATGCCAAAAAGACCATGCATGACACAAATGCCAATGTCGATGCAAATTGTTACCAACATTGTGAACGAAAGCCATCAACATCAATACCAACACAGATACTCAACATCAAGATTAAGAATTATGCTGAATTTCTTAATCTTTGGTCTCCCCTCCTATGAAGAGAACAATTATTAATCTCTTGAAGATCATGGTTGTCAATAAATGATCCGACAAGAATCCGACATAAAAAATTCGGTTTGGGTTAACCCTTAATAAATGGGTTTGTTTTGGATCTAAAATTCTGAGTTATTCGCGTTGAACATATATCAAACTCAATCATGACCCAGAAGTAACCCATTTATTTAAGATGAGGGATTAAAAATGACACAAATGTTGATCTTATTCATTATAGTTATTGGAAAAGGACATAAGGTAACAACGTTGAGTAAAGCTCAATGTGTTCGATAACAATGACCATAACATTAATGAGTTTTGTATTGAGTGGGAATAGTGAAGATTCACCTTGATTTTTTTTTTTTTTTTTTTTTCAATCTTCTTAGATAATGGAGATAACAATTTTAATTTATTTTTATAATAATATATAACGAGTAAATTTTATAAATGAGGATTTGAATCAATTGAGAAATTTATTAAGATTTCAAGAAATTAAAAAGATGATTTATCCCAAAGAACTTGATAAAAATGTGAATAAATTTATTTTATTTCTTTTTAATTTTTCATGAAGGTTGCATACAATTTGTTATATTGATTAGTACATATATTATAACCTAATGGCTTTTACGAATGATATAAAATCATTACAAAATATAATATTTAATTTTTAATGAAGAGATGTCTATTATGGCTCAAGATAAGAGCAGTTGATCATGGCCTAAATGGAAGGTGAAAAAGGCGATTCCATTAAACACTAGGACCTACGAAGCACATTGAAACCTTTAGTGAAGCTTGCTTTGATCAATTTTTATCATCAAACAATTGCTATGAGAGAATGTGGTTGACTATGCAAGAAAGGGATGGAAATTCAACCCTTCCTTATATCTAAATACATGATATTCCTCATCATTTCCATATTTAAGATGGGATTCTTATGCTACATCATTTTCTTATTAAGATAGGGCTTTAAGCATTAAAAATGAGATATCATTAAAAAATATCTTGATCAGGCGTGAATCTCGATGCAAATATGAGTCAAAAGTTTAAAAATAAAATCGGACAATATAAACTCTGATTTCAGTGAGTTTATAGTCAAATTGAACATCTCAAGGATAAGAGCCCAATAGCACCAAATTCTATCCAATCCGAGAACAAATGGGTCCAAATGAAATGACCAAAGTCTATGTGGAAGTTTAGAGAGTTAATTGGATGACTAAATGATATCCAAATATGACATGCTTATAGTCAAATCGAGTGGCTCGACGAAACGAACCCAACAAGCCCAAAATCGCTCAATTCTGACATCTATAAAGCATTTAATTGTTTAATAAATGCTCTATAATCAAAGGGATCACTATGAGCAGTCTGATGGAATACTCCTAGCATGCCCTTGACCTTCTCCATATTTACTAGGCATATCACTCCAAAAAAATATAAATAAATATTTCGTTCTTCACAATAGGAGGAAGAAAACAAAGGAGAAGAGGAGAAAAACTAAAAAAGTTCTTTTGTTCTCTCAAGCTTGGACCACCAGCCTGATCTCTTCCCTACTACTAATCGTCACTGAATTTCTACCCATTCATTGGTTGTTGCTGATTCTTTTTCTAACAACTAAGCATTTCTAGACATCTGCCCATCCACTGATTATCATTGAATCTCCAACCATCACTAGACATTAGTGAATCATTCTCTATTATTCAATCAACGCCAAGAGTACCCGATTGAAGATTGAAAAACTCTCCAACATATTGTATTCTCCCCATCCCATAGATAAGAACGGGTTGAATTCTGTAATTTCAAACACTACTATAATCATTTCAACAACGCCACATAATTTTTCTCTTTGGGGGATTTTCTATATAAAAATCATTGTATTTTCTTATCATATGTTTGTGTGCTTAATTTTCATACTTTGCTAGTACGTAAAATGTTTCTCTCTAATGTCATGAATCTTTCAACTCACAACAAAAGAGAAAATGTGTAATCATTGAAAGGATGAAGAAGTTTAAAGGGAAACTTCAAGAGTTGAGGTCAGTCCTTTTATCATGTCTATATTATTGGATGCGTTATTTGATTAAAATAGATTAAGGAAGCTAATCCATATTAATTTTCGGGGATTTGGTTGGTTTAATAAATGTAAACTATTTTACAATCCAATTTTATTTAATTGGTTAAACAAATTAACCACATCAAAGATGCAACCTACAATGCAAGGATGGCATCTTAGGGAACTTCGTGAAGATCATAGAAGCACGTCTTAGTTGCCAAGATTTATTTTTTCCCTCATCTTTCCACCTTCGCCCAACCCATGCCTTTGCTATGTTCAATGCCCACTAGTTAGCTTTATTTCTAAATGGGTTAGGACATTTTTCATAGAGAAGAAATTTGAAATGAGTTATACAAAGAAAATTCAATTACAACACAACTAACTAAATATTATTATGCAATTACAAAATATTAAGTGCATTTAACCATTTTCCTCCTTACCATTGAATGCACATATCATTACATCTACCAAGCACATGTGATAGGGTCTATCGGTGCTGCTCTCGACCTGCCAGCCAAGCAGACTCAGACATGCAAATCCTAACATTTTTAGGGTTTTTGAGATTGTTTTTGACCTTCTGAGCTCAATTTTGATATTTTTAGAGTTCAACGAAACATCTATGACTGAATTTGAGCTGATTTAAAGAGTTTGAATAAAATATTTTCAATAGTTTTTGTTCAAATTGATGCACCAACTTCAGGAAAATATGAAATTATAATTAAATAGTTTTTCCATTGTTCTTATTCTCGAGGAGAGGTCCTTGTTGATATTTAAGGAATAATTATTCAAAAATTATAATTTTATTTCATAATTTTTTTAAAATTTTAATATATAATTTCATATTACAAATGATGCCAGAAAATAGGCTAGTACAAATGACATGCCTCCAAAAAATTTAGATAGGCTATATGAATGTTTGAGGTAATATTTAAATTGAATTTTTTTTAATTAAATTCAGAATCACCTTAACTACAATTTCAATAAATTTATAGTCAAATTGAACATATAGATAATTAAAACCCTTCAATACTATAGATAATTAAGCACTTGAAACATACTTCTAAGGCTTCGTCTGAGACGGCTTTTTTATTACTTCCGTTTTAGTACAATTTTTTTTAATTTTGTAGTAAAATTCTGTTTTAGAAAGCAATAAAAAAGTCGTCCCAAACGAAGCCTAAATTACATATCTTATAACGCAAATTTTTTAGCTTGTAATAATAATTTTTATGAATCTCATATCATTTCATAGTAGTAGCACAATTCACGCCTTGACTCGCTTAGCACCACTAGGCTTCACATGCTCTTCTTTTTAAGCTCTACTCTAACAACCTCACTTCTAAAAATTGAAAACTATGATGCGTGAATTAAGTATG
Organism: Dendrobium huoshanense; assembly: GCA_016618105.1. Taxonomy (NCBI): domain Eukaryota; kingdom Viridiplantae; phylum Streptophyta; class Magnoliopsida; order Asparagales; family Orchidaceae; genus Dendrobium; species Dendrobium huoshanense. The sequence goes on along the minus strand of CM028358.1, from coordinate 78,677,822 downwards.
TTACATGTAGATTGATTTAGTGTGTACTCAAATCAAAACTAGATATACTGTTATCACCTTCAACAAATGAAACTCTAAGCCTATTTTGAACAAAACAATAGATGGGGCCATGCTATCATATTATTAACATCATAAAGTTTCTTAAAAAATTAAAATAATTATTACTCACACATGACAAATAAAATTAAAGTCCTCACATCATCACACATTCTTTAACAAATGTCGAATGACTGATGTACTTTTTTTGAGATATTTTGGTCAATTAAGACAAACTCACACACATGCACATATCACATATACAAGTTTCAAACTAATGATCTTTTGATTGGTAGCCAAAGCTCCAAACCAACATATCAAGATTAGTTGCGCAGCTGATGTACTTTTGGCTAGACATTGCTATTCTGATGGTTATTTTAACTGAATTGGTAGGGTTCCAAAGTTGCTAAAGAAAAGGGTGTTTTAACTCTAATACCGTCAACTAATCTAGTTGGTTTTGTATACCATTCTTGAACTAAGATCCACATACGATAATCTAGTGACTATAAAAATGTAGAGATACGTGTTTTCCAAAAATCGAAAGGGATATTGTCAAACAAAGGAGATCTAGTGATCAAGTAACCTTCTGGTGTGTTCCGGTTTCCAAAAGTAGCCACAACCGTTCAAGAGGGTCATTCGAATTTGGAGCAAATTGGAAGTATATTTACATTCAACCACAATACAAGATTGAGTCATGGGTGTTGTGATGTGCTCGTAGATTTGAGATAGCTAAAAAATTAGTTATAAAGCTAACTTAGTTTTGATTTGTCCATTAATTGAAGCTTTTGGAGGAATTGGTTGCACTAGTTCATCAAAAAAATATACGTCACAAGTTCAAATCTGTGATAGTAAAATTGGGCGCATAAGAGAGGAGAATTGATAGTGGTAGGTAGCCTTTTGATGAGATTAATGACTAAAAAAGGTTGCTATTGATTATTAGTTTGATGTTTAAATAGGTGCTTTGAAGTTTATGGTGGAATGATGAGGTGTTTAAGATGATATATTGACATGAATGCAAAGACAAGTCCCATTTGAATTGATTTGGAAGATTGCGTTTATGTAGTGAGTTTTTTGTGAGATAAATGAGTAGAAATGATGGTGAAATGTTAGCGTAGGATGTGAAATTATGCTCTAGAGTTGGTAGTAAAGTTTGGCAAAGTTTAAGAGGGTGTCGAGGTGTAGAACAAGAATAGGTTTAAGTGTTCTCTAGTTTGGTTGATAACTACGTTGAAGTATTTAGATGGATTTTAAGGTTTTGGTTGTTGGTTTATTGATCTTAAAGGATGCTTATGAAGTGGAGAAAGAGATTGATAAGTAATGTATAAATAAAATTATAAGATAACCCTATAGGCTATTTTCTTCATAAGGCGATCTAAAAGCCCTATAGTTTATATCAAATTACTTTCTATTTTAAATAAATATCTTCATATTCTTAGAGTTTTTATATCATAATATCTTTATACAAATCAAATTTTTATATACTAAGATAATCACCTAAATATTTTATTATGATATCCTATAAAAACAATCTCATTCTTTTCTTGGTAGTTTTCTTTACAAAAAGATTAATTCTTTTATTTTTATTTTTTATCCCATCAACAAAAACAAGCTCTTGTATGGGGTGGACTTGTATTGTTGACTATGGTGGTATGCTCTTAGGAAATAGATGTGTAGGACGCAATAACACATAGCCTTATGTTGGAGTTTTAAAATGGCTTCAAATATTTATATGGAAGCCAATACCTTATGTGCTTACAATCTATTAAGATTTAGGCTTCGTTTGGGACAAATTTTTTGTTGCTTTCTAAAGCAGCTTTCTAGTACAAAAATTTCTTGAATTAGAAAATTTTATACTAGAAAACCGTTTTAGGAAGCAATACGAAAGTTGTCCCAAATGAAGCCTTAGTGAAAGGAATTGTATAACAATGGTACAAAACAAATGTTGATCATTCCTTTTATTTGAATTCATATACAACATTAGATGGAGAAATTTGAGTGTGCTTAACTCATCTCTAACTCAAATTTGCCTTTGAACTTTTAGCTCAAATTGGAGCTCTAGGCTCGAGTTCTAGGGTTCAAACTTGACTAATCATCTTATTCAACATTGTTGTCTCACAACCATTGGAGAAGCCATGCCTCAGAATCAAATTAGAATAATTGTCTAATTGTCTTTTTGATCATCTACCAGAGCTTCTATAAATCATCATTATAATTCAATATATAAAATCCATTAAATATCGTTCACATTAAAATACTTCATTATATTCATTCACCGTAATCACATTTACAATCTAGCTCACCATTGATGCACCAGCTTCTAATTAAAGCTAATGATCCTCCTTGGATTTGGTTAAAATGATCGGTGCAGTTTTATGAGACTTGTCCTAAGTGATTAAGAACTTAAGACATATTTTACAAACTAAAAGAAAAAATATGTTATTTCTTCTATTTTTTTTATTAAAATATCTTTTAGCATTTACAAGTTCAAATATTATGAGCAGTGCATTTGGTGATGATTAGCAAGGCATATGACTAATGATAGAAGTTAACCTAATTTAATTGTGATTAATAAATAATTAAATCCTAATTAACTATAGAAACTCAAATCAAAAGACCGTTTGCTCAATTCATAAATAAATTAGTAACAAGACATTGATGATTTTCAAATTAGTAAAATTATAAAGCAAGTTAGTAAATTAGAAAAAAAATTAAAAATGTAAGTATAAAGCAAGATGGGGAACAATAATGAAATAGCACAGTTCTTACCGAGAATAATTCTCTTCGGACCTTTAAAATAACAAAAAAATTCTTCTTGGGCCTACTTTTTTGAAAGCCAGCCCGCCATAGCTTGTCAGTGCGATCAACGCAAAGCTGGGCTCTAAATTACCATTGTTGTTAAATTATGAATAGCTCTTATGGACATTGAATGATTGATAGATTTTGATATACTTTAAGAAAATTTAATTTGATCAGCATGAATTTTGATGTAAAATCTTGAAAACTTTTAGTATATATATATATGGTAGAACATAGAGCTTAGTGTCGTTGTAGCGCTTTCCTGACACCACTGCTTTCTTAAGCACAATGCCGCAGTGCTCCGCTTTAGAATTTTCATTTTTCAATTAAATTCTTTTTAGGGAAATTTGGGTTGATACACCATCATTGTTCGACCATGATCCTTTCATCTACTGTAGTCTGACTACAATCCTTCAAATTACAGTTTCCCAACTATGACCTTCAAACCATCATCACTTGACTACAGTCTATCAACCTACAATCTTTTGATCATTATCACATGGCTACTCCAATGCGTATTGACTTCATTATCTACCATTACTAATGATGCCAACACATTGCATAACTTATAAGATTGATGTATGTCATCAACATTAACTCTGCTCCCAACTTCATCATTAAGATTTATGCTAGATTTTTTCCACAGGGCTCTTCCATGTTCAACAATGTAATATATTATGTATCAATGCCTTCAATTGAGGAAATGCATCATATGTAATTGATGAAAAGTACTTGTGGAATTACTTTAACTGGGTCAGATCCTGTGGATTTTACCTCTTCTAGGTTTTTCAAATAGAAAATTTGACGTCTCTTACAATTCTTGCACTCTTCACATGTATGTGTGTGTTCTGTATCTTCAAACAAAACTAGAATATTAAGTTATTTACCTCTCTACTGACGCAAATGTTAACAATATTTTATATCATTTGGTATTTCTATGCAATATATTATTTAACTATTTAATATGAGACTTTACTTAAGTCTCATATATTTTATCAATCACTTCTCGATAAGACCTCTCCATATTAATCATCACTCCTCAAAAAGAAGTTTTTTTCAGTATCATCTATTATCATGTTCTAAGAGCTTATTTAACCAGCACATCAGGGCATCATATAAGTCACCCTCTTTTTATACTTGGCCACTACGGTAGAAAGGACGAAAATACTTATAGAAGATTAAAATTAGATGAACCTCTTGATCTAAGTCGAATCAGTCGAATCATTTGACTTCGATGTTATTTGCTATAGAGGATGAACTAAATGAAGAGTCAAGTTGAATCAAACACATCAATAGTCAACCCAAAAACTTAAGATTTGTGAATAAAATAATCATTTGATAATTCCCTATCAATGGTCTTTTTAATTACTTGATATGAAATTAATTATAAAGCTCACATATATTAATAGTTCTCTTTATAAGTAACCCTTAAGAATAAATAATGATTGAAGTGTATTTTGTTTGATTAAATATATTTATTTTTTATATGTTTTAAATGACCAAAAAAATTGGCCTGTTCTAAAATAAACACTCAAATATATAAGCACATTTTAAATAATAAAAAAATTTCTTAAAGATTGATTAATATTAATTTAAACATTTTTAAATTTCATAATCTCAAGAAGTCCAATTTCTGTCTTTTTTCTTTTTCTTTTGTCCTCGTGGCCTTTAGCCTTTTTCCAGTTGTATTTTATCTACTTCAATCATTACTATTCTTGGCTTTTGTGTTGTGCTGATCTATCTGAAAATTGCTGTTCTATTTGAAGTTTATAGGAGCAATAGTCTGTTGGTCTATGCATGCCGACAAAATTTCGGTGGAATACAGCTGATAGAAAGGAAATTTCAATATCACACTCTAAATTGTTACACACACAAATAATAATAATAATAATAATTAATTAATTAATTAATTAATTAAAGTGAAAATTTGTGAAATCAGAAAAAATCAATGAAGTCGCACCACATCAAAAAATTACTATGTAAATGCTCTCCATTTTCTATCAGTGAGTCCACCCTACAGTACTATGACGTTTCATCCTACAATGTTGTGCTCTCGGTCTCTAATTCAAGAGTGGAGCGCTACAACGCTCCATTTTTTTTAGATGGCGGGGATCTAGGAGCGCTGCCGTCTTGCAACCCCGTATCGAGCACCTCGTCTAGCTCAATTGATGGTATTGAGGTCTAGGAAATTAGCACAACCGGATTGATTGACACAATTAGATGCAACATATATATAACTAACATAAATAAAAATTTTAATAAATATTTATATGAAATTATTAAATTTCCTCTTTTTATCTTATTTTTATTCTCAATATATATATTTTAAAATATAAATAAGAGCAAATTTTGATTAGATAAACATTTAAAATTTTAACTTTTTAAAAAAGATAAATATAATATATAAATAATTAATTAATTTTTATATTGTATGATATTATAACAATAACATCAAGCTTTTATCCCACAATGTGGGGTCGACTATGTATTTTTTTTTTCTCTTTTGTGTCCTATTAAGAATCAAATTCTTATTTAAATCTAATAAAAAAAAAGTCATTCAAAATACTTTCTAACGATGTATTTTTAGTTCTTCATCTATTTTAATTAACATAGGCTAAATCTAAGGTCTTCATCTACTTTCTTAACATAAGCTAAATCTAATCCATCTACTCTCCTAATTGAGTAATCATAAATTCTACATTTTATGTGTCCAAAAGGCGACTCTAATTTTATTTGCTACTGGAGCTACTCCGATTTGTTCACGTTTATACTCGTTTTACATTGTCTTAGTGTAAAGTCACTCATCCACCTGAGAATCCTTAACTATTCAACACTAATAGAGAACATTTTGCATCATAAAGTATTGCAGGTCTCATCATCATCTTATAAAATTTTCTCGTGTCACAATCACACCACTAAATCTATTGCCACTAAAATTATAATCCATGTATTCTTGAATTAAAAAAACTTAAAAAATATCTGAAGATATAATAAAAAAAAGTTTAATTAAAATATTTACCCCTATTTTTTCCTCTAGTGAATACTTTATGTTTTTTTATCAGGCCAAGTTCAAATCAGCCAGCTAGATCTTCGACCTAACAAAATACTTTATTTTTCAATTAAATGAGTTCATATTTATAATGATTGTCATGGCAGGTTATAAACAAGCATTATCATCATAAGAACAAACAGAGCTGACAGCTAGCATTTAGCTCTGATCTCTTTTTTGTTCTGCCAGGCCTTCATTTCTTATAATTACTATTGGACAGAAGAGCTCTCCCGACTCTTGAGGTTTATTTTTTTTTTTTTTTATGTTTGGAACGAGGTATCCACCCGCTACCATCTCAGTTTGTGAGGTGCTTGGCGGTGTGAATAATTATTGGCTGATCTAGAAGAAGCACCCATCACAAAAACCTCATGACTCGCACTTGATTGTACCCCACTGAAGAGGCACTGCCGCTCGAGAGGAATCAAACGCGAACTGGGGGGTACCCAACCGTACTCGTTCACCAACCAACCAAACCAAACAACAGTGGATTAGCACCTATTATTTTTATTAATTTAAACTGTTATGTCAATTCTAGAATCTAAGTTTTTTTTTTTTTTTATGACATAAAATATCTCAATCAACCAGCTAAGAGACAGATGGAGAACAACCAATTAGATAGAGAAGATGAACTACTGTATGACATTTCAATTAAGCATTTCATTTTAACTGGCACAGATGCTGCCACATCTTTTTTCCAACACTTTGTCTTTGTGCAGAGATGAGGATGCTCAGATGGATGACTGACTTTACCCTTAGACATAGAATATGAAATGAGCAAATACTTTTCAGTAGCGCCAGTGGAAGATAAGATTAGAGAGAGTCGTCTTAGATGGTTTGTTCACATAAAACGAAGCCTTCCGATGTACTTCTCTTTGCGCAGCTCATGAATATTGCATGCTGCTCTTTTCTACTGAACAAAGAAGGATTTCTTCAAACTTGGATCAACTAAGATCTTCTGTCCCATGGAAAAAAAATCATAATTTATGCAACAAGCTATGGAAAATGTTCAGAGTTGAATTAAGAAAGCAAGAACAGAATATCTCTGTGCTTTTGGAATCGAGTACAAACAACAATTTACCATCAGAAGAAACTCGCATAACTGGAATCAGAAATTCAATCATCTATGAATCATGAATATAAGATGTTTACAATAAATATGCACCCTAATTCGGAAGAAATGGTTAGGCAGAGGAAGACATTTTTAAACAGTTCTACACACAAAAAATAATAACAATTCAAACAGAAAGACCTCCATTGAAGCTAACTGGCACAAAGCAAACTGCTGTTACTTGTTTTGCTCTGTCATGGTGTAGGAGTAACAGAATCCTTAGATTTCTCAGAGGATGGGCGGTTTTCTGAGTCAGACTGTCGGAATTCCTCAATCATTCTTATCACCTCCTCTATCTTGGGACGTTGATCTGGAACTCTTGCAACACAAGCCATTGCAATCTGGAGCACTTGCACTAGCTCTTCTTCTATGGTCTGATGCCTCATCAGCTCGACATCAAACACTTCAGCAGTCCATTCTTCTCTGACAACAGACTGGACCCATCTCGGCAGATCAACCACATCGTCGCGCCCTGGTGATTGTATTGGAGCTTTCCCAGTTAACATCTCAAGCAGCAGGACTCCAAAGCTGTACACATCAGATTTCTGAGTGACCTTTTTGGTTTCAATGGTTTCCGGAGCACGGTATCCCACCACGACCCGAGATGGAGATGCTGCTGTACTCATGATGGGAGCAAGGCCAAAGTCGATGACACATGCATCGAGTTCCTGCGTGAGTAGGACGTTCGAGGATTTTATGTTGCCATGGGCAAACCTCCCCCCACCTTCTGCATGAATATGTGCGATTCCGCGGGCTGCCGCCAAAGAAATCTTCACCCTTGAGTCCCAATCCAGTGGAGGTTTCCCATTGGATCGGTTCCCTGACCATATAAGCACAAGACAGTAGAGATTCATCATTCATCAAGTTTCATGATTAACTGGTTCTAAGTAAGTGATCGTTATCCTTAGTTGTATCTCATCTCAGAAAAGGCAAGAAGAGAAGTGATTACCAAATAAAGAGTAGCATGGCAATGGTTAAGCATTAACAATTTATCAGCCAATGGCAAAAGATCCCAATAGGTCCTTTTTGGCTGGCTCAATACATTAACAAAGGCTTGAAATCTAAAATGATTTAGGCTACGTTTGGGACGGCTTTCTTGCCGCTTCATAAAACAGCTTTTTAGTAAAAAATTAAAATTTTTGTACTAGAAAACTGTTTTAAGAGCATAAAGAAAGTTATTCCAAACGAAGTCCGTTACGGCTCTAAAACGGAATTTCAGTACAAAGTACTAAAACTTTTTAGAAAGCATAATACCAAACGAAGCCTTAGTCTAAGAAATATAAATTCATAATTTGGGCTAGTTGCGCATACAAGCCACAAGTTTTAGCACTTATAAAACTAAGCATCTACTCTTAAGGTTGATTAGTATCATACTACCACCCATAGTTATGTTTGTTGTAGCATTTTTCGTTCAAGTACAAAATAAATAGAAATATTTGATCTACTTTTCTAATGCTTCATGGGAAGTTCAGAGTTTTATGACTTGTTGGGAAATCAATGGAACAATAGGATTCGGAAAACTATGTTAAAACCTAATGTTATCTAAGGAATAAGCTTAACTTTCATAAACATACCATGTAGCATGGCCGAAAAACTGCCTGAAGGAACATAGTCATAGACCAGAAGTTTTTCATCCTTGGAATAGTAATAAGCGCGGAGTGGTGCAATATTGGGGTGTTGGCCAATCTTTCCTATCATTTCCATTTGTTGTTCAAAATCTTTCTTCCCCACCACCACTTCCTTGAGCCTTTTAACTACTACAGTGGTTCCATCCTCAAGAACAGCCTTGTATGTTGTGCCATAGCTTCCCTTACCAAGAACTTCAGCAGATGCTCTCAGTAGGTCTTCTAAGTCAAAGTGATATGAACATCCTTCAAAGAAAACCAGTTTGTTCTTCTCAGATTCCTGAACCCCGCTGCTGTACTCCTCTACAGGCTTTTCACCCCTTGAACCAGCAATGCCTTTCCCTTTGGATGATCTATAGTCTTCTCTATCCCTTCTCCTCAAAATACATAGCAAGAGAACAATTACCAGAAGCAGAAGTAGTGCTAAACCTCCAGCTGCAATTGCAATTATAACCTTTATACCCAATTTTTTCCAGAAACTTCTTTTGTGATGTGGTTGAGTTGTTGGTGCTGGAGATGGTGAAGGTGTTCCAGGGCATTGATCTAGAGGAGGACCACATAAGAAAGAGTTTCCTAAGAATGATTCTTTTGGGAAGATTTGGAGGGAGATTGGTATATGCCCACTAAGATTGTTAAAGCTCAAATTTAAATGCTTTAGTTTTGGTAGCTTGAGGTCAGGGATATTACCAGATAGAGAATTGTTCTGTAAATACAATGCAGTTAGGTGAGTTAGATTTTGGATTTCTAAGGGAATTTCTCCTATAAAAGAGTTATAAGAAACGTCAAAGAAGGTAAGGTTTGGTGTGAGCAAATTGGGTATGTCACCAGATAAATTGTTATGTTGAAGGAAGAGTGAGTGCAGAGAAGGAATTGATGGGACATCAGGAGGAATATTTGAGGCAAGGCCATTGGATCGGAGGCTTAAAACTTGAAGGGCGTCAAGCTTTCCAAGTGTGTTTGCAGGAATTGGGCCAAGGAGACCAACCCCGGGTAGCCTTAGACTAATAACACGGCTTTGATCAGGTGTGCATCTGACTCCAACCCACAAGGAACAAACTGGAGTATTGGAACTCCAGTTGAGTTTCCTGCCATGGGGTATTGCAGCAGCAAAAGCAAGGAGAGCTTGTTTGTCAGCAGTTAAATCTGACCTGACTGGATTTGCTATGAATAAAAGGAATAATAGAGTAACTGATGCTGAGAGCTTCTGAGGATCCATGAATAGCTATTAAGAATGCCAAAGAAGAAATTGCTTTACAACCCTCAGAATGGTATCTTGAGTTTCTTCATTTCATTCTGCAGTGATAAATGAAAGAATCAGCACTCATTCAACCATTACTTGCAATGGATACATATAGTTTGCTACATGAGAAAAACATATATAAGTACTGCAATGTAAAGATGGCAAAAGAGCACAAAAGAATTAAAGAGTTGCTATAATGTGTCTAATTTCACACAAACTGGTTACATTAATGCTTCACCAGGACATCTTTTAACACAAAACTTCTGCAATATAAATGGCAAAAGAGCACAAAAGAATTGTTTCCAGCCATACAGTCACAGAATTATGATTTCAACCAAGAGGTGGTGAAAATACTTACCCAAATTTAGATTTTGGGGGGGGATAAAATTTCTGTATTATATGGACAAATGAAAAGTACTTTTTTCAAAGCCACTACATTAATAGGGCTTTAAAGCTTTTTGACAGAAAAAAAAAATGGAGAAACATATATAGTAGATCAGGTCAAACTAATCATAGCCGTTTCTAAACAATAATCTTGTTTATTAGAAGGACAATCATTCGAAGTTTCGTACCAATCTGATAGTGATAATATATAAGAATTAGATTCCTAAAGGCTATGACAAAGAAAAAGCAGGCAACAAACTTTTTTCAAGAGATGAAAAAAGTGTTAAGCTTTGAAAGGAGAGCAAGAGCTTCCTTAGCTAAAAAGTGGTATGGTAAGATGCGCCAATCTAACCCACGTTTACACCACCCTTCACGAAGAAATATACTGACAGTAAAACAAAAAGATTCGAAACGCAAACCCTAATCTCACCTAATTCAACATATCGGCTCAAATCCAGCTCTTTATCGAGCCAATACCTCGTTATTCTCCACTACCATCGCCTGTGAAATGTCCTGCATTACAAGAAAAAAGAGTAAATTTTGACCGCCAAGGTTATTTGTGCCATATCTAACAGAGCTGAAGCAACCGAAAAGAAAATTTTCAAATGACGATACCCAGAAGCGATTTGTTCGAAGGGGCCTAGCCTGGTCGGCATCTCAAAGATTGAAGCTTTTTAGTGAAAACAGCATCAATAGACAGCGGATTTCAAATCTTTCTAGTTAAATACGGACGTAGAGCTCAAAGGAAGCTTTCAACTACTTCAACGAAGCAATGCAAGGGGACAGCGATAGATAGAGGGAGTAGATGCGTGCTCCTCAGAACTCCTCAACCTAGTCCACCTCTGTTTCCGCTGAAATCTCCAAAACTACAAAGAGAGAGAGCGGGCAAGGGGGAAGAGACTAGAGAGAGAGGAGTTCGACTATTATTCCTTCTTCTCTTTCTTTCCGAGCTAAGTGAGGAGGGATGAACTCAGAAGACGCTACTCCAGAGTAAAGCAGTTTATTACTAAAAAACTACCCCGGGATTTGAAAACAATTACTTGAGTGCCATTACCCAATGTAGGCCACGTGCACTGTGCGTGAGCTAATCAGTTAAATCAGGACCGTCAGATTTATGATTCCGTCATCTCAACGTGCAGGTAGTCGCGCCGCAGCGATCAGCCGATCACAACGGCAGCGCGCGTGTTGACTTGTTACCGTAGCTTTGACAGTTCTGATATTTTACGAAATGTGGGCCCCGGCTTCCTTCTTCAATCAGCCATTGGACTCGCATCACTTATCATTACATTAGATCTAATACGCTGGTTGTCGCTAAAGCCACCACTCACCTTTTATGTTTGAAATATGCTTACGCCTACTGCTTACAATACAAGGGATTTCAAACCACAACAGCATAGGCAGAGCTAGAAATTTTATTGAGAAGATCTAAATTAAACACTACAAAAAAATCATTAATTACCGACGTAATTTTCGGTCGGTTTTTAGGCGGTCAATTTTTCGGCGGTTTTCCGACGATCAATTTTTCGCGGTTTACTATCTCATTTGGAATGTTAGAATACATTAAAACAGTTTTGTTTTCTATCTTATTATTGGAGTCAATAGGAGCTGTAAGATCAAAATTAATAATGCAAATAACATGGCTAAAGAATAATAATAAAAAAAAACATGGCTAAAGAGGAGCGAAAGGGAAACTGAAAGCCGTACTTGAGGTCGCGAGTTGTGAGAGAGGAGCAAAGGGGAAAACAAAGCAAGCCGTTTGGGTCGAGGGAAAGCAAGTCATTTCGGGGCGGTTTTTGTTTGGGCCTGTGATATGATATTGTAGCTAGTTAAAAAAAATTTATAATAAAGTTGTTGTGAAAATTAGTAAGAAAATTATTTCAAACAAAACCTAAAACATATGCTTGTACGTTAAATCATAGAATTATTAGTTCTTATTTTTTATGAAAATAATGCAACTTTTCTTATGTAAATTGATCCTCCACACTTATATTTGCTTTAAAATGAATTCAACACATAAAAAATTCAATTAAAATGTATATTACACATATCTCAAAATAAATACGATAGTTTTAAGATCCATTTTGACGAAAAAAAACTGATCAATAAATTATGAAACTATTTGTTTATTTGACGAAATAATTATAGTTTGTACCTCAAGCTCTTAATTTTCTCGTAAAAAAATTGTTTTAAACTCTTATATCACTTGTAGGCAAAAACTAAATTTCACCCCCCACCCCCCGGCCCCCCCTAACACAATGTGGACTGATATTATGTATTATTGTATATTTAGCTATATATTATTGTGTATTAGCTATTACACATCAATACACAGTAATACCTAATAATACGTAATAATACTTAGTCCACGTGCCATATTTTCATTGGAGTCTGTACATACTTCTATGTTCGGAGTCCACGCGTAATAATTTCTCCCTCTGGTGTGCATGCTGTGGGCATATTCATTAATTTTGGAATAATATTTTAATTATTTTCGGTAAATTTTTTGAACACTTTTGATTGATCATCTTTTAATCATAAATTATTTTTAAAACAATTAATTAATTTAATGATATTAGAATTGAGCAATTTTAGATTTATTGGATTTCTCTTATTGAGATTTATGGTGGAGTTTTCAAATATGCTTAGACTGATTAAGCATTTTTTATCTATTGACAGCAGTGAAAAGGATTTTAAGATACTTACTATGAACTCAGAACTTAGGAATTTGATATCCTAAATTTAGCTCTTCATTTATTTTATTATTATCTATTAAAAATGTTTGTAATCCATGTTTTATTTTCTTTATTGACATAAATTGCGAGGAATGGTACCAGTCGAGGGAACAAAAGGACAATGAGCTAATGACGTCTATCGCCTCTATCCAACCGGGTAGATGTGCTACGGGCGGAACCACTGGGTCGTAACCCCCGGTGACTGTGAGTATTCTAAACTTAGAAAACTTTTAGGGGCCCTCTTGGTGTGATTGTGCAAACCATTTCTTTTTAGGTCCCTGTAGTAACTTCAATTTTATTAGGTTTACTTTTGTTTCATTTTAGATCCTTAAACCCTTTTATACACACGCAAAGTCCAAAGGGTTAGTGATAACAAAAATTTTTACCCTATATAATATTAGTGACATTTAAGGACAAAAATAAAGGACTGAGTCTTAGAAAACTTAGACTTATGATGCATGCACACTTTAGGGTAGAAACATGTAACATAGAAAATTTAGTGACATCCCCCTTTAACTTTTCAATAAATTAAATTCAATCAACTAGAAAACTCCAACTAATAATTAACCTACATATGACATATCCAAACCACACAACCTACTACACACACTTAGATCTGTTTGCTAGGGCAACCGACTTAAGTTAGGCCCATTTGAGTTTGTATCAAGACATTTTCGTATAACATTATGTTCGTCTCATCAAACCATTCTTTTCTATTATTTGTTTGCTGAATTTGGAGTTCAAATTATCCCAATTTTTAATTTCAATTTTTGCATTCAAAATTTACATTAAGATTAGTGCTTATGTTGAACATCCTCAAATGGCCACATGCCATCAACCATTTGTTTAACTGATGAAAGAGTTGTACAGATACGTTACAAGAGAGATAATTAAGAACAAAAATTACGTGAAAGTTTCAATTAATTATCTAATTATAAAATTAGTGTTAAGCATTAAATGAAGAATTAATTAACTGTAATTAATTAATTAAGCAGCTTAGTATACGTTATATCGATCTAGGAAAGCACATAAGTTAATATTAATTAATAATGCGTTACACAATAACGGTAACGGAAACCATAACCATCTCATTTAAATATAGGCACATGGCTTACTTATATATGTTTCTGTGTTCCATCACATGCACGACAGCATTTAAGTCGTTTGGTGAACGTATATTTTGTTTATTTATGGAGGCCAACTAACTAAATAATGCTACTACTTAATTGGAGTTTTTAATTCTTAATAATTTCTTAGAAAAAGTTTTTATTAGGAAGAATAGTTGTTTAGGGTTGCTGCAGCTTTTTATAAAGTGATTATAGAGTTATTGTATAGAAAGTAACTTTTTTGAATGTTTATGATTTCGTTTTGATGGCTTTCTTCTTGCTTTCTAAAGCAGCTTTCTAGTACAAAAATTCTTGAATTTGAAAATTTTGTACTAAAAAACTGTTTTAGAAAGCAGTACGAAAGTTACAACCAGGTTGTATTTAGGACAGCTTTCTATCCGTTTTATTTTTAGGTAGTAGCTTAGATTTGTTAAGAAAAAAGATGAAAATCAAATATATGATATTAGTATTAAAATATATATCTAAATATTTAAACAGAAATGATATAACAATAATTTTAATATAAATTTTAATATTTTATCATTTAATTCCTAATTCCAAAGCTTAGAATTAACTTCCATAATTAAAAAAAAATGTTTACAGTATAAAGAAGCACATGCTGAGAAGTTGACTATGACTACTTTGAATTTCCCAAAACCAAAGGTAAAAACACATGTTTTGAGCACAGTAAATTATATTCAACTCATCAAAGACAAATAGGCTTTACTTGGAGAAAAATTATTATAACCGTTCATCAGATGCCGTTCAGAAGAGAATCAAGACGCGTCATGTTACATTTTTGTTGCGTACGTACCGTGACTTTGTACCGGGTGCGTAACGGCGTAACACATTCTTATTCGCTTCCGAACAGTCCGGTGACCGCACAGAATATATTTTCCTACTTGCAAAGAAAATTTTGAACTTATTATTATTATATTATTAGGAAGGATCCCATACAAGTTCAACCTAACCCACATGTGAAGGTGGTCACAAAATTTATCTTCTCAATCAGAAGATCCAATCTACCTATTTTTGCTTGGCAGAGACCTCATGCTATTGAAATAGTACTTAATCTATAAATGATGATGCATTCTATGGTAGGATCAACCAAATACAACTAATTGCAAGGAATGTTAATGAAATTTTGAATATTGATGGTTGAAAGTAGTTGAAAGTTGGTTTGATTGTAAGTTAGTTTTATTAAAAAAAGATTTCATTTAATTTTGCTTATTTTGTTTAGTTTCTTGTAAAAGAAACTAAACATTTGTTTATTTGAGTTGTAGTAGTTTTTTTCATCAGTTATTGTTGTTGGGAGCATAAGAAATCATACTGATGAAATCATAAGATATTTTAAAAGATCAAAGTGTGATTAAGTTGTAGTTGAGTTGAACAAGTGATCAAATGAGCTCTGATTGACTCAATAAACTTTTGACATATTTTGTGGGAGAATAATAAGATTATTATTTTTTTGATTGTATATGCGACAAACAATCAAAGCCAGTAGTAGAGTTGTTTATAGAATCAGGTTGTGACTGGACTTAATCAATCATTCTTAAGAAATTTGTGACATCTTATTTGGTCATAACATCCTAAAAATACCTTATACATTCTTAATTTTTCATGACTATTAATGTTTACTATGACCTCATCATGTTGTGTATGTAACAAATTATCATTTTCCCTTCCATCTCCTTTTTGAACGACTAGATCCTTTTCCTCTTTTTTTTTTTTTTTTTTTTTTTTTTTTTTTAATTTTAGTAAATTTTCTCCCAATTATCTCTATTTTTTTTCAATTATCTCTATTTCTTTCTTATATTCAAAATTTTATCTTTCCTTTGTTAATCTGATGAGCCAATGTGACTAATTTATGGTCCTAGTCTAAGATTATAGGGTTAGGGTGAATGTGTTGAAATTGGGATCTAAGGTCTAGGTGCCTAAAGGCTAGATTTAAACATGGAGACCCAAGTAGGTCTAAGAGTTCAAAATGATAAAAAATGATGGCACACCTAGTAAGCTATATATGAGATTTTTTTTTTTTTAACGATGAGCCAATGAAAAAGAAAGAATATTTTTTCTTAATTTGCACCTTAAAGAAAAGACCTAACACACCTAGGTTCTTAGCGTTGCATCGAATCACTCTCAGTGGCCACCTTCACCGCAGTGCCCTCCGGCGGCGGCATCCAACTCAACATCGGCCAAACTTGGACCATTGACTTCCTAGCCAGGACCACCGGCAGCCGTGTGTGGGTCTGCACTGGCTGCTCCTTCGACGTCTCTAGAAACGACAATTGTGAAACTAGTGACTGCAGCGACAAAGTCTCATGAACTGCCTACGGCTCGTCGCCGAACACCTTGGCCGAATTCGCCCTCAACCAGTTCTCCAATCTCGACTTCTTCGACATCTTCAACATCTTCAACATCGCCCTTGGTGGAGAAGCTATGGAGGGACGTTTCTACTGTCGTTGAGTACCGAGTAGCAAGTTCGACGTCATCTTTGGACGTGTCTACTGTCGCCGAGTTCCAAACGGCAAATTCTGCGTCAAATCATTCTCCGGCGGGATTCCTGCGGATGGAAATGGCATTGAGGATAGTACCAACAGCAGCAGCATCACATAGCCTTCTCCCTCCTAGCCTGCATCCAAGGCCTGCTCCATCCTCGATGTCATTGTTGTTCTCAATTCCTCTTGTTCTGATTCCAGGAGCTATGAAGCTGACTAATCTGGCAACAATGGTGGGTTGCTAGATGGGATTGGAGCCCTAGGAATTTGATGGGAGCAATAGTTGAACGGAAGACGAAGCATGGTGTTCTGATGCCTGTGCCAACACTTCTGACGATGAGTTACTTTGAGCTATTTTAATTTGCCGATGGGTTGTACACTTCCTTCGCGCGAACGAACGAAAGAGGACACGCGGATAAACGGAGTGGTAGAATAGAAGAAAATGGAGATTTTAGGTGGTAGATAAGTAAATATTAATGTTTATGTGTTAGATAGGTATTTTCAATAGTTTTAGGTGTTATGTATGTAAAAATCCCTATTTTTATTGATTTTTTAGCAATCACAAAAATTATTTGAGATTAATTAATCATAAATCAATGTTATTTGTCTTTTGATAGCTGTTTTTAGTTAATGTTGATTTGCTATTTTCTGACTTCCTTTCATAAATTTCTATGCTAGAAAATTATTTTTCGCAATAAGAGTAGATAAGTTAGTTTCCACTCAACTTCACAATCAATTTTATAAAATGCTACAACTTGCAGCCGTCCCAAACAGAAAAACCTTAAAATTCAATATTATCCACTTTCACTTAAAGTAATATTTGAAGTTAATTTCAACCTATTTCAAACACAGTGGGTCAAAACAAACCAAAACCACATAATGCATTCCATTATATATAGAATCACCCAACCACAATGGCCATAGAAGGGGCCCATGTTAATTAAGAGTTTTGATTCCAATAGTCCCCACTAACAGCTAAGAATTGGAGCATTCAAAAGCATAACCCTCCATTGATTTTTGTTTGCTGAGCTTTTAGCTGTTAGCTCCATTAATTCCCAAAAAGGACCACAGTCTTCTTCCAGGAATGCACCCATCCTTCAATTTCTTAATGGCTCTACCTTCAATTATTTACCAAATAAAGTTACTACTGCACCAGCCAGATCAATCCACATGTGCAGGCAACCATGTGATTGTCATTAGTTATATATCTTGATTAGTGGTTAATTAATTTTGGATTAGTGTATGTTTAGGTGAACTGATTTGCTCATTATTTTATCATTTTAAAGGTTGATTAAGGATAGGACAGCTTTGCCGCTTTGGATGGTTGAATGATATTTTTAATTATACTCAGCACCCATCGAGGCTTAAGGTGGTTGGTGAGCGAGTATGGTATCCTGAATTCTAATCCTCCTTACTACGACCTCACCTCTTCAGTGGGGCAAAGTGCGGGCCCGATGTTGGTGGGTGGCCTCGTTAGGTTTCGCCGAAGAATTAGTTACGCCGTCAAGCACTCCATTTGGAGTGGGAGTCAGTAGATACCCCGTTTCAAAAAAAACAAAAAATTATACTTAGCAGATGATTTGAAATTATTTTTTTGGAGGAGTCAGAGAGAAGCTGTCTTGAAACATTAGATATGTGTCATACGTTTATGAATCTAATGTTTTCAGGTTATTTTATGAGTAATGCCGTACCTAATTAATATATTAATGTTAATTAATTATCATTAATTAATTTTATCAGTTGTATAAGAATCTTTCAGGGACTTTTTTTTAATATATAAGATATTTTTATTCATATGAGCTAATTAAGGTTTCATTTGGGACGACTTTTTTATTGCTTCTTAAAATATAATTGCAGTAAAAAAATTTAAAATTTGTTCTAAAATGATGTTTTAAAAACTAATAAAAAAGTCATCCCGAATGAAGTCTAAATTTATACTCTTTTTATCCAAATGAAGCCTATGTAAAACGCATAAAATTAAAAATATAAAACATTGGAAAATTCAGCATACATCACAATTTTATAAAAAATATATAAAATTCATGAAATTAATTGCTACAATCTTATTGACATATCTATAGATATTTTCTCTATAATTTATTAGAGATAATTACAGACTGATTTTTTATAAAAGAAAAAAAAATTAATAAAAAATCGTTCTGTTTATTATGCAATTTATATATGACTTCCAAATAAAGTAAGCATTCATGCACAACACATATTTGGCTTATGAAATGAAGAAAGACAAAATATTTCTTTCTACAATAGACTTTTCAATACAAATATATTTTGAATTATAATTTTTTTATTCGTCTCGGATGTTTTTTATTTCTTGCTGTTTCTTAAAACAGTTTTTTAGTACAACAATTTTAATTTTTATAAAAAAAAAAATTCGGTTTGAAGAACAAGAACACAAACTGTTTTGTTAGCCAAGTCATAGACCATAAAATCAAGAAGAAAAATACAGGTAAGGAATCGATTTTTTTTTTTTTTTTTAAGAAAAAAACTGTTTTTCGAAAAATAAGCAAACAAAAAAACCCCAGAAATCAGACAAAACCCAAATATTAAAAAAAAAAAAGCATTTTATGAAAATTATATCCATTACATAAACGAAGCTATATAAGAACACTATAAACTATTTGAACTCTCCTCTCCATCCTCATGTAATGAAAAACAAATAACTACGCTGTGTATCCTAGTTGATGTAATGGATCATCAGCTCCGCCTGAAACAACCTTCAAGCTGTAACTTTCAAGCTATAGATGACCGTCGTAGCCGTCTCCGGTGGGTTTTTCCATCTGTCGTAGCCTGTGTTTTCCTTGCATTTTTATGCTGTTTTCCATTACCTGGAACAAAGAATCCTATCTTTCCAATACCTTTAGACAGAGACGACAAGAAAGCTCTTCCATGTTCTCCAGATTTGCTCTCTCTTATCCCATCCTTCATTACAGCATGTTCCTTCTCCAACTCACTTAGCCTCACTCTCATCCTCGAGATCTCAAGCTTCAGTTCCCGGTTTTCTCTTCTCAGCGACGCGTAGTTGTCTCTGGGAGAGACGGCGGCGCTCGGAACTCCGCTGCTGCCCATAATCCTTTGAGAAAATGAGCCATCGGCGTCTGCGGAGGAGCTTGAGAGTGCCGATTTAAGACGAAGTTGTTCGAAGTAGAGCACGCGAACGGTCATCTGAACTGGAAGGCGATCGTTCTGAGCTGCATGGTTAGATGCTTCTTGGGAGAGTTTTTGGCAGTCAATGTGTTTGCAGAGCTTCTGACATTCAGATTCAGTCAGTGAAGGATGGGCCTGATTAGAGAGCATATTTGAATGTCAGAAGTTTTAATTATAGTAACTGATGTATAACCTGAAATATGCTTGAAGGGTAGTCTGAAACACAATAACCTATTTTAAGTTTATGCTTCATTTGGGACAGTTTTTTATTGCTTTTCAAAGCAGCTTCTTAGTACAAAAATTAAAATTTTGTACTAGGAAGTTGCTTTAAGAAGCAGAAAGAAAGCCGTCCCAAATAAAGCCAAAGTTTGTGACAGCTTTTTAGTTGCTTTCTAAAATAGCTTTCGAGTAGAAAAATTTCTTGAATTAGAAAATTTTATACTAACAAATTGTTTTAGGAAGCAGTATGAAAGCTGTCCCAAACGAAGTCTTAGTTGAAAGAGAAATATATGCTGGTAGTTTCATGCACAATGGTTTTTCAAGAAAATATCTTAAAGAAGGTTCCCTCACGCTAAAACATGTCTACACGATCTTCCCACAAAATTGAATACCGAATTTAAAATTTCAGCTTTAGTACCGAAGGTATTTCTTAGAAGTTGTTTTGTTTAGATTGAATACTTCTCTGAAATCAGCATGATCGACTGATATCCAGACTAAATTCCACACAACCAAACAAGAAAAAAAAACCTAAAGAGACATGAAAAAATATAATCATTAGTCTTATCCAAAGTAATTTGGGGTTTAGCTTTATGAATTCCCATTTTCCATTCATTCTTTCTTAGATACTAAAAAATTAATATATTCTTCTTCAATCATTTTGAATAATTTATGTCCATGTTACTTTAGGTAAGCCCCTTCACCTTCTTATTCCTTCAACACTAAATTCATTTAAATATTTAATGGGTTCATTTTCTATAATTTAAATTAAGTACATATTCAAATCATCTAAGCCTTTTTTAATTACCTTATTTTTAATAGATACCACTTTAATTATTCCTTAATTTAAAGGAAACTCCATGCATTTTCATTATTCATGGAGTTTATGCTAATAAAGGATTCTTTGATATGCGCAATCTTACCATTTCATGGCAAAAAATTGCTTCTATTATGCGAATCTAGGACATTGAAATTATAACAAAGGCAACTCAACCAAACATACATATCCCAAATCAAGAAAAAAATGGAGTACATCTCACCAAAACTCAGGATAAAATTGTTCAACAGAAATCTAAAGCGAAGAGTTGAACAAAACTCAAAGAACTTAACAACAATGAATCTCCCTTTTCATAACCTTTGAATTTTGAGAGAAAAGAAACTATAGTAGTAAGTTCTTTGCCCTTCTTAGTGAAAGAATGCAACAGCCAACCCTTATTTTTTCGAGCAAAAGCAAGATCCACCAGCCCCATGTTCTCCATACTCTTACCAAAATATTGTAAAAGAATAAACAAAACCCATTTTTTCTTAAATCAAAATTTTGTAACATGCTAAATGAGTAAAGTATCCTAGTTGAACATAAAAAACTAAAATGTGTACAATATGCTTGTTGAATATGTAAAACTAAAATACATCATGAGGTACAAAAAAGTAAAAGACCATCCAATAAAACAAAACACATTGAGTATGATATGCTAGTTGAATATTGAAAATTAAAATACCTCATGAGATAACAACAAAGTTAAAGACCATCTGATAAAAGAGGGCCGCGGGTGACTAATTTAAAGTATCTTCACTTTTTTTATTTTTTTTGAAAGTATCTTCCTTTAAGTCTAATAAACCTTGAAGAGTATCACTATATTTTATTCTTATTTCTGCCTCCAGTGACAAAGAAGATTTGAAGCTTGGTAAAGTATGATGCACAGACACGATAACACAGATACGAAACGACACGAACACGGGACATCAATTATTGTGATGGTGTAGGTAGGTTTACCTCTACCAAGCTAGGAATTGAAGAGTCATCCACGCCCCGTCTACACATGGATGTTAGCGCAGTTTGGTCTTGGGCTTTTATTGTGCTTGAGAGTCTCATGCCTCATTTGCAATATTGGTTTATTCGCAACAAAGCAAAGAATATGACTCTTCTTGGTTTATGGGTTTTAGATCTGTTTGATTCATTATTTTAAAGGCTTGATAGGTTGGTGGTAGTTCACTGAAGATATAAAGGATGTCTTTGGGATCAAAAGGAAATCCTACAACAACAATTGTGTCGTCCAACTTTGCTTTGACTTTGGATGCGTATTGGGTCATAGATATATTTCTTATCATTGAACATAAATAGGAGACTTAAAATGACATGGCAGCTCTCTTACAAGCAACAACAAAACTGTCTCTTACTGAATACACAAATTATATAGCTACGTAAAAACAAAATTTCAAAAAATGAAATGATTCCTATTTTACATTCAACATCATTGGATCTACAACACATAAATAGAAGACATTTTAAATTAAAAAAAAAAACATAAAAATTTGCACATATTTAACAAAGAATGCCAGCGCAAGCAATTAAATTCGAATATTTTCACAAAACAAAATATAGTTGCTTCAAGAAGCGTATAGTCGTCAGAAGCAGGAAATTACATCTAGAAGCGTACTATTAACTCAAAAAGAGTACACTTGCCTAGAGCACAATAATTCTACAAGTAAAAAAAAACACAACAAACAAAGTGCATTAAAAAGCTAGCAATTACTTCGAAAAGAGAGAAAATATGTTATACAAGAGCATCATCTATATTGATGCATCATGAAGCCTATATGAAACTGAAGTTTGATAGCATAGTGGAATGACTCGAGTTAAATAGGAAATGAAACCCAAACTTAATATAAAATAACTCATGCTTAAGATATGCTTGTCAATGGGTTGGACTCATATCAAATCAACTCTGACATGCATCCAATCCAAATAACTCTCATATTAGCCAACTCCGATTGACTCTGGTCGATCCAAACTTTATCCATGGCCCATGTTGGGTCAGGTCATCAAATCATATTTCAGGTTGACCTAAAAAAGCCGAACTCTTATAGCAAGGAAAAAGTGGATATGTTCTCAGAGCTTGCTATTATTAGAGAGATTGAGGACCGAGCAATTTTGATGATAAAGATTTTTTTGTGGTTAACAAAATTATCTCGATGTTATAAGAAAATCAACTCATAGACTCATGAAACAATAATTCACTCACCTATATACAAGTGCAAATAAACATAATATAACTATTGTGTGCATGCATATAAACAAAATCAAGCTAGCTTTACAAGAAAATTTAGCATTGGACAATTTGCAAGATTTTTCGCAGAAAATAACCAATACAATAAGTTTTCATAGCAAAATGATTAATAAACAAGACCATAGTGTGGGTTGTATACGGAAACATAATTGACAAGAGCATAAGATTAAGAAATAAAGGAGAAAGCTCTTTAAAACTAGTTCACTAAACCTATAATAATGAAGTTTCATGCATAAAAAGCTTACAATAAAGGTGTTAAGTTTAGCTATTTACCATATCCTTACTTCACTATAAGCTAGCAATTAGTATGTATACATGTGTGGCATATATATATATATTTGAGTGGCTCCTTTTAGCTTAGTGATTGTACTCTTGGAATATAATATATCCATTCAAGCATTCAATTTCGACTTGAACCAGCACAACTATACAACAACAATAGCAACAACATCAAACCTTTGTCCCACTATGTGGGGTCGGCTACATGAATCATTTTTTGCCATTGTATCCGGTTAAAAGTCAAATTCTCATTTAAATCTAATAAAGAAATATCATTTTTAATAATTTATAACCAAGTTTTTTAGGCCTACATCTACCTTTCTTAACATAGGTCGAATATAATGCCTCAACTTTCCTAACCGGGTCATCGGAAGGCCTCCGTTTAATGTGACCAAACCATTTAAGGCCACTCTCTCTAATCTTTATCTTTCATTGGAGCTACTCCAACCTTTCACATATATGCTCATTTTGTATCATATTTCTAAGGGTCAAGCCACTCATCCACCTAAGCATCCTCATCTCTGCAACACTTAACTTAGTATTATGCTTCTCTTTTAATGGCCAACATTCAACACCATAAAGCATTGCAGGTTTCACCACCATCTTATAGAATTTTTCCTTAAGTTTGAGGGGGACTTTTCTATCACACAATAAGCCTGATGCATTCCTCCACTTCAACCATCCAACTAGAATTCTGTTGATAATATTCCCATCTATTTTACCATCACTCTAAACAATAGAACCAAGATATCTAAATCGTGTACTCTTATTAATGACTTGATCGCCCCAAAGTCACAATACTCTCACTAGGTCGATTGCTACTAAAATTACATTCCATATATTCAGTTTTAGATCTACTCAAGCGAAAACCTTTAAACTCTAAGGTTGACCTCCATAATTCAAGCTTACCTTCAACTCTCTCTCTAATCATATCAACAAGAAGAATATCATCAGCAAAAGCATACACTAAGGTACATCCTCTTGCAAATGTCTAGTGAGAACATCAATGACTAAAGCAAAAAGATATGGACTTAAGGCTGATCATTGATGTAATCCAACCGAAATAGAAAAACACTTGGTCAAACCACCTTGTGTTTGAACACAAGTAATAGCTCATGCATACATATCTTTAATGATTTAAATATAAGCGTTATTAACTCATTTCTTTTCAAGAACTCTCCATAGCACTTCTCTTGATACTTTATCATATGCTTTCTCTAAATCAATAAATATCATATGTAGATCCTCCTTATTCTCTCTATATTTCTTCATCATACCTCTCAATAAATATGTCTTCCATAGTGGACCTACCCGGCATGAATCCAAATTGATTTTGAGAAACATTAGTATCACGCCGCAACCTACGCTCCATAACTCGCTCCCATAGTTTTAAAGTATGACACATTAACTTAATTCCTCTATAATTTGCACACTCCTGTACATTATCTTTATTTTTAAAAATAGGAATTCACACACTCATTCTCCACTGATCTGACATCATTTTAGTCTTCAAAACAGTATTAAAAAGTTTAGTAAGCCAATAAATTCCTTCATCACCTATGCATTTCCACATCTCTATTGAATATCATCCTGTCCAAAAGCTTTTCCACACTTTATTTTCTTCAAAGTCTCTCTAACTTCGGTTTTACTTATACACCGATAAAAACAAAAATCTTTATTTTTATTTAGGGTGATAAAGTCAATTATATTTTCACATTTTTCATTAAAAAGTTTAACAAAATATCTCATCCATCTTTGTTGAATATCATCTTCTAAGAAAATTACTTTTTGATCTTCCTCCTTAATACACTTCACTTGAACTAAATCCTTACTACTATCTCTTTGTTTGGCTAATTTATACATATATCTTTCTCCATCTTTAATATCTAATTTATTATATAAATCATTAAAAGCTAAGATATTTGCATCGCAAATAGCTTTCTTAGATTCCTTACAAGCCTCTCTATAGATTTTCCAATTATCAGAATTTTTACATTTAAATTAATTTTTATAATAAATTTTCTTATTTTTTATCTTTTCTTGCACATTTGGATTCCACCACTAACTATTTTTACTATTATGAGTTTTTTCCTTCGAAACTCCAAGCACATCTTTTGCAATATTCTTAATATCACTATCCATTTTTTCCCACATAATATTAGCATCCTCATGCATAAGACAGAATCTTAAGATTTAAAATCTTCATCTAAAAAATATTTTTGTTAATATTCTTTAGATGCCCCAATCTAATCCTAAAAAATCATTTTACTTTATTTTTTTATTTTTTGTCTCTTTATCTTAAAGTCCAAAATTAATAATTGATGTTGGGTACATAAATTTTCACTCGGAATAACTTTACAATCTTTGCAATCTAAACGATCTAATTTTCTTATAAAAAAAATAATCAATCTGTGTTTTACTATATCAATCTTTATAAGTAATAAGATGCTCATCTCTTTTCTTAAATAAGGTATTAGCTATTAAGAAATTATAAGCTAAAGAAAAATCTAATTTAGTCTTACCACCTTCATTTGTCGTTCCAAACCCACAGCCATCATGGATGCTTTTAAAATCATCTATCTCTTTACCAACATGTCCATTTAAATATCCTCCAATAAAAACTCTTTCTTCAAGAGGTATGTTTTATATTAATTCTTCTAAATCATTTCAAAATTTTAATTTTAAACTCATATTCAAACATACTTGAGGAACATAAGCACTTATAATATTAACAATCTTAGCATCAACAATAATCTTTAAAGCTATAATTCTATCTCCAATTCTATTAACTTTTATAACATTATCCTTAAAACTTTTATCTATAATCACACATAGATCATTTCTAGTACGACTGCTACCTGAAAACCATATTTTATATCCTAAACTACTAATCTCCTTAGCTTTCTCTTCAACCCATAGTTTTCTGAATGCACATAATATTTATCTTCATATGAATTATAATATATATTAATTCCATTAATTTTCCTTTAAGGGACCCTACATTCGAAGTTCTTATCCTAATTTTAGTTTCATGGACTAACTTATTTGCCCACATCCGTCCTTGATGTAAGAACCCTTGCCTGTTTAACATTGCACCCGGGCACCGTGCAGCGGACCTGGCACACTTGTCACTGTATTCAGGCCATACAGCACGTCGCTTCCAGGGGACGCCCTAGCATCAACACAATTTTTAAAGGATTCACGTCATGATTATTTGACAAGTTTTACGCTGGCTAACGACTACCTAACGCAACCCTCTATTTTTCTCATCCAGGACTTGGGACCTGACAACGACAGTGTTAACTAGCACAACTATAAATCATTTAATTTTTTTAGTATAGTTCAAGCAAAACAATAATTTAATTTTTTGAATTAAAGTTGATCGAATAAAATATACTCAAACTCAACTTGATATAGTTTGGGTTGACTGATATGTACTTAAAGCTAGAAATCTGTAAAATATTGCATTAAAAGATAGTAAATAGAAAAGATGTGGCATGTCTATGGCTATGGGTAGATGGGGAAGAGGGTTTTAGACAATTTTAGAGTGCCTACAACCACCGGTTGGGTTTTGAGGGGCAGGGGGGTAGCCAAATATCAAGGGTTTCTCATATTTGCTTTTTCTGCTTGTCTTAATTCTTAATATGATGCTTATTTATAGCCTACAAATAAATATAATAACTCACTAATAACTTAATAACAACTAACCACTAATATCCATTACATTATTTATTCCCTAAAATTCTCTAGGTGATGTGAAACATTATGCGAAGGAGCTTGTTAAGAAATTTAAGAACGATGGACAATGTGATAGGAAACACTTGGATTCACAAGTGTTCCTAGCCAAAATCAGTAAACTGCAGCAGATTTATTGCTGTCCACAGCAGGAAACAGCCCAAAAACAGAGAAAAATAGGAGTTTTACACGAGAAATCTGAGAAAAAACGACGAAAAACTCTTGTATTTTACTAGTAGATGAATAAAACAGCAAAGATACAATTGATCCTCAATTCGAGAGGAGGATCGATCTCTCCCAAATCTCTAGACGCCGCTAGAGCCCAAAGAAAACCTAAATCTAAGAGATCTCAAATTTCAGCCAACTTCAAGATACCCAAAACCTAGGAAAATCTACTATTTAATGCATACAATTCAAAAGGAATTTCCTAAACAATCCCTACAATCAATTTCCCTCCTAAAATCCATTCAAAAACCTTCCAAAAACCGTCCCGTAAGGCATGCGTCACGCGCGGCTTCCGCCTAGGCAGAAGCTTTCTCCGCCTGGACCGGCTGGACCGGTCCAGTGGACCGGTCTAACACAATGTAATCTCAATCACTAACTTATTGAAATAACAAGTAAATTCATTAAAGAACCTTAGTCTTTGACTTGCTTAGGCGAAGGAGTACAAGTAGATTAACCAAAACTCATAGGTAACCAAAGATAGTAGCAATACCAAAAGCTATTAACCAACAATCCGCAAATTAATAATGAGAGTTTTCACCTTGGGGATTAATCACTCAACTACACTAGGCTTAGCGGGAGATGATCTTCAACACACTTAATGATGCCATGAGGAGGGCCGCAACATCGATGGTCTTGAGCCACGGAAAGGTTGGCGGTGGTGGAGGAGGCACGGACGGATAGCCGATGACGGTCCACGAATAGTCTTCGAATTGCTCGTCGATGACGTCTATGAGCGTGGGAAGAATGCGATTTAAGTAGTCTTCAACCGTGTCGTCGGATCCGAACCCGACGTCGAAGAATGGAGACCGGGTGATATGGATGTCACCGTAGATATCAAACACCAATCCACTATCGATCTCCGGATCCGCCATGCATGCTTGGCGTAGGAGAATCTTTCATGAGAAGAGAGGAAGAACGTGGTGTGGAGAGAGAGAGAGCACTTGTAGTTGAAAAGGTGGGAGAGGAGGAGATGATACCGGCGGGAATCCCAAGGAGAGAGGGTGGGGTTCGGCGGGTGCAAGAAGGAGGAGGTTAGGGTTAGGGAAAAAGAGGTTTAGGAAATTATGGGGGGAGATTAATCAAAACTGAAAGTCAATTTCAGTTTTGAATAGATTAGGAGGGAAATGGCTTGATATTTGAAATTCAAATCAAGTGGAGTTAAGGCCTTAAGTGGGGAATTAATGGGGGCTCAATAGAGGGAGGAGGCCGGCGATTTCAAGAGAGAAGGAGGGATTAATTTAAAACCTGAAATTAAGTTCAGGTTTTAAAGGAATTAGGAGGGAAAAGTAATTTGAAATTGATTTCAAATTCAAATGTCATTAATGCCTTAATGGGGGCATTAAGGGGGCTCCACCATGGATGAGGCCGGCGGCTTCTAGAGGGGGGGGAATTGGATATGGGAGCAATGAAATAGCTTCCAAATTAGCACATGAGGTTTAGGAAGGATTCGGATGAATTCCGTTTGAATTTGAATTTCATCATGAAAACGGACTTAAAACTTTCATAATTTGGAAATTCCAAAATTGGAAAGTTTTTGAAATTCAAATTTTAAATTTCAAAATTAGACTTCGTAGGGAAGGGGTTGAGGGGTGAGGGGAGGTTTCCAGCGAGGTGGTCGGTAGAGGATGAGGTGGTGGTCGGCGGCGGTTTCCCAAGGGGCGGCGGCAATGGGGTTGAGGAGGGAATTCTTGTAGTGGAGGTGAAGAAAATGGAGAAAAATACGAACGCGATGATCGAGAACTAACCACGAGCCGCGAACTCTTCCATCGACTGGTGGGCCTTGCAAATTGCTCCCCTTGAGCTCTCTTCCCTCTCAAGCACTCATGCTAGAAAAGTAGAAACAAAACATAACTTTTTCATTCAAAATTCATCAGCTATTACAAGAGAAAAGACACATATATATAGGTCTCAAGCATACAAGAAGAAATAAAGACTAAACTGCTCTCAGGGCCCCAACATGACTCAACTCAACATAAGGGTACAATAGGAAGACATAAAAATAAAATGCATAAACAACTAGAAATATAAGCTCTGAATCGTGGCCATTGATCTGCAATGCTTCCGGCGATACACATGTTTGAACCTTGGATCGATGTCTTCATCACTAGGCCTTCACAACAACCATGCCCTCGAGGTACAGTAGATCACAACCAAATCAAGGGAGGAGAGGAGAGACAGAGATGTACATATCTGCAACCTGGGTTTCCAAAGGCGGATGGGTCAAGATGGTGGAAATCAAATGCACGCCTGATGAGAGGCTCAACAAGCACCATTTAAAATAAACCAAATTCTAAAAATCAACTAATAATGTCATAACAACTTAGTACCAACTAAATACTCATTATATTATTTATTCCCTAATATGGAACTTATAAAAGTGCTTATTCTCTCTAACTCTAAGTAGATCATATATACTATTAGCATTAGTGGCCCTTAGAACATGCATTCCTCATAGATTCATGGTCATTGTTAATTGGAGGGGATTCGAAGTCCCATAATTCAAGTGCTTAATAATGCAAATAGAAGTCGAATTTCTCACCAAAGCTGGGCCTTTCCATACAACTGTTGCACAAAGAAATCTAGTTGTGCATTTAAACTTTAGCCAGATTGTTCTCATAGGGAAATTGGGAAGTAATAGGATGGACCAGATAAAGATCATAGGTTCTGAAAAACAATGTAGGGAGGAATTCTTGAGAGTAGTCTGTAAAGGCTTACATGATCTGTTAAGAAATTGGGAGGAATTCTTGAGCTCTTCTTGAGCTTCTTGCTAGAGAGAGGAAGAGAGAAGGAAGGAGAGAGAGAGAGAGATGATAGATTTTAGGAGGAAAATATTCCTAAAGATTTATTTAATTTTTCCCAAATTATACACCAATCTATAATGCTATTTATAAGCATTTACAGGTGTGATGTCTAGCGAAACGACTTAACTTAAATCTGAACCAATCCTAATATGATCTTTTCCAGACAATTAAACTTATTGAAATAGAAGTGTGCAAATTAAACTTATTGAAATAAAAGTGTGCAAATTAAAAGTCAAAAAATACCTTCAAGTATATGTCTATAGCCCTGTAGAGCCCATCCTCAATCACTCTGGCATAATCTGGCAAGAGTTCAATAAGTGCCATGAATTTCTGTAGCTTCAGATATGGATCAGGGGCAATTTCAGCAAGATAACCATCAATAAGCCTCCCTACTTTAAGAACAGAACTATGACTGGGAGAGTTTAGACCTTCAGACTCATATCCACATTGTGAAGATTCATCGGAATCTTCCTCTTCAATCCTCTGCATGAAATTTGCCAATATTCGGTGCACAGTGTCAACATCAAACACAGAATCATTTTTCTGCAACGAGGGAATTAGCAGATCATCAAGTGATGCCACTTCCAACCGAAAACCAATTACCCTCTCCAATTCAAGCCTACAACTAACTGACGCATTCACTTCAATTGCAATCCTAAGCATCCCAAACAGAAACGCTAGTGGAACAGATTTGATCTTCTCAGTTGATAAGAGACCCACAAGTGCTTCCACAATGACTCTCTGCTCATCTCCAAAAGACAAGTTAGAATCCCATGCCTGTCGTCTCTCAATACCTTTCAAACAAGTGTGAGCATAGTGGATAAGTGATGCTGTAATGCTATCTGATCTAACTCCTGCTCTCCTCATAGCAGCTATTACTCTTTGATAATGATTGATGTTTAATGCTGATAGATCTTCCACCCACCAATCCTGGCAGTCCATATCCAGCTTTCCAGATCCTCCATTGCACTCTAACCGGGCTAAACCACAAACCAATTGTTCCTTACTTGCAATAGCAGCAATGGCATCTATACATTTATTTATAATACCAACCTCCTCTGCAATGGGAAGCAAGCTAGAGCAAGCACAAAGAACCTCTATTGACTTCTCAATGCTTTGCAATACTATATCATTCATGTAGGTTTCCGTTTGGGCAATAAGGTTTCCCTCTCTATAGTCTTCCGTCATTTCTAGATATTCACCTATGCATCTGAGATTGGCAACGTTGCTAGTCTGAATCTCAAAATTCATTCCATAACAGAATTTAACTGCAAGTTCAAAAGCAAAGAAGCCGCCTGGAACGTTGAAAAACTCCAATTTAGAGAGATCTGGATCCCTGGAATCCACCACCATTTTACGAATTTTCCCACTCCGTGAAACCAGAGGGAACTTCAAAGACAAGAAATCATCAAATAAGAATTAAGGACCGATTCAACTGAGAATATAAAAGATATCTACAGATAACTCACACAAACAGGAAGAAATAGCAAAGCATTTCGGTGAAGCAAGGATATGCACTCAGATTTCTGTGTTTGAAAAAAAAAATTTACAATAACATATAGAGACTAATCTAATGAAACATAAGATGATATCAAGTATCAAAGGCTCCAGGTCCGCTTTATCCCCAATTAATATGATAAATATATAAAAATCATCACTAGACACATCCTACATTCATAAGTTAACAGGGGTTTTACAGAAACCAAAACTACAACTATAAATCTAGCTAATTACTATTTCTTTTGCAAATACTTAGAGAATGAAATCCACATTGCAATAGCTTATACAATCCCTCTATCAGCCATCTTGAATGAAGAAAAAAAATTAGAAAACATAGCTTTGAGAGCAAAATAATTACACGAATATATAACTACAAGCTTGGTGATAAATGGAAGATCACAAGGTCTTTTATTTTGTGTTTAAACTGACGGAAATGAAAAGTAAATGAAATCAACACAATGTACAAGTTAACACTATGAATCTACACCAACGATTTGAGATTATTGCACCCTTGTCATTGACAGACATTCTAAGTAGACCATAAGAAACCTACCAGAACAACATAACTTCAGAGCCTAAAGTTAATTTGCTTCACAGTTCGTTGATCCTCTATCGATTCATTAGTTATTTCTAGCTCTTAACCCTATTACCCCAATTATTCAAAACTTCCAAATATTTCTCATTAACGAAATGAGAAATCCACAATAGTTCTCCATGAACAAAGGAAATGGCAGAAAATATATAACATTAACGTAATTTTTTTAACGAATTAATGGACAGGGAACGATTTGTACCTTGTGTAACAAGAACGATTGCCCATCAACAAAAATCGTGATATCTCCTGCAACATCTGAAAAGATCCTACGTCCCCAAATAATAACAAAAATCTTGTTCAGCAACGAAAAAATCGAGAATATCTCAGTCCTCTAGCAAATTTAAAAAAAAAAGTAAAATAACTCACCAAATTAATCTAAAAAACAACAACAAAACCATTTTAAGAAATCCAATTGAAGAAAAGCGAACAAAAGAAACATATCACACTTTAAATAGACTTCTAAATCCCAAAATGTAATTAACCGAAATAGTTGTAAAAAAGTAAGCAAGCAAGATCGTTCACCTCTTGCTGACTGAGTTGCAGAAGCGAGGAGAAGTGGAAGAGAGTTTTACGAAGGAAGACGGGAAGGTGTTCGCCGCCATTACCATTCTCTTCCTTTCTCGTGCTTTTACCTCAATTTGCTCTTTATCGTACTCGTTAGCAAGAAGAACACGACGGAAGTGAGCAGCAGAAGGAAGGGGTCCGCAGGTGGAGTATGTTGGGGAAAAGTGCGAAAGCTAATAATAGCCTTCGTCTTGCATGATATTTACGGGATAGCCACTGGGGTGATGGTACGTTGGTTATCAACTTCAGGCCGGTGCTTCGGACCGGTGGGCCCACGTATCGTGACTGTCGGGTGAGTTTATGGAAGTTTATGATAGGTTTTTTTTTTTTCTGGTAATTTTAATTAATACTTTATGTCTATATAAAGATAGTTCAATCAAAAATAACTTC
Source organism: Dendrobium huoshanense (assembly GCA_016618105.1). Classification (NCBI taxonomy): domain Eukaryota; kingdom Viridiplantae; phylum Streptophyta; class Magnoliopsida; order Asparagales; family Orchidaceae; genus Dendrobium; species Dendrobium huoshanense. The sequence goes on along the minus strand of CM028358.1, from coordinate 78,644,710 downwards.
AAGGATATTTAATTAAATAAAAATGTAAAAGACATATCAGATCAAATAAATGCATTAAGAGAGATAAAGTCAAATTTTTCATTATATTTCTATTTTGTAATAATAAAATATTAACTATGATAAAGATAAATTATAGGAGACTAAGGCTTCGTTTGAGACAGCTTTTTTACTGTTTGTTAAAACAATTTTTTAGTATAAAAGTTTTAATATTTGTAGTAAAAAGTTGCTTTAAGAAACAATAAGAAAGCCGTCCCAAATGAAGTCTTACAGTTTTCTTGTTGCTTTCTAAAATAATTTTTTAATACAAAATTTTTTGAATTAAAAGTTTTATGCTAAAAATAAACCTTAAAAAGCAGCAATAAAATCATCTCAAAAGAAATCTAAAATATACTCTTTCAAACCGCTACTAATAAAATCAAAATGTACGATGCCCCATCTAATTTAGCACTTAAAATATTCCATGTTTAGCCATTAAAACCCATTTTGTCATTGCAAACCAAAGTGACCCACCTCACATGCCTTAATAGTAGCAATCTAATTATCAGCATAATAAGTGATGTCTTTGCAATAATTGGTTTATTAGCACTAATCTCTAAAAACAACCTAATTACACACCAACTTTCTTAATTAAGCCTTTTTGCTGTTTTTATATTGGCTCTAGAAAATTTTTGGGCTACATATTTAATATTAATTAGCATAGACATTATAAATTCAAAGGTATTAATATTATAAAATTTAATTTAAATAATAAAGAATATTAAAAATTATTAATTATAGTAAGTATTTAGCTATGAAATCTGGGATAATTTTTTGTGATATTCAGATTTTATTTACTTATATAATTGCGGGATGATTCTTTTATTTTTTTTATTAAAATATTATTTAAATATTAAATTAAAATTTTACAATTTTTTAATTTTTTAATAAATTTATCATACATAGTAGTTGTGTCAATTCAAGTCAACGGGTCAGATTCGGGTCGAACTCGGAACTGACCTGGCACTATTCGGGTCAACCCGAACTTGACCCGTTTTTAAAACGGGTCAGGTTTCTGGACCTGAACCCGACCCGATTCTGATCTGGGTCAACCCAAACTCAACCTGATTCTGGTCTGGGTCAACCCGAACCCTACCTGATTCTGGTCCGGGTCAACCCGACCCGACACGAATGACCCGAAGTTGACCTAAAATTGCTAGTTTTTCGGGTCAAAATCGGGTCAATCTTCGATTTTCGGGTCAAAATGGGTCAATCTCAAGTTTCAGAGCCAAATGGGAGTTTTCGTGTTAATTTAGAGTCAATTTCGGGTTGATGGGTCAACCCGAACCCAACCCGATTTTTAAAAATTAACACCCTATGTAATAGCATAAATAATTGAGTTTAATAACTATTTGGATTATATTAATTATTTTTTTAGGTTTTTTCATAAATTTCTCAAAAAATGTAGCGCACTAAAGAAAACTCACTTTTAACGTGGCGGCGACACGTAAGATTCGAAATCGGTCCATTCTTTTTAGGAAATTTAAATAATTGAACTTTTTCTTTTCTTTTTTGACTAAAACTAGACCAGCGTTTGACGTTGGTTTACACAGGGTGGCAATTCCGTAGTTTTGTGTATGTACGAGGGCAGCAGTTGAGAGGGAATGAAATGATTTGACGTTGGTGGGCGCGTAACTCGACATGGAGAGTAATCATTCAACGGGAGTGGAGCTTTCTTTGCTGTCTCTTATGAACTGAGTCGAAGAATAGAAAACTATAAGTAGAAAATAAAGCATTTTCTTAGGTGTTAAATTAATTTGATTGATAGATATTTTAAATTTTTTTTCAAATTTTTAAGATTGGTTTTATTCTACTCATAAAATTTATAATTCATGGTATATTGTAATATATATATATATATATATATTAAGAAATACATGCTAATAAGCCAAATGATTCGAACCCAAACCACTAACATCCCAAATAACACGAACCCAACTTGTTAATTTACTTTGGTTTAAAAAAAATATAGCTGATTAACTATAAAATTTAACATATTTAATATAAATAAAAAGATTATACCAAAGGTTTTGAAAATCGGACCGGACCGATTGGTTCAACTAATTGAACCGTAGCCGGCCGGTTCTAAAATTTCCCAAAACCGAGATAGCACAAAACATGTATTGAACCGGTCGGCCCAGAGAAAACGACGAACCAGCGTCGGTTCTAAAAACCAATCGATTTTGTCCAAACACAACCGTAGCCATCAAATATTGGATTGAGCGGTGTCTAAGCGAAATAAAAACCTAAGAATATGATTCATTGATTATATTCCCTGTCCCCTAACCTAACCCTGTTCGTTCCCTGCTCGCTCTTGTCGCCTCTGCCCTTTGCCTCTCTGCATTCACGTGAGCATACGAAAGAAAGTATGTGAGCCATCGTTTGCAGCTATTATTGATAACCTAAATTAAGGCTGTCAATAATTGACACGACCTGAAAACCCGACTCGAACACGACCCAAAATTTTCAGGTTGGACACGACCTGTTTGAAAAACGGGTCGGGTTCAGGTTCATAAAAGTGACCCGGATGGAATTTTGGGTCGGGTCCGGGTTAACCCGGAAACTCGTTAAGTGATCCGTTTCGACCCGCAATCTTATTTCACACGGCGTGACTCGTGAATGTGTGACAGCGGGATTCATACGAGGGTTTACGCAAACGCCTTTCGTTATTCTCATTTCACGCGGCGTAAAATCGAGCTCTCCTCTTCTCCTTCGCTGCTTCGTCTAGGGTTTCTGAATATCGGTTTCTTCTCTACAGATCTCCTCAATCTGTCGACAATTTCCTCTCTTCTCTTTCTCTGGCATATTCTTGGTCCGTGGTTTCGTGGTGTTCATCGTGCATATCTGCTTTGGCTCAACAGGAACACTTACATCTCTCGCTGCTTGTATCTCTCATCTTTTTTCCTTTCTTCTCCTTTTAGAAGCATGATATATGAGCATATGAGAGATTTCTCTTGTTGTGATGCTGTTTGATCAACATATTACGAAGTTCTTTTTAGGGTTATGATTTTTTCGATTTTTTGGTGCAAACGAGCCAAGTCGAGCTCGAATTTTTTGTTTTTTTTTTTTTTTTTTTGTTCAGTTTCTGCTGATTTTTCTGTTAGGTTACTGCAGTTATGCACTTATGCATTGGAAATGAGCCAAATCTAGCTCTATGTTATCGTATTTCACTATTTCTGTTTAGTTTCTGCTGTTTTTTTTTATGTTCACTTACTGCTATTATTTCTATGCAATCGAGCCATGTTCAGCTCTATGTTCTGGTATTTCTGTGCAGTTTCTGCTATTATTTCAGTGCAAACGAGCCAGGACGAGCTCTATGGTCTTTTATTTCTATGTTGTTTCTGCTGTTATTTCTGTGCAGTTTCTACTGGTATTTCTGTGCAGTTTCTACTGTTATTTCTATGAAGTTTCTACTGTTATTCTAGTCAGTTTCTATTGTTATTTCTGTGCAGTTTCTACTATTATTTTTGTGCAGTTTCTGCTGTTATTTTTATGCAAACAAGCCAGGTCGAGCTCTATGTTCTGGTATTTCTGTGCAGGTTTTACTGTTATTTATGTGCAGTTTCTACTGTTATTTCTATGTAGTTACTGCTATTTTTTTTGTTCAGTTACTGCTCCTAGTTGACACCCATAGACTCATAGTTATTATGATGAGTTGTTGTTCAAAAACACAGTAAGCATTGGCAGTTATTTGGTCGTTATTAGTTATTACTAAGTATTTGGAGTAACAAGCCTTCAACCCATTAAGTATTGAAGTCATACTTCTTTTTAGTGTAGGATGGTTGGCTTGGGCAATTATTTGGCCGTTATATAGTCTCAATGTGTTATGTGTACTTTTTTGAAAAAGAAATTTAACAAATAGCATTATGAAGCTGTAATATTTTCTAATTTATGCTATGGACTGATTATACGGAGAGCATGGTGATTTTTCATCCAACTTACAGTTTTTATTTTTGTTTAAGATCTCATTGTGCTAATTTATTTTTTAATACATGCATTATTGCAGCATTGAAAGACCCCGAAATTGATGCAATAACTGATGATATCCTAAATTTAGATGTGAACAACATTGAAGGAGATGTTGGTGACAGCTCAGTTGTTGGATGAAATTTATTTGCTGTCTAATTTTTCTTTAAGTTGATGTAATGAACTATTTTTATTCCTGGTTTGCTGGGATGGTTGGTTGGGATGCTATTTTGGTTGCCTATTTTTACATTTATGATGCTATTGATGGTTTAGCTGGGATGGTTGCCTATTTTTACATTTATGATGCTATTGCCTCATTGCTGGGATGGTTTGTTAAACAGAAAAAATAGTAGAAACTGCACAGAAATAACATAACAGAAATAAATTTAGTGGTTTTTCTAGAATGTTGGTTGGGTAGCTGGGTTTGCTATTTTGGTTTTTCTGTGCAGATGTTTTGAAATGCTAGGTTGGTTGTCTTTAAACATTTAGGGTGTTGAGTTTGTTGTGTTTAGGGTGTTGTAGCTTTGGTGGCTAGGTATCTGGCTTACTTTGATTGATGGGCTTGTTGTGTTGTTGCTGGGTGCTTCAAGAAACCAATGATGTTATTTGTTGTTGATGTGTTGTTGCTGGGTTGACAGGGTTGGGTTGTTGATGATTGGTTGTGTTATTGCTGGTTTGCTGGGTTGGTTGCTGTCTTAGCTTTTCTGGACATATGTGTTTAAATGCTGGGTTGATTATTGTCTTGTTTATTTCTGGGCAGACGTCTTGGGTAGCTGAGTTTGCTGTGTTTAGGGTGTTGTTGCTTTGGTTGAAGGATAGCTGGGTTACTTTGGTTGATGGGTTTGCTATGTTGTTGTTGGGTGCTTCAAGAAATCCAAGGATGTTGGTTGGCTGTGTTGTTGCTGGGTTGACAGGGTTGTTGCTGGGTGCTTGAAGAAGCCCAGGGATGTTATTTGTTGTTGTTGTGTTGTTGTTGGGTTGACAGGGTTGGGTTATTGATGGTTGGTTGTGCTATTGCTGGTTTGCTGGGTTGGTTGTTGTCTTGGTTTTTCTGGGCAAATGTGTTGGTTTGCTAGTTTGATTGTTGTCTTGTTTATTTCTGAGCAGATGTCTTGGGTAGCTGAGTTTGCTGTGTTTAGGGTGTTGTTGCTTTGATTGAAGGTTAGCTGGGTTACTTTGGTTACTGGGTGTAATATCACAATCTGCTCCAGGATCGTCCAGGACGATCTGGATCGTCCTGGGACGATCAGTAGTAAATCAGTTCCAGAATTTGCCCAGTTTTGCTCCAGGTGATTTTCTGTAGGTATCGTCCAGGCCGATCGGGGATATCGGCCAGGCCGATTGACACTGTTCATAAGGATCGGCCTGATCATCGCCCTGGAGTATCGGCCAGGCGATGTTGGTTTGGTCTGATCGTCCAGGACGATCGGGACGATCGGCCAGGCCGATATGTGTATGATTTAAGGGAAATCAGACGATTTGAAAAGAGAGAAAAATTAAAAATAAAAATATCTGATTTCAGCTCTGAGGAGAGAGAAAAAGAAGCTTTTGGAAAAGTTGATTTCGGGGAGACGCGGAGCCGTTTTCGATCGAAGTGACTGTTGAGGAATTTGCTGTGCACGAGGTAAGGCACATTCCGTCTTTCTCAATTTTCAGTTCCGTCGCGGTTGGCGGTATTTTCTGTCCGGATTTCATTTTCGTTACGGTTTTTCGTCCGTATCTTTCGATTGGTTCAGTTTTTACCGCGTAAGTTTCTGTATATCGTTGCCGTGCCGGGTGCACGTTTTGACTATATTTTGAAGATTTTTGTCCGAGTATTTTTGATTCGGCCATGTTTTTCGTAGACTACAATTTTCTGTGAAATTGGAAATTATCTGTGCAGTAGAATAAATGTTCTGGAATATGATTATCTATGTTCTGTGCGAATTCGGTAAATTTTCTTTGCAGGAATTTTTGTGTAAATTCTGTATACAGCCGTTGTGCTGCCCGATTTTTGGGTAATTTCTGAATTGTCCGGATTTCTTCTGAATTGAAATGCTATGTGTATAAGCTATCAAAAGGGAGTTATAAGGGGCCTGAATCCTATGAGATTCAGTTAGTGAAACGGGAAATCTGAAATGAGCTCAAATCTGAAATCTGATATCTGTTCTGTTCCGGATCCGATGAATTCTGTTCTGGTGCTATAAGCACATCTGTTTTGGTGCCGTGAGCACAAAGGGAGACATAAGGGGCCTAGATCCTATGAGATTCAGTCAGTGTCTGGGAAGGGAGGTATAAGGGGCCGGAATCCGTAGAGATTCCGTCAGTGTCAGGGCATTTAGCTATATGTATCTGTTCTGTTTTCTGTATCTGTTCTATTCTGTACGAAATTATGATTATGATATGATATGATCCGTACGATTCTGATTTCTGATTTTGACTCTGTTGATTTGTTCTGTTCTGATATGATCTGTACGACTCTGATTCTGATTTGATATCTGTCCGTATAAGTTCTGATTTCCGATTCTGTTCCGATTTCTGATCTGATTTCTGTCTGATAAGTTTGGTTTTGGTTTCTGAGAATTCAGATTGGTGGTTTGTTGCTTTGCTGAGCTGTTGAGCTCACCCTTACTTTCTGGTGGTTTTCAGGTTCTGGGAAGGGCAAGGAAGTCCAGGATTAGATTTCAGAGTCTGATCAGTATAGGTACTTTTGTACTTTTTGATTTTTGTACAGTCATGGCTTTCCTGTTCTGTCTTTCTTTCTGTTGAAAGCCATGTATTGTTCTGTAGATGATTATTTTTGAGGAAATGAAAAGATAGATGTTTTGTTCCGCTGCATTTGATGATTTTAGTAGCTCTGTTGTTCTGTGTGTGTCTGTTGAGTTAAGTATTAGGAAGATCAGTTCAGTAACCTAATCCAAAGCCAGATCCTGGATATGAAGGTCTCTCGTCGCGATCCGGCTCGGGCGGGATCCGTCCCCGTCGGGTCGGGTCATGACAAGCTTTTGTGGTATCAGAGCACTGGTTTTGGAAACTGGTTGAATTGTGAAACAGAGCTCTAGGAAGTGATCAGTGAGTCTGTCTGGGAGGTAGTTTTGGGTCGTTTGGCTTTTTATTGTGTTGTTTTTGTGTTGTTTTTGTGATAGTTTTCCTGATTTTCTGGATTTTTCTGTATGGATCAGCCAGACCCAGACATGACAGACGGTCAGAGTGACGATCAGGCAGCACCAGTGGGGAGTACAGCCCCAGTGGTCGGTGCTGACACGCTTTCTCAGTTTGCGTCACTTGTTGCTCAGATGATGAGCGAGACTCAGAGCAGAGCTTCTACTGTTAGATCTGAGGACATTGATCGACACCTGCAGTTATTTTTGAGGTTGAAGCCTCCGAGGTTTGAGGGCGCTGTTGAGCCTAGAGCAGCCGAGGAGTGGCTGAGGCGATTAGAAAAGACTTTTGACGGGATGCAGTGTCCTGCAGACAGGAAGGTTCTGTTAGCTGTTTTTCTGTTGGACGGAGAGGCTGAGCACTGGTGGGATGGCCAGCAGGCAGCCAGATTTCAGGGCAGATTGAACTCTTTGATCACTTGGGAAGAGTTCACTGAGGTGTTCAGAGACTGGTTTGTTCCCCCTTCTGCACGACAGCAGATGCATGAGAGTTTTCTGAGGCTGGTTCAGGGGAGCAAGACGGTGATGCAGTACGAGGCTGAGTTTACTGCATTAGCCAGGTACGCTCCGCAGCTGGTTAGCACTTCTGCTGAGAGGTGCTACAGGTTTCTGAGAGGCTTACGAGACACTTTGAGGCAGCCTTTGATACCATTCAGGATCACTGATTTCGCTGAGCTTGTGGAGCGAGCTCGTCTGATTGAGAATGACATGACGGCTACTCAGCAGTGGTGGACTGCGAGTAGGAAGAGGTTTGGAGGTGAGACTTCTGGCAGTGGTTCCTCTGGGAAGAGGAGATTTGTTTCTGGATCTGGATCTGGAGATTCCAGAAGGAGCGGAGGATCGTCTGGTACTGCTACCAGTACGACTAGTTCTGGATCTGTCAGTATGGCACCTGTGTGCCAGAGTTGTGGACGGCGACACCATGGCCAGTGCTACATGATAGCTGGTCTTTGTTTCAGATGTGGTCAACCGGGACATAGGATTGCAGAATGTCCACAGATGGGATTTGAGCAGCGATCTGAGGGCTTCGTCAGACCTGTTGGTTCAGCAGCAGGAAGACCGAGGACTGTTCCTCCACGCCCTGAGGGATTTACTGGTAGAGGTGGTGGTTCTAGTTCTGCACCACGGAGACCACCTACTGTTCAGAGGGAGCAGAGTAGTTATGTTGCTTCAGCTCCTGTTCCAGTTCAGCCACGAGTTTACAGTCTGAGTCAGCAGGAAGCTCGTGATGCTCCGGATGTTGTGACAGGTACGGTTTACATTTCTGATCAGCCCTGTCGTGTTTTGTTTGACTCTGGAGCGAGTCATTCTTTTCTGTCCGAGCACTGTTTTGAGATTTTACATTTGGATTCGATGGTTTTACCGGTTTCTTTGTCTGTGATTTTACCGGCTGGGAATCCTTTGATTGCTCGACAGTTTTGTTTGTGTGAGATTGAGATTTCTGGCAAGAAGTGGAAATCGAGTTTGATTCGATTGCCGATTTCTTCGTATGATGTGATTCTGGGCATGGATTGGTTGAGTCAGTATGAGGCTCAGATTGACTGTTTGAAGAAGCAAGTGAGTTTGCTTGTGGCTGGAGAGAGAGTTGTATTTCAGGGATTACGAGGTGTTCTCTCCAGTCTGATTTCTGCGTTGGAGGTGAGCAGGATGTGGAAGAAGGGATGCCCAGTATTTTTAGCTTCGGTGCGGGATTTGAACCTGGAGGTTGGTTCTGTTTCTGAGATCCCAGTGGTACGGGAGTTTGCCGATGTTTTTCCTAAGGAGTTAGTTGGTTTACCTCCGGATAGAGATGTAGAGTTCTCTATCGATGTTTTTCCGGGTACCGCTCCGATATCGAAAGCTCCGTACAGGATGGCACCGAAAGAACTTTCAGAGTTGAAAGTTCAGCTTCAGGAGTTGGTTGACCGAGGTTTTGTACGTCCTAGCGTTTCACCTTGGGGAGCACCTGTTTTGTTTGTGAAGAAGAAGGACGGTACACTCCGTATGTGTATTGATTACAGAGATTTGAACAAGGTCACGATCAAGAACAAGTATCCTTTGCCTCGGATAGATGACTTGTTTGATCAGCTTTCCGGATCTTCGGTATTTTCGAAGATTGATTTGAGATCCGGATATTATCAGGTGAAGGTAAAGGAATCTGATGTGGTGAAGACTGCTTTCAGTACTCGGTACGGGCACTACGAGTTTTTGGTTATGCCTTTTGGGGTAACCAATGCGCCAGCGATTTTCATGGATCTGATGAACCGAGTATTCAGGGAGTTCTTGGATCAGTTTGTGATCGTCTTCATCGACGATATTCTGGTATATTCTGCATCTGAGGATGATCATGCCAGACATTTGAGGATTATGTTGGAGACTCTGAGGAGGCATCAGCTATATGCCAAGTTCTCCAAGTGTGAATTCTGGCTGAAGAGTATTTCTTTTCTGGGGCATGTGATTAGCGGAGAAGGTATTTCTGTAGATCCCTAGAAGATTCAGGCGGTTGCTGATTGGCCAAGGCCGACTACGGTATTTGAGGTACGTAGTTTCTTAGGCATGGCCGGATATTATAGGAAATTTGTGAAAGGATTTTCACAGATTTCGACTCCTCTGACGAGACTGACTCAGAAGTCGGTTCCTTTTGTTTGGACACCGGAGTGTGAAGCTAGTTTTCAGAGACTGAAGGATTGTTTGACTTCAGCTCCAGTGTTAGCACTTCCGTCAGGTACGGAGGGTTTTCAAGTGTTCAGTGATGCTTCACTGAAAGGATTGGGTTGTGTTCTGATGCAAAATGGAAGGGTAATTGCTTATGCTTCGAGACAGTTGAAACCACATGAGAAGAATTACCCGACACATAATTTGGAGTTAGCTGCAGTTGTTTTTGCTTTGAAGATTTGGCGTCATTACCTGTATGGCGTCACATGTGAGATGTTTACTGATCATAAGAGCCTGAAGTATATTTTTACTCAGAAGGATCTGAATTTGAGACAGAGACGGTGGCTCGAGTTGATCAAGGACTATGACCTGACTATTCAGTATCAGCCTGGGAAGGCTAATGTGGTAGCAGATGCTTTGAGTAGGAAGTCTTCTGGATTATCAGGTATTCAGCTTACCTGTGATGACTTTCTGATTCGTGATTTGGAGAGATTGCAGTTGGAGGTGATTTCCTCCAGTGATTTGGAATTGACTCAGATGAGTATTCAGTCTTCTTTGGAAGCACGGATTCAAGAAGCCCAGAAGTCAGATTCTGATTATTCGAAGTTGATAGCTCAGATTGGATCTGGTAAGACTCCTGAACTTCGAATTTCTGATTCTGGTGCTATTTTCTGTAAGAACAGGTTGTGGGTACCTGTGTTTGGAGATTTGATGCGGGAGATTCTGTATGAATCTCATCATTCTGGCTACACTGTTCATCCAGGCAGTGGTAAGATGTACGCTGATATGAAGCTTTTGTTCTGGTGGCCTGGGATGAAGAAAGATGTAGCAGAGTTTGTGTCGAGATGCGAAGCCTGTCAGTTGGTGAAGGCAGAGCATCAGCGACCAGGTGGATTGTTGCAGTCGTTGCCTATCCCTGAGTGGAAGTGGGAGGAGGTAACAATGGATTTTGCGATGGGTTTTCCTCAATCACGACAAGGACATGATGCCATTTGGGTAGTTGTGGATCGATTGACAAAGTCAGCCCATTTTCTTCCGATCAGACAGACGGATTCAGTTGAACGCTTGGCACAGATTTATGTGAAGGAGATAGTCAGATTGCACGGTGTGCCTCGCGTGATTGTATCTGATCGAGATGGACATTTTACTTCCAGACTTTGGAAAGGCATTCAGCAAGGCTTGGGTACGAAACTGCATTTCAGTACAGCCTTTCATCCTCAGACCGATGGACAGTCTGAGAGGACTATTCAGGTATTGGAAGACCTGTTGAGACTTTGTGTTCTGGACTTTAGCGGAAGCTGGGAAGATCATATTCCGTTGATTGAGTTTGCCTATAACAACAGTTTTCAGTCCAGTATCGGTATAGCACCGTACGAGGCTCTGTATGGCAGGAAGTGCCGTACTCCTTTGACTCTGACGGAGGTCGGAGATAGGCAGGCTTTGGGGGCCACTTTTGCTGATGAAACTGCTCAGAAGATCAGTTTGATAAGAGAAAGATTGAAAGCCGCTCAAGACCGTCAGCAGAAGTATTATAATCAGAAGCACAGATTTGTTGAGTTTCAGGTTGGTGACTTTGTGTATGTCAAAGTCAGCCCGATGAAGGGTGTGAGCAGATTTGGTCAGGTAAGCAAGCTTAGTCCAAGGTATGTTGGACCGTTTGAGATTTTGGAAAGAATTGGAAAATCTGCTTATCGCCTATTGCTTTCTGATTCTATGCCTGATGTGCATAATGTGTTTCATGTATCCACTCTGAGGAAGTGGGTATCCGACTCTGGGAAGAAGTTGTCAGCTGATGAGGTTGAGATTCAGGAGAATCTGGCGTACAAGGAAGAGCCAGAGTTGATTTTGGCGTACGACGTCCGGAAGTTAAGAAATAAAGAGATTCCGATGGTTAAAGTCCAGTGGAAGCACCGGACTGCACGGGAAGCGACTTGGGAAAAGGAGTCTGACATGAGACGGTCGTACCCGTACTTGTTTTGACTGAGTTTGGATTGGATAATGTCGAGGACGACATTTTTCTGAGTTGGGGAGATTGTAATATCACAATCTGCTCCAGGATCGTCCAGGACGATCTGGATCGTCCTGGGACGATCAGTAGTAAATCAGTTCCAGAATTTGCCCAGTTTTGCTCCAGGTGATTTTCTGTAGGTATCGTCCAGGCCGATCGGGGATATCGGCCAGGCCGATTGACACTGTTCATAAGGATCGGCCTGATCATCGCCCTGGAGTATCGGGCAGGCGATGTTGGTTTGGTCTGATCGTCCAGGACGATCGGGACGATCGGCCAGGCCGATATGTGTATGATTTAAGGGAAATCAGACGATTTGAAGAGAGAGAAAAATTAAAAATAAAAATATCTGATTTCAGCTCTGAGGAGAGAGAAAAAGAAGCTTTTGGAAAAGTTGATTTCGGGGAGACGCGGAGCCGTTTTCGATCGAAGTGACTGTTGAGGAATTTGCTGTGCACGAGGTAAGGCACATTCCGTCTTTCTCAATTTTCAGTTCCGTCGCGGTTGGCGGTATTTTCTGTCCGGATTTCATTTTCGTTACGGTTTTTCGTCCGTATCTTTCGATTGGTTCAGTTTTTACCGCGTAAGTTTCTGTATATCGTTGCCGTGCCGGGTGTGCACGTTTTGACTATATTTTGAAGATTTTTGTCCGGGTATTTTTGATTCGGCGATGTTTTTCGTAGACTACAATTTTCTGTGAAATTGAAAATTATCTGTGCAGTAGAATAAATGTTCTGGAATATGATTATCTATGTTCTGTGCGAATTCGGTAAATTTTCTTTGCAGGAATTTTTGTGTAAATTCTGTATACAGCCGTTGTGCTGCCCGATTTTTGGGTAATTTCTGAATTGTCCGGATTTCTTCTGAATTGAAATGCTATGTGTATAAGCTATCAAAAGGGAGTTATAAGGGGCCTGAATCCTATGAGATTCAGTTAGTGAAACGGGAAATCTGAAATGAGCTCAAATCTGAAATCTGATATCTGTTCTGTTCCGGATCCGATGAATTCTGTTCTGGTGCTATAAGCACATCTGTTTTTGTGCCGTGAGCACAAAGGGAGACATAAGGGGCCTGGATCCTATGAGATTCAGTCAGTGTCTGGGAAGGGAGGTATAAGGGGCCGGAATCCGTAGAGATTCCGTCAGTGTCAGGGCATTTAGCTATATGTATATGTTCTGTTTTCTGTATCTGTTCTATTCTGTACGAAATTATGATTATGATATGATATGATCCGTACGATTCTGATTTCTGATTTTGACTCTGTTGATTTGTTCTGTTCTGATATGATCTGTACGACTCTGATTCTGATTTGATATCTGTCCGTATAAGTTCTGATTTCCGATTCTGTTCCGATTTCTGATCTGATTTCTGTCTGATAAGTTTGGTTTTGGTTTCTGAGAATTCAGATTGGTGGTTTGTTGCTTTGCTGAGCTGTTGAGCTCACCCTTGCTTTCTGGTGGTTTTCAGGTTCTGGGAAGGGCAAGGAAGTCCATGATTAGATTTCAGAGTCTGATCAATATAGGTACTTTTGTACTTTTTGATTTTTGTACAGTCATGGCTTTCCTGTTCTGTCTTTCTTTCTGTTGAAAGTCATGTACTGTTCTGTAGATGATTATTTTTGAGGAAATGAAAAGATAGATGTTTTGTTCCGCTGCATTTGATGATTTTAGTAGCTCTGTTGTTCTGTGTGTGTCTGTTGAGTTAAGTATTAGGAAGATCAGTTCAGTAACCTAATCCAAAGCCAGATCCTGGATATGAAGGTCTCTCGTCGCGATCCGACTCGGGCGGGATCCGTCCCCGTCGGGTCGGGTCGTGACACTGGGTTTGTTGTGTTGTTGCTGGGTGCTTCAAGAAACCCAGGGATGTTGGTTGGCTGTGTTGTTGCTTATTGGTTCCGAAAGGATTGAAAGTTGAGTAGCGATGATGAGTACCCTCCTAAACTTATTGTGAAGTCAATTGTGGAAAAAAAGTTTTTGCAACCAGGTGGCATTTGCTTTATCATCTAATCAAACATATACTATATATAAAATACAAATTGCCGCCTTGGATAACAATATCTCAATTCGTAAGTCCGCAACCGTAAAAAATTATATTGCTGACTCACATTTCATTAAATGATGAATTATTTGGAGGGTTAATCTGAGCTAATAACTCAAGCTTTCAACTAATTTATGGATTTAAAATTATATCTATATAATTGTTTATATTTTTTTCAATTAGCTTATATCTCCATGAGGGCAGCCGGGCAGGCACAAGACTTCAAGGAGTTGAAATTTTTGTAAATTGTAATTATGGTTTGAATTTTTTGTAAATTGTAATTATTTGTTTAATTTATTTTTTAGTTTAATATTTTGTATAATTTGTATATTGTAATTAACAAATTGCTTCTGATTCCTAAATAAAATTTTTATTTATGCAAATTTCTGTTTAAAATGTTCTATATAGCTGGTTTTAAATTTCTTTTTAAATTTTTTATTTATGCAATTGTCTCGGGTCAGCGGATCATTCCGGGTTGACCCGAACCCGACTGGGGTAGGGTTTGGGTCCTGAATATTGACCCGTTTTCATAATCGGGTTGGGTTCGAGTCAACCCGTTTAGCTTTGGGTCAGTTCGGGTTCGACACGAACTCGACCCGTGACCCAGTTTTGACAGCCCTAACCTAAATGCAATTTTGGTATAATTTGTTGAACTTAAGATTTTTTTTTTTCATATTTTTAGGCTTGTTTTTAGTGATGAAAGGTCAAGGCTTTTAGAAGATGGAATTAGTTGATGGGGCTTTCCCTTTGTTTGTCTTGCATGGTAGAATGCATGGAGAGAGATGATATTATTACAAATTTAACAACTTAGTTCCATATATTGATGGTTGCTTCTTTTATTACATGCATAAAGCATCTACAAGAGAAAACAAAATGAAGATTTCAAAAAAAAAAAAAAAAAAAAAAAAAAAAAAAAAAAAAAAGATGAGAAATTATGAAGAGGTATGTTACTCATTACTTTATGTTTTTAATTTTTAAAAATAATATATATTGCACTATTTTATACACTTCTTAATTGTCTATTTTGTTATATGTAATAATTCATTTTCTTTTGTTAATTTTATTTTTTAACAATTTCATATGGTACACATACTAGAGAAAGAGAACTAAAGATGGTATGCATTCCTAAACACCTAGCAAACAATAAAGCTCGATAAAAGGAATGCATTCCTCACACCCAACCCGCTGCGACGCAAGGCAATAAAGTTTGTATATATATATATATATATATATCTGCCTCATCCAACTAACTCGTTCACTTGGTTGCTAGGCCATAAAGAAATTGAAAGATGGGAAAAGAGAGATGAGAGAGAAAAGTCTTTGGATCATATTTATCAGCAATTCCTATTCTATGTTTTGTTCTTTTCATTTAAGTGGCTAATCTTATTTTTTTTCAATAATTTTGATTTCTATGAATTTTATCTCTCATAAATCTATCAAAAATACATTATCTACTAATTTTATTAGCTTTCACTATGCAAGTTTGGATATGTTATATATATATGATCTTTCTGAATAATTTGATATAATTTTATTGTATTTTAAATGAAGTACTGAATAATATCAGATACATGATATAACAACACATGATATCCTATTGATCCACGTGATTCACTAATTGAGAGTTATAAATAGCTGGAGAATGATAGATAGTTATAAGGAGTCGGGGCATCTGATTCACTTGATTCAATGGTAGTTATAAGGAGAACATATATTGGGAGTTATAAGAGCTGACTAATTGAGAGTCATAAATGCATGAATAAGATACTCTTATGAACACTCATGGAATATCTAAATATCAATACTGACACTGCTACAAACGTTGTACCAATATTGTGACTAACATTAATATTATTTTGTCATTAATGCTATTTAAAATTATTGATCATGATACTAATATTGTTATTAACATTAATATTATTGAGTCACTGATTTTATGATTAATGATATGATGGATTGAGATGTGATGAACTATAGAAAAAAATTGATATAGATAATCAATATAGATATTAATACATATATTTTTCTATATGATTTATAGCACATTATTCTCTTCTATCTTTTATTGATTTTAATTAATGACAGGGTTATATACTCATTACATGGTTTTATAAAAATACATACATATTTCTTTCTATTGTTCATTGATAAATTCTAGTTAAATGATTAAAATGAAAGACATGTAATTCTTCCAATATAGATTTTGGAGTGTGAAAGTGGGAACCGATTGCCGCAGGATAGCTGAACCACCTCATGCGGGAACTTGGAGCCGCAAGGACATCAAACCAGAATACATTAAATATCTTCTAACAAAACTGTTCATATCTCCCAACATCAAACCATAATACAGAATGCATTGCAACACTTTAATTAAGAAGTTCACTTGAATAAAGAAGATAATGAGAATTTTTGTAAGCTCGCATAAAGTAGCAATTGGCCTAAGATCCAAGCAAAACCTCTTCAAGTTTTATAATTGCTCATCAAAAAATGACTTCAGTCTATATCAAGTCTCTAAGCTTGAAGTCATGAGAAAAACAAAATTGTTATTGATGCCTAAAGCAGCATCTCTGTGCTTCAACTCAGTTAAAAGGTCATGTTTTTTTTTATCTTTCTCTTCCTTATATTTCTTACTAGTTCTGTTGATTCAACTTGTTTGGGAAGCAGGGATGAAGGATCCTTCTTCTCCTTTGCCACTACAGGTGATCCCCCAACAGCCTTTACAATGTATATCTGCAAAGCCAGTTTAAAAAGCATATATCAAAATGTGCAGAATAACAGGTTCTGTAGCAGGAGCAAGCATATTTTCATTATTTTGTCCTTTTTTTTACTCAGGTTGGACATGGAAATTATTGTTTTAGCTGAAGTCGAGAGTCTTCAATTTAAAACTTGCAGTTTCAGATTAGATTTTGGAGATTCTGAGAAACTACCAATTACACTCTTTTGAGGCTATGAAAGGAACCAATGAGGCACATAATTGCTTGATAAAATTCATATTTCTCTCAAATAAGCGCGTTAGTTGGATGCAAGTTCTTCAAATGTGGTGCAAGTATTGCTCATAAATTCCAAGGGAAAGCTTTCTCCTTAAATCTCTCTGCTGCAAGTTTTTTTGTAAAATTTAAGATTTTGAAGATCTTTAAATTATTGTTTGGAGCTAGATTTTAAGCTTTCTAATTTTACATCAAAGAGACAGTTTTGCCAAAAAGTCATTTTATATTGAATTTTGATATCTGATATATTTCTTTGTGCATCTGATCCTTATATTTGTATTATAAAACTCTATAACCAAAGATGTCCTCCATCAAGATCCAAAAAAAAAAAAAAAAGACTTGAAGCTACAAACAAAAATGAATAATACCTTAAATCTGGTTGGTTTAATCAACTTGAATACTAAAGCATCTCCATCTTCCAAATTGTGATCCACTGCAAAGCTTTTCCACCCACCACTAAGGCCAGTACGCTTCCCGATATAAATGGATTCATGCTCTTCACCCTTTTCATCTTCTAATACCATTGTCATCACATCAGGATTCAGGTGGTCTTTGCAAAACTTTGTTGGAAGACCCTAAGTGTGGCGAGGGAGAAGATGACTAATTAGTTTTTTCAACATTTGGTAATTAGTTTAAAACAAAGGATTTCTATAGTATCTAGAGAAGGCAAACTCACAAG
The DNA here is from genome assembly GCA_016618105.1 of Dendrobium huoshanense. NCBI lineage: Eukaryota > Viridiplantae > Streptophyta > Magnoliopsida > Asparagales > Orchidaceae > Dendrobium > Dendrobium huoshanense. The sequence goes on along the minus strand of CM028358.1, from coordinate 78,627,223 downwards.
CCAAAAACAACTAGACACATGCGATCGAACCATTGGTTTAACGAATGAGGGGTGATTCGATGCCATCTGACTTTGAAGCATCTCAGCTTTCTTCAGCGCCTGAACTTTTTCTTCATAAGAAGGAATTCTTCCCATATATTCTCTTCCAATGGATTCGCTCTTATAACTTCTGCAGAAGATATAAGAATTGTAAGCAGAAGAATAACAAGAATATCAACAAACAAAAATCATAATGTTATAACTATTACGTACCTCCTTCTGTGGTATGATCTAATAATATCGTGTACGTCCTGAAAGAGCTTTTAAGCACTCCATCAGTGTGCTTGACGTTTTTGTAAACACAACTTGTATGATAACAAGAAACTTAAGGCGTCGTATCAGATGAATTAAAGTTCTCATAAAATTATAAAGAAAAATGCACTCCTAAAAAAGATTTCTGAGAAAAAAACTGTACGCTTCTTCTTGCATAATTCTCAATATCAGGTTGTTAAGATTCAAAAAGAAAAGATGGAATAACTGAAGCTGGAAAAGCAAGGCTCATTGTGTTAGTTTTGTGTGGAATATGATTATGTCGGTCAATCAGTTATACTGCTATCTCAAACCTCAATTCAGTATGTCGGGCTCACTAGGGGTTGTAGGGGTTCTCCTACTCTTGGGTTTCGGTGGTTTGCACCCGAATTTTTTATTTTCCAACACAGCGCCCCGACATTGTGTACCCGAGCGTCCTGGTGCTGCATAGTTTGGTGGAAAAAGACAGAGCAAAATGTAGGGTGCTCCAAACCTAAGCGCGGCGGCCTGCTGCCAGGGGCACTGTGGCACTCAAGACCCCGGTGCGCTGCTTATAGACGGGAGACAAAGAATTGAGCGCCGCGGCGTTCCAACTTGGCGTGGCGAGGCGGACAGAGCAATTTTCTTTCTCGTTTTTCATTTAAGGATTGTGTCCCTTGGTGGTTATTGAAAAATTGTTATGCCGGTCCACCTTGGACCGGCTCAACTTGGACCGGCCCAGCCGGTCCAGGTCTACTGCAGACGGACACAGAGCCGGGCGGAAGAGAGAGGGGGCCAAGGAGTGGGGTCCACTTGCAATTCAAACTTGGGTTAAGTGCTTTTGGAGGGAGAAGGAAGGGTCTTAGAGAAGTCCTTTTGCTTTTATTTTGAATTAGATTGTATTAATAGGGAGTTAAGGGGAGATTAGGGTTTCATCTTGAATTGGAGAAGAGTTTTGGTTTCTAGGTTTTCTTGTTTGGGCTCTTGACGTTGCCGGAGATTGTTGGAGAGTGGTTCTTCCTCTCGAATCGAAGAACATTGTATCTTGCTTTGGTTTTGTTCGTCTACTAGTGGAATACAATTGTTTCTATTGTTTTCCAACGTTTTCTCCTTATTCTCTCAGTTTTTTCTACTGTTTGGTGGCTGTTTTCCATTGAAAACAGTGGAATAATTGTGTTTTGGCAAGAATCCGATAGGAATCACTTGGAATATTCAAGTGGAACCTATCAAATTGGTATCAGAGCGAAGATCCGGACGGTGGGGGGCTGTTTTCCACTGTTTCGCTGCAGATTTTTGCTTTTCGGAAGGGATCCGGAGACCATTTTTTGGTTCTCATGGCATCTAAACGTGTAGAAGTCTTGGAGACCGAAGTGGGTCAATTTAAGGCGGATCTGGGGGGAACAGAACATACGGGATGGACACGAGGGCCAGGAAGCTGAAAATGCCTGTCTTCGAAGAGGGAAATGTGGATGAGTGGATCCACAATGTGGAAAGGTACTTTGCAATGAATGGCCTTATGGAGGAGGAGAGATTGATGGCTGCTAGCATGTGCTTGGAAGGGGCGGCTTTTGCCTGGTTCAAGTACATGGATAAGTGGGATCCGGTGAGAACGTGGAGGGATTTCAAGGAGGCCATCAGAGAGAGATTCAGGGGGGGGGGGGGGGGGGGGCAGCCCATGGGAGATCTCCGAGCAGTTCTATGCCCTCACTCAGGAGGGGACAGTGGAGGAATACAGAAAGAAATTCGAGAGTCTGGTGGGCGACATAAAGGGCTTATCGAACAGCACGTTGGGGGGAAACTTTATGAAGGGGCTCAAGCCAGAAATTAGGGATGCTGTGAAGGTCATGAGACCGAGAGACCTGAGGGAGGCAATGGAGTTGGCTCAGCTGGTGGAGAACCAGAAGACCAACGCTCGAAGTTGGCGGAACCACCACTCAGGAGGTCCCACCAGGACAACTACCACTTATTTGGCTCCAAAAGGGCCAAGCCCTAGTGTCCCTAGAGAGAGTGGAAAGGAGAAGAGCGGGGTGACTAGAACTGCAGGAAGCTTCAAGAAATTGACTGAGGAGGAGATGTAGGAGAAGAGGGCCAAGGGCCTTTGTTTCATATGTGAGGAGAAGTTTGTTCCAGGGCACAGATGCAAGGATCGCGCTCTTCGGGCTCTCACCGTCTATATAGACGAGGCGCCTGAGGAGTGTGATGACTCTGATGAGGAGCAGAGTGACCCCCAGTTGGAGGTGGCCGAGGTATCCCTCAATTCTGTGATGGGATTTACTCCTAGTCATACCATGAAGGTGAAGGGGTAGATCCATGGGAGGGAGGTAGTAGTACTTATCGATAGTGGGGCAACCCACAATTTCATATCCACCCAGGTGGCGGAGGAGCTGGGGATGGAGCCTACTGAGACAGGCAGTCATGGGGTGATGATGGGGACAGAAAAGATTGAGTCTAGCGCGGGGATCTGCAAGGGGGGTGCTAGAGAGAAGAAAAATAAAGAGAGAGAGTGTGTGAGAAGAGAGATATGTACTATTTCTCCTAATTTTTAAAATAGATGTTTTGGTGTGGTGTGGCTCCGTGGTTTTTCCCAGTTTTGAGTTTTTCCACATTAAATCTTGGTGTTATTTTCTTTCAGCTGTAATTTTTTATTTATTGTTTGTTTCGTTGTGTGGTTTACCTCCCCAACCCATTGTAAAACTAGTGCTTAAATTCCTTACAAATAGTAATAATATATCAAGAAAAATTTGGCATGATTAGCACAAATCTCAAGAAAAAGTTAAATTGAAAACTTCCATAATTAAATTCAAGATCTTCTGAACTTGAATTTCAGCAAACTTATAGTCGAATTGAACGTCTTGATAAGACGAACCCAACAATACCAAAAGTGATTCAATACGATCCTAAATGTGAAATTTCTAGTGAAGTGATTTGAACATGATTAGGTCATGAAGGCCAATGCACTGAGCTAGGTAGTGCACTGAGATGCCTGAATGCAGTGTAGACTGTAGAGCTATAATTGTTTTGGTTGATTGATAATTGATCAATGATGAGTGAATGTAATCTTTAGAAGTGATTGGAGATTGGGTTGTTGATTGAAAGTGATTGAAGTCTAACTGGAAACTGGATGATTGATTGAGTGTAGCAATTGATTGATTGACTGGGTTGAGATGTTGAATTGATTGATGGATTGATTGAAGTGATTGTTGATGGATTGTAAATGGTGTGATGTGAAACAAATTATGAATTGCGTTAAAAATTTATAAAAACGTGAATTAAGCAGAGTAACAATTGTTTCACCAGATGGGATTTTAGGAATAATATTGCATGGCAATTGATTACAAAATAGAATCTTAAGAATTTAAATCAATTTCAATCATAAAAATAAACTTAAATGCTGTAAACTTTAAATCCACAACTTAACATTTAGAAAAGTCACCTTGAGTTTTCCTCACTTATGCTCTTTGGAAGGCTTTAGCAGAAAGAGAATCTCAGCAAACCTACCGATGCCACCACAAGTGATAGGATGCCTAGGGTCTTGATCCACGGAAAGTTAGTTGGAGAGGGGGGGCATTGGTAGATGTCCGGTGATTCGCCAATGTCCGGAAGGTGGATGTTCTTTGATTGAAGGTACCAAGGTGAACATAATGCGACTGACTTAATCTTCAATGGAATCGTCAACTTCCAAATTGAGATCAAAGAAAGGAGATTGAAGAATATCCACTAAACCTTACGGGTCGTAGACGAATCCGTGGTTAAGCTCGGAATCGGCCATGCACTAGCAAGAAAGTTGGTAGGGAAACTTGTCTTCTTCTTCTTCTCTTGGACTATAACTCATGAAAGAAGAAAATCCAAGGGTAAGGAAGAAGGAGAGGGGGTCGGCCAAGGGAGGGGAGGGGTTTGTGAAGTTTAGGTTTGGGGTTTGGAATATGACAAAGTAAATAAAATCTGAAGTTAATTTCATATATTAGTTAAAAGTGGAAAGGGGTTTTGAATTTTGAAATTTGGATTTCAAATCCCAAAGGTGGAACAATGGAAATAGAAAGAGAGGGGGAAAGGGTTAAGGAGTCGGCGGCATACAAGGGAGAAAGAGAGGGAATTGTGAGGGAATTTAAAGTTTCCTAATTCCTTAATCCAATTTAGGAAAAGAATAAAGAAATCAAATCTAATTTAAAATTAAATTAGACGTAATTTTAGTAACTTTCCTAATTTATCATAGTTAATTTAGGAAAGTATTTGAAGTTTAAATTTGAATTTCAAATTGAATTAAAACCTGTCCCAAATCATTTTGGCTAATTTAGGCATGTAATAATGATGATTGAAATCATCATTAAGAGGGGCAATGAAGTGTGGCCGGCAGCTATGAGTGGGATGGAGAGATGTGGACGGGTTTGTGGGCTATGCTGGCTTCTACGGGTGGGAGAGGAGTTAGGGGCCGGCCGGCGGTTTGGTGGGGAAAGAGGGTTGCCGACAGTTTGTAGCAAAGGAAGGAGTCAAACCACGAGCCGGGGAGACTTCCGACGACTGGTGGGTGTTGCTCTATGATGCACCGACACTTCTCCTCAAAGAGGCGTGCAGTGTCCGACACCGTATTTGACACAACACTCGTCCGACATTCCTCCGACACGTGTCGGACACTCCGAAAATGTGTCTGATTTAAAAATATTAAATATAAATTGGACACGCGTGTCTTAAATATTTTGTGAAAATTTTAAATATAATTTTTTGTATTTTGCAGGAATTAAACTAAATTTCTTATTTCATATCCACAACACCAAATCAACGTCCGCACTTAATACCCAATCATCGAATATTCTCATTTTCATTTATTTTTTGCAGTGAAGGTATTTTCATCTCCTCTCTCAGTGACTGATAAATGACATCGACGCCCGACTCTCGATATCCTAATACAAATCATTTTAAACACAAATTATAGTTAAATAACTTATTATTTTCAAATTATTTTTAAAATTATACTTATTTAAATATAAAAACTATAATACCGTGTCCAACCCATGTCTGTGTCATATATTTTCAATAACTTACGGGTCCTGTGTCCTTATCCGTGTCGCCGTGTCCGTGTCTGTGCATCATAGGTGTTGCTTTGCCCACACCATGGGACTTCACCACTCAAGAACTAACAAGCTCTCAAGAAAACTAAGAATTTTTTTATTAATCAAGCATTAACCCTAATACAAGACTAAGGGTCATATATATAGGCCACAAAGAGAAAATAAAATAAGCGAATGAAATGCCCTTAGGACTACAACTCAAAACAAAACATAAGGGTACAATCGTCCAACATAAAATAAAATAAGCTAATACATGAAATAAATCAAAAATACATGCTCCTAATCATATCCGTCGATCTCCGATGCTTCCGGTGATAAATGTTCCGGAATCTCCTGCTGATGTCCTTATCATGGATCATGGTGTTTGAAGCTTTTTTGACTAAATGATTGAATAATTGTAGATTGGATGGTGGTAGATCTGGTGATTGAAATTTGATTGATTGCTTGAGGTGCAGGCTAGTTGATTGATTACTTGAATTTTGAAGGTATGTAGGTTGAAAAATTGATAGTTGGATGATTGTAAACCATCAAATTGATCAACAAGAATCTGTGTAATTCAGAATGATGACCTCATACAAAAATGAAGTCAACAGACGCATGTGCTTTTGCTTTTACTTGTAGGTTATTGTGCCCCAGATCTTATAAACTTTATCATGTATTCTAAGAGAATGATCGAGATTAAAAGATTGTCAACTTATAAACCTTATCAACTCCGTCTGCTTGCTTATATAGTGTCAAGTATGTGGAAATATGAATGTGGCATTTGCATTCATTCTAATAATTGGACATTATTAGATGATAGACAACGTCAATTCCACCTCCTATATGTAGATGATAGGGTCTTAGACATTACTAGATTATAGACAATGTCAATTCTACCACCATATGAAAGGATTGGGTCTTAAACTTGGAACCTAGTTCTCTTTTAAAATGAATTTTCAATAGAATATCTATTAAAATAAGTGTAGTAGTTTTTCTTTTTCGATGCAACTACATGATTGTCAATGTGCCTCACCTCAATTTGAGTTGGATTTTGCCTTGCATAATGTGCCTGCTATTAGGGCCGCAAACGAACCGAGCCGAGCCGAGCCGAGTATATGAGTGTTCATGTTTGTTCATTTAATATCATCTTGTTTAAGTTTGGTTCATGTTTGTTCGAGCTTTATTATTTGTGTTCATGTTTGATTCATTTAAATTTATGAGTGTTCATGTTTGGTTCATGTTCGTTCATTTAGTGCTTATCGAGCTTTAAACAAACAAACATGAACGAGCTATAAACAAGCTCTACTTTTAGATGTTCATTAACTTAACAAACGAGCTTTATCGAGTTTCCTAACAAACGATTACATCGAGCATGTTCACGAACATATTTAACAATTTTTTTTAACTATCAAACAAACATGTTCATGAACATATATATGAACAAACACATTTATAATATTTATTTACTTTAAATTTTATTATTTAACAATAATTATATCATTGTATTATAATAAATATAAAATATGTATATTATTTATATTTATTAATTTTATAATCAAATATTAATTATTTTATCGAGCTTATTCACGAGTTAAAAATCAAACACGAATTGAGGTTGTTCAGGAACATCAAATGATGTTGTTCGTGAATATAAATGAGTCGAACGCATTAGTGTTCAAGTTTGTTTATTTAAGAATCAAGTATTTAAAATATTGTTCAAGTTTGTTTGTTTAGTTAATTAAACGGTCACAAACGAGCTTTAATCGAACCGTACAACGAGTAACTCGTCGAACGTTTCGTTCGCTTGCAGCCCTACCTGCTATTAATATTTGTCATAGTTGAAATTTTCAACGCCTTTATTAGGGGTTTAACTATTATTGAAAAGCTTGTGTGGCTTTTCATTCAAGCTTATATTAACGTACACAATGTGCGTAAAGTGGCAGAGTGTTTGGAAATACTTGAAGATCTTAAGTAATCCTAATAAGAGAAGCAAAAATAACGAGAAAACTCCACAAATTCAATTGAAAAGAATGGAAAAACAATAGTTTTTATTGCAATAATCAAACTAACGGAATAAAATAACAATATGCAATTGATCCTCAATTCGAGAGGAGGATCTATCTTTCCCAATCCCTAGACACTGCTAGAGCCCAAGTCACCAAACTCCAAGAACGAAATCAGTCACAATAACTTGCATAACCCTAACCCTAATCATCTCTTCCTATTTAAAGCAAACAATTAAGCAACAAATACCCAAACAACCCTCCTCTAATTCCCTCATATTCCCTTAATTATTCCCTTCCAAATCAGCCCTCAAATCATCCCATATATGCTCCCTTCAATTAGAAAATATTTCCTAATTAATTCTTTTTTATTAAGAACCTTTCTAAACAACTCTCTCTTGATTAGAAAATTTTCTAATTTCCTCGCAATTAAATTTGGTTGATCTATCACAGAGGTGCAACACCCCTGGTTTGTGGAAATATGGGGTTGGTGCAATCACCCCTCTATTGAATTTTTTTTTTAATAATAAAAAAAAAAAAGAAAAATGAACATGATCTCTTAATTCTTTATGAATGATCAAAATCATCTCCATTATATTAAAGAACCATTTTGGTCCCTCTAAGTCATTAAAAAGGAACCAAAAGAGTCCTATGATGTGATTATTTTAATTCCTCTTTAAAGAGTTGAGGGACCAAAATGGTCAATTAAAATAGTTGAGGACCATTTTGGACTTTTATAAAGAGTTAAGAGATCATTTTGATTCTTTTCTAAATAAAGAAATAAAAAAAAATCATATATATTTTTTATATATAAAATAAAATAAAAAGAGTGCACTTTTTCCTGTGAAAATGGGGGGGGGGGGGGGGGGGGGGGGGGGGGGGGGGGGGGGGGCGGGGGGCGGGGGGTGTTGTGGAGCGGCGTTTTTGGACCATTTAAATGTTAAGAATTCATCAGAACAAGCAAGTTAGCGGAATGGGCAATGGTTACAAAATAGTTGTACTAATTCAGTTTGTACTGAAGTTACATCCATCTTCAGCCATTACCATATCGAATCGGATTGTGAAAGACATATAGAACTATAGAAGTCAATAGTATAATCTCCTAGGGTGTAGAGGAAAACTGTCTAAACTCTTTAGTGGTTGAACAATAAATTTGTAATAAATGGGAATTGTCCTTCCAGGAGAGCAAAGTCCATCTCATATACAAATATGGTTTAAAAAAAGGCAGCGTGAAATGTTAACATAGATCTAAGGAACCAAAAGAAATTATTATTAGAATCTGTGATAAATACAACACCATAAGAAAGATTAGCAATAAGTTTTGATTCTTTCTTTTACTCAAACTGAAATAGCAATTACATACATCATCATAATATGAAGCAACTTGATTTCGCATCCTTGATGAGCGCCTCAACTCTGATGTCTCGGGCAATTTCTTCTCGTTGGAACTTCTATGATGTTTCTGCAAAAAATAAGGGTTTAAACGACAACCCAACATTTATAATTGATTCAAAAAACAAAGCATGGTACAATTATTAGGAATTAGAGATATTATTCTGTTTTAACAAGGGCTAGTACAATGAAAGTTGGATGAAAGTAAAAAAACAGCACATGAGCAGCACATTTGCTACTTGGAAAAGCTATGATGCAATCATGCGATGAATGAATCTGAATTAAAAAATGTGCAATAGTTTCAAGCAAAACCTAACAAATTTGCATCCAAAATAGTTCTCTTTCTACTCTTATAAGGTTGTGGTCATGGGCTCTGATACGTCATGCAAAAATTATCTTGATCGAACACGAATCTCGAGGCAAAAAGCTAGTTGGAAACTTCAAAATTTAATTTCGGGAGCATCCGAACTCCGATTTCAGCGAGCTTACAGTCAAACTGAGCGTCTCGGAAATACGAACCCAACGGCATCAAGTTCAACCCAATCCGAGCCCAAATGAGTCCAAATCAAGGGCTCAAAGTGCTGTCGGAAGGTTCAAACAGCAATTTGAGTTACCAAACAGTCTCCGATTTTGACGAGCTTATACTCGAATCGAACGGCTCGACGAAACGAATCCAACGAGCCCAAGATTGCTGAATTCCGACATCATTAAGGCCTCCAAATGTCCAACGAACGGTGCACGATCTAAGGGTTCACTATCGGGCGTCCATTCAAACCACTCCCTATTCTCCCTTGATCTCACACCTATTTACGGGCCATGCCACTCCAGAAAATCTATAAATAGAGCCCTCATTGTTCACAAAAGAGGATTTAAGCAAGAGAGAGAAGAAGAGAAGAGAAGGAAGAAGAGAAGGAAGGAGCTCCTCCTCGACAGCCGCCGGACCACCGCAGAACCTCGCCGGACCACCGCAGGAACCTCGCCGGACCACCGCAGGAACCTCGTCGGACCACCGCCGGACCACTGCCTTAAGGCTCGACGTTCAGCCCCTACGTCCTACTGAAGACCCGACGTCCTGCCGAAGACCCGACGTCCTGTTCAAGGCCCGACACTCAGTCCCTACGTCCTGTCGAAAACCCGACGTCCTGTTCAAGGCCCAACACTCGGTCCTTACATCCTGCCGAAGACTCGACGTCCTGCTCAGGGTCCGACGTTCAGTCCCTACATCCTGCCAAAGACCCAACGTCTTACTTAAGTAACTGATTGTAATCTGATCACCCTTGGAGGTGATTCAGTCCTTTGTAACTAACTCAAAGTCTAGTGGAATCGTTTTCAACTGGGCTAGGCCTCGTGGTTTTTCCCTTTTTAAGGGTTTTCCACGTAAAAAATCTTGTGTTCTCTGTGTGTTAGCTAGTTATACGTACAACGTTAAGACGCAGAATTAAATCTCTATCGCCGCGTATTTTCTAGTCCGCAACAGGCTCCACTTTCCCCACCTTGATGTTCTAAGGTTTTGTTTGGAACAACTTTTTAGTACAAAGATTTTTAATTCAAGAAATTTTTAGTAAGAAATTTTGTACTAAAAAATTATTTTAGAAAGTAGCAAAAAAAACTGTCTCAAACAAAACCTAAGAGTCCTGATTTTGCCTAATATCCACTTCCTCCTTCCCTTCAGATTTCCCAACTTTCATTGGAATATCAATATTCCAGAACATATTAACTGATTTGGTGAATGCCTCCCCTCATTGAACGAATCAATCTCTTAGATAATAATATGATTAAGCCCAAAAGTAGGTTGTTCCTTATCAACAGAGTAGGTTGAATTCAAAGGTTTCAGGCAACACTTAATAAATTTGCATCCAATAGAGTTATGCGGTATTGAACAAACCTTCTTGCATTACAATCTTGTTCCCTGTCAGCAATAGTTTTGTCCCAATCGAGAATCTTAAGACTATCTATAGCAAAGGCTCACTTGCTGCACACAACCAAAAAATAGTGAATGTGCCCTGAGTAAGGCTCTCTGTAAATGAGCTTGAAGACAAAACTCTGAAACCAATTCAATAGAGCCTCTTCAAAAAATGAAATGAAGCGAAGATTATGTGCTTACCCTACCCGTTAGGGAAGGGGGGTTATTTATAGCGCTAAAAGCAAGAATAAAGGGTGCAATGAATAGATTGACCAACTCAATTCTTAGATTCCCACCGGCCACGAACTACGAGCATTTTCACCTGCTGGCTAATCTGATGGTGGAAAATTGAGCTATATCACTTTTAAGATATGTATAGGTCCATCATACATCTATAAATGAGGGGAAAATAGATGGATGTCTTTCATTCAAAGATTAGTGCTATTGAAGATTTGAATTGGTCCACTAGATCATGATAATGACCTTAAGATTAGTGTTTAAGATGATAATATTAGATAGATAGATTAATGGAGAGACTTATGCTAACTAAATGCATTTCATTAAACTTGATCAGAAGAGTTAACACAAATCTTGATGCATATCCCTAGTACTATTTTATTGTATCAACAACAGACACATGATCCAGTTGGAAAATATTAGAAATGACATTTCTTTATTAGATTTAAATGAGAATTTGACTTTTAACAAGACACAATGGAGAAAAAAGATTCATATAACCAACCCCATATAGTGGGATAAAGATTTGATGTTGTTATTGTAATAACAACAGACCCACAAACTGCTTGCACATCATAAATGACAATTCTCGCTACAAAAACATTCCAAGGAGCTCTACTAGTATATTCTTTTGATATTCATTGAATTCCTCTCAACAATGAAGCCATCCACTCAATCCTCTCGGCCCTGCACTTGGATACCAAAACTTCCCTCTCAAACTTTCTTCTCATGCGCATAAATCCTATCAGGTGTTATATCAAAAGGTCTTCTCTAGCGAGACAATTCATTTCACGAGCTATTGAGTTTCAATGCCACTTTATACTTGACGGAATGTGCCCATACTTCAAGAGCAATAGGTGCAACCCCTATAGGGCATCCATTATACAATTATCATCATTCCTTCCCCAAAAGTTAGCGAGGTTTCAGGCACTACCACGATCTGACTAGCTCTCCATCTAACATCTACTGCATATAAATACAAAAATTGACACTTAATTTGGTTCCACCTGCCATACCCCGAGTCTAAAAGGTGATGCACATATATAATACGAGACAAGATGAAGGTATTAATCTCAACTCATGAGATAAACCTTGAAAGTTAAGATATATTAAATTTGTTTTTTGTTTAATTAAATTATTATTGATTGCCATACGAGGATACTAAACTTTTATATACCTAGTTTAATACCTTTTAGTTTTAATGGTTTTAGAGGAACAATACCTTATTTAGTATCAACAATTACTGTTTGAATGATGATTTCATATAAGTGTATTGGTTATCTTGCTCATTTAGTGATAGCAACAAAACTAGCGCTAGTTTAGATAGTGCACTAATAGTACAAGAATTTATTGATATGTTTTCTGAAGATTTACTTTGAATAGCACCTGATTGAGAGATTGACCATAAATCTAAATTAAAGCACTACAATTTCCAAAGCATTGTATTTCATTGTAATGATTGAATTCCAAGAGCTTAAGTTTTATTACATGAATTGCTTGACAAAGGATTCATCGTGCCTAGTGTTTTACATTGGAGAGCATCAATTTTTTTCATGAAGATAAAAGATGGAAACATCAAGTTGTCGATTAACTACAGAGAGTTGAATAAGATAACCATGAAAAATAAGTATCATCTATCTTACATAGATAATTTATTTGACAAGCTACAAAGTTTTCTTGTGCTTTTTATGACTAACTGTCGATTTGGTTACCACAAGTTGATGATCAAGAATGATAATGTGCTTAAGACGACTTTTTGACTTGATATGATCATCATGAATTTCTCATGATCTCAATTGGGTGGACCAATTCCCAACTACTTTTGAGGACCTTATGAATAGAGTTTTCAAATATTGTTTGAATTATTTTGTGATTGCATTTATTGATGATATGCTGATCTACTCCAAAAATGCACAATATCTAAAAGTAGCATTGAATGTTCAAGAGAGAATAAGATTTACATAAAATTCCCTAAATATGAGTTTTGACTTCGAGAGGCGGAGAGGTAGCTTTCCTTGGACACATTATCAGTGGAACTAAAATTTTTGTTGATCCAACTTAGGCCAAGGAAATATTGGATTGGTCGAGACCAAGAAACTTTATTGAGATTAGTTTCTCAGTCTAGCTAGCAATTATATCATATTCACTAAAGGTTTTTTTAGTATAACTACACCTTGGACTAGATTGACTCAAAAGTCTATTAATTTTGTGTAGTTTGATTTTAGAAAACATTTTTTTTAGAAGCACGAGAATTGCTTAGTATTAGGTCATATTTTCATCATTCATTCAGACACTAATGATACTTCATATCAAGATTTAGGTTGTGTTCTAATACAACACAGTAGAGTCGTAGCTTATGCTTCTAAACATCTTAAGGTGTATCAGAAGAATTATCCTACTCATGATTTAAAGTTGACAACAATTATTTTCACATTTAAGATCTAGAGATATTATCTTTATAGTGTTCACTATAAGATCATTATTAATCATATGAGTTTAAATAATGCTTTTACAATTGTACCTAAGAGGAGTTAAACTCGAACAATGTTGATAGAAATTTGTCCTCCACACAGCAAAAACAACAAGAACAAGATAAAACACAGCAAAAATCAGCAAGAAATATGTTTATTTAAACACAACAAATCAAAATACAAGTTGATCTACTATTCGAGAGACAGATCGACTCTCCACAAACCCTAAACACCGCTAGGAACAACTCCAAAGAGAACTACAGCAAACACACATAACATGATAAAATAAACCAACCCTATTAACCCTTATATAAATCTTCCCACTTCCCTACTTATTTTGAATTCAAATCAGCCCAAATCCCTTAATAAATACCCCTTACATCTTTCCCAAAGAGCTCCCCCTAAAACCTCTTCTCCTATAGGTGATAAAGGAAGACTTGGGCCCCACAGGAGAGCTGAAAGATTCTTGTTCTGCTAAAAAGTTTTTGGGCCCCACATCAAATGCAATGGATTGAGTTGATAAATAGCTTTGATTTACAGATTCAATATCACAGTCAAATCTAGTATGGTTGCATATGTATTGAGTATGAAAATTTTAACGTATCCAACTTGGATGATTACATAAGAGCAATAGTCAATACTTGAGATGGAGCAAATTGAACTTGAAATAGTACCTCTGTGAAACTATCATGATGAAGAGGAGAGCAGGTTAAAAATGGATTGATCCAAAAGAATACACTGAGATTTAAAGATCGAGTATGTATTATTAATCATGCAAGACTCAGGCCAGAGATAGTCTAAGAAGCGCACACCACTCTATATCATGTTCATCCAAAGAGTACTAAAAGGTACCAAGATCTTAAGTAGTTTTTCTAGTGTTTCAGCATGAAGAATTATAATACAGATTTTGTAGCCAAATGCTTGACTTATGAAATAGTCAAGACTGAACGTCAAAGACCGTGTGGACTAATGCAACATCTTTTTACTTTGGAATGGAAGCGAGAGGAGATTACAATGGATTTCGTGTTTGGCTTACCTAGATTTAAACAAGACCATAATGCAATTTAGGTAATGATTAATAAACTCAAAAAAATTGCTCATTCCTACCAATCAAGTAAAATTATTCGATGAATGAGCTCGGATCCCATTCTCATAATTATTCATCATAGGCATATAAAAATAACATAATTGAAAAATGTGAAATAAACTAGAACAACTAAAATAAGCATGCTCATCAATTTTCTTGACATTTCCATCGAGTGTAAACATGTAAATCTCCATTAAGCAATTTTTCCAACCTTGTCAAATATCATACACTTAAAGTCCACTCAACCACATGAGCTTCCATGAGATTCACCCCATCTTCAACCTTGCTTTGAACCACTGACTCTAATAACATTTGTTGAGGAGTATAAATTAAGGAGAGGGGGGGAGGCGGGAAGCTACTTTTATGCATGGATTACCAATGATCAAACTAGTTTCCAACCCAAAAGCTTAGGCCTATGGGTGACTACTTGATATTTTACCACTAACATATTTTTCAACCGACTAATATATTATTAAACTTAATACTATTACACTACTTAATATTGGGTTTAATCAAGAAGAATTAAAATGCTTTGTTCTCTATTGTATTAACAAAATCACAAGCTCAACCAAATCAACAAGTTCCATAAGGTCATGAACATTGGCGGAGCTTGTTGGTTTATGGGGATAGTGTTTTTGAAGGTTACAATATTGACTAGAAAATCATTGAAGATGCCTAAATCATAATGAGGAAAAACAAGTGCAGAGCTTGATCTAGCAGGAGTCTTAAGTACTCAAACTTAGGAAACAATTATCTAAAAATTTCAATTGATTTATTGATGTACCTGATAGGAAGTAGATGCAATTTCCACCAAATCAGTGAACTGCAAGAAGAATTTGGGAAAAAGAACACACCACAAAATTTTTTATTGCAATAAATATGAAAGAAAATAGCAAGATATTGTTGGATCTTCAATTGGAGAGGAAGATCTAGCTCTCCCAATTCTATAGACGGCGGGCAAGAGCCCTTACTACCTAAGAAACCCTAAATTCAGGCCAAACATAACATAACCCTCACCTTGGGAAAAAACCTAATCAATGTCCAAAACAACCCTCCACCCCCCCTCATAACCAGCCCCCTCCTATTTGAAAATCCCCCTGGGCCCCACCCCCAAGGGGCGGGATTTCCTCCAACAGGCGAATGGGTTTCGCCCCACTAAATAATTGGCCGATCCATGAGGGACCGGCCCAACTGTGGCTGGTCCGAGAGGACCAATCTAACAATACCCTTAGTTGATGTGCCACCATATGAGACTTAATTTGGTGATTTTTTTCAGCTTCCAATGACAAATCTAGTTGCAATTCTACTTCTAGCACATTAAGAAACATAAACTGATCCCACTTTTATACCACTATCACTACCGTAGATTAACTTCATTGACTTATTTTTCCAACTACTTTGGGCTTGCATTACCAATGATCAAACTAGTTTCTAAACCAGGCCTATGGGTGCAGAGCAACTACTTGATATTTCAACACTAAAATATTTTTCAACCGTCTGATACATGATTAAACCTAATACTATTACCCACCGTAATATGGATTTGATCAAGAAGATTGAAAATGCTTTGTTCCCTAATGTATTAACAGAATCACAAGACATAAGGTCATGATCATGCGTGGAGCTTGTTAGTTTATGGGGATATTGTTTTTGAAGGTTACTACAGTGACTATAAATTTATTGAAGATGACCTAAATCTTAATGAGAAAAATTAAGAATGGTTAAGTGCTCAAACTTAGGAAACAATTATCTAAAATTTTTTATTGATTTATTTATGTACCCTTAGTTGATGTGACACCATATGAGACTTAATTTGATGACCTTTTTCAGCTTCCAGTGACGAATCTTGTTGCAATTCTACTTCTAGCACATTAAGAGACATAAATTGATCCCATTTTTCTTCCACTATCACTACCATAGGTTGACTTCATTGACTTATCTTTACAACTCCTTTGCTTAGTCTATTGATGATCCAACTTGCTTTGATATTGAAGGAACATGCTTTTTTATGTTGCTATAAGTTTAGATATTAAAAGAGCATGCTTTTTTGAACTACCTAGCGTCAAAGTTGAAAATCTGCTTGTATCCCTTCATCCTCTTTCTGTAGTTATATGACTTATACATGATCCTATCCTAATGACTTCACCAACATTGCAGCCTCCTTCAACCCTTCGGAGAAGAGCGCATAGCAACGCAAGGGAATTGATGTGCGATCTTCATTAAGTCATTAATCATTCATATGTAACAACCTAAAGTCTCAATCATTGAGATATTGTCCACTTTGTCCTAATGGCCTCACGATTTTATTTGGTTTCTGTAACTTTTTTGGAAGTAGCCCATCCTAGAAGTGATCATATACGAGCATGTTTAACTTTAAAGTTCCTAATGAAATTCTAACCATTTACACAAAAAGTCGCCTCGATGTTAAATGGTTTAGCTTCATTTTACTTAAGGTGTTTCACAATCCACCCCACTCAAATAGTTGACGTCCTTGTCAGCATCCTTAGCACGAAATCATCCATCAAGTATATAAGATTCTAAAGGTAGCTCCTACATGTTAAAGAGAGCTCCTGCCATGTAACACTCTATCCTAAGGTACAAGAAGTGACTCCCATGGTGTATAGCTCTTTATCCTGTATGATACTTAATTTTCATCTTTCGACTGATGTATTGTTCTGATACTATTTGTAACAGCCTAAACTCTCAATAATCAACATATTGTTCGTATTAGCCAAACTGTCTCACAATTTTGTCATATTAGTATAACTTTCTAGAAGGTCACCTATCCTAAGAGTATTCCTAGACAAGCATACTTAATTTGGAGTTCATAATAAAATTCCAACCATTTACACCAAAAGACACATCGATATTTAAGGTTTTAATTTTATTTTGCTTAGGCTTTTCACATCATATTAGATCATATACAGCATTAGCGCTGGGTGTTTCATCTTGTTTTGCTTAATTTCATGTATTATGACATGTTAGGCTTTTATGTATGCTTATAGGAATTTTAATATTTATGGATTCATCTCCACATCTATATAAAATGCTTAGTTTTATATCAGGAGAATGTGAGTAAAGAAAAAAAAAGCATAATTGGTCCCCTTCCTCCCCGAGGTCCATTGGGTCTCTTCCCCTCTCCTCCCGCCAGCAATGTGGCTCCTTTTTTTTACCTCTTTTGGTAAATACCAATAGTACTCCAAATTCAGGTTGGAGGGTATCCACTGCCTCCTTCCCTTTCTCCCTTACTCAGCTTTCATAAAAACATAATTGATCCCTATGTTGTTTTGCTTTTCTCTCTTAGTTCCATTTCACCATCGCAATCTTCTTCAAATATGCAATTCTATTTTAGCAATTTGGAATTTAAAATTTTAAAATAAGAAATTAGATATAAAAAAGTACCATAGCCAGAAAGCGGTGAGATATTAAATTCATGGAGTGTTCCCTTGGCCAGCTAAATGGAAGAATTGACTCATCCTATGAACTGGAAATTTCTTCAACTTATAAACAATGCAAAGCAGAACTTCCCCTTTTCATAAAATAAAACAGGAGCATATAATACGAAAAGATGAAAGGGGCATACCAATTGCTTGTATTCAGTCTTTGCAACTTCAAGAAGACATTTTGAGATCCTCGAAATTCCAAGGCCCTTTTTGACAAGGCAAGACAAGTTAGGAAGAACTTTTTTTTTTATGTATATATTATTCATGCATGGTTGATATTTTAAAATGGACTAGCACTTCCAGATCAAAGACTTGAGAACATAAAGAAATAGACTAAAAAAAAATGAAATAGAATGATTATCCAATATCTGTGTTATCTCAGTCTTCCATCAAATAGATTAATGGAAAAGTTATGACATACATTTGTTGGTACTGAGAAGAGCGATTGTATCTCAAAACAAAGCTTTCTGTAGCTAAGCAACAATGAATTAGCTGTCCATCGTAGCATAATAAGTACAGCATGGCATTATATTGTCTATTGTTTCTTTAAGATTTTAAACCGAAATACATCAATTTGAGCCAAAGCAGATAAATTCACATTATTATGATCACTAAACACAAAGTATTTTAAGAAAGAATATGCTCTTTTCAAAGACAAAAACACACTTTAAAATTAAAAAAAAAAAAAAAAAAAAATGAAAGCTAGGATGATTGAGAACATAATGTAACACTTCTGAACTGCAATTCCAACTAAAATGTAGATACCTAGTTTAGGATTCAAGTAAGAAGATAGTTCCCAATAAATAAGCAAATAAAAGTAAAATGGTGGCAGGAAAATGTTGTTCACATTCAAAATTTAATGATTCTTCGGATAGGGTATAGAATTTTGATGATTCTCCAGGACTGAACATAGACCTTATCTTCAATTTTCTTTAGGAGATCTGTGACAATAAATAAGTGTTCCTGCTGCATGTAAAAATAATTTTCCAACGATAATTTCCTGACTATCTAGTTTTCTCTGTGCCTCAGCACTGGTTGGATGTAGATCTTTCCGGCGTCGTGCAAGTGGTTGTTATCAAGCTTTGATGGAAGCAATCTTCTTGTACCAACTAGAGTCATGAATTTTTAATTTTGACGAAGTTTTTCCTTTTTCAATTTGTCGGCAATTTTAGTACTTGGTACTTGCATAATTGAATCTAGAGCCAATCTAATTTTCTTATTGTAGTTTAAATTTCAATCAAAACATGTTGTCTTTTTATGATTTTAAATTTCAATGCATAATTTTGATTAAACTATTACTAAGGTTTTGTTTGGGACGGCTTTTTTTACTATTTCTTAAAGCGACTTTCCTATACATAATTTAATTTTTGTACAAGAAAGCCACTTTAAGAAGCAGTAAAAAAGCCGTCCAAAACGAAGCCTAAATCATCATCTCCACGGATTCTACTTGTCTTCTAGCATGGATCAAAAGGAAATAAATATTTATTTTGATTTGTGATCCATGAATTGTGAGTCTTGAGTTTGTATGTTTAAATTCATTAATTATATTATTTAGTTTCTAAATCCGAAGATATCTTGTATCAATATGATATCATTTCTTTGCCTTCCTTATTTTCTTATTTATTGTCTTGACAAAAAACAAGATAACGTATCAAGCATCTTAGCAAAAGAATAAATTGATTATGTTATGTTAATGTGATTGTATTCAATACCCTCTCCTATGACGTTGTTGCATACACTAATGATGATAGCCAAAAGATGCAAATTCGCAACTAGAGAGCTTCATACCTTATAACTTTTTAATTTAAAGTCAAGACTTCCTATGACAAATGTATGGCACTATTGTTTGCCTATTGCATTAAATGTAGCAAATGTTGTAGTTAATCTTTCCCATCATTATAGAGAAGTAGGGCAAGGCTTGAGGGACTACAAGAGGTTGTCAACAAGATTGATAGGAGTTTTCTTTTACTTTAGTAAAGTGATTGTGTTGTAGAGTCTTAGGACATGAAAGAGAACATGGAGTTCGATGGTTAAAGAAAAAAGATTCAATGACATGTTTCTTTCTCCTTGTATGTTGCATAGTTTTCTCCATTAATGAAATTACATATTTACTTTCTAACTCCACAAAAAATCCATAGTACACCTTGCGTCACTCTATGTGGTCTCCTTGATAGAGCAACTCATGAATTAGGCTTTTGATATCAAAGAGCTAGGTTCAAAGAAAGCCTTTGGTGCATAGTGCGAGCAGAGAGTGTTTATAAGAAAGTAGAATCATTCTTCTCCCTAAAATAAACCTCAAGAAGGCAAGGGGAAATCATGATGTCAACCAATCAAAGAGAAACTTCTAACAACTTGGCAAATCAAGTGTCACACCTTTAACAACAGATGGCGTTAATGATGGGATGTTGAGAAAGCATATTATGCTGCGGATTTTGGAATCGAATCAAGAACTCAAGAAGGATTGTTCCTGGAGAAAAATCTCACCATCACAAGAGAAAGAAAATAGTGAGAACGCAGATAGGCAAGAAGATGACTCAAAAGTCAAAGATCTTGGGCCTTCTTTTAGTAAGAGACATCAACCCTTCAAGGTAGAGGTGAAGATTGACATCCCTACCTTGATTGAGTGATTGAAGTGGAGAAGCTTGATGCTTGGGTAAATTAGTTGTAGACCTACTTCAATCTTTATGAATATTAAACCTAAGATATCTTCTCATTTGCATATCTGAAGAAATGGAGGCTATAACTTAGCAAAAGTCATTTAAGATATGAGCATCAAGATATCTCATGGCGCCAATTCAAAGAATTGCTCTATCAAAAATGCTACCCCATGAAATGTGAAGAGGAAAGATAAAGATGGAGAAAGGGGTATAGGTTGTGCTAGCAGCACTAGAAGTGCATATTACACTATGGAGTTTGGGAGAAAACCCTTGATGATTGATGCTTCATTAGAAGATGTGTCCTTAATGATGAAACACAAGGTTGTATTAAAGCATCTACTATGAGCTCATTCTTTTACCCTTCAAAGATCTCGATCAAGTTAGCATGTTTGCTAGAAAGGTCAAGAGAAAGAACAAGACTGTAAATGACAAACCTGCTACCAAAAATATGGGCAAGGATATCAAGGATCCTAAGAAGTGTCATTAAACCAAAAGTACATCATTGATGTATCTCGTGCCCTTTTTTGTGTCAATGGCAATTGCCTTTGCATGTTGCCTCCTTGAAATCACCATTTACAATTTTGACCTTTATCATGATTTTGTCAAGACTACAAAATATATTCCCATTTTTCATCATGTGGTTGCTACAAGAACCATCAAAATACCAAGCATCTTTCTTCTCTTCAAATGTGACTTGACAAGCATAGAAGAGATTTTTATCGTCTTCTTTCTCTTCTGGAAAATTAGCTTGATGATTTTTCTCAAGTAGCAAGCACTTCTATATGTACAAATTTTTTATAATTTTGACATTGTGGTTTTCCTTTAAACCAACAATCCTTCTAAAAGTGACTTGTTCTTTTGAAAATGCCACATAGAGAATATTTGTCGCTCTTTCTTTGATTGTTTTTATCTTTAGTGCTTGCTTGTGAATTTCTCCTTTCTTTTTTTTATTTATAAGACCGTGGATTTATTTAGATTGAAAGGCATTTTCTATAGAAATTTCATTTCTCATATTCAATCTTTTCTCACATGCTTCAAGAGAGCCCATTAATTCTATTGGTGATGAGGCTTTAATATCTTTTGATTATTAAAATTGCATAAATTATTGTATCAATTTTTTTTATACAAGAAATTAGCATCTTCTCAACTATTTCCTTGTTAGAAATTATAGCTCCATAGGATCTCATTTGTTTACTATTTCTTTTTATTCTAGAGAAATAACTTTTGCAGTCCCATTATCATTCATTTTGATAATCTCAAAATCTCGTTTTAGATTATGCAGCTTGATGGCACGTACCTTCGTTTTGCAGTTCCTTAAAATTCCTATTGCAATGTATCAAATGCTTGTTTAGCAGTCGTTGCGCCCATGATTCATGAAAAGATGTCGTCTGCCATTGCTTGTTGCAAGACAAATAATGCTTGAGAATCCTTTTGTTGATTCTCTTCAAGCACCTTCTGTTTATTTGCCAAAAGACTCGTCATAGATTCAACAATATTGAAGCCTTTTTCAATAATCTTCCACAAATTTGGGGAGCGAAAATCTATTTTCATTTTGATGGACCAAAAATCATAATTTTCTCCACGGAAGATTGGAATCGGGACGATACAGCGGTTGGAAGAGTTTTCCATTGGATTTTACACAAGATTTCTACAACGCCCAATGAGTGATCGATCGAAGCTCTGATACCAAATGTTGAAAATATTTTGGAAGAAAGGTAGATAGGGGGGCAAGCAATGGGCTATAGAGATTTTGGATGTGAGAATAGAAGAACAATTTTATTATTGAACTTTGGTTAAATAATTTTCAGCTTGGCTTACAACATCATGACATTATACCGATTTATAGGTGTGAAGGCTAAATCTAGAGACTTCTATAATATAGCAATTATAAAGTCTTCTCATTTATTACAAAGATCTTAGATCATTCTACTACTCTAGAATCTTCTCTAATTATTATAAATATCCTAGATTCTTCTACTACTCTAGAATCTTCTATATTGGACAATATTTTATTATATATAGAATACTCTAGAAATGTTTAGAAATGAGCATCAAATTTTATCAAAATCTATAAAAAAAAAAAAGAGCTGCAACTTCTTATATTCAAAGAATGCCCAAGAAAGAAAGAAAGAAAGAAGTATACTAAAAAAGAACTACATGAAGAGGGCAATCAAGTGTTCTTTTTTCTCAAAATACAACAAATCTTCTTCTATATTTGTCCCTCCGAAATAGAAGTACCTCCTATTCACCATCCACTATAAGTCGATCTGTAACCATCGGCCGAGAATCATTTAGCCTCAGTCATCTCTGTGTACCACAACTTGAAGCAGAGAGCATATATTTCTACTACCAGCAGGAAAATGTGATATCATCAGTAAGATCAAACGTCGAAAATCTGATCATAAACCTTCAGAACAAAGATGCTTGAGAATGAACACAAAATGATTTCTCTGGAAATAACATTTTAGAAAGGCCTACCATCTAAGGTTTCGCTAGGACAGCTTCAGTAAACAATTGCTTGAACCTAAAAAGTTTGTACTAGAAAGTTCCAAACGACTCATATTCTGCATTTCTTTCCCCGATCAAAGCAGAAAATGAGATAATAAAACACGCATTCGACAGAACATATTTAAACCAAAGCTTGTCTCTTGGTTTTCCACAGAAATTGCTCACCTCAAGCTGCTTTTGATTTTCTTCAACTCTCCTCCTTCGAATATCCTCGTATGAGCTGATCGGAGATTCCATCTCTCTCTTCACATAGGCACAAAGCAGGAATCGACAACCGAGGAACTTCGAAAGTTCAGAGTTTTTCAAGACTGAGCAAGCGTGAATATTTGTGCCGTTGATATATTTTTAGAATTTTTTTTTAAATTGAATTTTCGTTTTGAAGGCGGCCGGCAAGTTGCTTTGGTACCCTATATTTGGAAGGATGCTA
The DNA here is from genome assembly GCA_016618105.1 of Dendrobium huoshanense. NCBI lineage: Eukaryota > Viridiplantae > Streptophyta > Magnoliopsida > Asparagales > Orchidaceae > Dendrobium > Dendrobium huoshanense. The sequence goes on along the minus strand of CM028358.1, from coordinate 78,603,780 downwards.
ATTATATACCTAAATTACTAATTATAAATTATAATGAGATTTTTTATTTAAATTAAATTAATAATATTTATTATACACAGTTTAATGGTAATTAAAATAAAATAAAACATAAAATTTTTATAACAAAATGAAGCTGCAGCTTTCTTATTATTTTATAAAGAAATATTTTAGTACAAAAATTTTAAAAAAAGTAGGAATTATTGTAAGAAAAAAAAATTCACTAAAAGCTACTTTAAAAAAGAGTAAGAAAGTTGTCCCAAATGGGACGGCATTCTTACTACTTCTTAAAGTAGTTTTTTAGTACAAAAATTTTAATTTTTATAATAAAAAACTTGTTCAAAAAATAATAATAAAGCTGTTACAAACAAAATCTAAGGTTTCGTTTGGGACGGCTTTTTTATTACTTTCTAAAACGGAGTTTTAGTACAAAAATAAAAAAATTTGTACTAAAACTCCGTTTTAGAAAGCAATAAAAAAACCGTCCCAAACGAAGCCTAAGATTGAGTCCTCTAAGCTGCTAAGACTTGTTGCCCATCTTTAAAGGAATTTCTTACAGCTTTTGAATCATTTATGATAGATAACTTTATCCTCAAATGTTCATGGAGTGCTTAGAATACCCTAACAAGTTATATTTTACATTTTATCATAAATTTAATATTCTTTCTTGTGCATTAATTATAAATCTATATACTCAAAATCATCACCTAATAATGCAATACTAATTAAATAAAAGAGTTTAAATCAACATTCATAAATACTCTTGTTGCATCATGGAATATTCGAGCCGGTAGAGAAATATATAGTTTAACTTTTTAGCATTGTATAAAGATCCAATACACAATCAAATAAGTGAGACAGTGTAGCGTTCATAAGAGAAACAATAGTTTTTACATGGAAACCCCTGAAAAGGGGGAAAAACCACAGGGTCTGACCTAGTTTGAATGAATCCACTAGTATTTGCAGTCGATTACAAATGAGGCTCTTCTTAGAGAGAAGGCCTTGACTTGATGTTACAAATGTACGTCATATATAACACATTATATGGCGGGAGTTACAATAATAAACATAGACATGTTTGTTTGGTTGGAAGGGCCATTGTAGGTGATGGAGGTCGGAAGGACTGTAGTCGGTAGGAGACAGAGGTCTGAAAGCCTATAGTTTGCAAGAGACCGGGGTCAGAAAGACTATTGTCTGGTGATGGAGGTCGGAATAACCATAGTAGGCGACGGAGTTCAGAAGGACCGTAGTCGACAGGAGACCGGGGTCAGAAAGACCGTTGTCTGGTGATGGAGGTCGGAATGACCATAGTAGGCGACGGAGGTCGAAATAACCATAGTTGGTATGAGATCGGGGTCAAAAAGATCGTTGTCTGATGATGTAGGTCGAAAGGACCATTGTAAGTAGGTGACGGAGGTCCGAATGACCATAGTCTTCAGGAGACCAGGGTCAGAAAGACCGTTGTCTGGTGATTGAGGTTGGAAGGACCATAGTCGGGAAGAGACAAAGGTCTGAAAGACCATTGTCTGATGATAGAGGTCAGAATAACCATGGTAGGCGACGGAGGTCGGAATGACCGTAGTGTGACGCCACAAGATCTAACTTGAAAGAATTATTCTTTTATTCCATTAAACCATCAACAAGCAGAGCTATCTATAGTCATTAATAAGTATTAAACAGTCTAACAAAATTTTATAATTTAAATCATCATTTTAAAACTTTACTTGTACTGAAGTAATATTTTTTAACATTTAGATAATTTACTATTCGATAAAAAATTCCACAGAATTCAAAATACCCGGTTAAAACTTTTCAGAAAATACTCAAATCGTTCAAAATCATCATTTCTATAACATACCAAAAGTTACGCGGTAAAAGTTTCGTCAATACGAAGATAGGCAAGAATTTCGGTAACGGAAACACAAAACTGAGCAGAAAAATATCAAAACACGAAAATCTTCGAAATCAAAAATAGGATTTTGATTCCTTTCTACGAGACAAACAAATCTTTCAACAGTGACGACGGACGAAAAGCGCACCGCGGCCTCCAAAACTAAGCTTTTTCCTTCCTTTTCCTTCTCTTTTTCTCTCCCCTTTCTCTCTCTTCACAATATCTCAAATCGGATATTTATAAAAAAATCAGATCGTCCCGGGACGATTTGCCCTCTGGACAAATTTCGTCCAGACGAATTCAGGTTCATACGGACGAACTCAGGTTCGTACATGCACTTCGTACGTACTAACCATACAGATTTTCACAATTTTCTTCAGTTCGTACCGTACTAAAGTTAGTTCGTACGAACAACAGCACTCAAAAAAATAAAAATCTAAGGGGTTTTACACGTAGTCAGCAGGAGACCGAGGTTAGGAAGACCGTAGTTAAAGGGCAATATTCTGGGAGAACTCTGGACATTAAGTGGTGGCCTGGTGGAGTTCAGGGCCTCAAGTAGTGGTCCGACGGAAGTCCGGGGCTCGGGTGGTATTCTAGTGGAGCATAGGGCCTCAAGTAGTAGTTTGACAAAAGTCTGAGCCTCAGGTGGTGGTCCGGCAGAAGTCCGGGCCTCAGGTGGTGTTCTGGTGGAGCACAATGCCTCAAGTGGTGGTTCGGCGAAAGTTCGAGCATTAGTTTGTGGCCAGGTGAAGCACATGGCCTCAAGCGGTGGTATGGTAGAAGTATGGGCCTCAAGTGGTGGTTTGGTAGAAGTATGGGCCTCTGGTGGTGGTCCGGTGGAGTCACAACATCAGGCGGTGGTCCAATGGAGGTGAGGGGCCTCAAGTGGTGGTCCGGCGGAGGTGAGGGCCTCCCATGGTTGTATGGTGGAGCAACGACATCAGGCGGTGGTCCGGCGGAGGTAAGGGCCTCAAGTGTTGGTCCGGCGGAGCAGAGGGCCTCAAGTGGTGGTTCGGTTGAGGTGAGGGCCTCAAATGGTGGTCTGGCAGAGCAACAACGTCAGGCGGTGGTCCGGCGGAGGTGAGGGCCTCAAGTGGTGGTCCGGAGGAGCAACGACGTCAAGCGATGGTCCGGCGGATGTAAGGGCCTCAAGTGGTGGTCTGGCAGAGCAACGACGTCAGGCGGAGGTCCGACGGCGGTGAGGGCCTCAAGTGGTGGTTCGGCGGAAGTCCGACGGTGGTCGAGGAGGAGCTTCTTCTTTCTCTTCCTTATCTTCTTTCTTCTTCTCTTCTTGCTTCGGTCCCCCCTTTTCAAGAGAAATGAGGGGTCTATTTATATATTTTTGAAGTGGCATGGCCCGTAAATAGGTAAGAGATCAATGGTAAATGGAGAGTGGTTGGATGGACGACCGATATTAAATCCCTTGATCATTTACCGTTCGTCAAGCATTTGAAGGTCTTAATGATGTTGGAATTTGGTGATCTTGGGCTCGTTGGATTTGTCTCGTCGAGCCGCTCGATTCGACTATAAGCGCGTTATGTTTGGAAATCGTTTGGTAATCCAAATTGTGGTTTGAACCCTCCAACAGCGCTTCAGACCCTTGATTTGGACCCATTTGGACTCGGATTGAGTCAAATTTGGTGTCGTTGGGTTCATATTTCTGAGACGTTCAGTTCGACTATAAGTTTGCATAAATCGGAGTTCGGATAGTCCCAATTTTAATTTCGGAAGTTTCCCACTTGATTTTGCATCGAGATTCGTGCCCGATCAAGATAATTTTTTGATGACGTATCAACTCCAAATACCTAATTTTGAAATATAGTAGTTGCATCATAAAATACTAAAAGTGAATTACAACAAATAAGAAGGTATTGGGAGAAATGAATTATTACTTCATTCACAAATAATTATTTAGACTTCATTTGGAACAACTTTTTTGTTGCTTCTTTAAGCAACTTTCTAGTACAAACATTTAATTTTATACTAAAAAACAGTTTAAAGAAGCAATAAAAAAGCCATCCCAAATGAAGCCTTTAAAATAATTACTTCATGTGAATTTTTTAAAATTTTTTGCTCAATAAGATAAACAAATTATCATCAAGAGTAAATGTAATTTACTTAAGATATGTTTGGAATAGTTTTCTCATTGCTTTGATTTATAGACTATAACCGCAATTCTATTAAGCTATTGCTTTCATGCTATTTTCAAAAAAATTTGTGGTGGGAAGATGGTTTTTACAACTAGTATTGCAAATATGTGGTAGCTTTGAGAAAACCGCTATTCAAATTTTTTTTAAAAAAGGTCACACCAACTTTTCAAAAAACTATTTTCCCAAAAATAGCTTTATAACAATCTTTACAAAATGATGCAACTATTCCAAACAGAACTTTAGATAAGACGAAATAAGCATTTCAAAATTTAGATAGAAATATTAAAAATATATTTGAACATAAATAAACCAAAAATGATTTTCAAAATAGTGCAATTATCAAATGCACTTAACTTTTATTTGGTCCGGTGAAAGGACGTAGAGCTACGTTCGGTCGGCACTGAGATCACGCCACGTAGCAGACACAAAACCACGTATTTTTGTCGATTTTGCTCGGCATTAAAGAGAAATACCATTATGTAAAGACAAATACCGAGTAATACCGAGCAACACCGAGCAATATCGAGTTTTTTCCAGAAAAACTCGGTATTACTCGGTATTTACTCGGTATTGGTCTTCACAGAGCGGTATTTCTCGTTATTGTCAAGCAATACCTAGCAATACCGAGCAAATACCGAGCAAATACCGGGTAAATCAGTGGTGACCGAACGTAGCTCTATGTCCGGTCACCAAACCTAATAATTGTTCCTTCTTGAGATAACTTTCATAATGCTTTATTTTGAAATCACAAACACAATTCTATGTGGCTACCGCTTTCTAGAAATTTCTATGATAGAAAATAATTTTTTACAATCATAATTACTAATATGAGATAACTTTATTTGTAATATGCACAAAGTTTTTAAAAAATTTACTCGGCCTACAACAGATTCAAAGTCATCTATATAAAATGTTGCAGTCATCCAAAACAAATTCTTAATTGAAAAAACTAATTATTGTTTTGCAATCTCGAAGGTCAAATTTATAAAACTAATTACCTATAAAAATGAAACTTTCCAGAAATTGTGTTATTAAAATGCAATTTACTAATTAAATGGAGCGAAGGCGCTTTAGTGACTTCACATACGAGCAAAAAAACTAGCCGTCAACGGTCGATAGATTAACAGGGCCGGTGGGCTTCACATCAAAATTACCCTTTAATTAATGGAAGAAAGCGATGGATGGAAAGTTGGAAACAAACACTATTATTTTTAATTTTTAAAAAATTCAAAAATGACAAATAATGTTGGAGATATCATTGAAGAAAAATTCTTAAACAATGTGAAAACTTAATATATGTGGATCCATCATGACTTTTGAAAAAATTATTAGGTGCGGAGTGCAGACGGGGTGAGAACCGTCTGCACAGACACATGGTACCAAGCGGTACACAGTGGTACCAAGTGGTATCGAACGGTACCGAGCGCGATTTTATACTAGTGTGCGGATGGTTCTTCCGTCCGCACTCCGTACCTAATAATTTCTCCGACTTTTGAGGCTAAGCGGTTCTTTGGTAGCACTCAGGATTTGATTTATGAATCTGGATTTTGAAAATCTTGAGTGGCCTAAATTCTGAAAACTGTTTGGTAACATTCATGATTAGTTCTATTAAATCTCATGTGACTGTTTGGCTATATAGCGAATTTAATGTGCAGACTATTCCTCTCGAGCTAATGGATTTCATAAATCCAGCAAAAAATAGGATTTCAAAAATCTGGGATTTAGCATGAAAGGCGGAATATTTCGTCTAAGGTGGCTTTCATTTGTCGAGAGATTTGGTTTTGCATTTTAGGCTGTTTGGCTGGATTTCGCTCAAATCCGCCTCAAATCCAGCCTAAATTCTGCCACCAAACAACATCTAAATATGCATTCAAATAAAGATAATTGAAATAAATATTTATTCAATTAATTACAAATTATATTTTAGAGAATTTATATAAATGCAACAATTTGCAAAATCCACATTAATACAATAAGCAAATAAAAGAACTATGTAGCTTCATGCCTTTCATTTCAAGGGGCTTATTCACAGTGCCTTTCAAATCTCTTCATGAACAATTAACAATAATCAGGACTGGAACAATAAACAAAGGAAAACAAGATTTTTCTAATTTCCAAAATAATCTTAGGCCTGAATTCAAACAAATGCGAGTCATGAAATGAGTTCATGTGGCAAAAGGCGCAATGAAGCGCTTGGAGAATAACAATGGTGGTATCTGCAAACACTATATCACATATCCAATGCTTGAAACAAGAGATCAAAGAGCTTGTTCCTCACTATCATCAAAGAACTGAGTATTTGCTACTTACCTCATCAGCAAAAACTAGTAAGTTCTCTTTTATGTAGCTCCGTCGGCACTTCTTTTTTCCTTTACGAATTCACCCAAACTTCGTTTGCAATGAGATCTTTAGACTCTACTGAACCATTTAAAGTAAACCAAATACATTTTGCGGTGAATCCAATTGGCGCAGGCCTCAAATTTGTGAACTTAATCGAAATCGGTGAACTCGAAGCCATATGATGTCGAGCTCTGGCTAGTTGATGGCAGATAAATTGGCAGCACTGTAAGTAAGAAGTCCTAGAACAGACGTAATATAGGTGTATCTGGCAGTGGATAATATAAGGCTTCTCCAACCGAACATTAAACATGCCTATGGCGCCGTTCAGTCGCCCAAGCCAAACATCAAATCTTCCGTTATTTGCTTGCAGATGAACAGTGTCACACTAATATTGTCGTCACACTGTTAACCTACACGATTTTTCAGCCTCAACCGGATTTGCCGAAGAAATGCGTGAAGGAGGAGAAAGAGGTTACCTTAGCAGAAGCTCACAAAATGGAGTTCGATTGGAGATGAATAACTGCATTTTGAGTTTCACTGCATTTTGGAGTGAAAAATGGGTTGGAGATGTCCTAAAGATGATAAATTGCTCGAGTTTTGGTAAACAAAGCCAAGCCTTTTAACATATGGCTGAACAAAAACTCAAGTAGGGATATCAAGCTCTTTGTAGCTATGAAATCCCCTAGTTCTCAGGCTCCCACTCCTGAGTCTGATCACAACAATCTTAACACCAGTGAATATAGAAGGGATAAAACCAACATATGAGATACCAGTACGATGGTGACTAAAAGCTCGATAAGCATAGTCTTGAAGGAAGGAATCAAATTGCCTTGCTAGGTTTGTAGAAGCTCTAGAAGATTGAATTGAGGTTCACTGTCCCATGCCCATAGGATTGTAATAAATGCAACGGTTAATAGATTGCAGCGAATTAACTCCATGTCTCCATCTGTATTCCGAGAAGAATGCACATGCCAGGGTTTTGCCTAATCTTAATTACAAGCGCTTCTTTAAATTGATAATAAGAATCCTAAACCTGAAAAGAGGCCAATGAGATTTTGGTCAATGAGGTGCCAGAGGAGGTGGTCGGGTGGGTGAAAGGTTTGCTGGGGCATATCTGGCGTCCGGTAAGATAGCCTTCGAACTCATTGGTTGGAAAGAATTTGTATATCTGCAAACTCCAGATGGCCTAGTTTTCGTTGTTGAGCTGTAGATTAACTATGAGCTTGAGATTGGACATCAGGAACTTTAGAGGAGCTGAGACCGTGAATTCTACCATCGATGTTGACAAGGAGGATGCTAGAGGAAGAATCTTGATCAACCATTGAGGAAAGGAAGACAGTGAAGCTCAACACTCTTATACCATGAAGAAACACCTGCAGGAGGTTAGAGAAGCAGGAAAGAAGAAGATAACATATAATATTTGTTTACTATTGCATTCATATATCTTAAGACAGCCTTTTACATAAGTGTTGTATACATATAGATGTAACATGTTAGGAGGTGAAGAAGGAATATCTGCAAGCTGTTCGTGACAGTCTTGCGAGCAAAGTTAAGAACTGTACATGGGATTTGTCTTTTCGATCACCCTGCAAATCTCTTGTCATGAGGTAATTGGAGAGTACTTCATCCTGGCCGTGAGATGGCAAAAAATATGGAATGAAGAGTGCTGTAGTAGGTGGTCCAATGTGGCTGAGTGAGTGCTTGCTATTTTTTGTTCCATGTGTGCTAATAGATTTGAGCTCAACGGGATGACTGAGCACAAAGTGACTTTGGGTGTTAACAATATAAGATGTGAAATAAAATCATACCTATTATTTAAATATAAATTAGTTATTAAAAAGCTGCTTGTACCCTTAATTGTTTTAAAATAAATACGGGCCGAAACTTTGTCCAAGCGTTTCCGCGCCCACGCGTTCCAGCGTTAATTTCGGGCCCACCGCCCTCGTCATCCCTTGCTTATTTTCTCTTAAAGTCTCACCCTCACCCATTAATAATCCATTTAAGCGATTCCTCTCTCTTTCCGTCTGCAAAATCCAATACTAACAAAATGGCCGGAGAAATCCCACCGTCACCAGCGGAGGAGATCGTCTCATCCCTCAAGCCCCACTTGTTCCGAACTTCCCCATCCTTCCGCCTCCGATCCCCGAGCCTCAATTCCCTCCGCCTCCACCGCGTTTTCGACCTCTTCGATCGCAACGGCGATGGTGAAATCACCTCCGAAGAGCTCTGCCTCGCCCTCGATTGCCTCGGCCTCGGGGTCGACCCCGCTGAACTCAGCTCCTCCATCGCATCTTACATCCCGCCCGGCCGTCTCGGGCTCGATTTCGACAACTTTAATTCAATCCACCGCGCCCTCGGCGACGCTTTCCTCGACGCAGATGGCGGCGGTGGAGAGGTGGAAGAGGAGGAGGAGATGAGAGAGGCGTTTAAGGTTTTTGACGAGGACGGCGATGGATTCATCTCAGCGAAAGAGTTGCAGGTGGTGCTTGGGAAGTTGGGCTTGGCTGAAGGACGGACCATAGACCGGGTTCAACTGATGATCGGGTCCGTGGACCGCGATCATGATGGACGGGTGGATTTCCTTGAGTTTAAGACTATGATGAAGGCTGTTGATGTGCAGAGCGCTTGATTTTAATCGTACGGTTAATGAGGCATGTCCTTTTCTTTATCTAATCTCCTATCCTACATGTTTTTTTTTCCTTTATCACTAACCGCTACTGTTGCCGGGTTGCTATCCTGGGTGAAAAATAGGGTTCTTAAGGGCAATGTTGTATTTTAATGCTTGATTATGACCGATTAAGTTTCTACTTAAATATTTGAGAGTCTTTTATCACATTGATTGTATCGTAGAAGAGTTAAAGGTGAAGTTAAGAAGATTAGACAAACCGACTTGCTTCAATTATGTTAAGAATCGATAAAACTTTCCTTTGATAAGATCAGATTGAATTTATCAGACAGTAAATTCTTGCCGTTTGGATTTTTCGATTTGCATTTTAGTCCAAAAAATCGTTCTAATTCGGGTTCAAAATACAGTTTGTGATGAATTTTAGGTCTTATGTAGCTCTTTGTTCTTCGATTTGTTATGGAGGCAAAAATTGAATGGAGATTGAGTGGAGAAATCAGCCAAGATTTATATTGAAAATTAGTTTTAAGTGAACCGATTAAGTTATGCCGATTTGGTTTCATTTTGTTTATTTTGTATGGTTGCGAGATACTTTTAGATCAAATAATTAGGGGTAAGATTAGGGTTGTGAGTTGAGGCTTCGTTTGGGATGACTTTCTTACGGCTATCTATAGTAACTTTTTAATAAAAAAAATTAAAATTTTTTATTCAAAAGATGCTTTAACAAAAACAGTAAAAAAACCGTCCCAATCGATCGAAACCCAAGTTAATGAGTAAAACCAGACTCACTTTACTTTAACTGACCACATCACATGTCATATCTAGCTAATTCGATAACAATTTGAGTGGTATATACATGCAACTCTAAATGCATATGCATCCAAGTAAAATTTGTCTCAAAAAGTTGTGCGCATGGCAATTAAATGTACATTTAAGGCACATTCTAGGCAACAAAATAGGCAAATGTTTGAGTTTAAATCGATCGAAACCCAAGTTAATGAGTAAAACCAGACTCACTTTACTTTAACTGACAACATCACATGTCATATCTAGCTAATTCGATAACAACTTGAGTGGTATATACATGCAACTCTAAATGCATATGCATCCAAGTAAAATTTGTCTCAAAAAGTTGTGCGCATGGCAATTAAATGTACATTTAAGGCACATTCTAGGCAACAAAATAGGCAAATGTTTGAGTTTATTTATTTATTAGGTCTGGTATTACAAACACCAACAGTAAGGCATAATTGCTCAAGAACTCAGGACGCAGTAGAGTTTCTACACTTGTTAATAAATGTCAGCTTCTACTACATTCAAAACAGCAACAAGAGACCTCACAAACTGGCCAGGTGAAGCTGTTACAGAAAACTCAATTCCAAGTTAGAACTGTGACTTGTCAAGGCTGTCAAAGTAAGGATGTTCCATTGCATCCTTCGCGGAAATTCTATTTGAAGGATTATACTCGAGCATTTTCTGCAAGAAGAGCAGAAAAAGAAAGTAAATGGGTGATAGATCTGAACAAAACTTTCAATTATGAATGAATGATAATGCTGGCCCCTAGTTTTAGGCTGATTTTAAGGGTGATATTCAAAATTGATGCCATTAGTTCATCTCTCTCTCTCATCGAACAAAAAATAAGGCTTCCAAAATAATAGACGAGCTGAGCTCATAGTCCTATTTGTGATTAGCTCATTAAGATCATCTCCAACCAAACTTCATACCATCGTATGCCATTCGCCATTTGCTCCATTTGAACTCCAAATCTATTAGTATCTCACTGTTCACGAAAGAGGGATTTGCCGAATAAACGCACGAAAGAGGAGAAAAACACGTCAAAGATGATTAGCTTCGTAGGAAGTGCGCAACATAAAAAGAAATGACGTTCGATTGGAGAAGAATGACGGCATTTTGAAGGTTTACTACAGTTTGGAGTGAAAAATGAGTTTTTTTGGTTGTAGAATGCCCTAAGAAAATGAACTTAAAGTATGTGTTGAAGCCTAACTTGTTTACTTAGTAATCTGATTTGAACATGAGTTTCTCATAAACATCATTGATATCTTAATCAACCTATTTACATACAACTTATAACTGTATAGGGAGCGGGTTTATGAATGCTCCTTTATTAGTTCATGGATGAATCTTGCCCAAATTTATTAGAATTTCATTCCTACTTATAATATATCAAAATACACTTCATCTTCTAATAAGATAAACCCAGAGTCATCAATTTCTCACTCGCTACTAACTTGCATAAGCAATGTGCATAACCTTTTAATCTCTTAAAAGATGATGCTTTCAATATCAGCCAACTATTTCAAAACCTTGATAGTTCTGTGCAGATTGAAGTTTAATCCAAAAACAAAAGTGAAATTACCGATAGAAGGTCGATCCCGTCAGATTCCAACATGGGGAGAGCAAGAGCAATGCTCTGTGGCTTCCACTGTGGATAGTCGTGCCAGTCTCGCAAAGAAGAGACTCCAGGCCATGTATCTTCATTAGGAGTCCCAAGAAACCTTCAAAGATAGTTACTATTGTGAGACAAGAATGGCAGAAGAAAACAGACATGGATATATGTGTGTGTGAGAAACTTTATAATGCATGATGAGTAAAAGCAGAGGTATAGTACAAGTCATTAACCCTTCGAGAGTTCAATTATCAAAACATTCCAACATAAATATTTATTGAAACAAAATGTGTCACCCAATATAATTCAACTTTCAAATCATTTATAAAATTTGACTTATACAGTTATATTACAATTGATTGTCAACCAAAATAAAAACACTCAAACTTTCCAGTCTTATGATGAACAATGACAATTTAAAAAATATGTTCTCTTATTACATAGCACTCACCCAATCTTAACGTACAAGCTGTCATCATTTATCTTTGCATTCTTTTATATAATAGGTACTAAGCACTTGATCCTAAGCCTAAATATTTGGTTATCGTTTAGTAATATTTGCTAATCATTATTGTATCTGTCTCATTCTTCATTTTTTTTACTCGTTTTAACACCTCCATCAGTAAAATTTCTCTTCAAAATACCTGAAAATATGAAGCAATTGCTGCAACTCTGAATCACCAGCGAATAAAGGTTGCCTTCTAGCCATTTCAGCTGCATTAATCACAATACTAGTTAGGTGTAGGAAGCTAACATGGACTAACGCAATTCCTTAGTGGTAAAGCAATAAAATAAAACAATGTACGATTCCAATGATAAATTGCAAGATTTGATTAAAACTGCAATAGTAAATTAGACGTTGATATTTCTTTTAACTGGTGCAACTTCTTTATTAGATAGACGAAGAAAAAAGAAGTGCTAAATCATGGCTACCCGGTACCTTATTCGACTAACAGTACTTTATGCGTATCTTACTAGATCTAGTAGAAATACAGAACATGCCCGTGGAATGGATCTAAAAACTTTGTATAAACGGGAGTTGAAATTCAGAAAAAGGACCCATGGTTATTCTTGAACTTAATAATAAATATGTCTGCAAAACAGAAAATCATCAATAAACAACACACTTCACAAACAGGAAAATTATTCTGTATGGACACCGGATGGTGTCCAGAGACCAATTAGAACGCGCCGCGTCATTTTTTTGCTCGATACTGGTGCTCAGTACCGCTGCGTAACTAGTGACGTGGCGCGTTCTGATCGATCTCCAGACCGTCTGGTGCCTGCACAAAATAATTTCTCGCACAAACAAGGAGCATAAACAAGAATGTAACCAATTTTGACTCAAACTTAATTATAGTCTTTGCAAAGACAACTAAGATCATGATCATAAAAATTGGTTTCATAAGTGTTGTTACTAACTGATCTACATAAGTAGGATGTCGCTTATAAACATGCCAACAAGAAAATACATAAATAGGCACCATAAATGAGAGATCAACCAATAAAAATTTATCCACTGACCACTGCAAAGGATTAGGCAAAAGCATGAATTATGAGAGTATAAAAATTCTTTTTTTCTAAATAAATAGTGATTAAGGCTTCGTTTGGGGCTGTTTTTTTACTGCTTGTTAAAACAGCTTTTTAATACAAAAATTTTAATTTTTGTACTAGAAAATTGCTTTAAGAAGCACGAAAAAATTTGTCGAAGCCTAAATTAAACAAAGATGACCAAGTGAGTGCAATATACAAATGTTAAAACAGATGATTTTTTCACTAATGTTTTGTTATGAAGTTAAATGTTTATATAGCAAAAGCACATCTAATAATTCTTCTACTTACCAAAAATGCACCCAACTGACCACATATCCACTCCTATTGAATAGTGAGTTGCTCCAAGCAACACTTCAGGAGCTCTATACCAAAGTGTAACAATCTAAGAAGAGAAGAAAATTAGCTATTCAGAAATAATCTATGATTCACAGCCGATGGGCTACAAACGATGCAGAAAAGGTCTTGAAAAATATATGATAATGACATAGGCTTTTATACATACATAGCTTCTTTTCTAAAAATAAGAAATATTTTAATAAAATAAACTTATAAATCCTAGTTCTCATTATATCACAAGACTACTGAAACCCAACGCGTATTCACAATGTGGCAAGAGGATCAAGAATTTCGAAATTTATAACCTTAAGGCATCCGGGATTTAATTTAAGTAGGATTTCGTTAATCCTTTAAATCAGGATTTTGAAAATCCCGAGGCTCCTAAATCCTAAAAACTGTTTGGTAACATTCATGATAAATCATATTAAATCTCATGTTATTGTTTAGCTATAAAGCGGATTTAACAAGCGGATTTTTCCTCTCGAACCAATGAAATTCGTAAATCTAGCAAAAAACAGGATTTCAGAAATCCGGGATTTAGCATGAAAAAGGCATAATTTGCCGTCTACGGCGGCTTTCTTTTGCCGTGAGATTTGGTTTTGCATTTTAAGCCGTTTAGCTGGATTTCGCTCAAATCCGGCTTAAATCCTGCCACCAAACAGCCCCTAAATAAATAAATAAACAAGATCAAATGGTATGCTCGATACAGTGCCCAGGACTAATTAAAACTTCACTGAAAGCCAATTATTAAACATACTCAATTATTCAAAGACATAACTGCAAAATATACAAAACCTCATGCGTGTAGCTCTTTAGAGGAATGGTGAATGCTCTCCCTAATCCAAGATCCGCAACCTTCAAGATGCCCTTGTCTTTGTCAACCAAGAGATTCTGAGGCTTTAAGTCCCTGTAATTATTAAAGAACTTTTACATAACAGGAACCATAACTTGTATTAAATGACTAAATATATTTCAGATATTAAATAGTAACCTGTGCAGCACTCCATGGCTGTGGCAGTGGTCAACACCCTTGCATAACTGATACAAGAAACTCTGAAGGTAGAGAAGGAACACTTGTCTCGTTAGAGTATATACGAGACCATCAAAACTTGAATTAAAGGAAATAATCATTGAGCTGCTTAAGGGTCCATTATGGATCTTTCATTCACACAATCTTCGTAAAAGCTCACAAAAAGTAAATGAAAGAAAAAGATAAAGATAAAAATTGCTCTGTTGCAGCTTCTATTTCTTAGGCGGATATAGATCCCGAAGGAGGGAGTATTCCCTACCTGAGTCACCCGAGATGGAAGCGGCCTGGGATTTGGCCCTCGCTTGTAAGTATCAATGTATTTCTTGAGGTCGGTGTCCAGATATTCGAACACAAGGTAAAGAAGCCGCTTACCGTTCTTCTCAACATGCTCCACGCGTAACAGCCTGCAAATCAAAGAATCACTTCAAGAATAGCTGCCCAAGAAGAATAAATGTGGAAAAAGAGGAGTAGGAAGAGATACCGGACAACATAGATGCTTTGAGAGAGCATTTGTAGGAGGGAGATTTCGCGAAGAGTCGTCGGCGGAATTCCCTCCTCATCCATTTCAAGCCGCGTCTTCTTGAGCGCCACCAGCTGCCCCGTTACCTTGTCTCGAGCCTTGTACACCTTCCCGTAGGTCCCTTCGCCGACCTTCTCTAGCTTATCGTACTTCTCCATGAATCTCTTTCTCGCTCTCTCTCTCTCAGTTCAGCTCTCTGCCTGTTTCTGAGAGGATAAACCCTAGCTCTTTTTTTCAAATGGCAAGTAAGAGGGAAACGCTAGACGCTCGCCTTTTTTGTGCGTTTTTTTTTAATTGAAGCCTGGGCCAAGATGGGGCAGCCCCTCCAAACGGCTCAATAACAGTTCAAATTTTGAATTATGGAGGCACCGAGCTTAGAAAAGATGCAACCGTTAAGTTTAAGGGGCATGCATATTAAAAAGGAATTTCTTGGCTTCTCAAATGTTATCACATGCCCAAGGAATTCAAATTTTTTTTTTGAATGGGGTATCCACCTACTTTTACCCCTGAAAGGTTAATGATTGACCTAGAAGAGGCACCCATCTCAGAAACCTCCTGGCCCGCACTTTATTGAGCTCCACTTAAGAGGTACTGCTACTGGAGGGGATTCGAGCACGGAATAGAGGTTCCCGATCATACTCGCTCACCATCCAAAATAAGCATCGGTGGGTGCTTGGATGGAATTCAAATTTCTGAAAAGAGGTGTTTCATGGGAGTTAGTCAACTCTGAGCAAATATAATATATTTTTGATAAGTATATCATCATTAATACACTATTTAATTATTTTTTAATAAAGTATTTTGACAGCCTTAGATATCTATTGATATTTATTACAACTATATCATCATTAATATGCTATTTAATTATTTAAAATTATAGATATATCATTTTGTTTAACCTTTTTAATATGGCACTTGATGATATATTTTTTATAAATATTAGCCGAGAGTTAAGGAAAAAAGTAACACAAAATAAATTCAATATCAATAAAATTTATCATTATTAAATTTAGATTCAATTAGTCTAAATTTTTTGCTTCGTTATTTCTTATAATTCATCATCTAAGAGACTAGATTGAGATGGGAAGCTGAATTGATCAATCTTTTGTGAATAAAATTGACAAAGAATATCCAAGGCTAGAAAAAATTTAAATAATAAGCTAGTAAAACTCACCATAATCAAATTTAGATCAGAAAATTCTATAATTCATTGAATGAGATTGTGCGAAGTCGTATTTTTTAAAATTGGTGAAATAGACCTAGCATCCATGCCATTAAAAGCCCCATCCCAAAATGAAAGTCCCACTTTAAAGCACTTCTAACAATCACAATTTTGATCTCTAACACTTTCTAAAAAATTTCTCCATGCTCCCTGCACTGTGAGGGTGTAAACGAGTCAAGTCGGACTCGAGTCATCTCGCATTTGAGCTTGAACTTGATTAATTAATCGAGTTGGAGTTCAACTTGAGTTTTATTCTATAAGTTTGAGCCGGCTTGTTTATTATGAAAAAAAAATTGATTATGATCCAAACAATTATTATAATAAAATGACAAAAATGATGAGAAATTGGAACAAAAATAAGAAAGAATCACTTAATATAAAAAGTAAAATATAGTTTTTAAATATTTTAATGACTTTGTACTAAAAATCCATAATGTTAATATATTTTTAGTGGAATTTATATTGACGTCTTTTAAATGAGTCAACTTGCAAGCTCACGAGTCGAGTCAGGACTGCTAGTGATTCTAAGAATTGAGCTTATTGCTCATGGAGGTGGCCGAATTTATACCCAAGATCAAAATTAAAAGTCATTTGAACGATAGATATTCCTAGAGGTTGAGTATTGTAAACTATATGTGCCTGAGTTGCTCTATGAAGAAGTCGAGTAATAATAAAATAAACTAAAAAACTTAAGATGCAATCATACAAGTAACATAAAAGATTTATAATGATTCCATTAATTGATCTCTATCAAGTGTTGCAACTCGAGCTTATGTTTTTAAGTTTTTGATGATAACAAATATTATGGATCACTTTCAAGTGGTATCAGAACAAGGTTACAAGCAAAACATATAACAAAAATACAATAATGAAAAATACAAATAGAACATTGTTCTGTTAAAACTTGAGCCTCGTAAGGTGCATTGTAATCATGAAAAGTTAGTAAACACAAATAATCGTAAACCAAAGCTTAAAAGAAAAAATCAAATCAACCAAACTCCTCTGATTTAGACTATATGCCAAATAACAATTCGTAAGCTGAGACAACCAAACTCTTTTTATTGCTCAGTTGATTGCTTGGCGTTACAAAATATATCTAAAAACGATAAAATAGATAAATTTATTATTTATCCAAATATAATTAAAAAAATAATATTAATTTTAAACTTAACAGAATCTAATCATAGCTTACTTTGATGTAATACTTTACCAGCAGATTTAATACGGAAAAAATAAAAGAAATCATCACATTAAAAATGAATAAAACTTTATAAGGACGTGAGCTTAATAATTTAAGAATTTTTTTTATTTCTCAAACTCGTACGAACTTTCGAGAACCAGTCATCAAGACTTTCCTGTAGCAGCATAGCAACAAAGGAGGACGCCATTGCCTTGACATTGGAGAAATTTATTAGGTTAGTTGATTTCGTAGAGAGGGAGATGATAGATTTATATATTCTCATTATTGTTTTATATAAAGTCGTTAGTTTTTTTTTATAAAATTTAATTATGTTGATCAATTAGGTTGTATTGTTGATTCAGTTCTTAAATTTTTTTTTTAATGCCGAGTCATTGTTTTACAGAACCGCGGCACTGTGGATTCTCTTTGAGATAGAAGCTCAGCGTCAAGGTGTTACTGTGTTGTGGACGGTGAATTATTATGTCCGGTCACCGGACGTCCGGACACCCTATCCAGACGCGCCACGTCATCCGAATACACTGGGTCCCGGGGTATTTTGGTGACGTGGCGCGTTTGGATTGATATCTGGACGAATCCGGACACTGGACGTAATAATTTGCCGCTGTGGACAGAGAGCCCAGCATTGTGCACCAGCTGAGTCCTTTTTTATCTTTTTATATTGTGTAAATTATAATTGAATTGTGGTTTTGTCAAATCAACTTGTTTAGGATTGGGTTGACCCAACTTGCTGATGGTGATCTGAAAGTGATGATTAACAACAATTGACACCATTAATATCTTAGATTGATGCTCAAAATATACTATTTTTTAGGCACTGATACTATTAGTTCAATGGAAGTGATAGATTGAAAACTCACACGTCAAATTTTTTTATTTGGGAAAATTTGGGCATAGCCCGTATATAAATGATAAAAGAGAGTTACAGGTAAATAACAAAAGCCTCAAAGGAAAAAGGAGGCTGGCCAATTAGGCCCAAAAAAAGACAGAAGTAACCCAAAAATAACTACACAATGAAAGGCCTGCTCAAATTTAAGTATGCGAAAAATGATGATTATATAGTTCATTTTTATATCAAAATATTTCTCTTTGAGAGATTCATCTACTTAAAATGTTTCATGAAATTCATAAAGTCGTAGCAGCTTTAGGATTTAAAATGTTCACAAAAATTTCGTGCAAAAAATAAGTGTGCTTCAGCACCATCGATTTGTGTTGTCACATTGCTCTGAAAGGCAGACCATGCGCTAGTATGAGGAGAAATTAAGGGTGTCAATTCGGGTCAATCCGTCGGATTCGGGTCGAATCCAATCCAACTTGAATCTAAACGGGTCAACCCGAACCCGACCCGTTTGCAAAAACGGGTCGGACATTTCAACCCGGACCCGACCTGACCGGGTTGCCGGGTTGACGCGAAATAACCCGCGACCCGGCTGCGCTAGGGTTCTGCCATTCTGGGTTCGGGCGTTCGGCCGCGCTGTCGCGGTACAGGCGATGCGCGAGGGCTTTCGGCCGCGGTTGAGGGCCTGAGGCAACGCGCGAGTCGCGCGACTGCGCTAGGCCGCTAGGGTTCGGGCGACGGGGCGAGGCCGCGACTCGCGAGGGCGAGGGCGGGGCTTGCGGGGCAGCGCGGGGCAGGCTGGGCAGCGCGTGGAAACGGTGGGAAATTCAAAATTCTTTAAAATAAACGAGTTGCCAGGTTGACCCGTCAACCCGCCGGGTCAACCCGAACCCGACCCATTTTTCAAACAGGTCAAATATACGAACCCGAACCTGACCCGTTTATCAAACGGGTCGGGTTCAACCCGGATTTTCCGGGTCGGGTCCGGGTCGGGTTTTCGGGTCGGGTTAAATATTGACGCAGAACACTGTTCAGAGACCAACCAGAATGCGCCAAGTCAACGGTACCAAGCAGTATTGAACCGTGGTAACGAGCGCATGAGTGACATTGCGCATTCTGATTGGTCTTCGGACAACGTTCGGCATCCACGATCCCGCACAAAATAATTAATCCAGTATGAGGGGCCCTGGGTTCGCCTTGATTGTGGCGATAACATGATGTCCACCACCTATGATTTTGTGTATAGTTGTACATGTCTGAGTACACACAAATTTGATTGATTTGGCCCACACTAGATTGTGTTTTCTCAAATTGACTATATTGGTTCAAGGGCTTCATGTTCTTCTCAGTTGAATGGCTACTTTCACACCACATAGATCAACAAACATATTTCAATATATTTGAATATTTCAGCATCTACAAAAGCCAAAGTACATTGGAATCGAACATTCCTTCAAACACCAACTCATGCAACAATTTTCTTTAAGTCTGACCGAGCATTAATGTCTCATTTCTCTTCTATTTTCTTCATTTCATACGAAGCACACTAAATTATTAGCCTTTATTAGTTGTTTCTCTTTAATGAATATCAATACATGAAAGGAATGGTGCCACATAATTCAAAGAGAATCCTGATGCCTGACTATCAGTGGCGGGGGAAAGGAGAAATTGTGACTTCTGTTGCCTGACTATTAGTAGAGGCGGAAGGGAGAAATTGTGAGTTCTGTTGCTTTCATTGATGCCAAGCACGTTGTTGGCAACCGATAAATTCAGGCATATTTGACTTTATATGCCCTCCTAATATTTTAAATATGAGCGATATATTTAAATATTGAAGGCTTTTGTTTTAGCAAAATTCATTCAAATTGGTTTGAATTCCGATATGAAATTGAGTCTGATTTGAGCAAGGTTCGAGCTTAGGGATTTAACATGATCGTGATTAGGAGTGTTAATTTTGAGTCACGGGTCGGGTTTGGGTCAAACTTGGAACTGACCCGACACTATTCAGGTTAGCTCGAACCCGACCCATTTTTTGCAAACGGGTCAATTTTTTGGACCCGAACCTGATTTACTTTAGGTTCGAGTCCACCTGACTCGACTCGTTGACACAACAACGCTGGCAGCGGGGAGCAGCGGATCATATCTCGAGATGCGACTCTGCAACGGGGATGTGACGCGACGTGGTGGCGGAGACTTGACAAGGGGGCAGGCGGGTCGACGGGTCAGCGGCGCAGCACGGCAGACAAACCGACACGGACGCGACACGCGAGTCGCAACTCGTGATTGGCCTTGAGCAGCTGCAGTCAACTGCGGTCAACGGGTCAACCCGGGTCATTCCCAAGTTTCTAGGTCAACCCGAACCTGTCCGATTTTTGAAACGGGTTGAAAACTCTAACTAAAACCCGAAATTTCCGCATCGGATTGGGATCGGATTTTCGTCTTGTGTCAAATGTTGACACCCCTAATCATAACTTGTAAGGAGAAGAAGACCATGACATGTGAGGAGAAGGGATTTTGTGATTGGATCGTGCTGGTGCTTGCCACCAAGAGCACTAATGCATGAGGAGGAGAGGAGTTCGTAATCTGAGCTTGTTTGGACTTGTCGCGATTTAAGCTCACCGTCGGCCAACTAATGGGGGACATACGACGTGCAGGTGATAGAAGTCGTTCGCGATGGGAGCTAGCTGCATGCTCGCAGAAGGGATTATAAAAGCAAATATTCCATTACCTATCCTCCATAAATTGCAAAGAAATTATACACTATAATGGTGGTAACACGGCATGGACTTTTTCTTAAGTGGATTTTTTTAGGAAGATTAAGAGAAGAAGAATATAATGGACTTGAGATCTTCAAACAAAATGCTCTAAAGAAACAAAACAATAGATTTTGTGATGAGCTAATGGATGCTAATATCAGCTGCACAAAAACATAAAATGTATATGAATAGTAAAATTAGGCTTCGTTTGAGATAGTTTCTTTGCTTCTTTTAAACCGGTTTTCTATTACCAAAATTTTTTGAACTAAAAAATAATTTTATAAAATAGAAAAAAATTGTCCCAAATAAAACCTTAGTCTATAGATCAAAATTTGGAAAATCTGAATAAAAATTGCATCAGCCATGAATCTATGGCTTATAGATTTCGTTTGATAAAAAATTTTTCCACTGTTTTTTACTTTTTTTTTGTTACTTTACAAAAAAAATAATGCAAAAAAAAAAAAATGTTTTAGAAAAATAAAAAAATTGTCTCAAACGAAATATATATTACATGCCATCAACTTACAACTACAATCAGAAATTCCTGTGCTATCCAGCAATTTTATTGATGTCCCTGTAAAATTGATAAACTCGCATACTTTGGGCAGTCATTTTGGAGAAAGCTCTGGTTTTGATATGAGGAACCATATGGATTGGTTGAATGGGTCGTCTGAGTTTGAATCGGAATCCGATTATTCGGATTGTGGTTTGAATTCTCCGGATTTTTGTGGTGGATCGGACCCTGGCAATGACTTTACTTTAATTCGTGATAGGCCTGCTGCGTCTGGTGCCTCTCGTGGGAGATTGCGTGGGAGGGGAAGAAGGAGAAGATAACTTGTTTATTTGCTAGGCTTTTTATAGTATTATGCGGTCTAGATTTGCGATTGGCGATGCGATGGTTATTAGAGCAATGATGTGGCTGGGGCTCGCTCCCCTTTGTCTCGCTGGTGGCAACCATTGGTGCAGTTTATTAGAGGTGGGTCCTTCAGATGGTACTGTTTCCTTTTGGATGGTCCGTGCGAGGCTTCTGGGGTGCTGGGAGCCTCGGCCGTTTTATACTGAGCCCCCTTTTCATTGTATTTTCTTTTCTTGTTTTCCTTTTTTGGTTTTGGTCTAAGGCTGATGTAACCGTTTATGTTCCTTTATTAATATATTTGGTTCTATTAAAAAAAAAAACTTACAACTACAATTAATATATTAAAGTTTAAATTATTATTTAAATATTAGACCTAAGACTATTTTTTTATTTTCATCTGATTTTCAATTAGTATGTATTTGTACGCAATGGATTTGTACAGTACTATATTTACATAATTAGCTATGTAATTTTTTTTAATTAGTACAAACTTATAGCTGATACGTTTTTAAGAAATTCATTTGATGGGTTCGAATTTCAAAATAATATTTAAATTAAAATGTTTTTGGAATTAAATTTATAACCATTTAAAGTCTAATTTCAACAAATTATAGTTGAACTGAATGTCTCTATAAGATGAATCCAATGACATCATAAGTGATTCTATTTGAGTTCAAATAAATTCAAATCAAACACTAGAAATATATTTGCAAGTTTTAGAGAATTAATTGAAGAACAAAATTGTTCATATCTTAGGTGCTTGTGATCAAATTGAGTGGTTCACTAAATGAATCCAACAAACTAAAGATCATCCAAAAGTAAGGTCTTTTTTTTTTTTAAGAAAATTTTATTTCAAATATGTAAAAGCCATACAAGCAAGAGTCAAAAATAAAAATACATCAGAGAATGAATAGAAAAGCTAAAGCAACAAAGCAAGGAACATACAATCAAGGAAGTAAGAAAATGAGCCAAAAGAAGACTCAGGGTACGTGGTAGCCCCCCGCAACGACCCCGTAGCTAGTCATGGGCCATCCATTGGTGACAAAACATAGAAGAAATCACATCATCAGCCTAGGCAACCACCAAGCAGAAGGCTTACCACCAAGGTTGCCAACAAGACCTGACCAGCAAGGTGATAAGCAGGGAGCTGCCTCATCATCGTCCAAAGCGTCAATAAAACTCAAAACAACAAAAGCGAAAGGGCGGCCCAATTGCTATTTCTTCTTAGATTTACTTTTATATTTTTTTGCCTCCACCAATAAGAATAAACACATCCTCCACATTGTCAACCAAGACATCCTCATCAACCCCAACAGCAGTGGAGACGTTCTCATCCATATCCAACCAATCAGTTTGAACCAAAACATAGTTATTCGACGACCGAGCCAGATGGGCTTCCAAATATGCATTAGACATAACAGAATTAGGAATATCTAGGGCTGCAAATGAATCGAGCTGAGCCGAGTATGTGAGTGTTCATGTTTGTGTTCATTTAATATCACCTTGTTCGAGTTTGGTTCATGTTTGTTCGAGCTCTATTATTTGTGTTCATGTTTGGTTCATTTAAATTAATGAGTGTTCATGTTCGGTTCATGTTCGGTTCATGTTTAGTTCATGTTCGTTCGTTTAGTGCTTATCGAGCTTGTTCACGAACAGTGGCGGAGCCAGAAAATTTATCAAGGGGGGCATAAAATTTTCCTTTAACTTTTTTTATCCGGGCTTGGGACCGGCATATGCAGTTTTAAAATTTTTTTATTAATAATTATCCAAAAACATATAATATTAAAAACAAGATAGTAAACAACTTACAATTTATAACGTATACTCTTCATATTCTAAAAAAGTTGAATGATAACGTCATTATCAATAGAATCCAAAATTTCTTTTTCAACATAAGCAAGTAATAAATCATTCATCCATTGATCGTCAATCCTATTTTGCAGTCGATTTTTTATAATATTCATGGCAGAAAATGCTCTTTTAATGAGGTGAACTGATCATCAAATTGCATATCCATGATATAAGTATCCAATTGATTTTCAAGAACCGCCCGATCAATAAGACTAAAATTAGCTGGATAAAACTGTGTCATTTGAATCAACTTGTCTTTGTTGAATGCATGAAATCCATTATTAGGATTCAAACATGCAATGCACAAATATTACTTCTGTAAATACTATTTCGCAGTCGATCTTCAACCTGATTCCGGCCAAACATCCCCAAAAAATTTATCATATTTTCATAATTTACTTCTACCAAAAAAACTAAGGCATGATTGCATGATCCATCGTTTCATAAATCTGGTATTCCAAATACTGCTTAATAATTAACCAAAAGCGTTAATAATAGCATAAAAAGGGCTTAAGGAAGACGAATAATGTTAGTCTCCAAATCCAGGAGATGGATAGATAGAATAATAATAACACAGCAATCAAAACATGCATAGTTATAAAGGATAAATGGAAGAAGAAACCAGTAAACTTATTTTTTTTTTCTTATTTCATTAATCAGCCTCTACTCCTGTTTTTTTTTTTTTTTTTGGGGGGGTTCGCGAACATATTTAACGAATTTTTTTTAACTATCAAACAAATACGTTCATGAACATAACTATGAACAAACACATTTATAATAAAAGCAATTGTTTATGTAACAAAGGCAATGATTATTTATATTTATTAATTTTATAGTCAAATATTAATTATTTTTATCTAGCTTATTCACGAGTTCAAAATCGAACACGAATCAAGCTTTTATCGAGCTTCTTATCGAGCTTAATGTCGAGCTTGTTCACGAACTTCAAATAATGTTGTTCGCGAACATAAATGAGCCGAACACATTAGTGTTCAAGTTTGTTTATTTAAGAATCGAGTATTTAAAATATTGTTCAAGTTTCTTTGTTTTGCTAATTAAACGATCACAAACGAGCTTTAATCGAACCGAACAACGAGTAGCTCGTCGAACATTTGGTTCGCTTGCAGCCCTAGGAATATCCACAAACTCCACATTTTTTTGAGCAAGATTCACAATAGGAGAAAAATCTGGCACAACAGAAGTAATCAAAACCACACTAGATTGGCCACTATCCTCAGAACCCACAACAATAGACCTAACACCATAATTAGCCACAAAATCCGCACCAAAATGGTTGACAGAAAGGTCATTACCTAGTTTAATGTCAACCACACCCTGACAATTATGTTCGACAACCAAGATAGGATCAGAGCTACCACCAGCAAGTGACGGATCCAATTCAGGAACATTAGGACTATCCGTGACATTAGCAAGAGCTCAGGGAGGGGAAGGTAATGTCACAACAGGAAAATTCAATCCAAACAAATTTAACGGAGTGGCAATAACCTTTTCTGGAACAACCACGGGAGACGGAACAATAAGGGAAACAAAAGCACCCTCAACCCCATCACCAAGGCCAACACCATAGCCCTCATTAGCAGCAGTTTCACCTGAATTTGTGTAACATGCAAGGCCATCACCACCAGATCCCCACCCTCAACCCAATTTATACATGAATTATAAACAGTACTCTTAGACTTCTCGGGACGCTTAGGCTGCAAATGAACACATTCCAAATTCGAATGCCAAATTGACTTGCAATGACCACAATATTTAGGGAATTATTCCAATTCAACCAATTGGACATAACCAAGCTTATCCGGGCCAAGCCAAATACGATCCGGGTTCCGTTTAGTAATATCAATTTCCACGAGCATACGAGTAACAGACGGACTAGAACCGACAGCCTTAGCATTATCCATTTTCAGCGGCTTACCAAACAACGACCCCAAACCATGAAGAATACGAGAAGAGAAAAAATGGGGGAGCATATTAGGAAAACATGCCCAAATAGGTATAACAAGGGATTCAACATTAACATCAAAGAAAGGGGACCACTTGGTAAGCTTCATATAAGAACGATGGGAAAAAACCCTATTATAATCCAAGTCATTGCTCAATTTGATCAACACATGCTTAATGTTAAGCACCGTAATAGAGAAAATACCATTTAGTTTGAGGTTAAAGAAAAATTTAGGAATAACATCACTGGATGGCCAGCGATCCGGGAAGAAACCAACCAAGGAAAACTCAAACGGCGCCACCAAAGCGAGCACCTCTTCCTCGGAAACCCAAAGAGAAGGTAAACTGCGATTGGTAACTGCTTTAAGCTTGGGAAAAGCAGTCGAGGTCGAACCACAAGATAGCGCCTCAAAAAAAGATCGAGAAGACGATTTACTGTCAAGGAATCTAGGATCCTTCACACGATTAACCGCTATGCCGACTGGAGAAAGACCGGAGGAGGATAATCACAAAAAAGACAGGTAAAATAAGAATAAGGACACAACAAAACCAAGAAAAATCATATGAACCTGGACATGCAATTGCAGCCAGAGGAGGCCGTTGGCCGCCTGCTAGGAGCAAAACCAAGCATAGCGTGCGAGAGAGTTGGTGCGCACTGATATTGACAACAGTAAGGTTATTAAGACACTCAAATACTGAAAAAATAGTCTATAATGAAGAGGTTGATTAATATAGATCATTAGATAGTGTGATTGTTAAGAGTATTCCTTTATACAATATTGGCTTATTACGTCATGTGCTCTTTACATCAGCACACAATGCTTATTTAAAGGTATTTTACATTAGTGTGATGTCACGCATGAACAATCTAATCTAAAATCGGACCAATACACAATAGTGATAATTCAAAAAAAAAAAAAAGTATTAGAAAAAGTTAAATTTTTGTATGTGCTGAAGATTAGCGGCGCTGTGCTATGTAGCACTATGATATTGGGTTTGAGAGTACAATGGTGCCAGAAACTATCGTTGCGGTGTTTGTGTATTTAATTACAATAACTCTGAATTTGGCATGTAGCATTGCAGTGCTAGATCTGAGTGCTGCGACGCTAGACCACAAACAATAATTTATATATATTAAATTATTTCCACTACCTGTCCCTCACTCATTCGATTGGCTTGCACTGGAAGAAGGAAAGAGAGAGGGATAGGATGGAAGATAATGGGAGAAGAGAAGCGGATTTCATGTTAGGGAAGATATCATGACCAATTTGAGTGAGATTGTCAGATATCTACAAGCTTATTTTTATTTTATTTGTATTTTTCTGTATTCTTTTGTAATCAGAAGTCAGTGATAGAGTATTGATTATATTGATATCCTGATTATTGTCTATCGATTTTTGGAGAATGAATATAGTGAATATTTTTAAGCATATATTATTAGATGCTTCAGTTGAATATATTTATTTATATTAGTGGTGTCAATTTCGGGTCACGGGTCGGGTTCGGGTCGAACCCGGAACTGATCCGACACTATTCGGGTCAACCCGAACCCGACCAGTTTGTAAAAATGGGTCGGGTTTTGGGACTCGAACCCGACCCGCTTCGGGTTAGGGTCAACCCGACCCGACACGGTTTGCGATCTGCCGGAGGTTTGTGGTCTGCCGGATAGTCAGACTGCCAGAGCCAGAAGTTTGGAGTGTTCGAAGCGGGACAACGAGGCGAGGCAGCGCCGGCGTGGTAACGACGGGCTGGTAGCAGACGCGAGCTCGGATTCCGACTGCAACATATGCGGTCTGCCGGGTAGCAAAAGCGAGCTCCTCGCCGGGGAAGCGGCGCAGATGGCCTGGCGGAGTGACGGTATGGGCGCTTATGGCCAGGCTAGCGACTTGACGCGGACTGACATGAAGGCTTGCTGACCTGGGGACTAGATGCAGACGGCAGACCCGACTCACTGACGCGGACGGCTGGCCTGACGCGATGGCATGCCTTACCGGGTCAAAAACGGGTTGATTTCAGGTTTTCGGGTCAACCCGAACCCGACCCAGTTTTTCAAACAGGTCGAAAACTCGAACCCGAACCCGACCCGGTTTGGGTTCAGGTTGGCCCGAACCTGAAATTTTCGTGTCAGGTTCGGGTCGGATTTTCGTGTCGTGTCAAATATTGACAGCCCTAATTTATATTAATGATTTATAGGAGTTCAAGTATATTATCAAAATAATAAATTAATAAATAATTCTTCTAATTTTAATTTTAGAACATGACATACAGTACACTTTGAATTCTAACCAAATTTATTAAATTAACTACCGCAAAAGTTTTAAATATGTACTCATTTTGAATTCGAGATTTCCAAGTTTAGATAAATGTGACCCATTATAATTTATAGCTAGTACTAGTAATAGTTATTTTGACTTGACTTGGCAAGCCTATGTAATTTGTTGAGTATTTTATGAATATTTGTTGAGTATTTTGTGAGTATTTGTTGAGTATTTTATGAATATTCTTTGTATTTTTTTGTGAGTATTTGTTCATTTATTGTGTATTTATTAAGTATTTATAAATACACAACAATCCGGACGATTCTTCCTGCTCGGACTCGGCAAAGAATAATTTCTCCTCAAATAAACTCTAAATCATATGCCCATTTAAAGAAAATTTATTTTTAATTGGAGGGAATGAATAAGAGAGATTAGTTAATTTTAAATGAAAAGACTAAGCCTTTATTTGAGATAGCTTTCTAAATGCTTTCTAAAATAGATTTTTAGTTATAAATTTTTTTGAATTAAAAATTTTTATACTAAAAAATAATTTTAAAAATTAATAAGAAAGTTATCTTAAAATTTCAGAATAAATTGAACTAAAATTGAAATTACATGAATTTATTTAGCATCTCTGGAATCTATTTTATGTCATATTTGTGCTGAGAAAATGATAAATATGTCAACATATTTTTCCGAGAAAAAAAATCACAAATATCCCAACTTTACCTTTTTTTTTTTTTGGGATTTTTACCTACATGTCATTTTATAACATGTATATTACATATTTAACACTCAAAACTTAAATATTACACTCCTACCACTCAAATATAAACTTAACCTAAAAAATACCACTCCCTGATCTCACTCCGTCTCTTCTCCGCTTCATTTACGCTATCCCGTTCGCGGGAGAACAAGTTTCAGCGAAACCAAAACCTGAGCTGCTCTTCCGCCTGTGGCCTTCACTCCGCACAAGCACTGGCTTTATTCACGGAGAACTGGTGAGATATTTGAATTTTTCTGCATTTTTATTCACTTCCG
Source organism: Dendrobium huoshanense (assembly GCA_016618105.1). NCBI lineage: Eukaryota > Viridiplantae > Streptophyta > Magnoliopsida > Asparagales > Orchidaceae > Dendrobium > Dendrobium huoshanense. Next base: position 78,574,950 of record CM028358.1, on the reverse strand, counting down.
CACAAAGCACCGGTTTTATGGCTTTATTCACGGCAGCGAAACCATAGTAGCACTGGTTTTATGGCTCTATTTACATGTCATTAGGCGGACAGTTCTAAGCATTCCCTGTGGTCCATCATCTATGATTTTTCTGCATTTTTTATTCATGGTAGCTGCTCTTACAACTCAAATGTGTGCTGACAAAATAACAGAAAACTTATGGCTTAATGGCTTAATGTGTTAATGCATGGATTTATTTTCTGTTCTACAATTTTGGCACAATTTAGTTCGGTAGGAAAGGCCGAAGGAGCAGATTTTTTATGGCAGGGTAGCGTGAAATTAAGCGGAGAAGAGACGGAGTGAGAGGGAGTGATATTTTTGAGGTTAAGTTTGTATTTGAGTGGTAGGAGTGTAATATTTAAGTTTTGAGTGTTAAATATGTAATATACATGTTATAAAGTGACATGTATGTAAAAATCCCTTTTTTTTTTTTTTGACATTTAGGCCATTTAAGGCAAACTCACACACACAACGCATACACATGGACTCGAACCTTGGACCTCTTAATTGGAAGCCTGAGCTCTCAACCAATAGGCCAAGAAGAGTTGTGTAACTTTACCTTTTTGAAGCTACGGCCATTTTAATCCCACGTGTCATTATTCTTCCTCGGCAGAAATATCTCGACAAACTTCTTCATGACCACAAAAAAATCAACATAGCAAAGGCAATAACGTAAAACGACCGGTGAAAATAAACAAATAATGCTGAAGTTCACCGTTCAAATCGAACTGCAGATACTTCTTTTAGTATCTAAAAAACGTGTTACGATCTCTTAATATATTTTCTATTTTTAACTGAGCCCGCTTTGGTGGTGCTGGGAGCCTCATCTACTAACTGAGCCCGCTTTTGGTTTGGTTTATTTCTTTTCTTTTGTTCTTTTTCTTTTCGAAATATTGTAGTTTGTAATTGTTTCATTATCTTTAATATAAGTGTTTGGTTTAAAAAAAAAAAAATATTTTCTATTTTTAAAATATAAGATAAATTATTTAAATTTAAATAAAATTAAGCTAGAATAGAAAAATGTTATTATTACTATTATTATTTTGAGCAAATTCAATCACTCTCATGTACGATAGCTCTGGAAATATAAAACATTTAAAAATAATTATTTAAATCACACACAAATTAATTATTTATTTTAATTATTTATCTTTTTAAAGAAAATAATTAATAGTGGCTAAAAATTATCTCCAATGTAATCTTAGTCGCATGCATAGCATAGAGAAGCAAGAGAGCATTTCAAGAAGCTCAAAAGAAAAAATATAACTTTATGAATAAATTAAGACAAATTCATATGTACATCACATAAACAAAAACTCAAAACAAAAATTGACAGAAGAGGACGAATGGATCTATTTGCAATCTAGGTGGAATGACACTGTTGCCACCTGGTTGCAAAAGCAATGAAAGGAGAATCTATATAGCTCCTATAAAAAAAATGATTACAAACACCAAAAATATAACTAAAAAAAACGGTTGTCAGGTCCCTTTTTAGAGATATTATTACGTGTGGAGTCATGACACAGAGAATTGTTCGGTTTTGCGACTGTAAACAATAAACGCGCATGGCATGGGGTGGACAGTAAAAACACAGTGATGAATAATAACTACATTTTTACTATTCAGAGTTATAAAACCGAACAATTCTTTATGTCCATACTCTCCGCATGTAATCATCTCTAATTTTTTGCCAACTTATCATTCTCATTTTTTGAGTTCAGCCTTCTTATTTTGTATTTAATTTAAATTTCTTTTCTGTAAGCAATGCTTCTTTAGAGTTTTAATCTCTAATCTTTGGTTGTAGTTTTTTATATAGTTAAATTATTTTCAGGATGAAAAAAGAAAAAAAAATTATCTCAGGAAAATCCAGCATGATAATTAACTAACTCAAATTTGCAAAATTTATTTACAACCATATGAGGTTGGGCTATTTGTTCACTGAGTAGTAGTAGTAGGAACTTTGCCATTACAGGTTATTAGTACAGCGTTTTCATCTAAAAAAGAAACCTGCACTAATAACGGGCAACCCCACAACATTAACAATATTATATCCCTGAACAAAAACGTGTTACACCTGTAACCTTCGCCGGAGACGACGATAAACTCTGATCTCATACTCTAACGGGCGCCGAACATCTGCTCGAGGAGGATTACGATGGCCATGGCAAGACCGGAATCAAATCCCGGCAGCACGATAAGACGGAAGACGTCGCCCCCGAAGGCCACCCCACCGATCGCCTCCTTTCGTCGGATCTCAAACACCGGCCGCCTCAATTCGTCGTAGACCACGCAAGATCTATGCGAGAAAGAACCCTCCACGCAGTAGATCGGCCCCTTCTCGCCGCCGCATGGTGTCACGTGCGCTATCACTTTGGACGGGAGAAGCGTCAGATGCTTCCTAGCAGAGAAGCGCCGCCTTTCCTCCCCCTCGAAGATGCGCCAGTGATCCAACAGGGTTAGCCTCTGCATCAAAGAAGAAACGGAGCGAATCGACTCAGTAACCAAAGAATCGAATCGGATAGGATAAAATTCCCAACTCCATTTCCCATTTCCGACCAATTTATGCCCGGAGATGGAAAATTGTCTAATCCAGAACCTTTCATTAAATCAGAGACAGAAACGGAAGGGGATTGGTACCTTTCGGCGGACGGTGAACACGGACTTTCCAGCGGCGTCCATGAGGACGATCTCGGTGCGCTTCGAAAATGAGTAGTTATCAACGCGAAATACGAGCTCCCCCTTGGCATCAAAGACGGTGAAGCCGCTGCAGTTGAAGAGGAGGGACTTTCGCCACACGGTGAAAGACGATGGCTCCGAATCTACGGCGACGTCGAGGGCCGGAGACTGAGATGTCGGAGAGTTAGGGTAGATCTTTGTCATTTTCTCCGGCGAGGTTTTCCGGCCGACGGCAGCCGAAGATCCAGATGGGGTCTAAAATCAAGCTATGGCTTAAAAGCTAGACTGAGGAATCCTGTCATCAAGCAGAGTATATATAGGTCTCAAGGACAAAAAAGCCCTCCACCGTCGATAGTTATTACGCGCCCGGCACGCGCGCCTAGTCTTCGGATGTCTGTTTCCACGGTGTTTCTTAAAAAATTAAATGAAAAAAATGGGACACGTGTCACGGAAGTATAAGAGGGCGTGAGCATCTTTGATTGGGCGGCTGGTGGGTTAATTAATTGGAATTAAAATAAAAAATCCTATGCGACCTTTTAACAGCTGCTGAGAATAATGGGAGAAGGGTTATACCCTTAACTTTCTCCAAAAATGAGAAAAATTTTGAGTTTTAAAATTTAAATTATATAAATTTTGAAAATAATAAATTTATTTCAAGATAAATAAAATATACAAGAATTTTATTAACTTTTAAATCAACCCCGCTTAAAATAAAAGTAAAATTTTATTTTTTTTAATTAAAATTAATTTAATTTATATTTTTAAAATTCATTATTATTAAAGTTAATTTATAAGCTCCTGAGTTCAAATGAGAAGCATTTGAAATAATATTTTAAAATAATGTTCTATATAAACAATTTAAAAAGTAATGAAAAGAAAATAAAAACAATGAAAAAAATTATGTCCATTTTTTAAATGTGTATTATATTATTAAGAATTCAAGTTGGATGGTTGAAGTGGATGAATGCATCATGCTTATTGTGTGATAGAAAAGTCCCTCTCAAACTTAAGAGTAAATTCTATAAGATGGCAGTGAGACCTACAATGCTTTATAGTGTAGAATGTTGGTCATTAAAAGAGAAACATAATATTAAGTTAAATGTTGCAGAGATGAGGATGCTCAGGTGCATGAGTGACTATACTCTTAGGGATTAGATACAAAATAATGAGCAAATACTTGAAAGTTTGGAGTAGCTCCAGTGGAAAATAAGATTAGACAGAGTCGCCTTAAATGATTTGGTAACATAAAATGACGGTCTTCCGATGACCCGCTTAGGAAAGTAGATGTATTAGATTTGACTTATGTTAAGAAAGATAGATGCAGACCTAAAAAAACTTGGTTATAAAATATTAGAAATGTCATTTCTTTATTAGATTTAGATGAGAATTTTACTCTTAACAAATCACAATAGAGAAAAAAAAAGATTCATGTATCCGATCCCACATACTGAGACAACGGCGGAGCTGAGAGGGGGCCTGCGGGGGCACGTGCCCCCTCCGAGTTAAAAAAAAAAACCTGTATAATACGCGCTTTTGCGATTTTTTGGGCGGTTCGACGTTTGGTAGCCCTAATATTTCGGCTGCTCGATTCAGAAGGCCTCGCGCGAAGCACATCTCGTCGCCTCTACAGCTCTCGCGTTATAGCATGCGGCGTGCGATTCAGAAGGCCTTTGCATTCACGGGTTCGGGTACGCATTTCGCTCCCTTCATCTGGCTTCCGTCTCCCTTCATCCGACTTCCAGCAAAGATTAGCGCCGGAAGGCTTTTTTTTTATATATTGTTTGTTGATCAAAATTCCGGCTTCTGACTTCTAGCAGGCGGAAGCTTGTAGCTGATTAGTTGAAGTCCCGGCGATTGAGCGATTCCATATAATCAAATTCCTGAATCCTAGAGGTAAGCGCCCCTAAAAAAACTCTTAAAATTTGGTTTTATTATGTTTTTTTTTTAATTTTTTGGTTGGATGTTCACTGTTGGATTTAATTAGTTGTATTTTTTATTTCTTTTGATTTGTTTGTGTTTAGGTTTAAATAAGCAAATTTGTTTGCTGTCAATTGTTCTTGAATTTGTTTCGTTTTTAATTTATTTTCTGTATAGCAGCTTGGGTAAAAAATGAAGTTTGTTTTTTGTTTAGGTTAAGAAAACAAGTAATTTCTGTTTTTAGACTTTTGTTTTATGTTTACAAAATGAGCAAAAATCTTAAATTTGTTTTTTGTTTAGCACTGGAAAGTAGATTTTTTATTTCAAATAGTTTATATTATATGAGTTCTACATATATTTTAGGTAATTTGATTGTGCACAAAGACTATGGAAAAGTATTTCAAGAAGTCCACACAATCTTGTGTATCAACACCAATAGAGAATTTGAAAACGGAAGATGAACAAAATAAAAAAAGGAATCGAACAATTGGTGAATCATCAGACAGCGGGGTAACAGATCTAGAGAACCTTCAGTCAGATCCTGGTTTACGCATACCTATTTCTGAATTTAGTTTTAATATTCGTGACCAAATTCGAAGGTCTTATTTGCAAAAAGGGCCATGTCAGCCTCGCAATCATGACTTCCCTAAAAGTAAGTTTGGGAACAAAGATAGACGTTTCAATCCAAGGTGGTTTGATAGTTACTCTAATTGGTTAGAGTATAGTATTCAAAAAGATAAAGCATATTGTTTATTTTGTTATCTTTTTGGAGTAGAAGGAAGAGGAAAAGAAGATGATGAAGCATTTCGCAGAAACGGATTCTCAAATTGGAAAAAGCCTGAATGATTTGATCTTCATATAGGAGGTCCTAGTAGTGCTCATAATAATGCAAGACAAAATTGTGATGATTTAATGAGACAAGATCAACATATAAACTTTGCCTTTCAGATGCAGTCTGATCAAGTTTCAAATGCATATCGTGTCCGCCTTCATTCTTCTATTGATTGTGTGAAATTCCTTCTAAGACAAGGATTAGCATTTCGAGGACACAATGAGAGTTTTGACTCAAAAAATCAAGGAAATTTTCTTGAACTACTGCAATTTTTAGCAAAGCATAATGAAGATATAAATAATGTCGTACTGAAGAATGCTCCTGAGAATTTGAAATTAACTGCCCCTGAAATTCAGAAAGATATTTGTAGAGCCATCTCTAGTGCAATTACAGACTATATAAAAGAAGAGGTTGGTAATAGTTTCTTTGCCATTCTTGTTGATGAAGCTCGTGATATATCAGGCAAAGAACAAATGGCTGTCGTTATACGATTTGTGAATGAGAAAGGTCAAATTATTGAACGTTTTTTGAGTATTGTGCATGTTCCTGAAACATCAGCTAGAATTCTGAAAGAAGGAGTTGATCAAGTCCTCTCAAATTACTGTATGTCTCAAACAAAAATTCGTGGTCAAGGTTACGATGGAGCTAGCAATATGAGAGGAGAATTTAATGGCCTTAAAGCACTTTTTTTAAATGAGAATAAATATGCACATTATATTCACTGCTTCTCACACCAGCTTCAGTTAGCCTTAGTAGCAGTTGCAAAAAATCATGTTCAGATTTCACTGTTGTTTACTATTGTTTCAAACGTAATGAATATTGTTGGTGTTTCATGCAAACGCCGTGATCAACTTAGAGAAAAACAACGCGAGATGACGTTAAGTGCATTACAGAATGGTGAGGTATACACTGGACGAGGATTAAATCAAGAAATATCATTACGACGTGCTGGTGAAACAAGATGGGGCTCACATTATGAGTCATTGATTAGATTGATTACAATGTTTTCCTCAGTTATTAATGTGCTGGAAATAGTTTTGGAGGATGGCATGAGCTCCGAACAAAGAGGAGAGGCATTTGCATTATTAGATTCATTGCAATCTTTTGATTTCTCTTTTTGTCTGCACTTAATGAAAGATATACTTGGAATCACTGCTGAACTATCAGAAGCTTTGCAAAGAAAAGATCAGGACATCGTGAATGCCATGTCTTTAGTTCAAATATCAAAAATTAGATTACAAGACATGAGAGATAATAAGTGGGATGCCTTCATTAAAAAGGTAAATTTATTTTGTGTTGAACACAAAATTTTCATTCCGAATCTAAATGATAAATGGGTTGCCCGTGGACGACCACGACGTAGACTTCAAGAAATGACAAACTTGCATCATTATCAAATTGATATATTCTACACAGTACTGGATATGCAACTTCAAGAGTTGAATAATCGATTCACAGAGGCTAGTACTGAATTACTTTTGTGTATTTCTTGTTTGAATCCATCAAATTCGTTCCATGCATTCAACAAAGAGAAGTTAATTAGAATGGCAAACTTATATCCAGCTGATTTCACTCCTTCAGATTTGATGATTCTTGATAATCAGCTTGAAACTTATATTATGGATATGCAGTTTAATATTGAATTCTCATTGTTAAAAGATATAGGAAGTCTTGCTGAAAAAATGGTTCAGAACAGGAAGGAAATATTATATCCCCTTGTTTTTAGGTTATTGAAGCTAGCATTAGTACTACCGGTTGCAACAGCAGGAGTTGATAGATCATTTTCTGCAATGGCTATTATAAAAAATCGATTACGCAATCGAATTGGAGACCAGTGGATGAACGATACTTTAATCGCTTATATTGAAAAAGAAATTTTAGATTGTATTGACAATGATGTTATTATTCAGTTTTTCCAAAATATGAAGAATAGACGCTATAAATTGTAAGTCTACTTTATCTTATATTCAGTGTTTTTTATATAAAAATTTTTAAAACTGCCAAATGTCGGTCCCAAGCCCGAATGAAAAAAGTTGAGGGGATTTTTTTAAAAAATTATTTTTTTGCCCCCCCCCCCCCATGCAAAGTTTCTGGCTCCGCCACTGTACTGAGATGAATGCTTTTTTGTTGTTGTATTATATATTAAGAATATTAACTTTATTGAATTTACTTTAGCATTAATACAAATTATCAAAAATTTATATTGTACTAATCTTAAAATAAATTCAATAATTTAAATTTATTATAATTTAATTTATATCCTAGACAACCTTTTTTCTAAATCAAAATATTAGCCTAATGAATGTCGGCCGTTCCTTTGTATAGTGTAGCCGAAGCTCGCATGGTCAATGAATGCCGGTGCCTTTACAACATATATAATAAATATATTAAACCAAATGAGGTGTAAAATGGCTCAGCTTTCCGTTAATGAAAGGGCATAAGATGCTTTAATAAGCAAAATGAAGTGGATGAAGCTCATCCTCTATCTATATCGAGAAATATTGATCAGTTCCTTCAACAGAATCATTCACTTTAGAGTAAAGTAGAGAGAGTGCAAGCTCAAAAAATGGATACATAAGATTCATTTTAGGCAGGTGATAAATTAAAATATTGGGATAGTGCATGAACCTTTTGATTTGTCGACATACTTAAAATAGTCTTTAAATTATATATATATATATATATATATATATATATATATATATATATATATATATATATATATATATATATATATATATATATATATATATATATATATATATATATCTAAAGTGAATGATTTTTGAATTATTGGCATATCTACTTGATACGTCATCTCAAAACTATCTTGATCGGGCACGAATCTCGAGGCAAAAGATAGTTAGAAACTTCAAAAATTAATTTCGGGAGCATATGAACTCCGATTTCAGCGAGCTTACAGTCAAACTGAGCGTCTCGGAAATACGAACCCAACGACACCAAGATCAACCCAATCCGAGCCCAAATGAGTCCGAATCAAGGGTTCAAAGCGCTGTTGGAAGGTTCAAACCGCAATTTGAGTTACCAAACGGTCTCCGATTTTAACGAGCTTATACTCGAATCGAACGGCTCGACGAGACAAATCCAACGAGCTCAATATCATCAAATTCCGACATAATTAAGGCCTTCAAATATCCAACGAATGGTGCATGATCAAAGGATTCGATATCGGCCGTCCATTCAGACCACTCCCAATTCGCCCTTGATCTCATGCCTATTTACGGGCTATGCCACTCCAGAAAAACTATAAATAGTGCCCTCATTCTACACCAAGGGGACTGAAGGGAAGAGAGAGAAGAAGAAGAGGAGAAAGGGGAAAAGGAGATTCCTCACCTCCTCGACCACCGCCGGAGCTCTTCCTGCCGCCTGAAGACGCAGAAACTCTGCCGGATTTTCAGGAAACGCAGGAATTCTGCACAACTTCCACGTGATGCTGAAATCCTTTCCAATTAACAATAGAGTTCCCTCCTGACGCCGAAACTCCGCCCAATGGAGGCCGGATTTCTCCTCTGCCACCAACAGACGTCAGACTTCTACCCAACGTCGGACCTTCACTCTTCGCCAAGTCTCTACCCGATGTCAGACTTCTACCGGTTATCGGACTTCGCTGGACATCTATGCGAAGATGCATTTCTTTTCATTGCTGGACTTCTACCTGACGCTGTCCTACTGATCTTCGTCGTCAGACTACAGTCCTTCCGACCTCCGTCGCCAGCCGACTACGGTTCTCCTGACTTGCGTCGCCCGCCGACTACAGTCTTGCTGACATTCGTCGCCCGTTAACTACGGTCCTCCTGACTTATGTCGCCCGTCGACTACAGTCTTTCTGACATCCGTCGCCCGTTAACTACGGTCCTCCTGACTTATGTCGCCCGTCGACTACAGTCCTCCGTCGCCAGCTGACTACGGTCCTCCTGACCTACGTCGCCCACCGACTGCAATCCTTCTAACAAAGTGAACATGTCAATAGTGATCCTTTGTATTTACATCATGTAATGTACTCCATAAGATGTACATCAAGCTAAGACTTTCCACCAAGGAAGGGCCTCATTTGTAATCGACTGCAATACTAGTGGATTCATTCAAACTGGGCTAGGCCCCGTGGTTTTTCCCCCTTTTTACAGGGGTTTTCCACGTAAAAATCTTGGTGTCTCATAAATGCTAGACCCTTTCTCTTATCTGATTGCGTGCCGGATTTTCATACAATGCTAAGACGTTAAATATGATATTTCTCCACCGCCGCGAATACTCCTGGACGCAACACTACTATTAGTTCAACAACAACAATAAGTATTTATCTCAATTGCACATCTTACCTTCGTCTACTGATTGGGAGCTTAGGCCACCAACTAAGAGACCTTGGGTTGAAAAATTGTTGGGTCTAGACTCGGTACCGAGCATACCGAATGATATCGAGCGCGGTACCGAGCTCGGTACCGAGCGCGGTACCAAGCGCCCAGTAATGTGGCACTTTTTTATTTGCCTCTAGATGCGTTTGGTGTCCGGACACAATAATTACTCTCTTGGGTTCGAATCTTGTATATGTGATGTGTGTGTGAATCTTACTTAATTGACATACATGTCCCCAAAAAATAAAAAGTCTTTATCCCACTAGATGAGATATGTTACATGATTTTTTCCCTCTATTATATTATACCAAGGCTTCATTTAGGACAGCTTTCTTATTGATTCTTAAAATAGCTTCTTAGTATAAAAATTTTAAGAAGCCTAAAAATTTTGTACTAAAAAGCTGTTTTAAAATCAGTAAAAAAGTCATCTCAAACGAAACCTAAGAGTCACATTCTTATTTAAGGCTTCATTTGGGAATTTTTTTTTTAAATTTTTTTAAACATCTTTTTATTACAAAAATTTTCAATTCAAAAAATTTTGTACCAAAAAACTGTTTTAAAAGGCTGTAAGAAAGCTGTTCCAAATAAAATCTAGGTCTATATATTTTCATTAAGAAGTATATTGCAATTTTAATACCTAAACCCTAAACTTTTAATTTCATTAAAGACAAAATTAACCCACATTTTTTGTTTTGTTGCAGCTTTTTTATTATTTTCAAACAAGTTTTTGTGATTCCATAAATTAATTTTCATAAATACATCTATTAAAATACAAAAGTTTAAATAAATAGATTTAATAACTTTATTACGTAAAAAAAAATTATATCATAATATTCTGATCAGAGTTTTTAGCAATATGAGTCTTAAGTTCTTAGTTCTACTTTGAAATGAGTGTTATATGCATGCAATTAATATGGCATTAATTCTAAATTTGATTGAAGAGCATTAAGACCTACCTTGATAACATTTCAATCAAAATAGTCTCGAGAAATGTCAAGAAATCTCCTCTATCTCACGACATTATTTTTTTTTCCCGAAACAATTACACAATTTTTTGAGGACCTTAGATGAATTAAATCACAAACACATACACAATTTATATAAACGTCTCTAATTTAAATTCTCAATTGGCAACCTAAGATCTCAACCAAATGAACATATATTTTTACAGTTAATTTAACACAGTCGTAGCAAACACACCCTCAATCAAGCTATGCATTCAAAGGCCGGGGAAGTTGATTAAGAGGTTGAAAGACACAAAAAAGAAACATCGAAATACTTCATACTTGAAAATCATTATATAATCAAGGACTGCTCAATGGAGTGCTCTAATTTTTTTATTGAAATAATTATACAATCATCTTTCATAATTCTTTAAATACTCTACTTCAACATATTTGAAGAGGCTGAGCATTCTAGATGTGAGAATTCATAACTCATCACCACTACTAAGATATACATATACATTATTTTCATCATTTCCACCACTATTAACACCATCATACCCACAAAAACTAACACTCATCATTTCCATCAAGGTTTAATGCTCACCTTCTTAGTTGCTAATCTCTCCTCTTATAATAAGAACAACCAAGCAAAAAATCAAAGATCTCAATAAGATATTTCTAATATCTCAAAGCTCTCTATTTCCCCTTCGAAAGTCATATTTGATTTAGAAGAGAAATAAATGCTCGCCCTGCCAACAACCAAGAAGAAACGAATCTAACTAATACCCATCATTGTCATGCAAAGATCAGAAAGTCGTATTGGTTAATCCCCAACTCTTCGTCAGAACCAGCCAACGCTAACATTGTCAAGAAGCCTAAATTTAACCGCTAAGCAGCCTAAGCTAAAGGACAACAGTTACCTTTCTGAATTTCAAATAGGTAGAAGAGCGTCATTTTCCATGCCTGATACGCTATTTTTTTGTTTTGTCCTTAAGCAAATGCTGCATCGAATTCAAAGCCGCGCGAAGGTTTGGTCAAAGCAATCCAGCTGAGGACCCCTACATGCGGCTGCATTGCTGCCGGCATGTGCTGCGACACTATTTGTTGTTGAGTCGCAACCAACTGACTTGGGCGTATATGCTACAGGAATGGTTTTTTCAGCTTGTTGAAGAATGAATTAAAAAAAAAAAAAAAAAGTTTTAGTAAACTTTTATAATTTTTTTTTCTCTTATATTTGGAGGAGAGCTATGAAATTTTCTAAAAATTGCTGTCTTTTTATTTTCTTCTTTTAATATTTTAAGAAAACATCTAATCTTTAAAATTTTTTTTTGACAGTTTTCTAATCATAAGATCAAAGTTAAGATTTTGTGGAAGAGGGAACACAGGATCGAGCAGCGTGGCTCATTTGTTGACGGGTGAAGAGTCATCGCCGTTGCTAGTGCTCAAATCCCATAACTTGCTCTCGAAAAAAGAGAAAATACTGGGGGCAGAGGCAAAGGACTTCAATAGATGAAATTATTATGTAAGGTCACCGGACGCCGTCTGGAGGCGAATCAGGACAGACAACATCACTTTTTTTGCTGTGTAGCGGTGATATGTCCGGGTGACTAACGCATTTTGATTCGCTTATGAATGGTCCGATGACCTCACATAATAATTTCTCCTTTAATAGAATTATATTATCATTTTTTTTCCTATATATAGAAGTATCTCTATTATGAGTTTTTATGCTAGCTTCCTCTAACTTTTAACAATCTATGTAATTATGCTCATGTATATAACAATATAAAAGAGCAAAAGAGCTATTATTCGAACTATGTTCGAAAGAAGTTTGTACTTTATTAGAAATGGTTTGAGTTCCAAACTTATTCAAGGTTTGAACATGATTTTATATGATGGTTGAATCTTATGTTTGAAATAGATGAATCTTATGTTTGAAATAGATGTTCAATCCTTACTTGAAAAAGAGATTGAACATTGAATATGGTGTTAAAATCTTATTCATTTTTTAACCTCTAGTTCTCCTTTTATTGAAGGACTTGATAATAAAGTAAACATGCAACTGTGAATGTTTTTATTGTTATATAACTAAGAAATTATGAACATTAACCTTTGTATTGAAGAAATTGATAATGAAATTCTACGACAGAGGGATCATTCGTAGGCAAAGAAAGACGTAGCTTGGAAGAATCTGATGATGCTTGAAGGAGAGATGTTTCACTTGCTATATAGTTCGTGCATTTATAATATCACTACATCATACATCTAATATGATCATCACAAGAGTAACTTCGTTAGATAGTAACTTTCATACATACTTTTCTAAACTTTAAAATTATTATTTGAATATTACTATTGTTGCTAGCTAGAATATATGCGGCAGTAGAGTTAGAAAATTTTCGTCTGAGCGTTGTACGAATATCTAGCACACACAAACAGAAGATAAAAGAACACCATGATTTTTACGTGAAAAATCTTGGAAAGGGAAAAAACCACGGAGCCACGCCCAATCGAAAAATTCCACTAGTGTAGTTTGAGATACAAGAGGCTGATTCGTCCAACAAGTTAGGATGATCAGATTACAGTGAGTTTCTTCTGAATTGAAATCCAATTACAAAATTGAGCAGAGTTCTGACGTCACTAAGGAAATTGGGCAAAACTCAGATGTCGTCCGGAAGTTGTATTAAATTCTGGCGTCGAGCAGAATTCCGGCTGTGGTCGAGGAGGAGATGTTCCCTCCTATCATTCTCTTCTCTTCTTCTTCTTGCTTCCTCCCCTCTTATGAGAAATGAGGGGTCTATTTATAGTTTTTCCGGAGTGGCATAACTCGTAAATAGGTGTGAGATCAAGGGCAAATAGGGAGTGGCCGAATGGACGGTTGATATTAAATCCTTTGATCGTACACCGTTTGTCAGACATTTGAATATCTTAATGATGTCGGAATATAGCGATCTTGGGCTCGTTGGATTTGTCTCGTCTAACTGTTCGATTTGACTATAAGTTCATCAAAATCGGAGACCATTTGGTAACTCAAATTGCAGTATGAACTTTCCAACAACACTTTGGGTGCTTGATTTTGGCTCATTTGAGCTCTGATTGAGTTGAATTTGGTTTCGTTGGGTTCATGTTTCCGAGACGCTCAGTTCGATTATAAGTTTGCTGAAATCAGAGTTCAGGTGACCCCGGATTTAATTTTTAAAGTTTCCGGATTGATTTTGCCTCAAGATTCGTTTCCGATCAAGATAATTTTTTGATGATATATCAACTATATATATAATTTTGTGTTGATAAAGAAAAGGGATAAATACAAGCGAGTATTTAAAATTCATATATTTGAGAATTATTTGACATGAAAATTATACATTGTTATGCATATATTTGTAATGAAGAATGAAAAAGTATTTATAAATATAAAATATGATTGACAATGCATTATGTTTAGTGATATGGTGATTGATTATTATAAATCACAATGCTCAGTGATACAATGACTTGTTATTATAATCTCACCAATCTTTTTTGTTGTGTTGGTTCTCGCTATATTTACTGATACAATGAGATTACATGTAAATGAACAATTATTACGTCCTTCGACCGAATGAAAAAACTCGGTACACCTCGGTACCGCGGGATTTTTGCCTGCGAACCGAATGTTTCTCTCATTCGGTCGACCGAACCAAATAAAACTTCCATGTTAAAGAGGATAGGTCACATTGTTGTATGATATTGTAATATTCTTTTATATTGATATGTAAGAAAATAAATCATTATATTGTGTAATGTGTAAATTTGATGCAAGAAATATTCGAATTTAATATTTTAGAAATAAATTTTTTATATTTGTCAATTAAATTAGTTGATATAGTGCAAATATTTTTTTCTTAAAAGGCCCCACAAAAAAATATGATTGGATTATGCAAATGGCATCATATTTTAGTAATCATTAAAATTAGAAACACAAAATAATGTTAGAAGATGTCAAATTCGAAGGACAACAGGCTAAGCAAAAAAGCTAGGCGAGAGAGCTTACTAAGGCTTTGTTTGGGACGGCTTTTTTATTACTTTCTAAAACGGAGTTTTAGTACAAAAATAAAAAAGTATGTACTAAAACTCAGTTTTAAAAAGCAGTAAAAAAATCGTCTCAAACGAAGCCTAACTCTTCCTAACGGTACGTTCATAGGTTTAAATGGCCCCACTTATTTAAACACGTTTTTCAAATTCTTTTATTTGTTTTTAATATAATTCCTCACAATTTTAATTTGTATGAAAAAGTCTAACGAAAAAAATAATTAACTTTGATTTTTTTTTTTATGAGAATGATAAATGATACACTTAAATATTAATTAATTATTGAGTGTGGTGTTAAGAGAAAATGACTTAATTGATCTCCTAACTTTTTTGAATGATCAAAATATTTCTTGATTATAAAAAAATGCAAATTTGATTCATTGAATCTTTAAATATGAAACAGTAATTCATAGTAAAAATATTCTTCTGTCTTTCCTTTACCACTAATACATTTTATATATATTAGTATTTCATGGTAAATTAGTGAATGCTTAATAAGTGGAATAAAAAATAAAAATAAGGTATTGTATTGTAGCTAACATAAAAAAGGAATTGAGCAGTAAACAACATTAGTGGTAAGTGAATTAGCGGTATAATGTTCTGCAAGGATTATGTAATCTTTATTAGTTCTTCTCGAGTTCGAAAGAACTCGACTCTAGCGAGTTAGCTTGAGTAGGAGTGCTGTCTCGTGGATGGTAGTTGTATATATAAGCCGCATTGAATGTAAAAGAAGTGTGAAATGTTGGCGGGATGTCCACAACATAAGCATTGTCTTTAATTCTGTGAAGAATAGGAAATGGACTAATTTTTTGGGAGGTAAGTTTGGAGGAACCTGGTGGAAATCTTTCTTTACGTATACATACATCATTAGATCACCCAAAATGAATATTTTGCAACGTTTTTGAAGATTTGTTTGCTGTTTATTATTGAAATATATTGTTTGTAGTTGATCCTTAACATATTTGATGATATCAGTAAATTGGGTGGCTGTTTTATTAGCCAAAGTGTTGATGCGTTTTGGTAGAATTGTCAGGTCCATAAGGTGGCTTGGTATTTTTGTGTAAACTATGCTAAAAGGACAACCTGTAGAACAGTTGGACATGTAGTTGTAGGCGAATTCAACTTAACTAAGTAGTTTTTCCCGTTTGTTAGGGATATCTTTAACAGGGCAACAAAGCATATTGACTAGCGCACGATTGGCAACCTAGGTATGATTGTCGATTTGTGGGTGATAAGAAGAGCTGAGATTGATGTAAGTGTTCAATCTTTTCCATGGTTCTCACTAGAAGTGGCTAACAAATTTTACATTAGAGTTAGAAGTGAGGCTGCAAGGTAGGCAGTGCAATCAAACAATCTTGTTGAAGAAAAGACCGGCAATGTTGACGACATCAAATATTTTCTCGCATGAAATGAAATGCACCTTTTTGAAGAAACAGTCAACAACAATCATAATTTAATCAACTCCTCTCTTAGTACGAGGAAGGCCCAACACAAATTCAAGAGTTAAATCATCCTAAAGTGAATATGTAATGGGAAGGAATAGATAGAGGTCGGTGTTTTGGGTAATACCTTCGGAAGTTTGGCAAACGGAACACCTCTCTACAAAATGAGTGATGTCTTGACGAAGATGTGGCCAATAGAAATGAGCTCATAGTTATTCTAATGTTTTATCTCGTCCGATGTGAGCTGGTAAGCCACCACAATGAATTTCTTTAAACAGCTATTGTCTCCAGGAAGAACCGGGCGTTGTTGTGCTACCCATAAAACTTTCAAACTCTGATTGTCGTCGGGTCTGGAGTGTTTGCTTTCTTCTGCCATCATAGTGGAGTGTTAGCTTTGATACCAAATTGATGCAGGTGCTCCCGGTCAGAGGAAAAAAAAGAGCAAGTAAAACCAATGACATAGTGATTCAGAGTAAAAATATAATAGTATTTCCCTGTAAACTAGTAAATACTTAATAAAGGAAATCAAAAGTAAAAAAGGTACAGTACTGTAACTAACAGAAAAAGGAAATGAATAGTAAACAACAGTAGTGGTAAGTGAATTAGCCGCATAATGTTCTGCAAGGACTTTGTAATCCTCATCATTATGTCACTCCGCTAACTTAATCTTCTAATAAACAGCGCTAATTATCATTGCAAAGCAAAGTTTAATCATTATTTCAAAACAATTTTTTAGAAGAATAAGCACAAAAGCTATGTCGAATTAAGCTTAAATAAGTCACTAATGAAGCACAAAAGAATCTCTGCGTGGAAGAATTGTATCCTTAGAATAACCTTTATCAGGGGAAATGGAAGGATTGCTGAAGTATCACATAATTCTCTTGTTTTCCACCACAAATGAAGAATAAATGCTTGGCTGCAGGTGACATAAGAGCTTAAAGCAATTTTTTTATGAGAAAAGTAAGGGCTGGGCCTCTTTTTATGTTAAAAGTGAGTGACTGTTACAAGATGAAAGGAGAAAAGTGCCCAAAGGAAAGATATTTAGAGGATCTGCTCCAAATAAAAGAAGGCTTCAAATCAAAGAAGTTAATGTAGCCAAATAGATCGCCATGGAAGAGAAGATGTCAAGACATTTCTCTTCAAAGAAACTAATAAAAACCTCATAAACGAAGGGATGGATAGATATAGCGCTTAATTCAGTCTCAAAAGTATAGCCATATATTGTAAAAGCTTTTGAAAAAGTTGATATGGGGAAAGAAACTTAGGCTTCATTTGGGACGGTTTTCTTACAGCTTCTTAAAGCAGCCTTTTAGTACAAAAATTTTCATTTTTTACTAAAAAATTGCTTTAAGAAGTAGTTATAAGAACGTCGTCCCAAACGAAGCCTTAGCTACTCTAGTTGTAAAAAACAGCTTTGCTCCATAAAAATTTCTAAAAATCAGTGAAAAAGCATAAGCCAAACGAAATTAAAAATTTTCAAATCCTTAAATACCTTACAATTGATTTTTAGTATAACAGTGCTTGAGTTCCCTATCTCATTTAGTTATGACATTTATGATGAAATGATAATGAATTTCAAAGTGTTTTCTTTTTATTTAGCGAACCAAATTCTTTGTCAAATCAATAGCAAACTTAATGTGATTGAATATCTCCTTTAAATCAATTGAAATCTTTGCAGGTAGATTTTGTGAGATGATGCAATTGCGCAGCAATAGATTCAATCTTAGTGCTTGAAAGTGTTGTGTAAGTTACTTTTTGGATGCCCATAATATTGCTCCAGAATCAAGGTTAATGAGATAGAATATTGTGCTATTCGTATCATCAATGCAACTGGCCAAATCACCATTAGAAAATCAAGTCAATATAGTTCTAATGTTATTAATTCTCAAAACTGGAGCAAAAGTTTCAAAGCAATCAATAGGTTGTTGTTATTGTTAGTTCTGTGTGAAATTAGATTGTGTTGATCAATTGGATTATATTGTTACCTCGGATCTTAATTCAGTTTGTAGTGTCTGCTAGGGGGTTATTAGGGGACCTTCCACTCGAGAAATTTTGTTTTCTCGTACAACAGTACAACACTATAGAGTTGCGAGATGAGATGACATTTTTTTCTGATTTTTCGTTAAGGGTTGCATCCCTTGATGGTTAATTTAAGTTTCTCTTTGTTTATTCTTGTGTGAGAATTTTGCAAGGGTGTAGAGAGACAAGGAGAGAGAGAGAGAAGAGAAATATATAATATTTCTCCTCATTTTTATAGTGAATCTCTTGGTGTGACATGGCTCCATAATTTTTTCATGGTTTCGGGCTTTCCACGTTAAATTCCGGTGTTCTTTCTTTCTGCTGCATTTAATCTTTCTTGTTTTGTGTTCAATGCATTTTTTACTTCCCCAATAGTTGTATATATCCTTTCATAACCAATAGAATTTTATGCCTTTTGAGAGTCCCCGTAAGAGTTAAAACTTGTTTTGTAGATGCATTTTAGTTCAGTAGTTTTTTTTTTTATCATAGGTAGATCTATCAGCTGCCATGTATGAATTTTTTTCAATTGCGTGAATCTCTTCATTCATTGCATCACATTGTTCTTCTTTTGTAAATTCATCTCCAAAGTAAGTAGGATCTACAATGAAATGGGCAAATTCCGTAAAACAGCTTTCTTTTTTCTAGGAAAACAATTCAAGAGATGAACTTGGAGATTTAGGTTTCGTTGGGATGATTTTCTTACTGTTTCTTAAAGTAGTTTTTTAGCACAAAAACTTTAATTTTGTACTAAAAAGCTGCTTAAAAAACAATAAAAAAAGTCGTCCCTAATGAATCCTTAATAATACTATTTTATAAATTTATCTGATCATGTGATCTAGAAATATATATTCGTTTTGTACATTTGAAGAAACGAAAAAAAAAAAAAAATCATTTTCATTAAATAACACATCTCAATTCATGGCCATCGATTTATTTGCTATAGCTAATAAGATGCATTTAATACTCTCATTATATATCCTTTATCACTATTTATTTAGAATAAGTATATAATCTATAGCATAAAAATTCTTAAAATTACTTCTAAGGGTTTTATTCCTTGAACCTAAAGGAAAGCTAGTAGTTCAGTTATCATGAGTTCAGCTTGGGGAGAGCTTCCTTTTTCATTTTAGGGGGGAATGCAGAGGATAGCTTAAAAGGAAGTTTAAAATGAAAAAGGAAGCTTAAAATAATGAGTATTTTCTATATCGCTCTTATTGCAAAATGGTTATAAGAAATAATCTCGTAGTCATTAGGAAGCCCCTTGACTTCGAGAAATTATTTTGTGCGGTCATCAGATGGTTCAAAAACGAATCAGGATGCGCCACATCACCCGGTACACAGCACTACACAACCGGTACACAACAAAGAGATGATGTGGTGTTTCCTGATTTGCCTCTGAACATTGTCCGATGACCACACAGAATAATTTCTCCTTGAGTTCAAGCAAACTGTCAATTGACTTTAAATGCCCCTATCTCTACAAAATATCTTGAACTCTTAGGAAGTAAACTCTCCACGATAATTAAGAATGCAAAATTGCAAATAGAACAGCCATTTTTTCTTAAACAAAAATTTTAAATTACTTAAACATGAACAGCACTTATATTTTTTAAGATATCACACCTATGTCATGCATCCTTGCATAATCATTAAGAAAAAGGATTTATTAAAAAGAACCACCCTCACCTACTTATTAAAATGGCTTATACTAATCTTAATATTAATTTTATATATTCTAAGTTAAACATATAAATATGATTTTAATTATATATATATATACCATTAATAAAAATAGATTGTTTAAAATATATATATATATATATATATATATATATATATATATATATATATATATATATATATATATATATATATATATATATATATATATATATTAATTATTAATACCTTGTCTCTGATTTGTTTAAAATAGATTGTCATAGTACACACGGGCTTCCCATTAGCCCAGAGAAGTGGCATGGCCCAGCCCAGAAAAGCCCAACTGCTCTATTGCTCGCCTTCTATGTTCGACCACAAGCCAATATGTTGCCTCTCACTTTCGGCCGTGAATGAGCCTGCTTCGTTCCCAAGCGCTTTCCAAAATAAGCGCCGTCAGCGCCGCCGGCGAGTTTTTGTGTAGCCGCTTCTCTTTCTCGCGCTGCCTGTTCATTCCCAAACTCACCGTCAATCGTCGGTTTCCATCTCCAACTGCGCGTCTCTTCCACGCGATGGCTCAAACAGAGAGCGAGCAATTTTCATTCGGGCCGTACAAGATCAACCCTAGCGAGGTCTTCTACTCTACCAAACTCTCATACGCCCTTGTCAATCTGAGGCCTCTGCTACCTGGTAGACCTTCGTCTCCTCCTATACTCTTTTCTACTGTGGTAATTTTAAGCTAAAGCTCTGTGGATTTGAATTGGCACAGGGGAAATAGCTTAATGGTTGTGTCATTTTTGGATCTTCTTTATCAGTTTACCAAACTTCCATTTAGAATTTGCTGGAATTTTTAAATTTTTATTGACTAAATTAATTTTCTGGAAAAAGCTCAGACCTAGTAATAATTTCAGCTTTTATAATCAAAATCAACTTGAATGATATCAGAACTGTAAAACTGTTTAGATGCATTAAGATTTGAGTTGATGAGGATGGAGAACGTCTACCTAAATGTTGGTACATGGTGCTGATATGATGACTACGATGAAATTGATGTAAATATGATGACATTGAAAATATTAATATAAAACTTGTAATATCCTATTCAACACTTGAAGACGTCTATGATTTTGGTCTAGCGTAGTGCTTGTAATGCTTTTGAGGTACTCCTTTTCATTTATTGCATACGAATTTTAGCTTGTGGTGAGAGCTACATATTAATAGATGTTACTCTAATCATTCACCTAATACATAATGAGTAATGCTTGCACACCTTCAAGATCAATTCTGCCATATCGGATCCTATTACTTTCAAGAATCTTCATCCAAAGCCACTACATTAATCCTATCCCTTACTTCTAACAGACCTTTACACCTGTAAAGTTATCTAGCACTAATTTCTATATATATTACCTCACTGTAGACCTATCTTAATGTAATGAAAAAGGCTATTGTAATCTTCCTGCTGCCTTTATCCATTCTCGTCACTGTATACGTCTAAATAGAGTAGATGACGCTTCTTCTTTATAGTATAAGAGAATTTACCTAGTACTATTTCACGTGGCCATACTCGTGGTTTGCTTTACTCATCGAGTGATGCATCATACCAACTTTGGTTGTGACGTTACTTCTCTTCCAAACATGGGAGACACTCCCAATCCTTTTAATGTCCAACGTCAGACATATCATTAGTCTTCAAATCACTCTAGATAACCACACTATGTGGCGGTGTGGCCATTACAAAATCTCAAGTTGTTTTGTTCTAATTGGTTTGATGGTTATTTATGGCACCATCCCATGCCCAACGAAACAGTTCCTTCCAGAAGATAATTTTGTCATTCAGAATTATCAATAGACCACCTGATAAGTCATCGACCAAAATCTCGTTGTAGCCCTTACTCTATATTTTCCCCGTTTCTTTTATCATAGCTACTCTCCCTCAATGCCTATTACGAGATTGGGACTACCAATCCACAAATCAATCTTGCATAATCCAATTGAAGAATGAGCTTCACTATATCTCTATGATGGATCAAATAATGGCTTAATATTTATAACCATCAAAGCCAAAGGTGATTCCATTATTGCAATCGACACATCATTGGACCCAGAAGACATTATACTCTACACTCTTAATGGTCAACGTCATCCTATTAATCTTTCAAAATCACTTTTAGAACAAACCTCCAAGTTTTTAGTCTAGAAAACATTTACTCACTCTTTTAGGTGAAGAAATAAATATTTTCAGTGAAGGCTCTCGAGAACTCCAGCAACTACAACTTATGAACCCCCAAACATTGCTGCCATGGGAGGTCATGGCCAGTCCCATGCTTCTACCAAATTCTTCAGAGGTCGCAACACCAAAGATGGTTGTTTTTCCTTCAATGGCTCCAGGGTGGTACTGCTATCTTTTCTCCACTAATGTCATATTTGTGGCAAGCCTAATCATATCCACAGTTTAATATTGACACATACTAGGCTTAACTTGCATTGGGCAACCACCAGCCCATCTAGCTCTTTTCTCTAGATCCATCATCTTGCCAAAAACTTGGATTATAGATATAGGAGCAACTTCACATAATACCTTAGATTAGCATCATCATTCCAATCCTCGACTATATCATGGCCAACAACAGGTAGTTGTGGGTAGTCTCTGCTTCACTTTAGCTCGATATGTTTAGCATCAATATTATGCTCAGCTATATTTTTTTTGTAGTTAAGAGTGTCTTATTAAACTTATGGATTTCATATTCATTTTATGTATATATTAGAATTTATATTTTCTAAGTGATATATCCATTTTATGTCATGTGGTTTTGTAGATTATTACTACAACAACAACAACAACATCAAGCCTTTGTCCCACTACGTGGGGTCGGCTACATGAACCCTTTTTCGCTATTGTGTCTAGTTAAAAGTCAAATTCTCATTTAAATCTAACAAAGAAAGATCATTTCTAATATTTTCTAAGTCTTTTTAGGTCTACCTCTACCTTTCTTAACAAAAGTCAAATCTAATACCTCAACTTTCCTAACTAGGTCATCGGAAGTCCTCCGTTTAATGTGGCCAAACCATCTAAGGCGACTCTCTCTAATCTTATCTTCCACTGGAGCTACTCCAACCTTTTCACGTATATGCTCATTTTGTATCCTATCTCTAAGGGTCAAGCCACTCATCCACCTAAGCATCCTCATCTCTGCAATACTTAATTTAGTATATGCTTCTCTTTTAATGGCCAACATTCAGCACGATAAAGCATTGCAGGTCTCACCACCATCTTAAAGAATTTTCCCTTAAAGCATTGCAGGTCTCTAGTTTGTAGATTATTACTCCACTTCAAAAATTGATTTTGTGTATATGTATGTGAAGAACTTGATGGAGCACAAAAAATGCTTAAACTGGAGCTAACACCATTTATAGCATTCGATAGAAATGAATGGCATAAGAGGATTCATAAATCTGATCCCAAATACATGGGATAAGGCTAATGATGATTGCATGTGATGAATCAGGGATGGAGTTGGGGTACATTTTGTTCAGGACTTTTCTTATGATTGTGTAGGATTTTCATAGATACTCTATAATCTTTCTGTTCTTGTTTTATTGTAGCCTTCATATAATAATAATGTTAAAGGTTTTAAATTCTATTTCTCTTCTAATAGTGCTCTTTGGAACTTTTGCAGGTCATATCCTTTTCCAATGAAAGTGTCTTCTTTGGAACTACGAGATTAAGTGCATTCATCAACCCTTCAATTTACTCATAAACCCTCCCAGAAACAAATACACACTCATATGCGCATATCTACTTGCATGCTTTTATGCTAAAGCTGTGGTTATAATTTGTAAAGGTTTCTCAAAAGGGAAAATAAACCGCGCACTATCTTCTTGTTTCCCATGTCATAGATATGGATGCTTTATTTGCAGTATGTCAAGTGACTACGAGTTACATATTTCATAACCCATCTTCAAATTTTATGCAAGGAGAATGCATTGAAATTTTACTTCTGGCTAGCTGGATTTAGGCCAAAAAGATGATTTGCTTACATCTAAATTTTATTTATTAAAAAAATGGGAAAGTGATCAAAATGATTCATTGACTGTTTATGAAGGACCAAAAGGATCTCTAACTATATTAAATGATCATTTTGGTTGCTGAAGTCTTTAAAAAAAGAATGAAAATGAGATATGGGACTATTTTGATTCCTCTTTAAGGAGTTGAGTGACAAAAGTGATCTTTTAATATAGTTGGGGATTATTTTGATCATTCTTAAAGAGTCAATGGACTATTTTGATCATTTTCTCAAAAAACTGCTTGGATAACAAAATTTCCTTACCACATTTCCTAGATGAACTTATTGCCATGTACATTTGTTTATTTTGTGTGTATATGCACAAAATGTTAGTGCTCCTTTTTTTCTTTATGATATCTTAGTTGTTTTTTTATCAGAGTATTGGAAATACTTGTGCCCTAAGTTAGCCTTAACAATGTTTACATGTACTTGTATGCCCAAGGCGAGAAGTTAAACGCTTTGTGGATCTCACTGCTGATGAAACTACTGATCTATGGCTTGTTGCAAAGGAAGTTGGAGGTAAATTGGAGCGCCATCATAAAGCATCTTCTCTGACATTTGCAATTCAGGTAGTTAACCATTATGTTCATTACACTTTGATGTTAAAATTTAGGCTTCTTGTTACCTTAACGTAAACACCGTATCTATTGCCTCTCGTTTTTATGTTTTTTTTTTTTATCAAAGAGTTCTCATAGTCACATGTTAGCATGTATATCGGTACCGAACAAATACGGAATATAACAGGGACATGGTGACATGTAAAATTTTGGGAACAAAAAGTCCTTATGAGCAAATCAGTGTATATTAAGTCTCAGTCTATTTTCTATTTCAGGATAAGAGTAGATAGAGTTGATGCTTTTTATGTCCAAGCTTCAATCAATAAGAACATTATATTGTGTTTGCCAGCTATCTTTATATCATGTGCTCTTCTATAATTTTATTATAGTTGGGTGTTGTCACAACCCAGCCAAGAAGATCGAATTAACGAGATGGGAAGAAATAGTTGGACGGTTGATTAAATTTTTGTGTACTAACAATCTAATTCTAATACATTGAAAGAGACATTAAAATCTCAAAATTTTAAAGTAAATATTATAAATATTTTTCTCTTGGAGCATCGCACTTATGATATACGTTATCTCCTCTTCCACTCATTTAAATCGAATAATACCCATGAATGTTTTGCAATTAAAAAGTGAGTCGCAACTTAGTGAGTATTTCAAGCTTCTAAAACACAATACTATACAAGACATTGGGAATAATATGCTTGGTCATTTCAAAACATAAAGTAATTCTACTTAATGACAATTAATATTGTGCATGTGTTATATCTTTATCTTTTCTATAAATAATACAACCGTCATAAGAGACACCGTCTAAAATAATACCAATAAAGGTACTTATTTTCCATTTCTTTTTTCATAACATTTTTTCATTTACAAGCGCAGGTATATTGCTTTCCCAATCAGTATCATAAGGGGTATTGTGCTCCATCATCAGTATGCATATGCAAGCATATCTATCTAGCCATTTCATTCCTATGAAGCGAGTAATTGCTATGAACGTCATACCTTGAAATTTTCTATTGAATTTAAACAGTTTCCAGCATGCAACTAAAAATTACCTAAAAATTACCTAAAAATTGGTTCTTGGTTTTTTTTTTTTTTTTTTGAATTCGTCAGAAGAGATCTACCTGATAATTTTTAATTTGTTTTTGGGTTATCTATGTGTTTTCAGTATTTTGTATTGCAAAAAAAATTATCCAAATGAGTTGCAAACAACTCTCATATTCATGTAATTGTATGCATGGTTGGACTAGGCTATTAATATGTACTCCTTATTTATATTTAGTACTAGTCCTTCAAGGTGTCGATTTCTATATATTAACTGAGTGATTACATTATTCGGTTTTTCAAAACTAGCTTCTAAAAATGTTATTAATGGTTAACTTCAAGATATAGACTAGAATGAGTTGAGATGTGATTAACCTCGGCCTTGTTATTTGTATAAGAGCAGTTTAATAATATATTTTGAAGGATCCATTTTAAGAGGGCGGATTGAATGTAAGATTGTTTACATCATTGCCTTGTAAAGCCCCGCTTTGATGGGAGGACCTTGCATTGGTGTTGTCTGTTATTTTAACTTTGCGCTGCTTTTGGTCAAATCATTTTAATTTCTTTTCTTAGTTGCATAGTTTTCAATTTTCATCTGCACCTAAGCAATAATCTACTATGACATATCACAGTCCACCATCATTCATCTTTAGCACATTCATACTTATGAAGCAAAATGCTACTGTCTGTCAAGGGTGGATCCATCCTATGCCCAGGGGGACAATTGCCCCTCCCCCTTGAAAAAATTTTAAATTTTTTTATTATATGATTATGTAGGTAATTTGTCCTACTACATCTATTTTTTTAGTCTTTATTATATGGATTTGAGGCAATTGCCCCCCCCCCCCCCCCCCCCCCCCCCTCCCACTCCTAAAAGTTTTAAAATACTATGGTCTGTAGGCAATTGCCCGATATAATCAAACACTGAACCAAATAGAAATAGTAAAGAAAATTTAAAAATATCATTACAACCAAAATTTGTTCCGGCGGCGCTGCCCTCTTGGACCCCCAACATATCTGCGAAACATATAATGATCAAGGATATGAGCAAATAGGGGTCGAGCCGACTTCAAGGCAAAAAAAAATCTCTATACTCCCCCCCTGAAAATTAAGTCTGGATCCGCCCCTGCTGTCTGCCATTAATATTATCGATCTTTCAGTCAATTCATGTATGGTTTGGATATATGTTAATTTCAAGCCAAAGGTTTTCCTCATTTTCCACTATTTTTTAGCAAGTTTGCAACAATGTCACAAAAATTCTTCTTGTTCTTTGACTTCCAGGATGGACCTCAGGCTGGACAGACAGTTCCTCATGTGCACATCCACATCATCCCCAGGAAAAGTGGTGATTTTGAGAAAAATGATGAAATTTATGATGCGGTAAAAGATTATTCTTTTGCTGCCACCTTTTCGTTAAATTTGTGTTTAATCTTTTAACCTTCCATATAATCACTGAACAGATTGATGTGAAGGAGAAGCAGCTGAAGGAGAAGCTGGATCTCGACATTGATAGGAAAGATAGAACATTTGAAGAAATGTCTCGTGAGGCTGATGAATATCGACTGCTTTTCTCATAATGATTTTCCATATTATTGGTTAGGAGTATCATTTCCTTCACCGTAACCCTGGAAAGCTAATATATAGCTGCTGATTCTTCCTATTATCTGGTTGTCTCTGCACAAGAATCTATAGCTGTTCCAATCATCTTTGCATGGCATGGTGGGATAAACCAACATTTGTATTCTTAAATGATAGTTTAGTGACTTAAGAACACCTTATTACAGCTTTATTTTTTTAATCTTTGTTATATATTAGTAAGGCTGAGAGCTTGTTGTATTGATCCAATTTTAAGTTAATTTACTTCTTATGGTTGCTCTAGTCTGAGAAATCTCTATTTCACTTAGAACTATACAGTCTTCAACAATAAAAAATTTTATTTCTTGTGTTGTCATTCAATGCATTCGTTTTATTTTAGCTTGATATATTTTTGCAGGTTTTTTTTTTGTGGTTTTCGGTTGTATAATTATTATTTTTTGGATGATCAAGTCATGGCCATGTAGTTCTGGCATTTTATACAGTTGAACAAATATCCTTGAAGTTCTTTATGATTGTTCTTCAAGTTAAGCTTGATACACTTCTTCTTCTAAAATTTTTGAGGTTTGATTGAGGTTTTGTTTGGGACAGCTTTCTTAGTACTTCTTAAAGCAGCTTTCTAGTACAAAATTTTTAATTTTTATACTTAAACAAACCGTCTCAAACGAAGCCTGAATCTTTCAATATATGCATTATTGAAATGATGAACACAGCTCTGAGACTTGGGCATTTCAGTGGCACATCACCATGAAATTAAAGGGCTTCCTGCAGATTCTATCCATTATGACGATGAAAGCCATTATCAATTCAGATTGATTTCCTGGAACCATAATAAGTCTGAAGACGTCCTCATCCAGAATCACTAATGGGCTGACCATCTTTCGAGATATCCAAGCCACGAGCTTCCCCGACCTTCCCCAGATTTTGCAGCTTCTCTTCTGAAAACAGCCCTGTATTCGGTAGTCTGCTTCTTCCATTGATTTGCTTCCAGCCTCATCTCCTCTGCTTCTATGCAAAAAAATCTCGAAAACAGCCCTGTATTCGGTAGTTGTTGTTTTATTAGCCAAAGTGTTGATGCGTTTTGGTAGAATTGTCAGGTCCATAAGGTGGCTTGGTATTTTTGTGTAAACTATGCTAAAAGGACAACCTGTAGAACAGTTGGACATGTATTTGTAGGCGAATTCAACTTAACTAAGTAGTTTTTCCCGTCTGTTAGGGATATCTTTAACAGGGCAACAAAGCATATTGACTAGCGCACGATTGGCAACCTAGGTATGATTGTCAATTTTTGGGTGATAAGAAGAGCGGAGATTGATGTAAGTGTTCAATCTTTTCCATGGTTCTCACTAGAAGTGGCTAACAAATTTTGCATTAGGGTTAGAAGTGAGGCTGCAAGGTAGGCAGTGCAATCGAACAATCTTGTTGAAGAAAAGACCGGCAATGTTGACGACATCAAATATTTTCTCGCATGAAATGAAATGCACCATTTTGAAGAAACAGTCAACAACAATCATAATTTAATCAACTCCTCTCTTAGTACTAGGAAGGCCTAACACAAATTCAAGAGTTAAATCATCCTAAAGTGAATATGTAATGGGAAGGAATAGATAGAGGTCGGTGTTTTGGGTAATACCTTCGGAAGTTTGGCAAACGGAACACCTCTCTACAAAATGAGTGATGTCTTGACAAAGATGTGGCCAATAGAAATGAGCTCATAGTTATTCTAATGTTTTATCTCGTCCGATGTGAGCTGGTAAGCCACCGCAATGAATTTCTTTAAACAGCTATTGTCTCCAGGAAGAACCGGGCGTTGTTGTGCTACCCATAAAACTTTCAAACTCTGATTGTCGTCGGGTCTGGAGTGTTTGCTTTCTTCTGCCATCATAGCGGAGTGCTAGCTTTGATACCAAATTGATGCAGGTGCTCCCGGTCAGAGGAAAAAAAAGAGCAAGTAAAACCAATGACATAGTGATTCAGAGTAAAAATATAATAGTATTTCCCTGTAAACTAGTAAATACTTAATAAAGGAAATCAAAAATAAAAAAAGGTACAGTACTGTAACTAACAGAAAAAGGAAATGAATAGTAAACAACAGTAGTGGTAAGTGAATTAGCCGCATAATGTTCTGCAAGGACTTTGTAATCCTCATCATTATGTCACTCCGCTAACTTAATCTTCTAATAAACAGCGCTAATTATCATTGCAAAGCAAAGTTTAATCATTATTTCAAAACTATTTTTTAGAAGAATAAGCACAAACGCTATGTCGAATTAAGCTTAAATAAGTCACTAATGAAGCACAAAAGAATCTCTGCGTGGAAGAATTGTATCCTTAGAATAACCTTTATCAGGGGAAATGGAAGGATTGCTGAAGTATCACATAATTCTCTTGTTTTCCACCACAAATGAAGAATAAATGCTTGGCTGCAGGTGACATAAGAGCTTAAAGCAATTTTTTTATGAGAAAAGTAAGGGCTGGGCCTCTTTTTATGTTAAAAGTGAGTGACTGTTACAAGATGAAAGGAAAAAAGTGCCCAAAGGAAAAATATTTATATGATCTGCTCCAAATAAAAGAAGGCTTCAATTCAAAGAAGTTAATGTAGCCAAATAGATCGCCATGGAAGAGAAGATGTCAAGACATTTCTCTTCAAAGAAAGTAATCAAAACCTCATAAACGAGGGATGGATAGATATAGCGCTTAATTCAGTCCCAAAAGTATAGCCATATATTGTAAAAGCTTTTGAAAAAGTTGATATGGGGAAAGAAACTTAGGCTTCATTTGGGACGAATTTCTTACAGCTTCTTAAAACAGTTTTTTAGGACAAAAATTTTTATTTTTGTACTAAAAATTTGCTTTAAGAAGTAGTTATAAGAACGCCATCCCAAACGAAGCCTTAGCTACTCTAGTTGTAAAAAACAGCTTTGCTCCATAAAAATTTCTTAAAATCAGTGAAAAAGCAGTAGCCAAACGAAATTAAAAATTTTCAAATCCTTAAATACCTTACAATTGATTTTTAGTATAACAGTGCTTGAGTTCCCTATCTCATTTAGTTATGACATTTATGATGAAATGATAATGAATTTCAAAGTGTTTTCTTTTTATTTAGCGAACCAAATTCTTTGTCAAATCAATAGCAAACTTAATGTGATTGAACATCTCCTTTAAATCAATTGAAATCTTTGCAGGTAGATTTTGTGAGATGATGCAATTGTGCAGCAATAGATTCAATCTTAGTGCTTGAAAGTGTTGTGTAAGTTACTTTTTGGATGCCCATAATATTGCTCCGGAATCAAGGTTAATGAGATAGCATATTGTGCTATTCCTATCATCAATGCAACTGGCCAAATCACCATTAGAAAATCAAGTCAATATAGTTCTAATGTTATTAATTCTCAAAACTGGAGCAAAAGTTTCAAAGCAATCAATACGTTGTTGTTATTGTTAGTTCTGTGTGAAATTAGATTGTGTTGATCAATTGGATTATATTGTTACCTCGGATTTTAATTCAGTTTGTCGTGTCTGCTAGGGGTTATCAGGGGACCTTCCACTCGAGAAATTTTGTTTTCTCGTACAACAGTACAACACTATAGAGTTGCGAGATGAGATGACATTTTTTTTCTGATTTTTCGTTAAGGGTTGCATCCCTTGATGGTTAATTTAAGTTTCTCTTTGTTTATTCTTGTGTGAGAACTTTGCAAGGGTGTAGAGAGATGAGGAGAAAAAAGAGAGAAGAGAAATATATAATATTTCTCCTCATTTTTATAGTGGATTTCTTGGTGTGGCATGGCTCCATAGTTTTTTCATGGTTTCAGGCTTTCCACGTTAAATTCCGGTGTTCTTTCTTTCTGCTGCATTTAATCTTTCTTGTTTTGTGTTCAATGCATTTTTTACTTCCCCAATAGTTATATATATCCTTTCATAACCAATAGAATTTCATGCCTTTTGAGAGTCCCGTAAGAGTTAAAACTTGTTTTGTAGATGCATTTTAGTTCAGTAGTTTTTTTTTTATTTTATCATAGGTAGATCTATCAGCTGCCATGTATGAATTTTTTTCAATTGCGTGAATCTCTTCATTCATTGCATCACATTGTTCTTCTTTTGTAAATTCATTTCCAAAGTAATTAGGATCTACAATGAAATGGGCAAATTCAGTAAAACTGCTTTCTTTTTTCTAGAAAAACAATTCAAGAGATGAACTTGGAGATTTAGGTTTCGTTGGGATGATTTTCTTACTGTTTCTTAAAGTAATTTTCTAGTACAAAAACTTTAATTTTGTACTAAAAAGCTGCTTAAAAAACAATAAAAAAAGTCATCCCTAATGAATCCTTAATAATACTATTTTATAAATTTATCTGATCATGTGATCTAGAAATATATATTCGTTTTGTACATTTGAAGAAACCAAAAAAAAAAAAAAAATCATTTTCATTAAATAACACATCTCAATTCATGGCCATCGATTTATTTGCTATAGCTAATAAGATGCATTTAATACTCTCTATCCTTTATCACTATTTATTTAGAATAAGTATATAATCTATAGCATAAAAATTCTTAAAATTACTTCTAAGGGTTTTATTCCTTGAACCTAAAGGAAAGCTAGTAATTCAGTTATCATGAGTTCAGCTTGGGGAGAGCTTCCTTTTTCATTTTAAGGGGGGAATGAAGGGGAGAGCTTAAAAGGAAGCTTAAAATGAAAAAGGAAGCTTAAAATAATGAGCATTTTCTTTATCGCTCTTATTGCAAAATGGTTATAAGAAATAATCTCGTAGTCATTAGGAAGCCCCTTGACTTCGAGAAATTATTTTGTGCGGTCATCAAATAGTTCAAAAATGAATCAGGATGCGCCACGTCACCCGGTACACAGCACTACACAACCGGTACACAGCAAAGAAATGATGTGGTGTTTCATGATTTGCCTCTGAACATTGTCCGATGACCACACAGAATAATTTCTCCTTGAGTTCAAGCAAACTGTCAATTGACTTTAAATGCCCCTATCTCTACAAAATATCTTGAACTCTTAGGAAGTAAACTCTCCACGACAATTAAGAATGCAAATAGAACAGCCATTTTTCCTTAAACAAAAATTTTAAATCACTTAAACATGAAGAGCACTTATATTTTTTAAGATATCAGACCTATGTCATGCATCCTTGCATAATCATTAAGAAAAAGGATTTATTAAAAAGAACCACCCTCACCTATTTATTAAAATGGCTTATAATAATCTTAATATTAATTTTATATATTCTAAGTTAAACATATAAATATGATTTTAATTATATATATATACCATTAATAAAAATAGATTGTTTAATATATATATATATATATACCTAGGTCTAACACATTAAATATATATATATTTTTAATTATTAATACCATGTCTCTGATTTGCAGTGCTTTAAAAACCGGACCGGCCGGTTCGACCGTGAACCGGTCACAAGGCCGGTCCGGTTCAGCCCTCAAACCGCTTCTGCAAAGAACCGGACTGAACCAGTTAGAACCGGCTGGTTCAATCGCGAACCGGTGAACCGGTCCGGTTATTTTTGAACCGGCCGGTTCAAATCTCACAAATTTTAAGTATTTTTTTAAATAAATTAATTAATATATATTAAAAAAATTTAATTAAAGTTAAATACAATTTATATAATAAGCACTTTTGTACTCAAAGCATCATGACACATCTTCAAATGACCTCCCCATGTGCTCCCTTAGTGCAAGGAATCTAAATATGCTATATAAACAATAGCAAGAAAGTGTTTCTAAGGGATGTGGGACTAAAAAAAAAAGATGAGGAGTGTATGAGTTCATAGCATATATAATAGATATAAAACCTATTTTTAAACAGATTTTTTTAATTAATTATTTTTTATGTGAGTGATAATTATTTATTAGTTAATAATAAAAATTTATTTATTTATACATAATAAAAAATAATTTATCATTAATAATTTTATTTATTTATTAATGATTTTAGATATAAATTTATAAAATAACTTTTGTATACAATATATCATAAACATGTAAAATATATTTAATCATATAATATAAAATAAGAATAGTTTATATTAAATTTATAAACTTAGGTTAGAATTAAATTTATATTAAATATGTAACATAAATTAATAATAATATATATTAAATTATATGGTTATATATAAATTAAATTTAAAATTTGAAAAATATTCAAATTTAAAATTATCATATTTTTATGATTGTAAATTCTTATAATTATGAGATTTAATTTTCTTTTTGCTTTTATGTAAGATTTTAAAATAATTATTTTACTTAATTATATAAGTTTTTATGTTTCATAATTTTTTTTTAATTTAATTTTTTATCTCATACTTTGAATGATAACATTATTTTTATGTTAATTGTATTAAATTTAAATAAAACTTATTATTTATTACGTCATCCGGTTCGACCCCGGTTAGACCGGTTGAACCGGTCGAACCGTGAACCCCTTCTTGTTCCGGTTCGTTGTCCGGTCCGGTTTTCAAAACCTTGCTGATTTGTTTAAAATAGATTGTCATATTACACACGGGCTTCCCATTAGCCCAGAGAACGCATGGCCCAGCCCAGAAAAGCCCAACTGCTCTATTGCTCGCCTTCTATGTTCGACCACAAGCCAATATGTTGCCTCTCACTTTCGGCCGTGAATGAGCCTGCTTCGTTCCCAAGCGCTTTCCAAAATAAGCGCCGTCAGCGCCGCCGGCGAGTTTTTGTGTAGCCGCTTCTCTTTCTCGCGCTGCCTGTTCATTCCCAAACTCACCGTCAATCGTCGGTTTCCATCTCCAACTGCGAGTCTCTTCCACGCGATGGCTCAAAAAGAGAGCGAGCAATTTTCATTCGGGCCGTACAAGATCAACCCTAGCGAGGTCTTCTACTCTACCAAACTCTCATACGCCCTTGTCAATCTGAGGCCTCTGCTACCTGGTAGACCTTCGTCTCCTCCTATACTCTTTTCTACTGTGGTAATTTTAAGCTAAAGCTCTGTGGATTTGAATTGGCACAGGGGAAATAGCTTAATGGTTGTGTCTTTTTTGGATCTTCTTTATCAGTTTACCAAACTTCCATTTAGAATTTGCTGGAATTTTGAAATTTTTATTGACTAAATTAATTTTCTGGAAAAAGCTCAGACCTAGTAATAATTTCAGCTTTTATAATCAAAATCAACTTGAATGATATCAGAACTTTAAAACTGTTTAGATGCATTAAGATTTGAGTTGATGAGGATGGAGAACGTCTACCTAAATGTTGGTACATGGTGCTGATATGATGACTACGATGAAATTGATGATGTAAATATGATGACATTGAAAATATTAATATAAAACTTGTAATATCCTATTCAACACTTGAAGACGTCTAAGATTTTATGTATGATTTTGGTCTAGCGTAGTGCTTGTAATGCTTTTGAGGTACTCCTTTTCATTTATTGCATACGAATTTTAGCTTGTGGTGAGAGCTACATATTAATAGATGTTACTCTAATCATTCACCTAATACATAATGAGTAATGCTTGCACACCTTCAAGATCAATTCTGCCATATCGGATCCTATTACTTTCAAGAATCTTCATCCAAAGCCACTACATTAATCCTATCCCTTACTTCTAACAGACCTTTACACCTGTAAAATTATCTAGCACTAATTTCTATGTATATTACCTCACTGTAGACCTATCTTAATGTAATGAAAAAGGCTATTGTAATCTTCCTGCTGCCTTTATCCATTCTCTTCACTGTATACGTCTAAATAGAGTAGATGACGCTTCTTCTTTATAGTATAAGAGAATTTACCTAGTACTATTTCACGTGGCCATACTCGTGGTTTGCTTTACTCATCGAGTGATGCATCATACCAACTTTGGTTGTGACGTTACTTCTCTTCCAAACATGGGAGACACTCCCAATCCTTTTAATGTCCAACGTCAGACATATCATTAGTCTTCAAATCACTCTAGATAACCACACTATGTGGCCATTACAAAATCTCAAGTTGTTTTGTTCTAATTGGTTTGATGGTTATTTATGGCACCATCTCATGCCCAACGAAACAGTTCCTTCCAGAAGATAATTTTGTCATTCAGAATTATCAATAGACCACCTGATAAGTCATCGACCAAAATCTCGTTGTAGCCCTTACTCTATATTTTCCCCGTTTCTTTTATCATAGCTACTCTCCCTCAATGCCTATTACGAGATTGGGACTACCAATCCACAAATCAATCTTGCATAATCCAATTGAAGAATGAGCTTCACTACATCTCTATGATGGATCAAATAATGGCTTAATATTTATAACCATCAAAGCCAAAGGTGATTCCATTATTGCAATCGACACATCATTGGACCCAGAAGACATTATACTCTGCACTCTTAATGGTCTACGTCATCCTATTAATCTTTCAAAATCACTTTTAAAACAAACCTCCAACTTTTTAGTCTAGAAAACATTTACTCACTCTTTTGGGTGAAGAAATAAATATTTTCAGTGAAGGCTCTCGAGAACTCCAGCAACTACAACTTATGAACCCCCAAACATTGCTGCCATGGGAGGTCATGGCCAGTCCCGTGCTTCTACCAAATTCTTCAGAGGTCGCAACACCAAAGATGGTTGTTTTTCCTTCAATGGCTCCAGGGTGGTACTGCTATCTTTTCTCCACTAATGTCATATTTGTGGCAAGCCTAATCATATCCACAGTTTAATATTGACACATACTAGGCTTAACTTGCATTGGGCAACCACCAGCCCATCTAGCTCTTTTCTCTAGATCCATCATCTTGCCAAAAACTTGGATTATAGACATTGGAGCAACTTCACATAATACCTTAGATTAACATCATCATTCCAATCCTCGACTATATCATGGCCAACAACAGGTAGTTGTGGGTAGTCTCTGCTTCACTTTAGATCGATATGTTTAGCATCAATATTATGCTCAGCTATATTTTTTTTGTAGTTAAGAGTGTCTTACCAAACTTATGGATTTCATATTCATTTTATGTATATATTAGAATTTATATTTTCCAAGTGATATATCCATTTTATGTCATGTGGTTTTGTAGATTATTACTACAACAACAACAACAACATCAAGCTTTTGTCCCACTACGTGGGGTCGGCTACATGAACCCTTTTTCGCCATTGTGTCTAGTTAAAAGTCAAATTCTCATTTAAATCTAACAAAGAAAGATCATTTCTAATATTTTCTAAGTCTTTTTAGGTCTACCTCTACCTTTCTTAACAAAAGTCAAATCTAATACCTCAACTTTCCTAACTAGGTCATCGGAAGTCCTTCGTTTAATGTGGCCAAACCATCTAAGGCGACTCCCTCTAATCTTATCTTCCACTGGAGCTACTCCAACCTTTTCACGTATATGCTCATTTTGTATCCTATCTCAAGGGTCAAGCCACTCATCCACCTAAGCATCCTCATCTCTGCAATACTTAATTTAGTATATGCTTCTCTTTTAATGGCCAACATTTAGCACGATAAAGCATTGCAGGTCTCACCACCATCTTAAAGAATTTTCCCTTAAAGCATTGCAGGTCTCTAGTTTGTAGATTATTACTCCACTTCAAAAATTGATTTTGTGTATATGTATGTGAAGAACTTGATGGAGCACAAAAAATGCTTAAACTGGAGTTAACACCATTTATAGCATTCGATAGAAATGAATGGCATAAGAGGATTCATAAATCTGATCCCAAATACATGGGATAAGGCTAATGATGATTGCACGTGATGAATCAGGGATGGAGTTGGGGTACATTTTGTTCAGGACTTTTCTTATGATTGTGTAGGATTTTCATAGATACTCTATAATCTTTCTGTCCTTGTTTTATTGTACCCTTCATATAATAATAATGTTAAAGGTTTTAAATTCTATTTCTCTTCTAATAGTGCTCTTTGGAACTTTTGCAGGTCATATCCTTTTCCAATGAAAGTGTCTTCTTTGGAACTACGAGATTAAGTGCATTCATCAACCCTTCAATTTACTCATAAACCCTCCAGAAACAAATACACACTCATATGCGCATATCTACTTGCATGCTTTTATGCTAAAGCTGTGGTTATAATTTGTAAAGGTTTCTCAAAAGGGAAAATAAACCGCGTACTATCTTCTTGTTTCCCATGTCATAGATATGGATGCTTTATTTGCAGTATGTCAAGTGACTACGAGTTACATATTTCATAACCCATCTTCAAATTTTATGCAAGGAGAATGCATTGAAATTTTACTTCTGGCTAGCTGGATTTAGGCCAAAAAGATGAATTGCTTACATCTAAATTTTATTTATTAAAAAAATGGGAAAGTGATCAAAATGATTCATTGACTGCTTATGAAGGATCAAAATGATCTCTAACTATATTAAATGATCATTTTGGTTGCTGAAGTCTTTAAAAAAAGAATGAAAATGAGATATGGGACTATTTTGATTCCTCTTTAAGGAGTTGAGTGACAAAAGTGATCTTTTAATATAGTTGGGGATTATTTTGATCATTCTTAAAGAGTCAATGGACTATTTTGATCATTTTCTCAAAAAACTGCTTGGATAACAAAATTTCCTTACCACATTTCCTAGATGAACTTATTGCTATGTACATTTGTTTATTTTGTGTGTATATGCACAAAATATTAGTGCTCCTTTTTTTCTTTATGATATCTTAGTTGTTTTTTTATCAGAGTATTGGAAATACTTGTGCCCTAAGTTAGCCTTAACAATGTTTACATGTACTTGTATGCCCAAGGCGAGAAGTTAAACGCTTTGTGGATCTCACTGCTGATGAAACTACTGATCTATGGCTTGTTGCAAAGGAAGTTGGAGGTAAATTGGAGCGCCATCATAAAGCATCTTCTATGACATTTGCAATTCAGGTAGTTAACCATTCTGTTCATTACACTTTGATGTTAAAATTTAGGCTTCTTTTTACCTTAACGTAAACACCGTTTCTATTGCCTCTCGTTTTTATGTTTTTTTTTTATCAAAGAGTTCTCATAGTCACATGTTAGCATGTATATCGGTACCGAACAAATACGGAATATAACAGGGACATGGTGACATGTAAAATCTTGGGAACAAAAAAGTCCTTAAGAGCAAATCAGTGTATATTAAGTCTCAGTCTATTTTCTATTTCAGGATAAGAGTAGATAGAGTTGATGCTTTTTATGTCCAAGCTTCAATCAATAAGAACATTATATTGTGTTTGCCAGCTATCTTTATATCATGTGCTCTTCTATAATTTTATTATAGTTGGGTGTTGTCACAACCCAGCCAAGAAGATCGAATTAACGAGATGGGAAGAAATAGTTGGACGGTTGATTAAATTTTTGTGTACTAACAATCTAATTCTAATACATTGAAAGAGACATTAAAATCTCAAAATTTTAAAGTAAATATTATAAATATTTTTCTCTTGGAGCATCGCACTTATGATATACATTATCTCCTCTTCCACTCATTTAAATCGAATAATACCCATGAATGTTTTGCAATTAAAAAGTGAGTCGCAACTTAGTGAGTATTTCAAGCTTCTAAAATACAATACTATACAAGACATTGGGAATAATATGCATGGTCATTTCAAAACATAAAGTAATTCTACTTAATGACAATTAATATTGTGCATGTGTTATATCTTTATCTTTTCTATAAATAATACAACCGTCATAAGAGACACTGTCTAAAATAATACCAATAAAGGTACTTATTTTCCATTTCTTTTTTCATAACATTTTTTCATTTACAAGCGCATGTGTATTGCTTTCCCAATCAGTATCATAAGGGGTATTGTGCTCCATCATTCAGTATGCATATGCAAGCATATCTATCTAGCCATTTCATTCCTATGAAGCGAGTAATTGCTATGAACGTCATACCTTGAAATTTTCTATTGATTTTAAACAGTTTCCAGCATGCAACTAAAAATTACCTAAAAATTGGTTCTTGGCTTTTTTTTTTTATTATTTTGAATTCGTCTAGAAGAGATCTACCTGATAATTTTTAATTTGTTTTTGGGTTATCTATGTGTTTTCAGTATTTTGTATTGCAAAAAAAATTATCCAAATGAGTTTCAAACAACTCTCATATTCATGTAATTGTATGCATGGTTGGACTAGGCTATTAATATGTACTCCTTATTTGTATTTAGTACTAGTCCTTCAAGGTGTCGATTTCTATATATTAACTGAGTGATTACATTATTCGGTTTTTCAAAACTAGCTTCTAAAAATGTTATTAATGGTTAACTTCAAGATATAGACTAGAATGAGTTGAGATGTGATTAACCTCAGCCTTGTTATTTGTATAAGAGCAGTTTAATAATATATTTTGAAGGATCCATTTTAAGAGGGCGGATTGTAGCAATTGTCAAGTTGCCTCCATGCTCTTTTAGCTTAATGGGTTTGATTATTGGAAACAACTTCTTGGCAATGCAAATGTAAGATTGTTTACATCATTGCCTTGTAAAGCCCCGCTTTGATGGGAGGAACTTGCATTGTTGTTGTCTGTTATTTTAACTTTGCGCTGCTTTTGGTCAAATCATTTTAATTTCTTTTCTTAGTTGCATAGTTTTCAATTTTCATCTGCACCTAAGCAATAATCTACTATGACATATCACAGTCCATCATTCATCTTTAGCACATTCATACTTATGAAGCAAAATGCTACTGTCTGTCAAGTGTGGATCCATCCTATGCCCAGGGGGACAATTGACCCTCCCCCTTGAAAAAATTTAAATTTTTTTTATTATATGATTATGTAGGTAATTTGTCCTATTACATCTATTTTTTAGTCTTTATTATATGGATTTGAGGCAATTGCGCCCCCCCCCCCCCCCTCCCACCCCTAAAAGTTTTAAAATACTATGGTCTTTAGGCAATTGCCCAATATAATCAAACGCTGAACCAAATAGAAATAGTAAAGAAAATTTAAAAATATCATTACAACCAAAATTTGTTCCGGCGGCGCTGCCCTCTTGGACCCCCAACATATCTGCGAAACATATAATGATCAAGGATATGAGCAAATAGGGGTCGAGCCGACTTCAAGGCAAAAAAAAATATCTATACTCCCCCCCGAAAATTAAGGCTGAATCCGCCCCTGCTGTCTGCCATTAATATTATCGATCTTTCAGTCAATTCATGTATGGTTTGGATATATGTTAATTTCAAGCCAAAGGTTTTCCTCATTTTCCACTATTTTTTAGCAAGTTTGCAACAATGTCACAAAAATTCTTCTTGTTCTTTGACTTCCAGGATGGACCTCAGGCTGGACAGACAGTTCCTCATGTGCACATCCACATCATCCCCAGGAAAAGTGGTGATTTTGAGAAAAATGATGAAATTTATGATGCGGTAAGAGATTATTCTTTTGCTGCCACCTTTTCGTTAAATTTCTGTTTAATCTTTTCACCTTCCATATAATCACTGAACAGATTGATGTGAAGGAGAAGCAGCTGAAGGAGAAGCTGGATCTCGACATTGATAGGAAAGATAGAACATTTGAAGAAATGTCTCGTGAGGCTGATGAATATCGACTGCTTTTCTCATAATGATTTTCCATATTATTGGTTAGGAGCATCATGTCCTTCACCGTCTAACCCTGGAAAGCTAATTTATAGCTGCTGATTCATCCTATTATCTGGTTGTCTCTGCACAAGAATCTATAGATGTTCCAATCATCTTTGCATGGCATAGTGAGATAAATCAACATTTGTATTCTTAAATGATAGTTTAGTGACTTGAGTACACCTTATTACAGCTTTATTTTTTAATCTTTGTTATATATTGGTTAGGCTGAGAGCTTGTTGTGTTGATCCAATTTTAAGTTAATTTACTTCTTGTGGTTGCTCTAGTCTGAGAAATCTCTATTTCACTTAGAACTATACACTGTCTTCAACAATAAAAAACTTTATTTCTTTTGTTGTCATTCAATGCATTCTTTTATTTTAACTTGATATATTTTTGCAGGTTTTTTTTTTTTTTTTTTTGTGGTTTTCTGTTGTATAATTATTATTTTTTGGATGATCAAGTCATGGCCATGTAGTTCTGGCATTTTATACAGTTGAGCAAATATCCTTGAAGTTCTTTATGATTGTTCTTCAAGTTAAGCTTGATACACTTCTTCTTCTAAAATTTTTGAGGTTTGATTGAGGTTTTGTTTGGGACAGCTTTCTTAGTACTTCTTAAAGCAGCTTTCTAGTATAAATTTTTTAATTTTTATACTTAAACAAACCGTCTCAAACGAAGCCTGAATCTTTCAATATATGCATTATTGAAATGATGAACACAGCTCTGAGACTTGGGCATTTCAGTGGCACATCACCATGAAATTAAAGGGCTTCCTGCAGATTCTATCCATTATGACGATGAAAGCCATTATCAATTCAGATTGATTTCCTGGAACCATAATAAGTCTGAAGACGTCCTCATCCAGAATCACTAATGGGCTGACCATCTTTCGAGATATCCAAGCCACGAGCTTCCCCGACCTTCCCCAGATTTTGCAGCTTCTCTTCTGAAAACAGCCCTGTATTCGGTAGTCTGCTTCTTCCATTGATTTACTTCCAGCCTCATCTCCTCTGCTTCTATGCAAAAAAATCTCGACATCGTCGTCTCTGTTCTTAAGGATTGATCGTTGTTTCATCGTAAAAATGAGGGTTTTGAAGCTGGCTGTTATGCTGTATCCATTCCACTGGTCATGGAGGCTCAAAATCTGCATGTATTTAGAGAGAGTTTTCAGAGCTGGATGTTCTGAGTATGATTGAATAGGGTTGTAAATGAATCTAGTGGAGTTAAGCCAGAGTTCTGTAGTGTTGAAGTTTGTTTGTTTATTTTCTTATCGAGCTCAAATTGAATTGGAGCATGACTTTAAGGTTTCATTTGAGACGATTTTCTTACTATTTAAAGTAGTTTTCTAGCATAAAAAAATAAAATTTTTGTACTAAAAAGCTGTTGTACTAAGCATCAATAAAGCTGTTCCAAACAAAACTTTACTACTAAGTAAAGTAGTTTTTTAACACAAATTAAATTTAGCACAAAAAAAGAAGGCACAAATGAAGTCTAAGTTTATCTAAAGCTTGTTTGTTAGTTTTATTATTGAGTTTAAGTCATAATCTAGCCTAATTAATTACAGAATTATTTTAATTATTTCTTGATGTTTAGCTATTAGTAAAACTATTTAAATATACATGTTATGTGCTAAAGTGTTTGTGATAATATAAAGAGTGATTAATATCTTAGTTTTATATAAAGATTTAGCACATAGATAAGATAGATTTGCAAGAGACATTAAAATTTTCATGTAAAAAATTTATAGGATCTAATACAATTTAAATAATTACATTAATATATATTATTTATTAGAAATGATTCACTTCTCTTGATTGGAAAATATATTGATATAATATAGCATATATAACTTGAACATGATGGGGAAGTTGAAAGATTTTGGTTGCATGTCTTCAAGATATCATTCGATATTTGTTTTGTCGTTCTCTTTTGAGGTTAGGAGGTCAATAATCAAGAAGTTAAATATAAATTTTGTGATGATGTCGGGAGTTAAAGTTGATGTGCATCAAACTTATGGGTGATGGAGTGTATTAATGTTGGCAATAACAAGTGATGAATTAGTGGGCGCCAGTGTAGCTAGGGCATAAGGGTTGGAGGACTTTAGCTAGACGATAGTGGTTGGAGGTCCGCAGCTGGAAAATGGTGGTTGGAAGATTGAAGTTGAGTGATTGTGGTCTGAGGACCATAGTTTTGGTTCGATATTGGTGCTACGATGGAGCTTTGAGATGCTTTAAGTTGTTGAGCTCTTTTTAATCTCAAGCTAACTATTGATTGTCTCCTTCATGTTGAGACTAGAGGCTTATTTAAGGATTTTTAAAGTGGCATATCTCATAATATAATCAATATCTACAACATGCGATTGGATGGCTCATACTGATTCTTTATATCATAAATTATTTTTTAAGCATTTAAGTATCTTAATGATATTAGAATTAGATAAGTTTTGGCTCATTGGATTCTTCTCTTCCATACACTCAATTTAATTGTAACAAATGATATTTGAAGAATGTTTGATCGTTCAATTAATATCATGAAATTTTCAATTAAGCTTTAAGTGCTTAGTATTAGCAACCTCTGTTATTGCCGCCTAAAACCTTTTTGTAATTACAACCAATACCCTGCTCACACGTGTACCCAATTATTAGAACATCTATATATAGCTCTGTACATCTGATTAACAAAGATAAGATTTTACTGTTCATCTTCCTCATCTCTTCGTTCTTCAAGATCTCCCTCTCTGCTTCTTTATGGTATCAGACGCAGGCCGGTTCTGAGCTCTTCTTCGCCTCTTCATGGCCTCTTCCGCGTCCGCGTCCGCGGCGGCTTCGTCCCGCATGACAGCGACTCTCGGCGATACATCCGACAAGCCTCTTCTTTACCCATCTCTCAAATTTATCATTTCCAATCTAAAATCTCTGGTCCCCCACCAACTATCCATGGAAAATTATCCCATCTGGCGAAATCAGGTCTCCAAGTTGCTTAAGGCGAATGGCTTCGAATCCTTTCTTGAACCTCCTTCGTTCACAACGTCAGACTCTGATCGGACGGATCAAGATTCCGAATATACTAAGTGGCTACTCACTGACAGAAATCTTGCCGCTGCAATTTCTTCTACCATTTCCGCTCAAGTCCTTCCGTATGTAATGCACCTGGAAGCCACGCACGAAATATGGAATGCTCTGCAAATCCGGTTTCAGTCAGCAAACCGCTCTAAGGTCATGCAGCTCAAGAACGAACTTCAAAACATTTCGATGCGTAATATGTCCATGCAAGAATACCTTATGGAAATCAAGAAGACAGTCGACCTGATTATATCCGCCGGATGTAATCTTGATGATGAAGATATCATTCTTCATATCTTGAATGGGCTCCCGCCTCCCTATCAATCGTTTAAAACTGCAATCAGAACGTTACAAACCCCGCTATCACTGGACAGTCTCTACGCCATGCTGATCAGCGAAGAAATTCATATCCGTCAAGACTCTCAGCGCTATTCCATCACCACGGATAGCCAAACCGCTCTATATGCCAATCGTGGTCGCAGTCGCAGAGGAAGAGGTCGCCAACAGCCTGTCACTCCTGGTTTCTCTAAACAAGGATCCAAATCTTTGCCCACCTGTCAAATTTGCACAAAAAGAGGTCACTCCGCGGATGTCTGTTGGCACAGACATAATCCAAATTACATCACACCGTCGTCTCAGCCCAGCAACA
This sequence comes from Dendrobium huoshanense, assembly GCA_016618105.1. Taxonomy (NCBI): domain Eukaryota; kingdom Viridiplantae; phylum Streptophyta; class Magnoliopsida; order Asparagales; family Orchidaceae; genus Dendrobium; species Dendrobium huoshanense. The sequence continues at coordinate 78,530,410 of CM028358.1, read as the reverse complement.
ACAACGGACAAGCGCTTCTCGCGGCCTCTGATCAAGCTTCAACCGAATGGTATCTTGATTCCGGCGCTTCGTCTCACATGACACACGCACCTGAAAATCTGGTTCAATCCTCGCACTATCAAGGATCCGATCACGTCTTGGTTGGGGACGGAAGATCCATTCCCATTGCTCATTCTGGCACAGGAATCCTTCCTACCCCTGAGCGTAAGCTTCGGCTATCCAAACTTCTCCATCTACCCAACATCTCTCATAATCTTATTTCAATCTCTAATCTTGTAAATGATAATTACATATCCATTCTATTTGATTCTAATGGTTTTCTTGTTAAGGATTTACAGACTCACAAAACTCTTCTTCAAGGACCATGTAAGGCCGGACTCTATCCCATCTCGGTCGAGAAATCCAAGGCTGTTCTGAAGGCTCTCTCCACTACCTGCAAGACGAAGTTCAACTGGCACGATCGTCTCGGGCATCCTCACAAACGCATTCTCGATTCTATTTCTAATGCCTACCCTTCTCTCTGTATTTCAAATACGAACACTGATTGTACTTCGTGTAAGGCGTGCAAAAGCCATAAACTGGTGTTTTCTAATTCTGTAAATCGTAAACGAACTCCTCTAGCTTTACTTCATTCTGATATCTGGGGCCCTTCGCCAGTTCCGTCTACACAGGGTTTTCGCTATTATTTGCTTATCTTAGATGATTACTCACGATACGTTTGGATTTTTCCATTTCTTTTTAAATCAGATGTTACAAAAATTTTTATAAACTTCATCACATTTATTGAAAAACAGATCGCTCATCAGGTTCAAGCCGTTCGGACAGATGGAGGCACTGAATTTGTAAATCATCAATTTCAGCATTTCCTTCAAACAAAAGGAATCCAGCACCAACTATCGTGCCCCTACACGCCAGAGCAAAATGGCGCAGCCGAGCGCAAGCATCGCCACATCGTCGAAACAGCCAGAACTCTGCTTCACACGGCGTCTATGCCTCCATCTTACTGGCCGGACGCTGTGCTTACATCGGCTCATCTAATAAATCGGATGCCTACACCTACCACCAGTAACATCCCTCCCATTCAGCTCATGTTCAATACAGCTCCCGATTACACCTCGCTTCGCACCTTCGGCTGCGAATGTTTCCCGCTTCTACCTCACCACTCCAGACACAAACTGCAACCAAGCGCTACCTCGTGTGTCTTCCTGGGATACACTAGTAACTATAAAGGTTTCAAGTGTCTTGACCGCAAAACAAATCGTGTCATCATATCTCGTCACGTCCAATTCCTTGAAACTTCCTTCCCCTTCTCGGTTAAAGATAACAACACATCTTCACCTGCTTCGCAAGCACTTCCTCCTTCCTTTCTCATACCGTCATCTACTTTGCATCAAAACAGATACCATCAGACCAAACCAACTGCTACTCCATCACTTCGACACTCTCAACATCCCGAATTGTCCTCTATAAACTCTCCTGCACCGCTAAATTCTCAATCTATCATGTCCAGACACGCTTCTACACCGACTAACTCACCCCAAAGGCATCCTATGGTAACCCGTGCTAAAACCGGCTCTTTAAAGCCCATACAGAAACTGAATTTGTTCAATCAAACAGCTTCACACTCCGATCCCACCAGCTACACAGAGGCAAACAAAGTACCTGAATGGCGCAATGCAATGGCAGCCGAGTTTCTTGCACTTCAAAAACAGGATACATGGCAGCTTGTTCCAGCTCCTCGCAATGCTCCGATTCTAGGATGTAAATGGACGTTCCGCACTAAAATACACTCTGATGGCACGATAGCAAGATTCAAAGCTCGTCTTGTCGCACAGGGCAACCAGCAGGAATACGACATCGATTATGGTGAAACCTTCAGCCCAGTAGCAAAACTACCGACTATACGCGTGCTGTTTGCGGTGGCTCTTCACCATGACTGGAAGATCCACCAATTGGATGTCGAGAACGCGTTCCTACACGGCAAGATACAGGAAACTGTATACATGAAGCAGCCAAAAGGTTTTGAGGATGCAGCAAATCCGAATCACGTCTGCCTTCTACGCAAAGCAATCTACGGCCTCAAACAAGCGCCGAGGCAATGGTACAATACGTTCTGCAGTCACCTTATTACGCTTGGATTCACACCAAGCACGGCAGACTCCTCTCTTCTCATATTCCGACATAATCACATCACCATGTTTCTCCTCGTCTACGTGGATGACATCTTACTCACGGGTAACGACGAATCTGCCATTCTGCGGTTCTTACAGCAACTCAACTCAGTCTTTGCTCTCAAACACCTAGGCAATGCAAATCACTTTCTCGGCATCAGGATTCAACATCGCGAAGATAAGTATTTCTTATCTCAAGAATCTTATGCTACATCTATCATACATCAAGCTCATCTTAGTGAATGCAATTCTGTTGCTAACCCATCCTGTACCAAACTTCCTACAGCTTTCAAAATGGACTCCTCTTCTCTCTGTGATCCGTCGGCCTACCGGAAGATTACAGGTGCACTGCAGTATCTCACCATCACACGTCCAGATATCGCTTATGCTGTCAACAATCTCTCTCAGCATATGCACGACCCCAAGGAGGAGCATTTCTATCTTCTCAAAAGATTGATTAGGTACATCAAAGGCTCTGTCACCTTCGGCCTTCCCATCCTCAAATCGGATCTTCGCCTCACTACCTACTCCGACGCTGATTGGGCGAGTGACCCTGTCACTCGCAAATCCACCTCTGGATACTGTACCTATCTCGGCTCAACTCTAGTGTCCTGGACGGTGAAGAAGCAAACGACCGTATCTCGGTCATCTACTGAATCTGAGTATCGCGCCTTGGCTGCAGCTACCGCTGATACTATCTGGCTCAAACGACTCCTCTCCGATTTTGGCATATCGCATGATACGCCAGTTGAACTACACTGTGACAATACCTCGGCCATCGCCCTCGCAACGAATCCCGTTTTTCACGCGCGAACCAAACACATCGAAATCGATCACAGGTTCGTCCGCGAACACATCACCAACGGTCACATTCAGCTGCTTCCGATCAAAACAGAGGACCAAATTGCTGATGTTCTCACCAAGCCGCTCTCTACTTCACGGTTCAAAAATCTGAGATCCAAACTCACGGTCACTCACGATCCCTTCGTTTGAGGGGGGCTATTAGCAACCTCTGTTATTGCCGCCTAAAACCTTTTTGTAATTACAACCAATACCCTGCTCACACGTGTACCCAATTATTAGAACATCTATATATAGCTCTGTACATCTGATTAACAAAGATAAGATTTTACTGTTCATCTTCCTCATCTCTTCGTTCTTCAAGATCTCCCTCTCTGCTTCTTTACTTAGTTTGAGCTCATTTGGAATCGAATTGAATCATTGTTGGTGTCAATAAGTTTTTCTCCTTGAGATTTCCTACTTGACTTTAAGCTTGCTGAAAGCAGAGTTCTGATAATACTAAGATTTCATTTGTACAGCTTTAGACTACAATTTGATCTCTACTTTTAAAAGATTTTGAACTAAAAAGTAATTTTATAAAATAGTAATAAAACCGTCTCAAACAAAATCAAAATTTTATTCCGAAAATTTCTAATTCAAATATGTATCAAGATTAATTCCCAGCCAAGTTAATTTTTAAGACGGATCAATGCAGATCTAAATGTGTCATTTATATGATAAGCTTTTAAAATTTGATTTATATACCTGAGGCTTGAGAGCAAGCAGTGGCCTTCCATCTACATCGGTGAGGAGGAGCTCTCCAACGAGGTACTTATTTCTCCTGGAATAGTTATCTACCCTAAAGGCGAGTTTCCCATTACCGTCGAATATTGAGAAGCCGTCGCTCCCCACAAACGCCATGCTGGATTTCTTCCAAACTGTCCATGATTCAACTGTGTTTACTGTCGGCTTTGCCGCCATGCTCCTCTCTGTGCGGAGTTCCGAAGGGCGGATCTTTGACATGTTTTGATGAGGAGAATTTGGGATAGAAAGAAGAAGAAGATGAAGAGAATTTGATTTGAGTTGGGAATTCAGTAATGTTAGGCTGCGGATGTGATTTCTGAGTCTTTTCGTGTTGTGAACAAATGGGACTTCTGGGTAGGCTTGGGGACTTTTTTAGGCTCTGATTCTATTGAATGAAGGAATTAAAAGTAACGAGATGAAATTAAAATAGAAATGAAAATGGTGGTGGAATTGGAATGAAATTCATTTTTTATTTATTTGATTGGTCGAAATGACATTTTGTGGAAAATGTTTTAATTTCTTTTTGTATGAGTAATTGAGTTTTATAAATGTGATTAAAAAGTTGTTGCAGTAAAGTATTTTTTTTTTTATAAGCTATTCTACATATTATAAATATGTTATTTTATTTTAATTGAACAATTATTTTCTTAAATCTATTGCACATTAAAAACTCTTGTTGTATCCATTGATGCTTAGCTCGTTTGTGGGCGAGTATGATTGGGTACCCCCAACTCACGTTAGATTCCCCTCGAGCGACAGCGCCTTTTAAGTGGGGCCCATGAAGTGTTGGTGGATGCCACTTTTTGGTTAGCTAATGATTAGTCACGCTGCCAAGCACCTCGTTAAGGGTGGCAATAGGGGTGTTAATTATTGACATGATCCGATAACCCGACCCGAACTTGATCCGGAAAATCAGAGTTAGGGTCAACATCTTTAACAAACGGGTTGGATTCGGATTGCACTTTTTGACCCATTTGAAAAATCAGGTTGGATTCTGGTCTAACTAGACTTTGACCCGATTTGACCCGAAACCTGAGAAGGATTCGACTTCGCTAGTTCGCCATATTTTCCTCCGTGGTCCGTGCTCCGTGCAGCTCTGTGGTTCGAAACTTCAAATCCAAGAAATGGGTCGACGAGATCAGAGCTCGCAACAGTGATGCCAGAGTCAAATTCCACCGGCGGCAGTATATAAGCATCGTCTCCCAGTCATCAGTGGACAACCCCTATCCCACACTTCTCGCCTGCATCAAGCATCGTCTCATAGCCGTAGCGTTGTTGCCCATTCCTCCTTCCTCCACTCTGCCGATCTCAGTTGTTCCTCCTCCGTTGCCGCTGCTGCTAAGAGAAGAAGATATGGTGGATGTAGAGGTAGGAGGGCTTGGGCTCCACCTTTGCCTTCCTCCCCAAGGATTTGATCATTTTGAGGCATGAGCTGCACTCGCAAAGGCGTCCGTCGTCTCGCACTCCCGCTCCTCCCATACGGCGTATGCGTTCCGGCAACTCGGCAAGCCTCGCGACATCGCTCAGGCGCACTCGCACATGGTTTGGAAGAGGGTTCTCGAGTGGAGTCGGGTCAACCCGTGTCCGGGTTGGGGAACCGAACCCGTTTGCAAAATCGGGTCGGACTCGGGTTGACCTCTTTGAACCTGCGGTTAGTCCGGTTTGGATCCGAACCCGACCCGTTGACCCATTTTGACACCCTTAGGTCGCAGCGAGTAGGTACCCCATTTTCAAAAAAAAAAAAAAAAAAACTATGGTTGTAAAAAATAGCTTCTCATCATAAAAAATATCTAAAAAATAACGAGAAATAGATAATAATATAGTAGCTAAATAAAATTATATGTGTGATCTGAAAAATAAATAATGAGAAAGTTGTGCCAAATAGATAAAAAAATGTGAATTATAACTGTAAATTAATATTTTTCTGCTTTTATTAGTTTTATTTATTAATATTTGGTATGTGAATTCAATTACCCGTTTATTATATTGAAATCAAACATCCCATTTTTATATTTGGTTTGAGGAATTGGAGGTAATGAAAATTTATATCATTTCTCTTTAGTGCATGCTTTTGATGTAACTAAGTTTCCTAATCAAAAAAGTTTTTTTAAATTTAAAATTTTTATAAAAAAATTGATTCATAAAACAGTTAAAAAAATTAACTTATATTTCTTATGCAGCTAACGTGGCAATTGAGAAATAGAAGGCTCAATTTGTACTTCAAACGGGCCGGCAATGGTGAATCCCTTTGACAGTATCGTCTATGTGAAATAGTTTTTTTTTTGGGTTCGTGCATAAAACATTTTTGTTTAATTAAAACGTGCAACGATTCTTTTTTACTTTAGAGGCTTATTTGGTTGGATGAAAAATATATGCAGTTTTGGAATATTTTGGTGTTGTTTGAATGAGTATTGTTGCCGACTAGAATATACATGATGATAGAGTTAGAAAATTTCCGTCTCAGTATTGTACGGATATCCAGCACACAAACATGAGAGAAATAAAGACACCAGAATTTTTACGTGGAAAACCCTGGAAGGGGAAAAACCACAGGGCCACGCCCAGTTGAAAGAGTTCCACTAGTGTTTGCTTGAAGTACAAGAGGCTGACTCGTCCTTAAAATTTAGAACGATCAGATTACAATGCTTCACTTCCGGATTGAAATCCAGTTACAAACAAGTTGTGTATTCCAGCTGAATTCAGAGTCACTTTAGAATTTCAGCGTCACTTGGACGTCGGGCAGAATTCTTGTGTCACTTGGGCGTCGGGCAGAATTCCGGCGTCACTTAGGCGGAATTTTGGCGTTCCGTGGAAGTTGGGTAGAATTCTGGCTTCTCGTGGAAGCCGGGCAGAATTCCGGGCAGTGGTCGAGAAGTTTCTTCCCTTCTATCATTCTTCTTCTCTTATTATACTCTTCTTCTTCTTGCTTGAGTCCCCTCTCAAGAGAAATGAGGGGTTATTTATAGTTTTTTGATGATGACAATACCCGTAAATAGGAGGAGGATCAAGGGCAAAGGTGGAGTGGTTCGGATGGACGGCCGATATTGAATCCGTTGATCGTGGACCGTTCGTCAGACATTTGAAAGTCTTAATGATGACAGAATTTGGCGATCTTAGGTTCGTTGGATTCGTCTCGTTGAGCTGCTCGATTCAACTATAAGCACGTTATGTTTAGAAACTGTTTAGTAACTCAAATTGTGGTTTGAACATTCCAACAAGGATTTGGGTCCTTGATTCAGACTCATTTGGACTCGGATTGAGTTGAATTTAGCGTCGTTGGGTTCGTATTTTCGATACGCTCGGTTACTATAAGTTTGCTGAAATCGGAGTTCAGATGATCCCAAATTTTATTTTTGAAGCATTCAACTTGATTTTTCCTCGAGATTCGTGCCCGATCAAGATAATTTTTTGGTGATATATCAAGTATAAAATAAATACTAAGTGGATGTTTTCTTTTTGGTTTAAGGTAAAATGATGTAACATAATGGTGGTGGTGGGAGATCGTGGCAAATTGTAGTGGCCAATAGTGGTGATACTTGTTAGCTGGCGTTGGTGATGATGGCGATGGTGGCTGAATTTTGCAACTATGGTGGTGGCCTATGGCAGGCCACAATGTTGGTGGCCGTAGGCAGACGATAGTGGTGGTGGTTGAGATAGTGGTGGTCAAAGGCGGCGGCGGGTTGGGCCGACATCCAACAGTGGGGGTGGCAGTGGTGACTTGCAGCAAGAGAGGTGGCTTGTGATGAAAATAATTTTCGTTCAAAATTAAGCGAGTTTATTTTACCTAAAAAATGAACTGAAAAAAAATTTTACACTATATTAATCCTTTTAATATTTTTAAAACTCATGTAAATGATTTACTTTACACCCTTTACTTCAAATCAAACTTGAGACATTCACCAGCATGATTTCGTGTAAAGCATATATAATTTCATCTTTATTCTTATCGCATACATTATTATATATATCCGTTAATGGATAATGTAACTTGTTGAATTCCTTTCCAAGTTCAATAACAGGTCACAACGCTACGTATATGGTGCATGCAAAATATCTTGCCTTGACACAGCTTATCTTGACCTGTTGGTTGAGAGCTTAGGCTTCAAACTAAGAGGTTTAGGGTTCGAGTCTTTGTGTATGCGTTGCGTGTGTGAGTTTGCCTTAAATAACCTAAAATGTCCCACAGAAAAAAAATCTTGCTTGAGCATTTCGGCTTTGTTCAGGATAACATTTGACCATTATTTTTTTACTGTTCCCCAAAAAATTTTATGCCAAAATTTTCTTATAAAAAAATTTATCTCAAACAAAACCTTGTGCTGTTTGGAGCAGCTTTAACTATTTTTTTGATTATTTTCAAGAGACTTTAGTATATCAAATTGTTTTAAAAATTAATAAAAATTATCTCAAATCAAATCTGGCGGCTTTCTTATTATTTCTTAAAGCAATTTTTTTAGTAAAAAAAATTAAAATTTTGTTAAAAAAAATTTAAAACAGTCCCAAATGAAGCTTCAATTTTGAAAATGAATTCAACAAATTGCATCTGAGACCCTCATCAAATATATAGAACATTAATGCGTATAATGAGAGTGATGGAGCAATAATGAAATTTTATTTTATTTCCTCATATTCATACCTTCTTTTAATTTTTACTTCAAATGCATTCCTTTTTAAATTTTGGTTATACTTTGGATTGAATCAATTATCGGTTTTATATACAGGACTTTTAACTTTAGCCAGGTTTCACTATCTTATACGTATCCTTAAAACAAATTAATATGAAATTTTTTGATATAATAAATATTATATATGGAAATTAATTAAATTATATATATATATATATATATATATATATATATATATATATATATATATATATATATACACATACCAAAAATCACTCTCACTCAGTTATTTATTTCATTTAATTTCCAAATACTTCAATATCTAATAAAAACCTTTAAAACTGTTGAAGGAAGTCAGTTACAAGAGTTACAGTGGCAAGACAAAGGCATGAATGAGCAATACCCAAAAGGCTTGTTTGGTAAGTTACAGACTATGCCGAAGCAGCATTTCATCATCGAGCAGATCTTGGGGTCGTCAGGCGAGCAACACTTGCAATTAGAGCAGGTGCGGTAAGGAGAAAAAACGCCGTGGTTGCGTTGCAGGGCAGCAATGGCGTCGCCTTCTATTTGTCGGTATTCGATTGTCGTCGAAGACGGAAGAAAATAGTTAGCTTTGATTGGGAGGAAGAGGAGGAGGAGGAGAGGAAATGTGAAGATGGTTGAGATGGAGATAGTGGCCATGGTGGGAATTGAAGAAGAGGTGATGGGATGAGAGAGAAGGATATAGAGTAGAGAGAAAGAGAAGGTTTAATTACTTAGGCGGTTATAAGTGGGGATATAATGTGTGGTTCAAATTCAAGATCTGACTAAGCAATGTATTAGAATAGAAAAATATTATTTAGGCTTGATTATTTAGGATGAGAGAGAGGATTTGGTAATTCAGAAGGTTATAGGTGAGGAACAAATATGTGGGTCAAATACGTGATATTAAAAAAATAGCTCTTAGGAAGCTCATCTTGATCTGTTGGCTGTAAGTTTTGGCTACTAATTTAAGAGGTCATGGATTTGAAGTTTGCGTATGTGATTTGTGTGAGTTTATATAAATTTACTCAAAATTTCAAAAAAAAGAAAAAAAAAGAAAGGTTCTCAGAACTTTGAACCAACCATACGAAGCTCTTCTTGGCCTGTTAGTTGGATCAGTACTAAGCAATGCATAAGTTATGCAAAAATTAAATTTTATCATTTAAAAAAATGATTCCTTATTGTTGCGGCTAGAATATACGCAGCGGTAGAGTTATAATTTTACGTTTTAGCGCACGGATATCCAGCTCACACACGGAGAACACAATATTTTTTATGTGGAAAATCCGAGAAAGGGAAAAAACAAAGGGGCTTGGCCCAATTTGAATAAATCCACTAGTATATTTACAGTCGATTACAAATAGGCCATTCCTTGGGATAAGGCATTGGCTTTGTGACGCCCCAAAATCTAACTTGAAAATAATTATTCAGTCAATCCTTTAAGTCAATCTTCCAGAGCCATCTATAGTCATCAATAAGTGATAAACAATCTAACAAAATCTACAATTTAAAACATCATGTAAACATTTATATTCATTCCCAAAAGTTCATTTACAATACTTAGGATCTACACATTAATCACATATAATCCATCATGTCCTGAGTACAAAAAGAATCACTATAACAAAAGGATAAAAACCTGAAGATTCTTGATCAACCTCAATCTCCTGCTCCCTTGCCATGACCTGAAAAATATTAATCACATATAATGAGCTTCAAAAGGCCCAACAGGTCACCAAATACCTACAACTGAAATCAAAGCACAGTACGGAAGCAATATGCATGTCAATCAGTCATATCATAGCACTCACTTACACATGATCATTGAGTCAATGCATAAACAGAAATCAATATGTAAGCAGTAATCAATATAATAACAGGAATCAATACAGGAACGTGTGAAGCTATCACTATTAGTGGAAGAATAAAAAAATCGTATAAACGTTCATAAAGCTCAAAATCTCTACAGTAGTAGTCGTATCAATAACACCAGTCAATTCAGCAGACAAATCTTCATATCTAAAATTTCAGTTAAATTGTTAAAGAAATCTTCGTATCGGTAATATCAATCAAATCAGTCAATAATATCAATCATATAAAAAGAATTCATCGGTTCAAGAATATCAGTCGGTATAAAATATTAAATCAATACTATCGTTCATGACTGTTAAAATCAAATCAATGAAATAAAATCATAACATCATTTGAAACAGTTGGAATCAATCAATACCGTAGAATCATATTAAGATGTACACTTGCAATTCAGTTATCCAATATCACGTGCTCAGTAAATCACATGTAATCCAATAATCTATATCACGTGTTCAGTGAATCACATGTCACTTACACAGTATATTATGTGCATAACGTCAATAAAATGAATCAGTAGTATCAATGCCTGTATAAGTATCAGTAACAATCCAGTGACATGAACATTAATGCTATAATAGTAAAATCATGCATTAACAGTAAAGTCGTACAGTAACGATAAATACGTACAATAACGATAGAACAATGATTAAACACATGTATTTCAGTAATCAATAATCATACTCACAACATACTCAACAAGTAAAAGCCTGGCTATTACGGTATTTTTCAGTCTTGTATCATATAACTTGTATCTTATCCGTTGGTTCAATGAAAAAAGTCGTCACTCTTTGCCCGTCGGCACAGTAATCATCTCCTTATAACTCTCTTTAGTAATCACGTTATCAGTAGAGGATAACACCAAACCGTATTTAAAGGAAAGCCCGTCGGCCCACCATCCTGTACAGGTCAATCAGTCTCCAACCAACGGTTCAATTAGTTCTTACTTATCTTTCACACACACAGTAGTATCACAGTAATATCATAATAATCTCAATCAAATAACCACATTAATCATTATCATAAACGCATTGCAACCAATAAACATGATTTGGCTCAATTTAGAAAACTCCTTAAAATATCGTATAATTGACAGAAGTCGTTGTAAAATGCACAGATCCAGAAAATTATCAAATTACAAGAAATTGCGTAAAATAACGTTTCAAAACTTTACTTGTACTGAATCAATATTTTTCAACATCCGGATAATTGTCTATTCGATAAAAATCTCACATAATTCAAAATACCCGGTGAAAATTTTTCAAAAAATACTCAAATCATGCAAAATCATCATTTCCATAACATACCAAAAGTTATGCGGTAAAAGTTCTGTCAATACAAAGATATGCACATTTTTTGGTAACGAAAACACAAAACAGAGCAGAAAAATACCAAAACACAAAATCTTCGAAATCAGAAAAAGGATTCGGATTCCTTACTGCGAGATAAACAATTCTTCTAACAGCGGTGACGGACGAAAAGCGCTCCGCGGCCTCCGAAATCAAGCCTTCATCTTCTTTTTCCTTCTCTTTCTCTCCAGCTTTCTCTCTCTTCACAAAACGATCTCAATCCAATATATACACATGCAGATCGTCCTGGACAAAGTGTATTCGTCCCGGGATGATTTGCCCTCTGGACGAATTTCGTACAGACGAACCAAATTTCGTACTGGGATGAATTGCTCTATGGACGAATTTCATCTTGACGGTTCGTACAGGGTCGTACAGGTTCGTACAGACGAACCATACAGATTTCTCACAATTTTATTCAGTTCGTCCCGTATTAAAGTCACTTTGTACGGACTAACAGCACTAAAAAAACTGAAAATCTGAGGGGTTTTACATGCTTGATGTCATAAATGTACACCATATAGAGCACATTACATGGTGGGAGTTATAATAATCAACGACATGTTTGTTTGGCCAGCAAGACCATATCCGATAGGATAGAGGTCGGAAAGATCATAGTAGGCGACGGAGGTCGGAAGGGTGTAGTTGACAGGAGGTAGTATTCAGAAAGACCATTGTCTGGCGAGAGAGGTCAGAAGGCCGTAATCAGCAGAAGATCGAGATCAGAAAGACCATTGTCTTTTGATGGAGGTCGGAAGAACTGTAGTATGTGATGGAGGTCGAAAGGATCATAGTCGGCTGGAGATTGGGGTCAGAAATCATAGTAGTAGGGCATTACTCCGCTAGAAATACGGGCGTCAGGTGGTGGTCTGGTAAAAATCTAGGAGTCAGGTGATGATCTGACATAAGTTTGGGCCTCTGGTGGTGGTACGACAAAAGTTCAGGCCTCAGGTGGTGCGGTAGAACTCCAACAATAGTCCAGCGGTTGGAGCTTTCTTCCTTCTTTTGTCTTGCAACCCCCCCCCCCCCCCCCCCCCCCCCCCCCCTCGCGTTCCTTTTGATGAGGAAATGGGATTCTATTTATAAAATTTTTTTAGCGACATGGCTTGTAAATAAGTGGAAGATCAAGGGTAAATTGGGAGTGGTTCGGATGGACGGCTGATCTTGATTCCTACGACCATGCATCGTTCAATGGACCTTTGACTATCTTAATGATATCAGAATTTGATGATCTTGAGCTTGTTGGATTTGTCTCGTCGAGCCGCTAGATTCGACTATAAGCATGTCATGATTGGTGACCGTTTGGTAAATTGTGGTTTGATCTTTCCAAAAGTTCTTCGAGTCTTTGATTTGGACTCATTTGGGTTCGGATTGGGTCGATTTTGGTGTTGTTGGGTTCGTGTTTCCGAGATGCTCAGTTCGACGGTAAGCTTGCAGAAAATCAGAGTTTTAATTGTCTCAATTTTAATTTTTGAAGCTTCAAACTTGATTTTGCCTCAAGATTTGTGTCTGATCAAGATAATTTTTGAATGATGTATCACTTATATTGTTTTTTTATTTTTACTTAAACATATTATGAGTTTATTCAAAATGCATTTTAATTTGAAAAATATTATTTCATTTATGTTCGTGTATTGTAATGATTTTTGTGATAAATTAATATTTGATTGTGTTTTGAAGATATTCTAAGACTTGGGAACAAAATTGTATCAATAATTTCTTATAGTAATTTTTTTATACGGAGTTGTTTTTCTTCATTTATTTTGTATTAAAATTTATAATAAATAATTCTCAATTAAAATATGGTTAATGATATACAATGTTTTATCCACCGATGCTTAGCTTGGTTGGTGGGCGTGCTCGGTTGGCAACCCCCTATCCCGAGTTCGATTCCCTCAGGCCGCAGTCGCCCCTCTAGAGGGGACCCAATAAGTGTTGGCCACGAGTAGCAAGGGTGTGGGTCGCTCGTCTAGGTCAGTCGAGGAGACTAGTTGTAATGCCCCGAGGATCAAACTTGGAAAGAATGTCAATCAATTACTCCAACAATTTACCAGAGTTATCTAATATCATCATTAAGCAATCTATCAAACATTTATAAAAATTTAAACATCAATATAACAGTCTATTCATATCTCAAAACATCATGTACAATACTCAGGAACTACACTATCAATACAAGAAAGGAAACTATCTTGTCCTGAGTACAAAAGAATCATCAAAAGAACTAAAACCTGTCGATCTGAATCAATTCCTATCTCCTGCTCCCGAGCCCTGACCTGAAAATATCAACCACATATAATGAGCTTTACAAAGCCCAGCAGGTCACCTAATACATATAACTGAAATCAAAGCACGGCAATGCTATCAATATGCATGTCAATCTATCAATCTGAATCAGTCAATGGTCAATGAGTCTATGCAGCGGAAATCAAATCAGTAGTCGATATAATCCGAAAATCAATAGTCAATAAAACCAGTCAATGCAGCGGCAGGCAAATCGATAAATCAACTCAATCAATCAATATCCGTCAATCAAATCAATACGGTCAAATCAATGAAATCAGTAGAGAAAAGCGATACAGAACAACGAATCTATAAAGCAGTCAATACAATGCAGAAACAGTAGGCAGTAGTACAATGAATCTATAGGCAGTAGTACGATGACCATGTTCTATCAATGCAATATCTATATCTATCTATGTCCATATCAATGCTCAGTAGTCAATCGATGCAATCAGTGAAATCGTACGATACAATAAATCCGATCAATTCAAAAGCAGAAATCGATAAAGCAATAAATCTGTAAGTCAATACAGTAAACATGCAATCAATACGATAATACTGAACAATGTATAATCAATGGTCATGTTGCTGTTGTAGAATTCATATTGCTGTTGTAGATATCAATACATTGGTTCTATGAAAAGAGTCGTCACTCTATTGCCCGTCGGCTTATAATCTCCTTATGACTCCCATCGTTATATCCATGATCCATGATCTATGATTTAAAGGAAAGCCCGTCGGCCCACCATCCTGTACAGGTATCATCTCCAACCAATGTTCAACCAGGTTATACGTGTTCCAGTATCAATAATCAATCAATAATCAATATTAGAGCAATCATATCAATAATCATATCTATATCGATTCAATCTATCAATTTCAGACAAATCAGAAATCGTACGAAAATCGGGCAGAGTAACGGTAGTCGGTCAAATTTACACAAAAATCCTGCAAAAAGACACAAATTCCGAATTCTTCCAAATTACAGTCGAATATCTATAACATCAATACAAGACTATTATCCTATAGAAACCAAATCAAATCACGTCCGATTATTTTCTATTCGATTAAAATCACGTAGAATCAATTCCGACCGGTAAAATCTTCGTAGAATACAGTCAAATCGTGTACAATAATCATATCTATAACATACTAGAAGTTGTGTGGTGAAAGTTGTGTCGAATCAAAATCATGTCGAAAAGTCGACTACGAAAACACAAAACAGATCCCAACTCGGTCAAAACACAACATCTTTGAAAACAGAAATAGGGTTCGGAGTCCTTACCACGAGATCTACACTTTCTCCAACAGCAGCGTCGGACGAAAAGCGCTCTGCGGTCTCCGAAAACCAGCTTTTCTCTTTTTCCTTTTCTCTTTCTCTCTCTAAAATCAGATATTTTGATTTTTAAATGATTTTCTCTCTTATCAAAACGAGCTCATTTCCTTATATCTTACTCAGATCGGCCTGGCCGATCGCCAGATCGTCCCGGGACGATCAGACCAAATCCTGATCGTCCTGGACAGTTCCCAGGGCTGTTGTCTGGCCGATCATTTCTACAGTACAGATCGGCCTGGACGATCTCAACATCGTCCCGGACGATCTGTACAGAAATCCTTCCAGAAAACACTCCAGAAATCAGCTGTTTTCAATGCACTGATCGGCCTGGACGATCTCAACATCGTCCTGGCCGATTCTGGGAGGAAAATCCAATTCAGAGAGGAACAGTAAGGGAACGAGATCTTACACTAGTGGACATCACCAAGCTCATATAAGCTGACGTGGCAGCGGGCCGATACTCCCCGTTGCCATATATCTAATGTTTTGGAGTAATTTTAAAGTGCCCAACCCATATTAAGAAAAAGCCTTGATATTTTGCATCTGCAATGCTAAGGGAATTGAATTGCCAGTATCTCTCTTTCTCTCTTTCTCTCCATCTTTTTTTTGAAGTGTCGCTACATTATTTTATTTTTTTGGTTGTGCTTGTTTAAAACTATTTATTTAATAATATTTATTTTTAAATTTATTTAATTTAACAATACTTTTAAAACGATAAGTTTAGCACTGTTGCGTCCTGGAATATTCGCGGCGGTAGAGAAATATATAGTTTAACGTCTTAGCGTTGTACAAAGATCCAGCACACAATCAGATAAGGAGAGAGGGTCTAGCATTTATGAGACACCAAGATTTTTACGTGGAAAACCCCTGAAAAAGGGGGAAAAACCACGGGGCTGTTGGTGGAATTTGGAAAACAGGTTTTGAAAAATATTAGTTTTCTTTGGGGATTTTAAGATTAAGGTTGAGTTCTAATTCTAAGGTCGAATCGACTCGTTAGAAAGAGTATATCACCCCGAAGGACGAAAATAAACTTTCATAACGGTGTTCAGACTTAGAATTATGTAAACTTATCTTAAATACTATGATCGGGTTCTAAGAGGAACTTTATATGGCCCCGAGGGGACAAAATATAGTTCAACTAAATACCCAATTACAATATTCAAGAGACATGATCATCGCATTCGCATCCAAAGCCTTATCGAAGAAGGATGTATCTCCCCAAAGGGAAATGACACCATTCAACGATAATCCTTCTAATGCAACTATGACGATCATTATTTAACTTTTCCCAAAGAAATCTAATGAAGTTTTAGAAATTGAGTTTTCTTTAAAATCAGGTGTGTGGGGTTCCAAATCTCCTACGAGCGCAAGCCCTCGTAGTTAATTACATCGTAGGGAGATAAAATCCCCTACGAAAACTCTCGATTAAAATAATGGCAGAATTTTGTTTAGATTTTCTAGGAGTGATATCAAAGTATGAATAGAATTATTGGAAAATCAAAAGAGAGTGGATCAAAATTGAGCAGTTATTAACGGAGTTAAAGGATGAGAGGTAGGGGACACTTTGAGATTCCAGAACCATCCGGAAGTATCCCAACTTAATCTAAATGTTGGGCTTTATGTTTTGGATTTGAAATGATATTTAATTAGAGTTGAGCATTTTATTAGAAATTTGGGACTATATTCCCAAAGTTTGGGGTCTTATAATCAAAGATCTGCCCCGGATCCTAAATCTATTTTGGACACTGGACCACAGTCGTCCGATCCTAACTAATGCAGTGCAAAACCTGGACTTACCCCGGCCTGGATTGGGGAGCCAGCTAACCACCTAATCGATTTAAAATAGATGAATCCGGTCTTTTATGAAAGAGTGGTAGGGACGTTATAATTAAAGTTTTGGGGAGGCGGGGCCGACATCTAGAGATTTTCCTAATTGGCCCCTTTGACTTATGTTGGGTGCTAAAATGCTAAGGACTATGAAATTAAAATTTTGACTCTTTAATTTGTATCTAATGCAATGCGTGCTGGTTAACAACCTCAAATCAAATATGCTTGAAATTTTTTTAAAAACAGGCTTATAAAATAATTTTTTAGAAGACTGGACTTCCCCAGGTCCGGCACCTCGTCCTCATAGGTCAGACTATCCGGACTCTACCCGCAGGCGGGGAAGGGTCTAAAACAAGGAAAGAGTAATGCAAAAATATGCATGCGACCCCGGGGGCGATCCCCGGCTAATTCCCTAGATTCGTTATCTTTCTATGTTATTTAGACTCACTAAAATTTTAGACTTTTAAAATTATGAGTAGAAAAGTTTCACACCCTCACGAGTCTCACGTATCCAGGCGAAAACAAAGAGCGGCATGCAATCGCCAAAAAAACTAGTAAAAATAAGTAGTCCTAAAGGCAATCAAATCATTACATCAAATACAAATTAATTAATAAATGTCCATAGGCAGAATTGCCTTGCTTATTACAAACCAGAATATTACAGAAAGTAAAGTGGCCGGGCACCACTGACAACAACCCGGATTCTAAGCCTAGTAATGACGCAAGTTATTTTGAGTGGGATACTCTCAATCTTCAAGCCTTCAAATCTTCAATTTCATTCTTCTTTGGACTCCTTTTCTTCAATCTTCTTGGAGTCTTCATAGTGGATTACCCAAATGGACAAGAGGGCACTTCCCTCTAAGGGGAAGGCCACTCTTTCCTCTTTGGGTAAGGAAGAGGTATGATCCAAATTTGGATTTCCAAATGGAAAAGGAGTATTCCCTAAAGGGGTATCCTTTCCTCTTTGGAATCCAAGCTTTGGATCTATGTATCCCAACTCAAAATTAACTTTCACAACACTTAACAATCATACAAATTACATTTATATCAAAATAGAAATCTAGACTCACCTGCAGGGTTATCCTAAGCAATTAGTATATAAAAAGCAGTTATTCCCAAGCAGTTATATATGAGCAGAAAAGAAAGTAAACACACTGGCCACGCTCTTTTTATTTGGGGGCTTTAGCAGCTGAAGCACCTGTGCAAAGAGTTTATAATATTTATGCATTTTTTGATTTGCCCCCTTTTTTATTGCCCTGCATGAGCGTGGCCACCTGCAGAAAACTGTGTCAACATCCAGATCGTACCTAACCTAAGGGTAATCTAGTCGCCAAACACATCAATCCATCCATAGAGTACAGAAAAAGTAAGCAGACACGGCAAAGCAATTTCATCCACAACATGCAGTGAAAACTACGAAAAATCCGGCACACAGCAGTAAAGTAAACACCGGCCTAACCTAGATCTAGAGTTGGTTGTCCTAGCACATCATCTAAAGTGTGTGAGAAAGGTCGTGTGGCGGGGATAGATCCTGAAGTGGGTGATTAGTTAAAGTTGTCTAAAAGTTTGGATTTGTTAAGGCTTAGAAGGGGATTTAAATTAAAATTTAAATATTAATGAATTAAGAATTTTAATTAAACATATTTTAAAAGTTAATTGATTGCTACCTTTGTTTCACACCGAGGCCGTGAAGTTTATTTCACCTTCCTTGGGGCTAAGCTAATAGCCTCGTAGGCCTGGGTTACCCAGTAGCAATCGGGGTTGATTAAGTTATTTAAGTTGGTTGGAATTAAAGGAGTGGATTAATATAAAGAAATGAGTTCATTACTGATTTTAAAAGCTTGATTAATTTAAGTTTGTCATTAATTGATTCGTGGCGTTGTGCCACCAGGCTCGAGGAACCAGCCTCCTTAGGACACTTAGCCCCGCAGCCCGGAGTAGTCCAGCCGATAAACCAAATTAATGTAATTGAATTAGAGATTTTTAGAAAATGTTAAATAATTGAGAATTAATCCATTTTAAGGTTTGACACCCTTTAGAATTCATTCGTGGCGTTGTGCCACCAGGCTCGAGGAACCAGCCTCCTTAGGACACTTAGCCCCGCAGCCCGGAGTAGTCCAGCCAATAAACTTCAACTTCAGGGTGGTTGTTGTGTTTTGAAGGGTTTGTTAAGTGTTTTAAGAATTAAACCAACATTTTCTGAATTTTAGAATGATTATGAGTTTTATGAATTTTTAGGATATTTTAATGATTTAATTAAGGGGTTGAAAATCGACTTTTTGATTAAGTTCAAATTCTGGAATGTTTGTATTTTATTAAAATACTAGACCTTACTACGATCAGTTAGAAGGTAAGTACGTTGAAATCGGATTTTTCTACATTTTATTACGAAGGTTTGAAGTTTTGAACTAGTTTTGACTTAGAGTTGACCGGTTTGTTGACTTTTTTAAAATATTGCAGATTTCTGGAGTTTAATATTTTTAATAAATACTAGAGCTTATTAGGAGTTGAATGCAAGTGAGTTTGGGTGATTTGGATTTTATTTGAATTAGTTATGAATTATTGAAGTTTGGACATTTTAATGAATTTTAGGAATTTCTTAATTAGAGGGTCTCTATTGTGATTTTGCTTCAAACAAACTCCCAATCTCTTGAAAACACCTCCAAAGGTCAGGAACAACCTAAGGAGGGATCCCCAAGTGTTTGGGAGATTTTTAGATTTTTATATTATTATTAATAAATTATCTCAATTAAATATTGGTTCTCACTTAAAATTAAATTAAGGTTTAGGTTGCTGTCAAATCAAAGGGCTTTTAATTATCATAGATTAAGGACTGAATTCTGGTCAGTTTGAGGGTTTATATGTAATTTTTGGATTTAAATTGGATTTATTACAATTTTTAGAAGTTTTAAAGGCTTAATTAAGGGTTTAAGACTTAGAAAATTAATTAGGGGACCTAATGACCTCAAAAATTAATGAAAATTTCTCTAGGGGCTGAGGATGTCACTAAGTTCAAATGTTCAAAGTTTCAACTCAAGGAGAGGTGAATCCTAATTATTGAAATTTTTCTAAGTTTTCTATACATGGGTCCTTAATTATTGTCCTTAATCATGTCACTAGTTTTGAATAGGTTCAAATCAAAGTTCCTCTAACCCTTTGAATAAGCATGACATACATACACAATAGCAAACAAGCAAGTCCTTAGATCTAGGAGAACCTAGACTAGGTGGTGTGTGCACCTTAAGCATGCAATTAACTAATTAACATAATTAAGACAAAATTAGTGAATAATCAAGAAATGATTATTCACTAATCATCCCCTTCATTTCTATTCAAACATGCTCAATCAATATTTAAGATCTCAAGTGACTTCTCAAATATTTAAAGATTTAAATATGTATAGCCTCAAAATAGAATTCAAAATGTATAAATATATAAATGTATATATATTATAAAATAACTGAAAATATTATTAAAGTAAACTTTGAGGGGTTGAAAGACCCACTGATCTCCAATGAAGTTTGATAATAATAAAAAAAAAAATAATTTTCAAAATATTCAATCATTTAGTCAAATATTAATAAATTATTAAACTACTCAAATAATTCCAATTAATATCAAAAACTACTCAAATAATTTTGAAAATTTTCCTGGAGGTCAGTGACACACTCAAAGACATGCATGCCAAGTTTCATATAAAAATAACTTATATATAATTAATTAAAAATAAAATATAGTTCTCTGTATTTCTTAAATTACTAATAAAATAATAACCAAAACAATTTGATTTTATTTTTAAAATAAACTAGATGAAATTCTGAACAATTTGATATATTATACTTATTTTTTGGATTTATATTTGATTTAATATCATTTTTTGAAGTTCTGCTAATAAAATAGGATTTAAAATGATTTTTTTTAATAAAAGGCGGCGCGGCAGGACAGATGGCGCGATCGGATTCGCGGGCTCGAAACCGCGTGACGGCGGGGGACACGCGTCGGCCGCGGGCCGCTTCACGCGGTTTTCACTTAACCACGTCAGCGGCGCGTGGCAGCCGTTGGATCACGGCGAGTCTGATCCAACGGATGAGATCAAATCCCGCGGTTGATCTCTGCGGGACGAGATCAGACGGTGGGATTTGATTCCGCGGTCTCTGATCAGAGGGCTCAGATGTCGCCGGATGGCTGATCGAACGACAGATCGAACGCGCGGTCGGATCAGACCGCGGGAGGGCTCGATCTGGACCGTTGATCGAACGATCAACGGTCCAGAAAACGTACACTCACCGGAAACCGTGAGTGACGCCCTAGAAATTTTCTTTTGCCTCGTTCTCTCGATCGGATCGATCATTTTACTTGAAATTTTAAACACATGGAGTAGAGATGAACAGAAATGATGGGGAATATATCGTTTTAGCTAAAACCCTAACATCATAAAGCTATTTAAATCTAACTAATGTGACCTAGATCTAGGGTTTTAGGGAGTTATACCGTTAGATCTTCGAAATTTCTGGATGGTTGAGCTTGTAGATTGTCCAAGTGAAGATTCCCAGCGAAAATCCAAGCTCGAACGCGTCTGGATCGGCTGCTACGGGCTTGAGACGGTCTAGGTGGTGGGTTCGCCGGAGAACTCGCCGCCGGTGACGTGCAACCACTTGGGTTTTGTAGTGGGGAGGTAGAGAAAGCTCTGGAGGTTCGAAACGAACTGAGAGCTCGGTCTGGGAGGCTAGGGTTGGTGAGAGAAGCTGCCTTGATCAATTAACCTCAAAAGGTGCCTTTCTCCCTATTCAAACGGGCTGGGCTAGATTGGACGGCTAGGATTGATGCAGGGGCTCTCCAGATGATGCCACCTCTCCCTGGGAAAGCTGGAAGGCTGCGGAAAGGGCTGGGCAAGCCTTGCTTCTATTGGATGGGCTTGGGATGAGTGGAGGAAACATTGCCTAAAATTGCCTAAACCAACCCCTTAGAGCAGTTTAAACAGGGGTTAATCAGAGAAATAAAGCAAAAAGGGGAGTTTAGGCATGTGGTATAGGGGGGAAAAGGGTTCTTTTTAGAGCTTTGACCATGAGAAAAGGGTTTTAAGGGAGTGTTGACCATTTTGACCAGTCAACTGGTCAATGGGTGCTGACATGGCATAGGAGGGGTCAAGGCTACAGGTTGGAGAAGCTCCAAGCCTAAACTCACACTCTTTGAGGTCAAAATGGGAGGTTTGACCAATTCAAAGAGGGATTTAAGGCTTTGTTGACTTGATTTGACCAGTCAACCAAGTCAAAATTGGTGATGTGGCACTTGAGGAGGTGGAGGAATACTTGGAATGGTTTAATCAAGGGTCAAGAGTTCAAAGTCAAAGCTAGAAGGGATGGGAGCAAATGCCATCACAAATTTGACCAAGGATTGAGGGTTGACTCAGTCAAACCAAGTTGGGTTGAGCTCAAAATGGGTTTAGAAATGTTCAAGGCTTTGAATAGAATGATTTTGAGGGTTTGAAGATATTGACGTGGTTAAATAGGTTGAAATGGTTCATTTGAAACCTTAAGGATCCATTGGGTCAAACCATGTTGACTGAGTCAACTAGGTTGACCCAGTGGGTAAGTCTGGGCTGGACAGGTTTGAAAAGACATTTGAAGAACATTGAGGGTGGTTCCTGGGTCTGGGGAGGTCAAATTGATCAAAATCCCTATTTGAGTCCCTAAGGGCCTGTTTGGTCAACCTGGGTTGACTTGGTCAACCAGGTTGACCCAGGGTCTGGGTTTGGGCTCAACAGGTTTGAAATGATATTTTGAGGTCAATGGAAGTGGTTGGGTGACTTAAAGAGGTCATTTGGGTCAAAACACATGTTTGGACCCTTAAAGGGCCTCTTGGGTCAAACCAGTTGACTTGGTCAACCAGGTTGACTCAAGGGTTGGAAATGGGTTCAAAAGATTTGAAATGACATTTGAAATTTGTCAAAGGTGGTTGCATCCCATTTGGAGCTCATTTGGTTTGAAATCCCTATTTGAGCCCCATAGGGGTGTTTTGGTCAATTTTGACCTATTGGTCAACTAAGGTCAAAAGGGGTTTGAAAAATGCAGTTTACTGCTCAATGGGTTAAAATCAAGGGTCTGGAAGTGATTGGAGGCTTGGATAAGGGTTCCAAGGTCAAGATCTCAAAGGGGTTAGGCTCAGTGGCATAGGCTGTAAATATTTGAAGGTTTTACAGCCTTTGAATTTTAATTCAGATTCTGGGGTTAGAGACTTCAGAATGAGTTCAAAATTGGAGGGTAGCCTTTAGAGACATGTCTTATCACTTTGCAAGTGATAGACCCTGAATCAGAGGCCATTTGACTGGGTTTTGAAATGTTTGAAAAATCTCTGAAAAGGGTGTTTAGGACAGGGCCTTAAGACTTTGAATCTGAGTTTAAACTTCTGGATTTGGAATGGATTTTAAGTTTGAATGATTAGTATTGAAGTATCCAAATCATTTACAATCATGTGATGATTGTTAATGAATGGATGAGATCAGAGCTAGATTGAAGTTTGGATCAATGTCTAAGCTGAAGGTTGGATTGTCAAATTGATTGGATCAAGGTTTGGATAAGTTTGAAATTTGAATTAACTTGGATTTGAATTGGATAGAGTTTGAGATTCAAAATGATCAGATAGAAATCAAATTGAAATTGGAGTGGGTTAAATATAGGAATTGATTTAAAATTGAGGTTGATCAAAGGTGGAGGTTGATTTGAAGTTGGAGTGACCCTAAGATCTAGGATTTAAAGGAATCCTAGGCTCTAGAATAAGCTCTAAGGTCTAGTTCTAGGAAAGATCCTAAGGTCTAGAGTGGATCCTAGAGTCTAGGATTAAATTTAGAATCTGGAAGGGTCTTAGTGACCTCATACAAAAATGAGGTCAACAAATGGACCCCCAATGTGTGTGGTAGAAGGAACTTCTGCTGCACACATTGGTGTTGACCGAATGGAAGTAGAATCTTGAGAATGGAAGGGAGATCGTCTCCCAACCTCAAACCTATAGGATGCTAATGAAAAGGCTTACACCTATTGGATAAGGAAAACTGGTAAAACCAAGGTAGGGAATATCTAACCTTGGGTCTAAGGAAGGGCATCACCCAACCTTAGGTCTACAGGATGCTGATAGAAGACTTACTCCAAGTAGACAAGAAAACTAGAGAAACCAAGGTAGGGAATACCTAGCCTTGAGTCTAAGGGAGGGCATCACCCAACCTTAGGCCTATAGGATGCTGATAGAAGACTTACTCCAAATAGGCAAATTAACTGGAAACCAAAGTAGGGAATACCTAGCTTTGGGTCTAAGGAAGGGCATCACCCAACCTTAGGTCTACAGGATGCTGATAGAAGACTTACTCCTAGTAGACGGATCAACTGGAAACCAAGGTAGGGAATACCTAACCTTGGGTCTAAGGAAGGGCATCACCCAACCTTAGGCCTATAGGATGCTGATAGAAGACTTACTCCAAATAGGCAAATTAACTGGAAACCAAAGTAGGGAATACCTAGCTTTGGGTCTAAGGAAGGGCATCACCCAACCTTAGGTCTACAGGATGCTGATAGAAGACTTACTCCTAGTAGACGGATCAACTGGAAACCAAGGTAGGGAATACCTAGCCTTGGGTCTAAGGAAGGGCATCACCCAACCTTAGGCCTATAGGATGCTGATAGAAGACTTACTCCAAATAGGCAAATTAACTGGAAACCAAAGTAGGGAATACCTAACTTTGGGTCTAAGGAAGGGCATCACCCAACCTTAGGTCTACAGGATGCTGATAGAAGACTTACTCCTGGTAGACGGATCAACTGGAAACCAAGGTAGGGAATACCTAACCTTGGGTCTAAGGAAGGGCATCACCCAACCTTAGGCCTATAGGATGCTGATAGAAGACTTACTCCAAATAGGCAAATTAACTGGAAACCAAAGTAGGGAATACCTAACTTTGGGTCTAAGGAAGGGCATCACCCAACCTTAGGTCTACAGGATGCTGATAGAAGACTTACTCCTAGTAGACGGATCAACTGGAAACCAAGGTAGGGAATACCTAGCCTTGGGTCTAAGGAAGGGCATCACCCAACCTTAGGCCTATAGGATGCTGATAGAAGACTTACTCCAAATAGGCAAATTAACTGGCAAACTAGGATGGTGCCACGAAGGGCGTACTCCATCACTAGCGAATGGGAATCAGGATGGTGCCACGAAGGGCGTACTCCACCACTAATCCCCGGATGAAATGCCAGGGTGGTGCCATAGAGGGCGTACTCCACCACTAGCGGGTCTAATCCTAAGGGAAGGAGGGACCTAACCTTAAGGAAAAGACGAAGAGCGTTAAAAACTTAACTTAAATAAAAGGTAGAATCAAGCTATAAATCAAGAAAAGAAAGTTTTATTGATTGATAATGAGCTACATCAAGCATAGTATTTCTTAAGGAAACGCCCATTAACAGGTAGCATTGGGTGGTTCCCTTTACAATCTACTAACTGATACGAGCCTCCTTCGTAGACAGTCTCTATAACGAAGGGTCCTTCCCATGTAGGTTCAAATTTGCCTCCCAACTTCCGATGGGCCAAGATAGGCCTCCGAAGGACCAAAACCAAGTCTCCCGCTTGGAAGGTCCTAGGTCGCACTAACTTATCATGGGCTTGAACCATACGGGATTTATACAACTCTAAACTTTGTTGAGCTTGGAGACGTCGCTCTTCAAGGCCTTCGAGTTCTTCCAATCGTAGTCTTGCATTTTGTTCATTGGTAATTTGATTCTGAACTGCAATTCTAAGCGAAGGGATTTGTATTTCCAAGGGTAGAACAGCCTCAGATCCATACACTAGTGCAAACGGGGTGGATTGGGTCGGGGTTCTATAAGTGGTACGATAAGCCCACAGAGCTTCCACCAACCGCTCATCCCACTGCCGTTTGTTATCATCAAGGGTCTTTTTGACAATTTGCACCAAGGTTTTGTTGAAGGCCTCGGCCAATCCATTCGCCCGAGGGTAATAGATCGTCGAATATCTCCAATCAATATTATGGCGCCTTACAAAACTATTGATTTTTGTAGACTTGAATGCGGACCCATTATCGGATATGATTCTGCGGGGTACGCCGAATCGATATACAATATGGTCACGAAAGAATTTTAAGACATGGTGTGATGTTACGTTTCGTAGGGGAATTGCTTCCGCCCATTTTGAAAAGTAATCAGTTGCAGCTAATATGAAACGATGACCTCTCGCGGAGGGAGGGTCAATCGGCCCAATGATATCCGTGCCCCAACTTTCAAAGGGCCACGAGGCTATCGTAGGGTGTAACACATTAGGCGGCTGATGTAAAACCACACCATGGACCTGACATTGATGACAGAGCTTTGCAGTATTCATGCAATCGTCAATCATTGTAGGCCAGTAGTATCCAAGTCTTTTAATCTTTAATTTCATTTTTGGACCCGATTGATGAGCACCGCACAGTCCTGAATGAACTTCATTAACAATTTTCTGGGCTTCTCGCTTGTTCAAACAACGCAGCCACATGTGATCAAAGGACCGACGGTACAATAGATCGTTAACTAGTGCATATGATAGGGCACGTTTCTTAATCTGGTTGGAGAGTGATTTATCCTGGGGAAGCTTCCCTTCTTTAAGGTAATCGACTAAGGGTCGTCTCCAATCGCCTTCTTCGTCAATCGTCGAAGAGGCAGAAAGGATCTGAAGGGGAGTCTTACTAATATGTTCCAAGTCTATAAGGGAGAGAGTCATACGACCCTGTATCTCTATAGGGATGGAATCCTCCTCAGGACATGCAAATTCCTTTGCAAGTTTTGCTAAGGCATCCGCCGCAGAATTGCTTCCACGGGGAACCCTATACAAAGTAGCAATGGGAATTTGTTCCAACAAGTGAAGCGTATACTGGTGATATTTTAGGAGATTCGGATTCAAGACTTTATAAGTTCCGGCGACTTGGTTAATAACTAGTTGGGAATCTCCAAAGATCTTGATCTCTTTAATCTCCATTAAAATTGCAAGTTCCAAACCAGTTATCAGAGCTTCGTATTCAGCTTCGTTGTTTGTGCAAGGCTCCGATAAGTGGTAGGAAAAATGCATCATTCCTTTTTCTGGTGTAATAAAAATTAAACCGACTCCAGCCTTTCCAGGAATTACAGATTGTTGGGTCGCAATCCTACGAGAGGATGCTGCCCCATCAAAATATAATTCCCAGATGGCCTCGCCAGATTCCCCCAAACTCATGATTTGTTCGTCGGGTAAGTCATCGTTCAGAGGAGAATCTGCCGGCAGCGGGTGTGCTGCCAGAAAATCGGCGACAGCCTGTCCTTTCACAGCACGAAGGGGAGTGAAAGTAATCTCAAATTGCAACAATATCATAGACCAACGAGCTAGACGTCCTGACAAAGTAGGTCGGGTCATAAGATATTGCAAAGGATTAACTTTTGAAATCAAACTAATTGAGTGAGAAAGCATGTAATGCCTTAGTTTCTGAGCTGCAAAAACCAGAGCAAGACAATGCTTCTCAATTGACGGGTATCGAATTTCAGTAGGAAGGAGTCTTCGACTAAGGTAGTAGAGAGCATTCTCTTTTCCCTCGTCGTTAACTTGAGCCAACAGAGCACCTAAAGACTCATCTAGAGCTGCGGTGTAGAGGATTAATGGCTTTCCGGGAATCGGAGCTGCCAAGACTGGCGGGTTAGACAGGTATTGTTTGATATCATCAAAAGCATTTTGACACTTCTCGCCCCATACGAATTTAGTATCCTTTTTCGCAAGGACAGAAAAGGGTTGACATCTCCCGGAAAGATTAGAAATAAACCTCCTTATATATGCCAATCTACCTTGTAGAGACCTTAATTGAGTAAGGCTCTTAGGGGATGGCATATCTAAGATGGCTTCAATTTTAGCAGGATCTATCTCGATTCCGCGGTGCCTCACTACGAATCCTAAGAATTTTCCCGAAGCGACGCCGAAGGCGCACTTCAAGGGGTTCATTTTCAAATCGTAGCGGCGCAACCGTTCGAAAACAACTCTTAAGTCATGCAGGTGAGCCTCTTTAACCTTGCTCTTGACAACTAAATCATCAATATAACACTCAACTTGATTATGAATTAAGTCGTCAAAGATACGGGTCATGGCCCGTTGGTAGGTTGCTCCGGCATTCTTTAGGCCGAATGGCATTACCTTATAACAAAAGATTCCAATAGGGGTTCTGAACGCCGTATTTCTCTCATCTTCAGGGGCCATCTTGATTTGGTTATAACCCGACGAGCCATCCATGAAGGAGAAAATAGCATGTGAGGAGGCAATGTCCACCATGAGTTCTGGTATTGGTAAAGGGAACTCATCCTTAGGGCATGCCTTATTCAGATCCCTATAGTCGACACAAATCCGAATCTGACCATTTTTCTTCCGAACTGGCACGACGCTGGCCACCCAAGAGGGGTATTGTTCCTCTCGAATGAATCCGGCCTCCGCCAATTTCTTAACTTCAGAAACGACTTGTTGCTCAATCTCTAAGCGCATGCGTCGAGGAGCCTGTTTAACAGGGATGGCATCATGCCGAACCCCAAGTTTGTGAACTGCTACCTCAGCAGGCAAACCTGGCATTTCGTCATATGTCCCAGGCAAAGCAATCCCTAAACTCGAATAACAACTGGATTAAGTCTTGAGTTTCACCCTCGCTTAACAAAGTACTTATAAAAATCGGACGGGGGTCATCATCGTTTCCCAAGTTAATTTCTCTTAACTCATCGACTGTCGACTTAATTTCCTCTTCAAATTCAGGGGGTGCATCCCGAACTTGAAGATCATCGGGATCGTCTAAAGTCTCCAAACAGAGTCCATCCAGAGGACAAGGAGGATCTGTAGGGACATTTGGAGAATCGAGATGGTAAGTTATCATTAGGCAATACTCATCATCATCAAATGAACTAACGGTCCCAAAGCCAATACCACTTGTTGGATTTTTATTTATTTTTGTTCGCCAAATATTCTCGTGGTATCTAGCTTGACCCTTAGTCCATCGGTATGGTACAGAACCTTTAGAAAAAGTATTTTTTACACAAACAGGGAAGTAGCCGAAAGGTAATTCCATTAATTCATTAAAATCTGCCTCCTCAAGGGTTACATCACCTTCGTCCCTTGCGGAGGAGGAGCCAGGAAAGAATTTCTGGACTTTCTTAACTTCACCATCCAAGTTGGGGGCCACTTTGACTTCTAACCCTACAACCCTGCCTGCCGACAGTGGGGTCAGAGAAAGGGCCTCAATCCTTCTAGTGAGCTTTTCATACATTGTTAATTCAGGCTCGTCACTTTTAACTTTTGAAATATCTACCTCAGGGTCACTGTCCTGGTCTAAGGTGAGATCAAATTTTGGAGGAGTATTTATGCTTTGATAATCGAGAGAGAGGGCAGCACCTTGACTTTCTAGTTCACTATCGGAATCCGATTCCAAATCAATGTATACGGGTGCTGCTCTCTTGTCTAATGAAGCGCGGCCTCGACCTCGTGCCCTTAAAGCCATCCTCCCACCTCTTTGAGGTAATGTGCTTGGAGGTCTAAGGACAACAATATCAGAGTCGTCTTCACTACTCGATTGAATCATTTCTTGATTGATATTCTTATCTTTTTCTTTCTTTTGGTTGAATTTTTGTTCAACCATTTTCTCCTCAAATTTGATCTCTAATTTAGAACGGGACGAGGACCCTTTTGGTACAAAATATGCAGCATCTTCGTAGATCCCAATTTCTTGAATCGAAAATGGTTGCAAATCACCCTTAATCACATGTTCAATGCCATCTCGTTGATACTTAATGCATTGGTGTAGGGTAGATGGAACCATTCTATATTCGTGAATCCAAGGTCTACCTAGAAGTGCGTTAAAGGACGTAGTCGAATCAATTATATGAAATTTAGCTTCAGTTTTTAAACCTCCTATTTCTAGGAGTAGAGTGATCGAACCTAAAGCTCTCTCGCCCTTCTCGTTGAACCCACGAAGCACCAACCTGTCGGTTGAAAGCTTGCTAGTATCAACTCTGAGATAAGCAAGGGTCTTTATGTTCATCACGTTGACCGATGCACCCGGATCAACAAGGACTCTTGATAACTTGAAATTTCCCACATCTACAGTAATGTAGAGGGGACGATTGTGGTCAGCAGTTCTCAAGAGTAAATCTTCGTCTGAAAAGGTAACCCCAGGGACCTCTTTGAAGTAGAGAGCCTCACCTTCTGAAGTTGCAGCCAACTGTGTTAAGCAAATCTCGGGATCGAGAAGTGCTTTAATTAAAGACTCCCTCATTTCTTTGGAAAGAAGGAGGGCGTCATAAATACTTAATTTTGCTGGCAACTTCCTAAGGTGGGCTAGAACATTGTAATCAACCTTAGGAACGACAGACTCGAAACCCGGAGGAATTAAAGGAGATTCTGGTTGTTGAGGGGAGTCCGGACTTAAAATTTCGAATGAAGGTTGCTTGCCTTTATCCTGAGGGGGCATCCTAGGGGGTAAGACTTTACCGCCACGGAGTTGCACCTGCTCGATGTCTTCGGGCGGGCAAACTAGAGCAGTGTCTACACACACCATAGGTGTTGGATTGTCATTTTCTGAAAGCGAGTCAGAATCTGAAAGTTCTATCAAGATAGGATTTCCTTGGAAATTAATTTGGGGGAAATCACTTTCTGATAAAGCTTCAAATTCGACCTCTTCTTGAATAGTCGATTCAGTGAGGTTGGTTTGATTAACCTCAATATTTGGTTCATTAGGAGTTTGATTCAAAGCAGGAGAGTCATCAATTTGCATTTGAGATTCATGGTTAATCATCAAGACAGAAGTAGAAGGATGTTTTTTATTCATCTTTTGACCCTTCGCCTTTGATGGGGCAAAGTAAAAGTCAGATAACAAAAGAGGGGAAAGGGTTTTAACACCACCATCCGCCATTCTAATACATCTCTCATCTACACACTTCCTCTCTACAAAATCAGATTTTTCTTTTTTCACATTTTTCTCAGTAGTTCCTAAGACTACTGGAGAGGGAAGTGGCTCAACATCCTTCTGCGAAGCGTCCAGGTCAACCTTCCACACCGGGGCCTGGGCTATCGTAGTCAGCTGTTGAGAAAGATGAAAAGACTTGTTAATCGACTTTTTAAGTGCCCGGGACAAAGCAATGTCCCAACCATCTTCAACAAAACAAGAAGAGTTAAGAGGATTACCTGAAATGGTCTTAATTGAAGCCTTTTCTGGATCGACCAAGTATTCCTTAGGTATTATGATGTTACCTTGGGTGTAGTTCCTCTCAAGCCAATCTTTGAACACAACGCAGTCCTCAAGAGGGTGACTAAGCATCCTGTGGTAGGGGCAGTACTTGGGATCATCTTTCTTGCTCTCATCCTCAGGCCTTCTAGCCTCTGGCAACTGGAAATCCGGTTTCTTTAACAGACTCCTAAAGATCTTCTTAACTGACTCCCTTTTAAATGGATAAGGTTTTGCCAATCTCTCTCTAAAAGGGATGAAAGAGGGATCTCTAGTATGTTGAGGAACTATCTGAAAGGGCTGCTTCTGAGGCGGCTGTGGTGGAAGTGGAGTGCTAGGCTGACTAACCATTGGCCTCTTTCCTTTGTCTACTGCTGAGACCACAGCTTTCTTTTCAAATGTCTTTACCAGTTTTGGACCCTTCCTTTCTTCAGACTGCTCTCGTAAGAATGGCATCCTAGGAGCCTCTTCCTGCAAATTGCTAGCCTTATTAAGAAGTTTCTCAAAAGTTTTAATAGTGAAACCCTTCAGGAGAAAAGCAACAGGACCGTGGATATTCTTCAACAGAATCTCCACAGCATGTTGTTCTTGCAACTGGGGTTCACACTTCATCGAGAGGTTTCGCCACCTCAAGATGTACTCAACTAGAGACTCTCCCGGCTTTTGCTTTTCAACCACGAGATCGCCCACGGTGGTGCGTTGTTGCGCTCCAGAAAATCTCTTAAGAAAGAGGTTTTCTAGGTCGCTAAAGGTTCTTACTGAACCGTTGGGCAGATCGGCGTACCATTCAAAAGCAATGCCAGATAGACTACTTACAAATTGGCGAAATAGTAGAGCATCTGACCCTCCTGCATTGCAACAGCTTGCTCGGAAGTGGGCCAGATGCTGTCTCGGATTTTCAATTCCGGTGAAAACTTTAAAAGTTGGTGGCACAAAGCCCTTTGGATAAGGAACTAGGTCATATTCCTCGGGGTAGGGTCTACCCTTTGCAATAGACACAGTTCCTTGAGCATGGGCTAAGGCCTCCCTTACCTGGTCCTCAATTAACTGCTTGATATCCTTCTGAGGTGGGATCGGAGGAATGGTGGAAACTGTAGGGTGAACTGGAGGTGTCTCTACTGGACAAGGGAGAGTCGCAGGTGGTGACTCGAGAGGTCTGGATTTAAGCTCTGCCCTTTTGGCCTTTTCTGTGAGCTCTCGAGCTGATTGGTGAATCACAAAAGACTCTTGCTGTGATTTGTCCAACTTTTCTTGCATTTCTCTAACTTGTGACATCATGGTAGCAAGCTGAGTCTCCAAGTTCTTTATATGTTCTTCATCTCTATCTTTCACAGACTCATCCGATTCTGACTCAACAGCATGCGGATCATCATCTTTAACAAATCGGCGTTTGCTGGGCTCAGCTTCTTTATTAGACCCTCTAGTCTCAACCACATGAATGCCTCCAACATAATCATCTTCATTTCCAAGGAGATCATCCATATCAGGGTCAAAAGAAGCCATTCCTTCTTTGTTCAACAAGATGTTTCTTATTTCTTGAACTACCTCCTCGACCGGTCTATCCCCAATTGATTTAGGGTCGAGGGGTAAGTATCCTTTATACTCAGCCATATCAAACAACTCTTCAGAATCCATAAGGGCGATGATTTCTGTAAGTTTTGGATTAGGATCTGGTTGAGACTTTGTATCTGGCTCATCTTCCATTTCTAAATCCTGGTCAACTCTCTCCTCTTCGACTATCCCAAAGCTGGTAGTCAGAAGAGTGGCATCCTCTACAGGGAGAGGGACATATTCCTCAGGGGAAGTAGGAGCTTGTAAAGTGATAGTTCCCACATCCGGTAAGGTAAGGTCCTCAGACACCTGACTAAGGGGCCTAGGAATGACACTCGGACTTTGGGGATCATCAACTGGGGTAGCAGGAACGGTAACTATTGGATCCGGAGTCA
The DNA here is from genome assembly GCA_016618105.1 of Dendrobium huoshanense. Taxonomy (NCBI): domain Eukaryota; kingdom Viridiplantae; phylum Streptophyta; class Magnoliopsida; order Asparagales; family Orchidaceae; genus Dendrobium; species Dendrobium huoshanense. Next base: position 78,497,154 of record CM028358.1, on the reverse strand, counting down.
AACTGACCACGGCAGGACTATCAACTGTAACAACTGGGGTACTAGCCTGAACATCCATCAACTCAACTGAACTCGGAGCGAGGTTGGCTGAAACTCGTTGGAGCTGCAGAATGAACTTAGAAGTTCTAGGAGGTGGTGGCAGACTCTCCAACTTAGTTCTCTTCGGCACATATCTCCTTTCAGGAGATTTAGGTCTTTTTCCTTTAAGATCCACAGACTTTTGAACTTCAACCCCCTTTGGTTTGACAATCACTGATGCCAATCTCACAGGTTTATGTGGGGGTACCGGGGGTCTACCAGTAAAATGGCGGCCTCTCTCGGACCCAGTCAACACAATACCCTCTGTTTGAGAGGACAGAGGGCGTGGCGCCCAGTGATATCCATCAACCAGTACCGAAGTAGCATGCTGTCTAGCATACTTCTTATTCTTCCTAACGAATTGAGGGGTTAAATTCTTTGCTTCAGATGCTTCTTCCTTCAACACTTCCTTTTGGAAGCGATGTGAGATCACTCCCTTTAACTGTTTCACATACTCCTCTTTAGTCTGTCCGGTCTGTGCAGCACAGGTGTGAATTATATTTCTCAAAGTTCTTGCTTTTTGAAGATGTTTTTCTTTCTGAGTCTTCTTGGTCGAGTAGTCGACCGGGCATGGTGGAGAACGGGCTATCCTAGCTACCCTCTCCTCCCCTTGAGCTGAAGCCAAGGGGTAAAAGCGACTTCCCTTTAGGAGGGGAGAGGAAGCAGGAATAGGTAGTTCCTCAACAGCCTCAGGTTCTACTTGGGCCAAGGTCTTAAAAGGTAGGACTCTCTTAGCCTTAGAGATTTTCTTCCTAAGTCTCCTCAAATAATTCTTCTTCTGATTCTTAGTGGTGAATCTAAGTCCAGAACTCGACCCTTCTTCAAAGACAGATTTAATTTCAGTGGAAGGCTCAACAACTGGTTCAGGCTGTTCCTGATCATCACTGACTACTGGCAAGGTGGGTGCAGATCCCACAATTAACTCAACTACTGGGGGAGTTTCCTTACTGGCATCCAGGCTCACAATTTGGTGTCCATCCATAGAGAGCTCTAGAGTACTGAATCCCATTCCAAAAATAACAGTGCTCCCTTGGTCATTAACAGTTGAGGACAACTCTCGGTCAAAAGAGAAAATCAGTTGGCCAGCCATTTGAAATTTTCTGAAAGTTAAAGAAAATGATTGAAATTAGATTTTTTGAAAAGAGTAGTAGAAAGTATTTTATTATTATTTTTTGAAAGTATGACATATATTAGCCCACAAGGAAATCGTATGGGGTAACATATGTCAACTTGGAGTTTAAGAAAATCTTTGAAGAAATTTTGAGAATTTGAGATGGGTTCTCTTACGAATTCCAAAACACAACGGACAGAGTTTCCCCTTGCCCGAAGGCTTATGGAATTGTGAGAAAGCCCAAGTAAAAGGATAGTTTAACCCTCCCCACCCTTAGAAATCAAAGGGGGAAATGAGGGGGTTAAAACTAACAAGTTTGGAATGAAAATCAAAAATTTCGAATGCTTTTTAATTTTAAGGATTTATATATTGAATGAAAAATTTATCGACCATAAATCCATAAAATTAAAAAGGATATCCAGAGATCTGATTTGACACTGTCGCCTCACAGGCTGTGCTGGGGCAGAAGGTCAAAATCAGAACGAAAAGTCAAATTTAGAGGTGAAACCTCTCTTTTAATATTCTGTTATTTATTTTAGACGTTGGCCACACTAACCCAAGGAAGAAATGAGCAAGGGACCAACGGAAGAAAGGTAGTTAAGACTACCGATGAAACAAAATTTTGCCATTATTAAAGATGGAGAGAGAGATTTGTCCCACCGGGCGTGCCATTTTTTGTTGGTGGAATTTAGAAAACAGGTTTTGAAAAATATTAGTTTTCTTTGGGGATTTTAAGATTAAGGTTGAGTTCTAATTCTAAGGTCGAATCGACTCGTTAGAAAGAGTATATCACCCCGAAGGACGAAAATAAACTTTCATAACGGTGTTCAGACTTAGAATTATGTAAACTTATCTTAAATACTATGATCGGGTTCTAAGAGGAACTTTATATGGCCCCGAGGGGACAAAATATAGTTCAACTAAATACCCAATTACAATATTCAAGAGACATGATCATCGCATTCGCATCCAAAGCCTTATCGAAGAAGGATGTATCTCCCCAAAGGGAAATGACACCATTCAACGATAATCCTTCTAATGCAACTATGACGATCATTATTTAACTTTTCCCAAAGAAATCTAATGAAGTTTTAGAAATTGAGTTTTCTTTAAAATCAGGTGTGTGGGGTTCCAAATCTCCTACGAGCGCAAGCCCTCGTAGTTAATTACATCGTAGGGAGATAAAATCCCCTACGAAAACTCTCGATTAAAATAATGGCAGAATTTTGTTTAGATTTTCTAGGAGTGATATCAAAGTATGAATAGAATTATTGGAAAATCAAAAGAGAATGGATCAAAATTGAGCAGTTATTAACGGAGTTAAAGGATGAGAGGTAGGGGACACTTTGAGATTCCAGAACCATCCGGAAGTATCCCAACTTAATCTAAATGTTGGGCTTTATGTTTTGGATTTGAAATGATATTTAATTAGAGTTGAGCATTTTATTAGAAATTTGGGACTATATTCCCGAAGTTTGGGGTCTTATAATCAAAGATCTGCCCCGGATCCTAAATCTATTTTGGACACTGGACCACAGTCGTCCGATCCTAACTAATGCAGTGCAAAACCTGGACTTACCCCGGCCTGGATTGGGGAGCCAGCTAACCACCTAATCGATTTAAAATAGATGAATCCGGTCTTTTATGAAAGAGTGGTAGGGACGTTATAATTAAAGTTTTGGGGAGGCGGGGCCGACATCTAGAGATTTTCCTAATTGGCCCCTTTGACTTATGTTGGGTGCTAAAATGCTAAGGACTATGAAATTAAAATTTTGACTCTTTAATTTGTATCTAATGCAATGCGTGCTGGTTAACAACCTCAAATCAAATATGCTTGAAATTTTTAAAAACAGGCTTATAAAATAATTTTTTAGAAGACTGGACTTCCCCAGGTCCGGCACCTCGTCCTCATAGGTCAGACTATCCGGACTCTACCCGCAGGCGGGGAAGGGTCTAAAACAAGGAAAGAGTAATGCAAAAATATGCATGCGACCCCGGGGGCGATCCCCGGCTAATTCCCTAGATTCGTTATCTTTTTTATGTTATTTAGACTCACTAAAATTTTAGACTTTTAAAATTATGAGTAGAAAAGTTTCACACCCTCACGAGTCTCACGTATTCAGGCGAAAACAAAGAGCGGCATGCAATCGCCAAAAAAACTAGTAAAAACAAGTAGTCCTAAAGGCAATCAAATCATTACATCAAATACAAATTAATTAATAAATGTCCATAGGCAGAATTGCCTTGCTTATTACAAACCAGAATATTACAGAAAGTAAAGTGGCCGGGCACCACTGACAACAACCCGGATTCTAAGCCTAGTAATGACGCAAGTTATTTTGAGTGGGATACTCTCAATCTTCAAGCCTTCAAATCTTCAATTTCATTCTTCTTTGGACTCCTTTTCTTCAATCTTCTTGGAGTCTTCATAGTGGATTACCCAAATGGACAAGAGGGCACTTCCCTCTAAGGGGAAGGCCACTCTTTCCTCTTTGGGTAAGGAAGAGGTATGATCCAAATTTGGATTTCCAAATGGAAAAGGAGTATTCCCTAAAGGGGTATCCTTTCCTCTTTGGAATCCAAGCTTTGGATCTATGTATCCCAACTCAAAATTAACTTTCACAACACTTAACAATCATACAAATTACATTTATATCAAAATAGAAATCTAGACTCACCTGCAGGGTTATCCTAAGCAATTAGTATATAAAAAGCAGTTATTCCCAAGCAGTTATATATGAGCAGAAAAGAAAGTAAACACACTGGCCACGCTCTTTTTATTTGGGGGCTTTAGCAGCTGAAGCACCTGTGCAAAGAGTTTATAATATTTATGCATTTTTTGATTTGCCCCCTTTTTTATTGCCCTGCATGAGCGTGGCCACCTGCAGAAAACTGTGTCAACATCCAGATCGTACCTAACCTAAGGGTAATCTAGTCGCCAAACACATCAATCCATCCACAGAGTACAGAAAAAGTAAGCAGACACGGCAAAGCAATTTCATCCACAACATGCAGTGAAAACTACGAAAAATCCGGCACACAGCAGTAAAGTAAACACCGGCCTAACCTAGATCTAGAGTTGGTTGTCCTAGCACATCATCTAAAGTGTGTGAGAAAGGTCGTGTGGCGGGGATAGATCCTAAAGTGGGTGATTAGTTAAAGTTGTCTAAAAGTTTGGATTTGTTAAGGCTTAGAAGGGGATTTAAATTAAAATTTAAATATTAATGAATTAAGAATTTTAATTAAACATATTTTAAAAGTTAATTGATTGCTACCTTTGTTTCACACCGAGGCCGTGAAGTTTATTTCACCTTCCTTGGGGCTAAGCTAATAGCCTCGTAGGCCTGGGTTACCCAGTAGCAATCGGGGTTGATTAAGTTATTTAAGTTGGTTGGAATTAAAGGAGTGGATTAATATAAAGAAATGAGTTCATTACTGATTTTAAAAGCTTGATTAATTTAAGTTTGTCATTAATTGATTCGTGGCGTTGTGCCACCAGGCTCGAGGAACCAGCCTCCTTAGGACACTTAGCCCCGCAGCCCGGAGTAGTCCAGCCGATAAACCAAATTAATGTAATTGAATTAGAGATTTTTAGAAAATGTTAAATAATTGAGAATTAATCCATTTTAAGGTTTGACACCCTTTAGAATTCATTCGTGGCGTTGTGCCACCAGGCTCGAGGAACCAGCCTCCTTAGGACACTTAGCCCCGCAGCCCGGAGTAGTCCAGCCAATAAACTTCAACTTCAGGGTGGTTGTTGTGTTTTGAAGGGTTTGTTAAGTGTTTTAAGAATTAAACCAACATTTTCTGAATTTTAGAATGATTATGAGTTTTATGAATTTTTAGGATATTTTAATGATTTAATTAAGGGGTTGAAAATCGACTTTTTGATTAAGTTCAAATTCTGGAATGTTTGTATTTTATTAAAATACTAGACCTTACTACGATCAGTTAGAAGGTAAGTACGTTGAAATCGGATTTTTCTACATTTTATTACGAAGGTTTGAAGTTTTGAACTAGTTTTGACTTAGAGTTGACCGGTTTGTTGACTTTTTTAAAATATTGCAGATTTCTGGAGTTTAATATTTTTAATAAATACTAGAGCTTATTAGGAGTTGAATGCAAGTGAGTTTGGGTGATTTGGATTTTATTTGAATTAGTTATGAATTATTGAAGTTTGAACATTTTAATGAATTTTAGGAATTTCTTAATTAGAGGGTCTCTATTGTGATTTTGCTTCAAACAAACTCCCAATCTCTTGAAAACACCTCCAAAGGTCAGGAACAACCTAAGGAGGGATCCCCAAGTGTTTGGGAGATTTTTAGATTTTTATATTATTATTAATAAATTATCTCAATTAAATATTGGTTCTCACTTAAAATTAAATTAAGGTTTAGGTTGCTGTCAAATCAAAGGGCTTTTAATTATCATAGATTAAGGACTGAATTCTGGTCAGTTTGAGGGTTTATATGTAATTTTTGGATTTAAATTGGATTTATTACAATTTTTAGAAGTTTTAAAGGCTTAATTAAGGGTTTAAGACTTAGAAAATTAATTAGGGGACCTAATGACCTCAAAAATTAATGAAAATTTCTCTAGGGGCTGAGGATGTCACTAAGTTCAAATGTTCAAAGTTTCAACTCAAGGGGAGGTGAATCCTAATTATTGAAATTTTTCTAAGTTTTCTATACATGGGTCCTTAATTATTGTCCTTAATCATGTCACTAGTTTTGAATAGGTTCAAATCAAAGTTCCTCTAACCCTTTGAATAAGCATGACATACATACACAATAGCAAACAAGCAAGTCCTTAGATCTAGGAGAACCTAGACTAGGTGGTGTGTGCACCTTAAGCATGCAATTAACTAATTAACATAATTAAGACAAAATTAGTGAATAATCAAGAAATGATTATTCACTAATCATCCCCTTCATTTCTATTCAAACATGCTCAATCAATATTTAAGATCTCAAGTGACTTCTCAAATATTTAAAGATTTAAATATGTATAGCCTCAAAATAGAATTCAAAATGTATAAATATATAAATGTATATATATATAAGTATATATATTATAAAATAACTGAAAATATTATTAAAGTAAACTTTGAGGGGTTGAAAGACCCACTGATCTCCAATGAAGTTTGATAATAATAAAAAAATAATAATTTTCAAAATATTCAATCATTTAGTCAAATATTAATAAATTATTAAACTACTCAAATAATTCCAATTAATATCAAAAACTACTCAAATAATTTTGAAAATTTTCCTGGAGGTCAGTGACACACTCAAAGACATGCATGCCAAGTTTCATATAAAAATAACTTATATATAATTAATTAAAAATAAAATATAGTTCTCTGTATTTCTTAAATTACTAATAAAATAATAACCAAAACAATTTGATTTTATTTTTAAAATAAACTAGATGAAATTCTGAACAATTTGATATATTATACTTATTTTTTGGATTTATATTTGATTTAATATCATTTTTTGAAGTTCTGCTAATAAAATAGGATTTAAAATGATTTTTTTTAATAAAAGGCGGCGCGGCAGGACAGATGGCGCGATCGGATTCGCGGGCTCGAAACCGCGTGACGGCGGGGGACACGCGTCGGCCGCGGGCCGCTTCACGCGGTTTTCACTTAACCACGTCAGCGGCGCGTGGCAGCCGTTGGATCACGGCGAGTCTGATCCAACGGATGAGATCAAATCCCGCGGTTGATCTCTGCGGGACGAGATCAGACGGTGGGATTTGATTCCGCGGTCTCTGATCAGAGGGCTCAGATGTCGCCGGACGGCTGATCGAACGACAGATCGAACGCGCGGTCGGATCAGACCGCGGGAGGGCTCGATCTGGACCGTTGATCGAACGATCAACGGTCCAGAAAACGTACACTCACCGGAAACCGTGAGTGACGCCCTAGAAATTTTCTTTTGCCTCGTTCTCTCGATCGGATCGATCATTTTACTTGAAATTTTAAACACATGGAGTAGAGATGAACAGAAATGATGGGGAATATATCGTTTTAGCTAAAACCCTAACATCATAAAGCTATTTAAATCTAACTAATGTGACCTAGATCTAGGGTTTTAGGGAGTTATACCGTTAGATCTTCGAAATTTCTGGATGGTTGAGCTTGTAGATTGTCCAAGTGAAGATTCCCAGCGAAAATCCAAGCTCGAACGCGTCTGGATCGGCTGCTACGGGCTTGAGACGGTCTAGGTGGTGGGTTCGCCGGAGAACTCGCCGCCGGTGACGTGCAACCACTTGGGTTTTGTAGTGGGGAGGTAGAGAAAGCTCTGGAGGTTCGAAACGAACTGAGAGCTCGGTCTGGGAGGCTAGGGTTGGTGAGAGAAGCTGCCTTGATCAATTAACCTCAAAAGGTGCCTTTCTCCCTATTCAAACGGGCTGGGCTAGATTGGACGGCTAGGATTGATGCAGGGGCTCTCCAGATGATGCCACCTCTCCCTGGGAAAGCTGGAAGGCTGCGGAAAGGGCTGGGCAAGCCTTGCTTCTATTGGATGGGCTTGGGATGAGTGGAGGAAACATTGCCTAAAATTGCCTAAACCAACCCCTTAGAGCAGTTTAAACAGGGGTTAATCAGAGAAATAAAGCAAAAAGGGGAGTTTAGGCATGTGGTATAGGGGGGAAAAGGGTTCTTTTTAGAGCTTTGACCATGAGAAAAGGGTTTTAAGGGAGTGTTGACCATTTTGACCAGTCAACTGGTCAATGGGTGCTGACATGGCATAGGAGGGGTCAAGGCTACAGGTTGGAGAAGCTCCAAGCCTAAACTCACACTCTTTGAGGTCAAAATGGGAGGTTTGACCAATTCAAAGAGGGATTTAAGGCTTTGTTGACTTGATTTGACCAGTCAACCAAGTCAAAATTGGTGATGTGGCACTTGAGGAGGTGGAGGAATACTTGGAATGGTTTAATCAAGGGTCAAGAGTTCAAAGTCAAAGCTAGAAGGGATGGGAGCAAATGCCATCACAAATTTGACCAAGGATTGAGGGTTGACTCAGTCAAACCAAGTTGGGTTGAGCTCAAAATGGGTTTAGAAATGTTCAAGGCTTTGAATAGAATGATTTTGAGGGTTTGAAGATATTGACGTGGTTAAATAGGTTGAAATGGTTCATTTGAAACCTTAAGGATCCATTGGGTCAAACCATGTTGACTGAGTCAACTAGGTTGACCCAGTGGGTAAGTCTGGGCTGGACAGGTTTGAAAAGACATTTGAAGAACATTGAGGGTGGTTCCTGGGTCTGGGGAGGTCAAATTGATCAAAATCCCTATTTGAGTCCCTAAGGGCCTGTTTGGTCAACCTGGGTTGACTTGGTCAACCAGGTTGACCCAGGGTCTGGGTTTGGGCTCAACAGGTTTGAAATGATATTTTGAGGTCAATGGAAGTGGTTGGGTGACTTAAAGAGGTCATTTGGGTCAAAACACATGTTTGGACCCTTAAAGGGCCTCTTGGGTCAAACCAGTTGACTTGGTCAACCAGGTTGACTCAAGGGTTGGAAATGGGTTCAAAAGATTTGAAATGACATTTGAAATTTGTCAAAGGTGGTTGCATCCCATTTGGAGCTCATTTGGTTTGAAATCCCTATTTGAGCCCCATAGGGGTGTTTTGGTCAATTTTGACCTATTGGTCAACTAAGGTCAAAAGGGGTTTGAAAAATGCAGTTTACTGCTCAATGGGTTAAAATCAAGGGTCTGGAAGTGATTGGAGGCTTGGATAAGGGTTCCAAGGTCAAGATCTCAAAGGGGTTAGGCTCAGTGGCATAGGCTGTAAATATTTGAAGGTTTTACAGCCTTTGAATTTTAATTCAGATTCTGGGGTTAGAGACTTCAGAATGAGTTCAAAATTGGAGGGTAGCCTTTAGAGACATGTCTTATCACTTTGCAAGTGATAGACCCTGAATCAGAGGCCATTTGACTGGGTTTTGAAATGTTTGAAAAATCTCTGAAAAGGGTGTTTAGGACAGGGCCTTAAGACTTTGAATCTGAGTTTAAACTTCTGGATTTGGAATGGATTTTAAGTTTGAATGATTAGTATTGAAGTATCCAAATCATTTACAATCATGTGATGATTGTTAATGAATGGATGAGATCAGAGCTAGATTGAAGTTTGGATCAATGTCTAAGCTGAAGGTTGGATTGTCAAATTGATTGGATCAAGGTTTGGATAAGTTTGAAATTTGAATTAACTTGGATTTGAATTGGATAGAGTTTGAGATTCAAAATGATCAGATAGAAATCAAATTGAAATTGGAGTGGGTTAAATATAGGAATTGATTTAAAATTGAGGTTGATCAAAGGTGGAGGTTGATTTGAAGTTGGAGTGACCCTAAGATCTAGGATTTAAAGGAATCCTAGGCTCTAGAATAAGCTCTAAGGTCTAGTTCTAGGAAAGATCCTAAGGTCTAGAGTGGATCCTAGAGTCTAGGATTAAATTTAGAATCTGGAAGGGTCTTAGTGACCTCATACAAAAATGAGGTCAACAGGGGCCTGGCCCAGTTTGAATGAATCCACTAGTATTTGTAGTCGATTACAAATGAGGCCCTTCCTTAGGAGAAGGCCTTGGATTGATGTAGCAAATGTACATCATATAGATTGCATTACATGGTAAGAGTTACATATACAGGTTTGTTTGGCCTGACGGACCGTAGTCGGCAGGAGACCGTAGTCGGCAGGAGACCGTAGTCGGCCGGAGACCGTAGTCGGCAGGAGACCGTAGTCGGCCGGAGACCGTAGTCGGCAGGAGACCGTAGTCGGCAGGAGACCTTAGTCGGCCGGAGACCGTAGTCGGCAGGAGACCGTAGTCGGCAGGAGACCTTAGTCGGCCGGAGACCGTAGTCGGCCGGAGACCGTAGTCGGCAGGAGACCTTAGTCGGCCGGAGACCGTTGTCTGGTGATGGAGGTCGGACGGACCGTATTAGGAGACAGTGGTCAGAAGGACCGTAGGCGGTAGGAGATAAGGAGTCAGGTGTTAGTCCCAGTGTCACTTGGAAGATCGGATGTTGATGGTCTGGCCTTGAGTAGGACGTCGGGTCTTAAGCAGGACGTCAGGTCTTCAGCAGGACGTCGGGTCTTCAGTAGGACGTAGGGGCTGAACGTCAGGCCTTAAGGTGGTGGTCCGGCGAGGTTCTGCGGTGGTCCGGCGAGGTTCCTGCGGTGGTCCGGCGGTGGTCCGACGAGGTTCCGGCGGTGGTCCGGCGGCTGCTGAGGAGGAGCTCCTTCCTTCTCCTCTTCCTTCTCTTCTTGCTTGAGTCCCCCTCTTATGAGAAATGAGGGCTCTATTTATAGATTTTCTGGAGTGGCATGGCCCGTAAATAGGCATGAGATCAGGGGCGAATAGGGAGTGGTCCAATGGACGGCCGATATTGAATCCTACGATCATACACCGTTCAATGGACATTTGAAGACTTTAGTGATGTCGGAATTCTGTGATCTTGGGCTCGTTGGATTCGTCTCGTCGAGCCCTTCGATTCGAGTATAAGCTCGTCAAAATCGGAGTCCGTTTGGTAACTCAAATAGTGGTTTGAACCTTCCAACAGCGCTTCAGATCCATGATTTGGATCCATTTTGACTCGGATTGGGTCGAATTTGGTGTCGTTGGATTCGTATTTCCGAGACGCTCAGTTTGACTGTAAGCTCGCTGAAATCAGAATTCAGGTGCTCCCAGATTTAATTTTTGAAGTTTCCAACTTGATTTTTGCCTCGAGATTCGTGCCCGATCAAGTTAATTTTCGCATGACGTATCAGTTGCCCCCCTATTTTCGGATGTCGAAGCTCCAGGAGTCCGAAAATACTTGTTCCGAAATTTACCTTGGCCGAATCGCAAAAAATTGCGTTCCAAAAATTAATGGCTTGCTCGAACTTGATCATAGAGGCCCCGTTGAGCTCCGAAAATGTCGAAATCGAGTCCGGAACGTCGAAAAACGTGTTCGGGGACCCCAAAAACGTTCGAATCGGACCGTCAGGGCTAAAAATCGGGCCCGGACACGCGTAGGCGGCCGAACCGGCCGGCCGGCCTGCCGGCCGCCGCTTGCCGCCGGCGGCGCCGGCGAGCGCGTGCCGCGCGCGAACAGACGCGCTGCTTGGCTGACCGCGCGGTTAGCCGCGCGCGGTTATGCTTTTTGATTTTTTTTTTTTTTTTTTTAATCGTGTGGGGCCCATAAAAATCCGAAAAAATCCCAAAAAATTCCAAAAAATTTCAAAAAATTTAGAAAAATGTGGGAAATTTAAAAATTCTAGAGAAACTCTAGAAACTTCCCCTCTTCTCTCCAAAAAAGTATAAATAGGCCCCCTAGGCCTTTAAAAAATTGCCCCTCTCCTCTTCTTCTTCTCTTTTCTTTTCTTCTTCTCTTCTTCTTCTCTTCTCCCTCTGTCCTTTCTATTGAGGCCTTCCCTCGATTTTTTGAGGCCCCTCTCTTGGCAAGGAAGTCCGGAGATTTCCCCTTCTTCTCTTCTCCCTCTGTCCTTTCTATTGAGGCCTTCCCTCGATTTTTCGAGGCCCCTCTCTTGGCAAGGAAGTCCGGAGATTTTCCCTCCTTCTTTTCTCCCACTGTCCTTACTATTGAGGCCTTCCCTCGATTTTTCGAGGCCCCTCTCTTGGCAAGGAAGTCCGGAGATTTCCCCTCCTTCTCTTCTCCCTCTGTCCTTTCTATTGAGGCCTTCCCTTGATTTTTCGAGGCCCCTCTCTTGGCAAGGAAGTCCGGAGATTTCCCCTCCTTCTCTTCTCCCACTGTCCTTTCTATTGAGGTCTTCCCTCGATTTTTCGAGGCCCCTCTCTTGGCAAGGAAGTCCGGAGATTTCCCCTCCTTCTCTTCTCCCTCTGTCCTTTCTATTGAGGCCTTCCCTCGATTTTTCGAGGCCCCTCTCTTGGCAAGGAAGTCTGGAGATTTGCCCTTCTTCTCTTCTCCCTCTGTCATTTCTATTGAGGCATTCCCTCGATTTTTCGAGGCCCCTCTCTTGGCAAGGAAGTCCGGAGATTTTCCCTTATCCCTCTTTTCTTCGAGAGATCTTGTGGAGTTCCGATGTTTGGTGGTTGGCAATGGAGGTCGGATAGACCGTTGTAAGGAGAGAGGTTGGAATGACGGGCAAACTTCCAGCATCGGGGAGAAGTATGATGACAGACATGAATTCAACGTCGGGTAGTCATACAACGTCGGGAAGAAGATCGACGAAAGTCTATTAACTTGTAGAAGTCCGACATCCGGTAGAAGTACGAAGTCGGGTAGAGGTGCAGCGTCGGGTAGAAGAGCGACAAAGATTCGTCGACGGGCAGAAGTCCGATGACCAGTAGAAGTCCGCTGACGAGTAAAAGTCCGATGTCTTGTAGAAGTTCGGCCTCGGGCAGAAGACCGATGAAAGTTTGTCGACGGGCAGAAGTCCGACGACGAGTAGAAGTCCGTTGATGAGCAGAAGTTTGACTACATGGAGAAGTCCGATGTCGGGTAGAAGTCCGACGACAGGCAGAAGTCCGTAGTAGGGTAGATGACTGACGAAAGTTCGTCGACGAGCAGAAGTCCGACGACGAATAGAAGTCCGCTAACGAGCAGAAGTCTAAGGTCGAGTAGAAGTCCGTAGTCGGGTAGAGGTGCAGCGTCAAGTAGAAGACCGATGAAGGTCCGTTGACGAGCAGAAGTCCGACGACGGTAGAAGTCCGCTAACAAGCAGAAGTCCGACGTTGAGTAGAAGTATTGTCGGGTAGAAGACCGACGAAAGTTCGTCGACGAGCAGAAGTCCGATGACGGGTATTAGTCCGATGAAAGGAAGAATTTCGACGTCGTGTAATAGTCCGTCGAAAGTCCTGCAAGGCAAAAGTTTAGCGCAGGAGGAAATTCAAAATCAGGAAGAATTTTAACATTATGGAGAAGTCAGATAGAAGTCTATTGACGACATTCTAGCGACGTTAACCAATGACGTGAGACTTTTCCGATGTTGTAAGTCGGAGCCCTGCTCGACGACGTTAACCTGTGTGGAAGAGGTCGGGAGAATCCACTAAGAATGTGAGACCTTTCCGAGGTTGTATGCCGGAGCCCTGCTCGACGACGTTAACCTGTGTTGAAGAGGCCGGGAGAATCCACTAAGGATGTGAGACCTTTCCGAGGTTGTATGCCGGAGCCCTGCTCGACGACGTTAACCTGTGTGGAAGAGGCCGGGAGAATCCACTAAGGATGTGAGACCTTTCCGAGGTTGTATGCCGGAGCCCTGCTCGATGACGTTAACCTGTGTGGAAGAGGCCGGGAGAATCCACTAAGGATGTGAGACCTTTCCGAGGTTGTACGCCGGAGCCCTGCTCGACGACGTTAACCTGTGTGGAAGAGGCCGGGAGAATCCACCAAGGATGTAGGACCTTTCCGAGGTTGTATGTCGGAGCCTTTGCTCGACGACGTTAACCTGTGTGGAAGAGGCTGGGAGAATCCACTAAGGATGTGAGACCTTTCCAAGGTTGTATGTCAGAGCCTTTGCTCGACGACGTTAACCTGTGTATAAGAGGTCGAGAGAATCCACTAAGGATGTAAGACCTTTCCGAGGTTGTATGTCGGAGCCTTTGCTCGACGACGTTAACCTGTGTGGAAGAGGTCGAGAGAATCCACCAAGGATGTAGGACCTTTCCGAGGTTGTATGCCGGAGCCCTTGCTCGATGACGTTAACCTGTGTGGAAGAGGTCGAGAGAATCCACCAAGGATGTAAGACCTATCCGAGGTTGTATGTCGGAGCCTTTGCTTGACGACGTTAACCTGTGTGGAAGAGGTCGAATCGGATCCCCCTGGGATCGATTTTGCCTTGATTAGGAGAGGGCGTATGCCACATGTATCCCGAATCAAAGGTTAAGAAGGGTCTATCTTTAGACCATTACTGCCTTTTTGAGGTTGAGATCAAGACCTTGCCCAAGGAGTAGAAGTCCAGTAAGGGACTGTACATGGTTTGAATTTTATCGGAAGCTTCCATGTATTTGCCGAGAGTTTCCTTAAATATTGTCTTTGCTTTAGAAGTCTTGGAGGGATCTTCTTGACTAAAATTGAAGTTAAGGTTGCCCCCCAGTCTGGATCTGATTCCATGAAATTAACGCATCAATAGAATTCGAATAACCTTTTGAGGTTGGAGCCAAAATTGCCCCCCACTTGGGAACCAGGTTCCCACAGACGGCGCCAAACTGTTGCGTCCTGGAATATTCGCGGCGGTAGAGAAATATATAGTTTAACGTCTTAGCGTTGTACGAAGATCCAGCACACAATCAGATAAGGAGAGAGGGTCTAGCATTTATGAGACACCAAGATTTTTACGTGGAAAACCCCTGAAAAAGGGGGAAAAACCACGGGGCCTGGCCCAGTTTGAATGAATCCACTAGTATTTGTAGTCGATTACAAATGAGGCCCTTCCTTAGGAGAAGGCCTTGGATTGATGTAGCAAATGTACATCATATAGATTGCATTACATGGTAAGAGTTACATATACAGGTTTGTTTGGCCTGACGGACCGTAGTCGGCAGGAGACCGTAGTCGGCAGGAGACCGTAGTCGGCCGGAGACTGTAGTCGGCAGGAGACCGTAGTCGGCCGGAGACCGTAGTCGGCAGGAGACCGTAGTCGGCAGGAGACCTTAGTCGGCCGGAGACCGTAGTCGGCAGGAGACCGTAGTCGGCAGGAGACCTTAGTCGGCCGGAGACCGTAGTCGGCCGGAGACCGTTGTCGGCAGGAGACCTTAGTCGGCCGGAGACCGTTGTCTGGTGATGGAGGTCGGACGGACCGTATTAGGAGACAGTGGTCAGAAGGACCGTAGGCGGTAGGAGATAAGGAGTCAGGTGTTAGTCCCAGTGTCACTTGGAAGATCGGATGTTGATGGTCTGGCCTTGAGTAGGACGTCGGGTCTTAAGCAGGACGTCAGGTCTTCAGCAGGACGTCGGGTCTTCAGTAGGACGTAGGGGCTGAACGTCAGGCCTTAAGGTGGTGGTCCGGCAAGGTTCTGCGGTGGTCCGGCGAGGTTCCTGCGGTGGTCCGGCGGTGGTCCGACGAGGTTCCGGCGGTGGTCCGGCGGCTGCTGAGGAGGAGCTCCTTCCTTCTCCTCTTCCTTCTCTTCTTGCTTGAGTCCCCCTCTTATGAGAAATGAGGGCTCTATTTATAGATTTTCTGGAGTGGCATGGCCCGTAAATAGGCATGAGATCAGGGGCGAATAGGGAGTGGTCCAATGGACGGCCGATATTGAATCCTACGATCATACACCGTTCAATGGACATTTGAAGACTTTAGTGATGTCGGAATTCTGTGATCTTGGGCTCGTTGGATTCGTCTCGTCGAGCCCTTCGATTCGAGTATAAGCTCGTCAAAATCGGAGTCCGTTTGGTAACTCAAATAGTGGTTTGAACCTTCCAACAGCGCTTCAGATCCATGATTTGGATCCATTTTGACTCGGATTGGGTCGAATTTGGTGTCGTTGGATTCGTATTTCCGAGACGCTCAGTTTGACTGTAAGCTCGCTGAAATCAGAATTCAGGTGCTCCCAGATTTAATTTTTGAAGTTTCCAACTTGATTTTTGCCTCGAGATTCGTGCCCGATCAAGTTAATTTTCACATGACGTATCAGTTGCCCCCCTATTTTCGGATGTCGAAGCTCCAGGAGTCCGAAAATACTTGTTCCGAAATTTACCTTGGCCGAATCGCAAAAAATTGCGTTCCAAAAATTAATGGCTTGCTCGAACTTGATCATAGAGGCCCCGTTGAGCTCCGAAAATGTCGAAATCGAGTCCGGAACGTCGAAAAACGTGTTCGGGGACCCCAAAAACGTTCGAATCGGACCGTCCGGGCTGAAAATCGGGCCCGGACACGCGTAGGCGGCCGAACCGGCCGGCCGCCCTGCCGGCCGCCGCTTGCCGCCGACGGCGCCGGCGAGCGCGTGCCGCCGGCGGCGCCGGCGAGCGCGTGCCGCGCGCGAACAGACGCGCTGCTTGGCTGACCGCGCGGTTAGCCGCGCGCGGTTATGCTTTTTGAATTTTTTTTTTTTTTAATCGTGTGGGCCCCATAAAAATCCGAAAAAATCCCAAAAAATTCCAAAAAAATTTCAAAAAATTTAGAAAAATGTGGGAAATTTAAAAATTCTAGAGAAACTCTAGAAACTTCCCCTCTTCTCTCCAAAAAAGTATAAATAGGCCCCCTAGGCCTTTAAAAAATTGCCCCTCTCCTCTTCTTCTTCTCTTTTCTGTTCTTCTTCTCTTCTTCTTCTCTTCTCCCTCTGTCCTTTCTATTGAGGCCTTCCCTCGATTTTTTGAGGCCCCTCTCTTGGCAAGGAAGTCCGGAGATTTCCCCTTCTTCTCTTCTCCCTCTGTCCTTTCTATTGAGGCCTTCCCTCGATTTTTCGAGGCCCCTCTCTTGGCAAGGAAGTCCGGAGATTTTCCCTCCTTCTTTTCTCCCACTGTCCTTACTATTGAGGCCTTCCCTCGATTTTTCGAGGCCCCTCTCTTGGCAAGGAAGTCCGGAGATTTCCCCTCCTTCTCTTCTCCCTCTGTCCTTTCTATTGAGGCCTTCCCTCGATTTTTCGAGGCCCCTCTCTTGGCAAGGAAGTCCGGAGATTTCCCCTCCTTCTCTTCTCCCACTGTCCTTTCTATTGAGGTCTTCCCTCGATTTTTCGAGGCCCCTCTCTTGGCAAGGAAGTCCGGAGATTTCCCCTCCTTCTCTTCTCCCTCTGTCCTTTCTATTGAGGCCTTCCCTCGATTTTTCGAGGCCCCTCTCTTGGCAAGGAAGTCTGGAGATTTGCCCTTCTTCTCTTCTCCCTCTGTCATTTCTATTGAGGCATTCCCTCGATTTTTCGAGGCCCCTCTCTTGGCAAGGAAGTCCGGAGATTTTCCCTTATCCCTCTTTTCTTCGAGAGATCTTGTGGAGTCCCGATGTTTGGTGGTTGGCAATGGAGGTCGGATAGACCGTTATAAGGAGAGAGGTTGGAATGACGGGCAAACTTCCAGCATCGGGGAGAAGTATGATGACAGACATGAATTCAACGTCGGGTAGTCATACAACGTCGGGAAGAAGATCGACGAAAGTCTATTAACTTGTAGAAGTCCGACATCCGGTAGAAGTACGAAGTCGGGTAGAGGTGCAGCGTCGGGTAGAAGAGCGACAAAGATTCGTCGACGGGCAGAAGTCCGATGATCAGTAGAAGTCCGCTGACGAGTAAAAGTCCGATGTCTTGTAGAAGTTCGGCCTCGGGCAGAAGACCGATGAAAGTTTGTCGACGGGCAGAAGTCCGACGACGAGTAGAAGTCCGTTGATGAGCAGAAGTTTGACTACATGGAGAAGTCCGATGTCGGGTAGAAGTCCGACGACAGGCAGAAGTCCGTAGTAGGGTAGATGACTGACGAAAGTTCGTCGACGAGCAGAAGTCCGACGACGAATAGAAGTCCGCTAACGAGCAGAAGTCTAAGGTCGAGTAGAAGTCCGTAGTCGGGTAGAGGTGCAGCGTCAAGTAGAAGACCGACGAAGGTCCGTTGACGAGCAGAAGTCCGACGGCGGTAGAAGTCCGCTAACAAGCAGAAGTCCGACGTTGAGTAGAAGTATTGTCGGGTAGAAGACCGACGAAAGTTCGTCGACGAGCAGAAGTCCGATGACGGGTATTAGTCCGATGAAAGGAAGAATTTCGACGTCGTGTAATAGTCCGTCGAAAGTCCTGCAAGGCAAAAGTTTAGCGCAGGAGGAAATTCAAAATCAGGAAGAATTTTAACATTATGGAGAAGTCAGATAGAAGTCTATTGACGACATTCTAGCGACGTTAACCAATGACGTGAGACTTTTCCGATGTTGTAAGTCGGAGCCCTGCTCGACGACGTTAACCTGTGTGGAAGAGGTCGGGAGAATCCACTAAGAATGTGAGACCTTTCCGAGGTTGTATGCCGGAGCCCTGCTCGACGACGTTAACCTGTGTTGAAGAGGCCGGGAGAATCCACTAAGGATGTGAGACCTTTCCGAGGTTGTATGCCGGAGCCCTGCTCGACGACGTTAACCTGTGTGGAAGAGGCCGGGAGAATCCACTAAGGATGTGAGACCTTTCCGAGGTTGTATGCCGGAGCCCTGCTCGATGACGTTAACCTGTGTGGAAGAGGCCGGGAGAATCCACTAAGGATGTGAGACCTTTCCGAGGTTGTACGCCGGAGCCCTGCTCGACGACGTTAACCTGTGTGGAAGAGGCCGGGAGAATCCACCAAGGATGTAGGACCTTTCCGAGGTTGTATGTCGGAGCCTTTGCTCGACGACGTTAACCTGTGTGGAAGAGGCTGGGAGAATCCACTAAGGATGTGAGACCTTTCCAAGGTTGTATGTCAGAGCCTTTGCTCGACGACGTTAACCTGTGTATAAGAGGTCGAGAGAATCCACTAAGGATGTAAGACCTTTCCGAGGTTGTATGTCGGAGCCTTTGCTCGACGACGTTAACCTGTGTGGAAGAGGTCGAGAGAATCCACCAAGGATGTAGGACCTTTCCGAGGTTGTATGCCGGAGCCCTTGCTCGACGACGTTAACCTGTGTGGAAGAGGTCGAGAGAATCCACCAAGGATGTAAGACCTATCCGAGGTTGTATGTCGGAGCCTTTGCTTGACGACGTTAACCTGTGTGGAAGAGGTCGAATCGGATCCCCCTGGGATCGATTTTGCCTTGATTAGGAGAGGGCGTATGCCACATGTATCCCGAATCAAAGGTTAAGAAGGGTCTATCTTTAGACCATTACTGCCTTTTTGAGGTTGAGATCAAGACCTTGCCCAAGGAGTAGAAGTCCAGTAAGGGACTGTACATGGTTTGAATTTTATCGGAAGCTTCCATGTATTTGCCGAGAGTTTCCTTAAATATTGTCTTTGCTTTAGAAGTCTTGGAGGGATCTTCTTGACTAAAATTGAAGTTAAGGTTGCCCCCCAGTCTGGATCTGATTCTATGAAATTAACGCATCAATAGCAGTCGAATAACCTTTTGAGGTTGGAGCCAAAATTGCCCCCCACTTGGGAACCAGGTTCCCACAGACGGCGCCAAACTGTTGCGTCCTGGAATATTCGCGGCGGTAGAGAAATATATAGTTTAACGTCTTAGCGTTGTACGAAGATCCAGCACACAATCAGATAAGGAGAGAGGGTCTAGCATTTATGAGACACCAAGATTTTTACGTGGAAAACCCCTGAAAAAGGGGGAAAAACCACGGGGCCTGGCCCAGTTTGAATGAATCCACTAGTATTTGTAGTCGATTACAAATGAGGCCCTTCCTTAGGAGAAGGCCTTGGATTGATGTAGCAAATGTACATCATATAGATTGCATTACATGGTAAGAGTTACATATACAGGTTTGTTTGGCCTGACGGACCGTAGTCGGCAGGAGACCGTAGTCGGCAGGAGACCGTAGTCGGCCGGAGACTGTAGTCGGCAGGAGACCGTAGTCGGCCGGAGACCGTAGTCGGCAGGAGACCGTAGTCGGCAGGAGACCTTAGTCGGCCGGAGACCGTAGTCGGCAGGAGACCGTAGTCGGCAGGAGACCTTAGTCGGCCGGAGACCGTAGTCGACCGGAGACCGTAGTCGGCAGGAGACCTTAGTCGGCCGGAGACCGTTGTCTGGTGATGGAGGTCGGACGGACCGTATTAGGAGACAGTGGTCAGAAGGACCGTAGGCGGTAGGAGATAAGGAGTCAGGTGTTAGTCCCAGTGTCACTTGGAAGATCGGATGTTGATGGTCTGGCCTTGAGTAGGACGTCGGGTCTTAAGCAGGACGTCAGGTCTTCAGCAGGACGTCGGGTCTTCAGTAGGACGTAGGGGCTGAACGTCAGGCCTTAAGGTGGTGGTCCGGCGAGGTTCTGCGGTGGTCCGGCGAGGTTCCTGCGGTGGTCCGGCGGTGGTCCGACGAGGTTCCGGCGGTGGTCCGGCGGCTGCTGAGGAGGAGCTCCTTCCTTCTCCTCTTCCTTCTCTTCTTGCTTGAGTCCCCCTCTTATGAGAAATGAGGGCTCTATTTATAGATTTTCTGGAGTGGCATGGCCCGTAAATAGGCATGAGATCAGGGGCGAATAGGGAGTGTCCAATGGACGGCCGATATTGAATCCTACGATCATACACCGTTCAATGGACATTTGAAGACTTTAGTGATGTCGGAATTCTATGATCTTGGGCTCGTTGGATTCGTCTCGTCGAGCCCTTCGATTCGAGTATAAGCTCGTCAAAATCGGAGTCCGTTTGGTAACTCAAATAGTGGTTTGAACCTTCCAACAGCGCTTCAGATCCATGATTTGGATCCATTTTGACTCGGATTGGGTCGAATTTGGTGTCGTTGGATTCGTATTTCCGAGACGCTCAGTTTGACTGTAAGCTCGCTGAAATCAGAATTCAGGTGCTCCCAGATTTAATTTTTGAAGTTTCCAACTTGATTTTTGCCTCGAGATTCGTGCCCGATCAAGTTAATTTTCGCATGACGTAGTACTCGAAGTAGTGGGATTGTGGTTCCCACAGACGGCGCCAAACTGTTGCGTCCAGGAGTATTCGCGGCGGTAGAGAAATATAAGATTTATCGTCTTAGCATTGTACGGAAATCCGGCACGCAATCAGATAAGTGAGAGAGGGTCTAGCATTTATGAGACACCGAGATTTTTACGTGGAAAACCCCTGTAAAAGGGGGAAAAACCACGAGGCCTAGCCCAGTTTGAATGAATCCACTAGTATTGCAGTCGATTACAAATGAGGCCCTTCCTTGGTGGAAGGTCTTAGCTTGATGTACATCTTATGGAGTACATTACATGATGTAAATACAAAGAATCACTATTGACATGTTCGCTTTGTTAGAAGAACTGCAGTCGGCGGGCGACGTAGGTCAGGAGGACCGTAGTCAGCTGGCGACGGAAGATTGTAGTCGGCGGGCGACGGAAGATTGTAGTCGACGGGCGACGTAAGTCAGGAGGACCGTAGTCGGCGGGCGACAGAGGTCGGAAAGACTGTAGTCGGCGGGTGACATAAGTTAGGAGAACCGTATTCAATGGGCAACGGATGTCGGAAAGACTGTAGTCGGCGAGCGACGTAAGTCAGGAGGACCGTAGTAGGCGGGCGACGGAGGTCGGAAAGACTGTAGTCGGCGAGCGACGTAAGTCAGGAGGACCGTAGTCGGCTGGCGACGGGGGTCGGAAGGACTGTAGTCTGACGACGAAGATCAGTAGGACAGCGTCAGGTAGAAGTCCAACAATGAAAAGAAATGCATCTTCGCATAGACATCCAACGAAGTCCGATAACCGGTAGAAGTCCGGCGTCGGGTAGAAACTTAGCGAAGAGTGAAGGTCCGACGTTGGGTAGAAGTCCGACGTCTTTGGTGGCAGAGGAGAACTCCGTCTTCACTTGGGCAGAGTTTCGGCGTCAGGAGGGAACTCTCTTGTAAATTGGGAAGAATTTCAGCATCTTATGGAAGTTGTGCAGAATTCCTGCGTTTCCTGAAAATTCGGCAGAGTTCCGGCGTCTTTAGGCGGCAGGAAGAGCTCCGGCGGTGGTCGAGGAGGTGAGGAATCTCCTTTTCCCCTTTCTCCTCTTCTTCTTCTCTCTCTTCCCTCCCTCCTCTTGGTGTAGAATGAGGGCTCTATTTATAGTTTTTCTGGAGTGGCATAGCCCGTAAATAGGCGTGAGATCAAGGGCGAACATGGAGTGGTTTGAATGGACGGCCGATATTGAATCCTTTGATCATGCACCGTTCGTTGGACATTTGAAGGCCTTAATGATGTCGGAATTTGATGATCTTGGGCTCGTTGGATTCGTCTCGTCGAGCCGTTCCACACCCTAAACCCTAAACCCTAAACCCTAAACCCTAAACCCTAAACCCTAAACCCTAAACCCTAAAAGATATTTTGAGATTGGAGCAAAAGTTGCCCCCCCAGTCGGGAAGCACGTTCCCACAGACGGCGCCAAACTGTTGCGTCCAGGAGTATTCGTGGCGGTAGAGAAATATAAGATTTATCGTCTTAGCATTGTACGGAAATCCGGCACGCAATCAGATAAGTGAGAGAGGGTCTAGCATTTATGAGACACCGGGTCTTTGGCAGGACGTCGGGTCTTCAGTAGAACGTAGGGGCTGAACGTCAGGCCTTAAGGTGGTGGTCCGGCGAGGTTCTGCGGTGGTCCGGCGAGGTTCCGGCGGTGGTCCGACGAGGTTCCTGCGGTGGTCCGGCGGTGGTCCGGCGAGATCCTGCGGTGGTCCGGCGGTGGACCGGCAAGGTCCTGCGGTGGTCCGGCGGTGGTCCGGCGGCTGCTGAGGAGGAGCTCCTTCCTTCTCTTCTTGCTTGAGTCCCCCTCTTATGAGAAATGAGGGCTCTATTTATAGATTTTCTGGAGTGGCATGGCCCGTAAATAGGCATGAGATCAGGGGTGAATAGGGAGTGGTCAAGTGGACGGCCGATATTGAATCCTACAACCATGCACCGTTCGTTGGCCATTTGGGGGCCTGAATGATGTCAGAATTTAGCGATCTTGGGCTCGTTAGATTCGTCTCGTCGAGCCGTTCGATTCGAGTATAAGCTCGTCAAAATCGGAGTCTGTTTGGTAACTCAAATTGCGGTTTGAACCTTACAACAGCACTTTGGATCCATGATTTGGACCCATTTGGGCTCGGATTGGGTTGATCTTGGTGTCGTTGAGTTCGTAATTCCGAGAGCACCCCAACTCCGATTTAGCGAGTAGAACCATGTTCGGGCCTGTCCTTTAAGGGTGGCGGGAAAGACCTGGCAGAGGAGCGCGTCTGATGCTCGTTGAATATGCATGATGGTTCTGTAGTAGTCGATATGCTCATATGGGTCGGTCGTCCCGTCGTATGACTCAACATTTGGCACTTTGAATCTTACTGGAATGGGGTGCTGAAGAATGGCTTCCGTTAGAGGTGATGATTCTTGGAAATTCCTCTGTCGGAGAGCATGCCTCACATCTCCTCGGGGGAACTCTTCCCGTACCAATTTTTGCAGTTCGCGATTGTAGGACGTCGGGACTTAACGTCGGGCCTTGAACAAGACGTCGAATCTTTGGCAGGACGTAGGGAATGACCGCGCGGGCCTCGAATAGTGATTCTTTGTATTCCGGAATATCTGAGAAGGAAGGAGCTCCTCCTCAGCAGCCGCCGGACCACCGCCGGAACCTCGTCGGACCACCGCCGGACCACCGCAGGAACCTTGCCGGACCACCGCAGAACCTCGCCGGACCACCACCTTAAGGCCTGACGTTCAGCCCCTACGTCCTACTGAAGACCCGACGTCCTGCTGAAGACCTGACGTCCTGCTTAAGACCCGACGTCCTACTCAAGGCCAGACCATCAACATCCGATCTTCCAAGTGACACTGGGACTAACACCTGACTCCTTATCTCCTACCGCCTACGGTCCTTCTGACCACTGTCTCCTAATACGGTCCGTCCGACCTCCATCACCAGACAACGGTCTCCGGCCGACTACGGTCTCCTGCCGACTACGGTCTCCTGCCGACTACGGTCTCCTGCCGACTACGGTCTCCGGCCGACTACAGTCTCTTTCCGACTACGGTCTCCGGCCGACTACGGTCTCCGGCCGACTACGGTCTTCGGCCGACTACGGTCCTTCAGGCCCAGCAAACCTGTATATGTAACTCTTACCATGTAATGCAATCTATATGATGTACATTTGCTACATCAATCCAAGGCCTTCTCCTAAGGAAGGGCCTCATTTGTAATCGACTACAAATACTAGTGGATTCATTCAAATTGGGCCAGGCCCCGTGGTTTTTCCCCCTTTTTCAGGGGTTTTCCACGTAAAAACTCTGGTGTCACTTATGAATACTACATCCTCTCACTTATCTGATTGTGTGCTGGATCTTCGTACAACGCTAAGACGTTAAACTATATATTTCTCTACCGCCGCGAATATTCCAGGACGCAACAGTTTGGTGGCCCATGCAGGTTGGCGGATTCAAATCAATTGTAATTCCGGAATAGTGATTCAATTTCCTTTTCCGACCTCTGTCGCCCGCCGACTACGGTTTCCTGACTTACGTCGCCCGTCGACTACAATCTTCCGTCGCCCGCCGACTACAATCTTCCGTCGCCAGCTGACTACGGTCCTCCTGACCTACGTCGCCCGCCGACTGCAGTTCTTCTAACAAAGCGAACATGTCAATAGTGATTCTTTGTATTTACATCATGTAATGTACTCCATAAGATGTACATCAAGCTAAGACCTTCCACCAAGGAAGGGCCTCATTTGTAATCGACTGCAATACTAGTGGATTCATTCAAACTGGGCTAGGCCTCGTGGTTTTTCCCCCTTTTACAGGGGTTTTCCACGTAAAAATCTCGGTGTCTCATAAATGCTAGACCCTCTCTCACTTATCTGATTGCGTGCCGGATTTCCGTACAATGCTAAGACGATAAATCTTATATTTCTCTACCGCCGCGAATACTCCTGGACGCAACAGTTTGGCGCCGTCTGTGGGAACGTGCTTCCCGACTGGGGGGGCAACTTTTGCTCCAATCTCAAAATATCACACATAGCATCAATATCATAAAAAGCAGATGCAGACTGGGGGGCAACTTTGACTCAAATCATGGTCAAATAGATCCTCCAATACCTTCAACATCAAGTTGATATTTCAGGAATATCTGAGCAAATGCAAGGATACTTCAAATCAATTGCAAGCTTTATACAGTCCCTTGTTGGACTTCAACTCCTTGGGCAATGTCTTAACATCGATCTCAAAAAAGGCAGTAACGGTCTAAAGATAGACCTTCTTCACTTTTGACTCGGGATATACGCGGCGTTCGCCCCCTCCCAATCAAAGCAAAATCAATCCCAGGGGGATTCGATTCGACCTCTTCCACACAGGTTAACGTTGTCGAGCAAAGGCTCCGACATACAACCTCGGAAAGGTCTCACATCCTTGGTGGATTCTCTCGACCTCTTCCACACAGGTTAACGTCGTCGAGCAAAGGCTCCGACATACAACCTCGGAAAGGTTTTACATCCTTGGTGGATTCTCTCGACCTCTTCCACACAGGTTAACGTCGTCGAGCAAAGGCTCCGACATACAACCTCAGAAAGGTCCTACATCCTTGGTGGATTCTCCCGACCTCTTCCACACAGGTTAACGTCGTCGAGCAGGGCTCCGGCATACAACCTCGGATAGGTCTTACATCCTTGGTGGATTCTCTCGACCTCTTCCACACAGGTTAACGTCGTCGAGCAAAGGCTCTGACATACAACCTCGGAAAGGTCTCACATCCTTAGTGGATTCTCCCAGCCTCTTCCACACAGGTTAACGTCGTCGAGCAAAGGCTCCGATATACAACCTCGGAAAGGTCTCACATCCTTGGTGGATTCTCCCGACCTCTTCCACACAGGTTAACGTCGTCGAGCAGGGCTCCGGCATACAACCTCGGATAGGTCTTACATCCTTGGTGGATTCTCTCGACCTCTTACACACAGGTTAACGTCGTCGAGCAAAGGCTCTGACATATAACCTCGGAAAGGTCTCACATCCTTAGTGGATTCTCCCAGCCTCTTCCACACAGGTTAACGTCGTCAAGCAAAGGCTCCGATATACAACCTCGGAAAGGTCTCACATCCTTAGTGGATTCTCCCGACCTCTTCCACACAGGTTAACGTCGTCGAGCAGGGCTCCGACATACAACCTCGGAAAGGTCTCACATCCTTAGTGGATTCTCCTGACCTCTTACACACAGGTTAACGTCGTCGAGCAGGACTCCGGCATACAACCTCGAAAAGGTCTCACATCCTTAGTGGATTCTCCCGACCTCTTCCACACAGGTTAACGTCGTCGAGCAGGACTCCGACTTACAACATCGGAAAAGTCTCACGTCATTGGTTAACGTCGCTAGAATGTCGTCAATAGACTTCTATCTGACTTCTCCATAATGTTAAAATTTTTCCCGATTTTGAATTTCCTCCTGCGCTAAACTTTTGCCTTGCAGGACTTTCGACGGACTATTACACGACGCCGAAATTCTTCCTTTCATCGGACATCTACTCGACCTCAGACTTCTGCTCGTTAGCGGACTTCTATTCGTCGTCGGACTTCTGCTCGTCGACGAACTTTCGTCAGTCATCTACCCGACTGCGGACTTTTGCCTGCCGTCAGACTACTAACCGTCGTCGGACTTCTGCCCGTCGACGAACTTTCATCGTACTTCTGCCCGAGGTCGTACTTCTACACAACGTCCGACTTCTCCTTGTCGTCGAACTTCTGCTCGTCAGCGGACTTCTACTCGACGTCGGACTTCTGCCCGTCGACGAACTTTCATCGGTGTTCTGCCCTAGGACGTACTTCTACACGACGTCAGACTTCTCCCTGTCGGCGGACTCCTACTCGTCGTCAGACTTCTGCTCGTCGACGAATCTTCGTCGGTCTTCTACCCGGCGTTGAACTTCTACCCGACATTGAACTTCTATCCGACATCGGACTTCTGCTCGTCAGCGGACTCCTACTCGTCGTCGGACTTCTGCTCGTCAGCGGACTCCTACTCATCGTCGGACTTCTGCTCGTCAGCGGACTCCTACTCGTCGTCAGACTTCTGCTCGTCGACGAATCTTCGTCGGTCTTCTACCCGGCGTTGAACTTCTACCCGACATCGGACTTCTGCTCGTCAGCGGACTCCTACTCGTCGTCGGACTTCTGCTCGTCAGCGGACTCCTACTCGTCGTCGGACTTCTGCTCGTCGACGAATCTTCGTCGGACTTCTACCCGACGTTGAACTTCTACCCGACATCGGACTTCTGCTCGTCAGCGGACTCCTACTCGTCGTCGGACTTCTGCTCGTCAGCGGACTCCTACTCGTCGTCGGACTTCTGCTCGTCAGCGGACTCCTACTCGTCGTCGGACTTCTGCTCGTCAGCGGACTCCTACCTGACATCGAACTTCTGCTCGTCAGCGAACTCCTACTCGTCGTCGGACTTCTGCTCGTCAGCGGACTCCTACCCGACATCGGACTTCTGCTCGTCAGCGGACTCCTACTCGTCGTCAGACTTCTGCTCGTCGACGAATCTTCGTCGGTCTTCTACCCAGCGTTGAACTTCTACCCGACATCGGACTTCTGCTCGTCAGCGGACTCCTACTCGTCGTCGGACTTCTGCTCGTCAGCGGACTTCTACTCGTCGTCAGACTTCTACTCGTCGTCAGACTTCTGCTCGTCGACGAATCTTCGTCGGTCTTCTACCCGGCGTTGAACTTCTATCCGACATCGGACTTCTGCTCGTCAGCGGACTCTTACTCGACATCATACTTCTGCTCGTCAGCGGACTTCTACTCGTCGTCAGACTTCTGCTCGTCGACGAATCTTCGTCGGCCTTCTACCCGGCGGTGAACTTCTACCCGACATCGGACTTCTGCTCGTCAGCGGACTCCTACTCGTCGTCGGACTTCTGCTCGTCAGCGGACTTCTACTCGTCGTCAGACTTCTGCTCGTCGACGAATCTTCGTCGGTCTTCTACCCGGCGTTGAACTTCTACGCGACATCGGACTTCTGCTCGTCAGCGAACTCCTACTCGTCGTCGGACTTCTGCTCGTCAGCGGACTCCTACTCGTCGTCGGACTTCTGCTTGTCAGCAGACTACAACGCGTCATCTACTTCTCGCAACGCATTCTCGAACTCTCCCCTTTGGCTCCACACTCGATCGTTGACTACTAACGGGCTTCAACTCGATCGTCCATCGCCAGCAAACCTCTGCTCAGATGGAAAAGAAATCCCGTAGGTTTCTATCGCCAGTAAACCGGAGGGGGAGGAAGAAATCCCGTAGGTTTCTATCGCCAGTAAACCGGAGGGAGAGGAAGAAATCCCGTAGGTTTCTATCGCCAGTAAACCGGAGGGGGAGGAAGAAATCCCGTAGGTTTCTATCGCCAGTAAACCGGAGGGAGGGAAGAGAGAGAAGAAGAAGAGGAGAAAGGGGAAAAGGAGATTCCTCACCTCCTCGACCACCGCCGGAGCTCTTCCTGCCGCCTAAAGACGCCGGAACTCTGCCGAATTTTCAGGAAACGCAGGAATTCTGCACAACTTCCATGAGATGCTGAAATTCTTCCCAATTTACAAGAGAGTTCCCTCCTGACGCCGAAACTCTGCCCAAGTGAAGACGGAGTTCTCCTCTGCCACCAAAGACGTCGGACTTCTACCCAACGTCGGACCTTCACTCTTCGCTAAGTTTCTACCCGACGCCGGACTTCTACCGGTTATCGGACTTCGTTGGATGTCTATGCGAAGATGCATTTCTTTTCATTGTTGGACTTCTACCTGACGCTGTCCTACTGATCTTCGTCGTCAGACTACAGTCCTTCCGACCCCCGTCGCCAGCCGACTACGGTCCTCCTGACTTACGTCGCTCGCCGACTACAGTCTTTCCGACCTCCGTCGCCCGCCTACTACGGTCCTCCTGACTTACGTCGCTCGCCGACTACAGTCTTTCCGACATCCGTTGCCCGTTGAATACGGTTCTCCTAACTTATGTCACCCGCCGACTACAGTCTTTCCGACCTCTGTCGCCCGCCGACTACGGTCCTCCTGACTTACGTCGCCCGTCGACTACAATCTTCCGTCGCCCGCCGACTACAATCTTCCGTCGCCAGCTGACTACGGTCCTCCTGACCTACGTCGCCCGCCGACTGCAGTTCTTCTAACAAAGCGAACATGTCAATAGTGATTCTTTGTATTTACATCATGTAATGTACTCCATAAGATGTACATCAAGCTAAGACCTTCCACCAAGGAAGGGCCTCATTTGTAATCGACTGCAATACTAGTGGATTCATTCAAACTGGGCTAGGCCTCGTGGTTTTTCCCCCTTTTACAGGGGTTTTCCACGTAAAAATCTCGGTGTCTCATAAATGCTAGACCCTCTCTCACTTATCTGATTGCGTGCCGGATTTCCGTACAATGCTAAGACGATAAATCTTATATTTCTCTACCGCCGCGAATACTCCTGGACGCAACAGTTTAAATCCGCCAACCTGAATACAAAGAGAGAGACAGTCCATTCTTATGCGGATTTAATCCATCGGGTAGAGGCCCAAATCACTGCCGACGAAGCCATCAATGCTCATAGAAAGCAATTCGAGCAAACAACCGGGAAGCGAAAAAATCCCCCAGGAACGGAGAATCCCCCCTCACAAAGGAGGAGAAGAAGAGAAGAAAAGAGAAGAGGAAGAGGAGTGGAATGATTTTCTAAAGGGTTTAAGGCCCTATTTATAGGTTTTTGGGAGAAAGGAGAGAAGTTTCTAGAATTTTCAATTTCTCAAAATTTTCTAAATTTTTCTGAATTTTTTCGGAATTTTTTGGGATTTTTTAGGCATTTTTTCGGCCTAAAAAGGCTTAAAAATGCCTAAAAAACCCATTTTTCTGCACAGGTGGGGCCCACTAGGTCGGTGGGCTGAACAGACCCGCCCGTTCGTTCAAATGAGGCGGTGGGAAGCTTCCAGGCGGGCTGACCGCGCGGGCCCAGGGGTTTAGCAAATGTCTACGTCTGTGGGAACGTGCTTCCCGACTGGGGGGGCAACTTCTGCCGACTACGGTCTCCTGCCGACTACGGTCTCCGGCCGACTACAGTCTCTTTCCGACTACGGTCTCCGGCCGACTACGGTCTCCGGCCGACTACGGTCTCCGGCCGACTACGGTCCTTCAGGCCCAACAAACCTGTATATGTAACTCTTACCATGTAATGCAATCTATATGATGTACATTTGCTACATCAATCCAAGGCCTTCTCCTAAGGAAGGGCCTCATTTGTAATCGACTACAAATACTAGTGGATTCATTCAAATTGGGCCAGGCCCCGTGGTTTTTCCCCCTTTTTCAGGGGTTTTCCACGTAAAAACTCTGGTGTCACTTATGAATGCTACATCCTCTCACTTATCTGATTGTGTGCTGGATCTTCGTACAACGCTAAGACGTTAAACTATATATTTCTCTACCGCCGCGAATATTCCAGGACGCAACAAGCACCATTAAAACTATTTATTTAACAACTTTATTTAAAAATATATTATTTTTAAAACTATTTATTTTAACAATACTTTTAAAACTATTAATTTAATAATTTTAAAACGATTTATTTAACAACGTTGTCTAAAAATAAATTATTTAATAATATTACTTTTAAAATGATTTATTTTCATAAAAATTTAAAAATTCCGTCTAAAATTTTGCAAAAAATTCTGTTTGCGGCTTTGCCTATAATAGGATCCCTAGCCCTATTTTAGGCAAACTATCACCGGTCAACACAACTGAGCAATTCTGAGCCAAACACGCTTCGTCGCACAATAAAATGCCCCCTTGCTTTTCATTTATTTACGAAAGTACTTCTCTTTACATAAAGCCAATCGCCCTCTTCCTTTTGTCAAGGCTTTTCTCCTGTGAGGTCCATTCAACAATCTTCAAAGCTTTTTTGAGGATCAAAATAGAGGTATTAGCACATATTTAATTAAGATATTAGTACTGCTAATGATGATTTATTGTTAATTATCAAATTATGATTTTTCCACCCTGCAACGTACTGTTGCATATATCAGAGAAATGGCATTAAATCAGACCACACAGTTCGCCACCACAATTTTTTTCTTCGGTTGTTTATCTTTTGTTCTTGGAATAGTAGCAGAATTGAAGAAGGTAACGGTCTTTTTCTTTTCTTTTCTTTTCTTAATAAGTTTTTCTTTTAAAAAATGAATTTTTACATTTTTAGTGATTATTTTAATAAACTTCTTTGCATGTTTGTAGCCTGCAGCTGGAACGCCAATACCAGGAAAAGATGGTGTAATTTGTATATTTCCAAAGGATCCTAGTGTCGCTATGGGGGCTTTATCAGCTATATCAGTGTTAATCTCTTCAGCTGTTGGTCTTTATGCCATCTATTTCCCTTATAAGGGACAATCTGTCCCAAGGAAAGCTCTCCTTGCAAGCATAACAATGAAAATCTTCTATTATGGTGCAATGTAAGTGCAATTATCTCTCCATATTTTCATAGTTGGATTACAACAATCACAACATCATGCCTTTATCTTACTACGTGGGCCGGTTGCATGAATTATCTTTTTGCATTGTGTCCTGTTAAGAATTAAATTCTCATTTAAATCTCATAAAAAAATATCATTTATAATACTTTCTAACAAATTTTTTTAGGTCTACCCCAACCTTTCTTAACATAAGTCAAATCTAATACATCTACTCTGCTAATTGGGTCATCAGAAGGTTGTCATTTTATGTGACCAAATCATCTACTAAGGCAACTCTCTCTAATCTTATCTTCCACTAGAGCTACTCCAGCCTTTTCACATATATCCTATCTCTAAGAGTAAAGCCGCTCATCCACCTGAGCATCATCATCTCTGCAACATTTAACTTAATATTTTGCTTCTCTTTTAAAGACCTACATAGTTGAATTAAATAAAAAAAATGAAAACTTAATTGAAGAATTCTTTTTTTTTTTTATTAAACTCGCAGAGAGACCTACGAGTTAAACACAATAAAATTACAAGCCTTTAAAAACCTTCAATAGTTTTTTTTAAGCCGAAAAATCTTCAGTAGTTTTTATTTATTTATTAAAATAACAGGTTAATAGCAAGGGCGGAACCAAAGGTTCCTTAGGGGGGGCAATTGCCCCCCCTAAATTTTTTTTTTTTTTTCATAATAGGGTAAAAAATTAAAAAAAAAAAAATTGCCCCTCCTAAAAATTTACTTTTGCCCCCCCTAAAATTTTTTTTTGTCCTAACTTGCCCTAAAATATCAATATATTTCTTTACATTTAGTTCTAATATTTTCTTTCAAGCTTTTCATGACAGTTTAATTACACATTTTTTTTTATTTTTCTTGCTTAAATTTTTTTAAAAAAACTTTTCGTAATATATAAACATATAATATTATTTTTTTAATATTTAATTATTTATGTGTTGTATTTGCCCCCCCCCCCTCAAAATTGAAGCTGGTTCCGCCCCTGGTTAATAGGGTTGTCAATGGTGCATTTATTATTGCTTAAATAAATAAAATGAAATGTGAAGGTTTATTGTGATAAATAAAAATGAATTTTGAGCATTTGGTTATGGCAATTTACTATCAATAAATTGATAAAAAGTCTAATTTAAGAAATATATTAACAATCTGGTCATAGCAATTTACTATATATATTTAGAGTGTATTGAATTTAATTTGAAGCTGCCTCCATGAGATAACATACTTTGAATAATAATAAATACTAATAAAATGCCATAATTACTATAACTATTCATTGTGAATAATTGATCAATACTATTAACTACATTAATTGCATTAAACAAAGCAACTAAATACTTTTCTTGCAATTACATTTATATGAAAAATTTTAACTCTAACTTAACCTTTTATTATTTTTTGAGTAGAGTCCTAACCATAACAGGAGTTGGAGCTACCCTCTTCAACACAATCAATGAAGGGCTTATTCATGCAAGAAATGTGCATGAAGATCTAGAATATGGTTGCCCAACTGCAAAAACCGGCCTCTTTGGCGGCGCATCCTTCTTAAACCTTGACGCTTGTCTATTCTGGCTCGTATGTCAGATGCTTGTCAGAAATGCTCGAGAGGATTACTTCGATTACGATGAAGAGGGCGAAATAAAGGATGATTACATTCATATTGGTAACAATTGATGACGAGAAGCTGGAGGAGAGATGCATGTTTAAAGTCCCATGCATAAGGGTGCATCAATGTAAATATATAATTAATTTCTTATTTATTCATTCTCCTTTCTTCTTTTGTTATATTGAAAAAATTTTATTCAAAGTTGTGATGTAATGATGTTGTATTTAATTAAGTTCTGGATTGTTATTTATAAATAGTTAGTGTCTTAATGAATGCTTGGGGGATGGAATGATGAACTATTCTATATGGTTTGAAACCAACATATAAATCAAATTAGATTGTGGAAAAAAGACTGACAAGTTAATTGTGGGCCAAGAAGATTTTTATTGATTTTTGTGAAAGAAAATTAAATAATTAAGTGAAATTAGGGATGTGGTCTCCATAAAAAAAGTCGAAGGTTGACTTATGATAGGGCCCATATAAAATATATTGGATAGTTAAATTGCATTAGTAGGTCTTAGCAATGACAGTCGAATAATAGGTATTAAAATATTTAATAGACAGTCAGTGTATTTTAAGAGTCTTTATATATCAAAATTAATACTTCTCATTGAGAGTATTAGGGCAAATACAGCTCAGATTGATTTATTTGTTGGGAGCTTTGGCTATCAATCAAGATATCTTAGGTTCGAGTCTTCCATATCTGTTGTGATTGCAAGTGGAAATGAAATTGGTAATACTTTGGCTGGTGATGTGGTTTCGCCTATCACTTAAAGGAATCTATGTTGCCCTCTCCCATTAGGATTGTTGGTGATATGGATTTGCCTCTGGTCAATGGGCATGTGGGTGCTCTTGTCGATATCCCTTTAATGGTTGTCCCCTAAAGGTTTGCTTGCTCGATTTGTTTATCCGTCTAGTATCACTTATTCTGGCAATTTGGATCGGTATGTTGTTTCTACTTCCCCATCTTCTGTGAAAGGTGAGGAATTTGGTGATGTTGAATCGGTTCAGGAGCTATCAGGCTTAAGTGTTAGTAAGCTAGGTTATTGATAAAGCTCTTTCGCGTGTCTCTAAACACAGGAGGAGAACATCCAAGAAGTAATTAGTATTTTTGTAGTGTGCGGTCTCCTGTATTTGGAGTGTGTTGTTTATTGTTGCCTGGGTGAGCTATGGGTGTTTCTGGAGGTTGTTTGTTTGACTTCATGGGGTTTGGATATTCTGTTCGATCCGTTTGGTTTTTTGGGGTATGTCTCTCTCCTCTTATTGTGGTTCTTTTATTTATTTTGTGCAGGTCAGGCCTTTTGTGCCGAGGTGCTTGGTTGCTTACCATCGTTGGTAGATGGATTGCTGCTTTTGATGGTTGTTTTATATCACTTTTCTCTTTTTTCTTTACCTGTTCATTATCCTTGTATTAGTTGGATCGATAGCTCGTATATATGTTTTTATTCATGTGATGTATTTTTAGTGAGCTTACGTTCCTTTAAGGACCTGTAATTTTTACAAATATTAATGCGTAGGCCTCGTCGTGAGTTTTTACAAACAAACAAAAAATCTCTGCCTCGAGATTCTTGACACGTCATCCAAAATTGCCATGATCGGACACAAATCTTGGGACATATTCAAGTGCAAAACTTTCAAAATTAAATTCATGATCATTGAATTCCAATTTGAACGAATTTATAGTCAAACTGAAAGTCTCGATTAGACAAACCCAACATCACTAAAATCAGTTCAATATGAGCACAAACAGGTTCAAATCGATGGCTTTAAGGGGTCTTCTATAACTATTCTAATATTAGTATTGTTACACTTAGCACATTAATATATTTTCTTGAAGCTTATGCGTTAGTTCAACCTTGGGTTGCTTGATTGTTGTTTATCTGATATCACATTACACCGTCTTTGAAATTTCTTACTGATGCATGATTTTTTTGTTTGTTTTTTTATGTCATTGCTTTTATCTTTTGGCAATTCATCTTGCTTATGTTTTGACCTACATGGGCAACATGTTTTTAGTTTACATTTGATATTACAATAGTTATTAATCTATAAAACCTTTAGATCTTTTAAACCAGCCTATAGTGTCTAGGCTTTGTGCATTTGCACAATCATTCATAAAATATATGCATGATTTGCTTGTTGATAATCGTAGAATGCTAGCTAGTACTGATTACGACATTATAAGTTCTCTAATGAGGTGAACAAGATATACATAGAATTTAAACTTGGTAAGTATCTCATAATGTGTTATATCTATCATCTCCATTGTATTATACTTTTGAGCTGATTGTTACAACTTAAATATTTCAGGCAAATTGTCACTGCCAAGTGGTCATTGAGCTAATATCAATAGGTAAAGTATAACTAGATTTGTAGATTGCCCATGTTATAACTACATAAGGAACGAATGAGATTTTTATTAGCTTTTTTATACATCATCGTTTCCTTAATTTTTTGAATTTTAAAGTTAGTAGAGTTTGGTTATTAAGTCTTTTATTAGGTGGCACAATTCTTGCTAAGACGAATGCAATTAGTTTAATATATTATTAAGTATATATTTATTGGGCAATTTTAATAGACTTGTAAACTGCATGTGTATATGGTGCACTTGAATATAATTTAAAAAAAATAAAATAAAAAAGATATATATTCAATATAAACTTATTTTATGATATGCTATATGATTGATATTTAAGTCTTTATGAATATTATATGCAATAGTTGTATATTTACATATGATTAATACATAATTAATAGGCAAGTAAATTTATGTTATTATTCATATATTAAGAGGCGATCTGTAAATAAAAAAATGTGC
The DNA here is from genome assembly GCA_016618105.1 of Dendrobium huoshanense. Lineage (NCBI taxonomy): Eukaryota > Viridiplantae > Streptophyta > Magnoliopsida > Asparagales > Orchidaceae > Dendrobium > Dendrobium huoshanense. The sequence goes on along the minus strand of CM028358.1, from coordinate 78,461,584 downwards.
AAATTATGCATCAATGTGATGATGATTAATAATTTCTACTCAAAATATTATAAGAGGCATTATTGGCCTATTGAATAATAAGACTCAACATAGATTTCAATTTTATATAATAATAGTGAAAATCTTAATGATGTGATAAATTTGTCAAAATATTTATAACAAAAAATAGAATAAAAATAAATTACAAAATTTTAGTAAAAGAATGTTAAGCATAAATAATTCATATTTTTAAATTTTTCTCAAATTTATTTATTTTTAGGTTCAATTTTGTTAACTTCATCAAAATCTTTTTTTATAGATTGAACTGTAAGTGAACGAAATATTCAGTTGCCATATATTTTTTCTTTAGTTTTTATAAAGAATGTCATCTACTTGCATTGTTTAAAATATTTCATGGTGAAATATGTTAGCAAGAGTTATATTATTTAAATAAATTAGGATAATATCATATGATAATTTTATTTTAAACTATATATATATATATATATATATATATATATATATATATATATATATATATATATATATATATATATATATATATATATATATATATATTATAATTTTAGATTTTACATTCTAAACAATATCATCAACAACTATAAAAATTAATTCAAATTTGCTTGTATCAAAGGACATCATGATTTGATATAATTTATATTTATTATTTTTTATTGAATTATCATGTCTATAAGTTTAATGAAAATACATTTGAACATATATTGTCGACATTTGATGATTATTTAATGGTAGATCTACAAACAATCAACACATATGAATATTCATCAGGAGAGGTAATAAATATTTTAATATATTATTATATAATATTTTTTCACTTATTTTATGCATTTCAGGTAAAATATTATTCTATAATTGTATTTATAAAAGGATTATATTGAGAATGAAATATATGATATTGTATCAAATTAATTGTATGTTGAATATAATAACTTAATAATAATATTTATATTTTTTAATAATGAAGTTGAACGAATTATTGGCAAGTCGATTACGGAGGTAAAGAACATAAAGGTAATTAAAGATTTTTTGAACATTATATATATATATATATATATATATATATATATATATATATATATATATATATATATATATATATATATATATATATATATATATATATATATATATATATATATATATATATATAATTTATATGCAAAAAAGATGACATTTTCTGTGAAGGCTTAAAATATTTGACAATCAATTAAATACTTCGTGCATTGACAGTTCAATTAATAAAGAAAAATACCTAAAATTTTATCTTCTAATATTTTATTTTTAAAATGATATTTATCTGGACTGCTAGTTTTGACTTCAAGACAATTGGAAGAAACAGTAGTACCTATCATTGTTAAGTTGAAAACTTTTGTTTGTGTAATATATGTTTATACTTTTGTTGTTCATATCTTAACCAGCTACTTCTGACACATTCTGCCACCATTGTTTATAAAAATTAAAAATTAAAAAGTTCGTATCATTTGGAAAATATTCATAGCTTGTTTTTTTTTTTACCCTGGTATGAAGAGATGCTACCATCTAAATAAGATAAGTACTTAAACATTTCAAATTCTCTTTGATAAGCATGTTATTGGCTACCCCAAATGAATACTTTTTAATAATAATTAAAAAAAAAAAAGAGAAATATATTAATGAAAATCAAAACGGTTACAGCTTTGGTAGACAAAAAAAGCTAAAAATAAAACGGAAAATTACAACCAAAAAGTGGTCTCAGTAAGCGGTCAGGGCTACCAGCATTCCTGAAGTCTCACACAGACCGTCCAATAAGGTGGGGAACGCCCAACAAGCCACACCAAAGATTGCCACCAGCTAAACAACAGAGACGCGAGCCCCAACCACATCATTACCCAAATCCCGTCGCACCAGCCAATTGAACATAATAAAAGCACATGAATCCCGAGAAAAGAACAAGGAGAAATCAACAGAAAACGAATACTAATGTCTACGCCGGCCTCTCCCACATCTCCCCCGAGATGCAACAGTTAAACTAGGTATAGCACGAACCAGAGTAAAATCGTTGCCAGAGTCCGATCCCCCACAGAATTCCGGAGAAGCCAAACCACCTTCTGAAAATTCGGATTCAGATTCACAATCCGACGATCCATTCAACCAATTAAGATGGTTCCTAATGTCCAAACCAGAAGAATCACCTAACTGATTTGCCATAGAATGCGATTCCACCCCAAATGAATACTTATAATTATTGTTGTACAACTTAATTGTTGCATTTATACTTGTATTAATCAAATTATCCATTGCTTTAAACGCCTCTCATATAAATTATCCATTGTTTTAAAGCTACTAATATGAATTTTATAGAAAATTGTTCATCCTTAATCCAATAGTTTTTAAGACCAACATTTAGATGTTGACCGTTGGAAGGGACCATCTCAAATTTAAAGAATCTAACAAGAAGTTAGGACATCCAGGTAAACAATATCTTTTATATATATATATATATATATATATATATATATATATATATATATATATATATATATATATATATATATATATATATATATATATATTTTTTTTTTTTTTTTTTTTTTTTGTATGTATGGAAATTGCCGGCGAGAAAGGTGCTTATGGCTGCTATGGCTTCGGGAGATCGTGGTGCAGCTTCTTTACATTATCTTTTCGGTGGTGGTCATATTTTGATATGCGGTTAGATTTTGATCTCTTTGTTTTCATTTCCTTTCCAAGAATAAATTTGCAAAAAAATAAATGTACCAAAGTGTGCAAAAAATATTTGTTGCTCGATTAGAGGTCGTTTTGTGAATTTGTGATTATTATTTTTAGTTATGTCCTTCAATCATCTCTCTTATTAATGAAAATTTGAGGATAATAGAGATGATTGTGCCTCTAGTTTTTACTAATATTGCATAAAAATGCATGTTATTTGAGGTTGATTGGATCATATCGATTCTCTTTTCCTAATTTTTGCTATTTTTATAAATACTCTTATGTAACAATACTTCATTTTTTGCCACTTTGACTTAACCTTTGTTCAATACTTTTCGGATCAAAAAGAAGCTGGCGAAGAAGATGAGAACCAACAACACCACCGCCCGTTCACCACTAGATTCACATGACAACCAAAAACACCATTAGGTATTTCCTTTTTTGCAACCTTGGTTCTATAGCTTTTTACATAATCCGCTTCCTTATTCATCGTAGTTTGTTCTCATATTTGATTCTTCTATGGCACTTTTCCTTACAAATTATGAAGTTTTTTTTTGAAGATATTTGGTTTCTCTAGGATGCCTCTTCAAACTATCTTAGTTGGACTCGGCGCACAACAAATTGAGTAGACAATTGATTTGTCAAATTCTGCCGTCGGCAACAATGGTTGCCGATGGGTGGATGATGGTGGTTGGGAATAGTGGTTGACGGTGGCAAGAGTAGAGTTAGCTTGCGGTGTATTTTAAATTTTGATTAAAAAAAAGTGATTTTTAATTCATTTTTTTTATTTAGAACTTACCTAAAAATTTCTTTGTATTAATTTTTTATCAAACTAAACATCAAAATTTATTAATATTCTGCATTTAAACTACTCTACACTTATCTTTCATCAAATCAAAAACCCTTAAAGCTAGCTATTATTACTTGAGCAAACTAATATACATATCATATATATATATATATATATATATATATATATATATATATATATATATATATATATAAAGCTTCAAATTTATTCTCTCCTAGACTTCAATTGTGACTGATTTCTTATTGTTTTTTAAAATAATTTTTTAGTAAAAAAATTTTAGAATGCTGCTTTATGAAATAGTCATAGCTATTTCAGACAAAGTCTAGCTTAATTGATAACCCAAATTTTTAACTAATAGATCAAGATCAAGATGGGCTGCATCTTGACCATTGTTATCATTTACCTCTTTTCAAGATGAGGACAAATTCTATTCAATCGCATAAATGAGATCAGATAAGTTGGTGGATCTTATAATGGGTTCTGACTTAATTATTCTTTATGAAATGTCAAATATTATAAATGTTAATTTAGGCAGAGTGGGCTTCGACTCTTCCTCCATCCATTCTTATATTTACAAAATATTTTTTTTTTTGTGCATAAAATATATCTCATCATTATTACTGATACGCCACCAAAAATAGTCTTGATCAAGCACGAATCTCGAGGCAAAATCAAGATGGAAGCTTCAAAAATTAGATCGGAGACCATCTGAATTCCGATTTCAGTAAACTTACAGTCGAACTGAGCGTCTCGAAAACACGAACCCAACGACACCAAATTCAACCCAATCCGAGCCCAAATGGATCCAAATCAAGGACCCGAAGCGCTGTTGGAAGATTCAAATCACAATTTGAGTTACCAAACGGTCTCCGATTTTAACGAGCTTGTACTCGAATCGAACGGCTCGACGAGACAAATCCAACGAGCCCAAGATTACTAAATTCTGACATCACTAAAGCCTTCAAATGTCCAACGAACGGTGCACGATCATGGGATTCAATATCGGCCATCCATTCAGCCACTCCCTATTTGCCCCTGATCTCACACATATTTACAAGCTATGCCACTCCAGAAAATCTAGAAATAGACCCCTCATTCCTCATGAAAGGGGGGAGGAAGCCAAGAGAGAAGAAGGAAGAGAAGGAAGAAAGCTCCAGCCGCCTAGCTCCTCCTCGACCACCGCCGGAGTGCGGCCGCACCACCGCCGTAGTCTTGCCGCACCACCGCCGGACTACCAAGGGACGCCGGAGTGCTGTCGCACCACTGCCGTATTCTTGCCGCACCACCGCTAGAGTATTGCCACAACACCGCCGTAGTTCTACCACACCACCGCCGGACCACCAAGGGACGCCGGAGTGCTGCTGCACCACCGCTGTAGTTCTGCCGCACCATCGACAGACCACCAAGGGATGCCGAAGTGCCTTCCAAAGCTGAAGTACCCCCTTGCACTGAAGTGTCACTGCCGATCCACCACCTGACATCGGAGTGCCGTCGGAGCACCATCTGACAGTGGAGTGACGTTGGACTTTTGCAAAACTCTCAGTTGATATTTGTAATATGGTCGTCTTCAAGGACAAGTCAGACCATTGTACTTTCCTCAAATTTTAGTGGAATCAATTTCAACTAGGCTAGGCCCCGTGGTTTTTTCCCTTTCCGGGTTTTCCACGTAAAAAATATTGTGTTTTCTGTGTGTGAGCTGGATATCCGTGCAACGCTAAGACGTAGAATTATAACTCTATCGCCGCGTATATTCTAGCCCGCAACAGTTTGGCGCCGTCTGTGGGAACACAATCCCATTATATTAATCATTACTTCAATGGCCAACAGGCGTAGCAATCGCCACTAGGGAGCCTCTCGCTCCAACTCTCACCTATCCAGGAATCAATCCCTGAATCAGGGACGTCAGGCATCTGCCTCTTTTCACCATGGTGGGCAAAACCATGCTGGAGAAGGGACATCTGGACCATCTATGGAAGACCGCATCCGAAAAATGGAGGAATCTCAAAAGGAGATCCTTCAACTCCTGCGAGGAGCCCGACAACCAATGTTAGCAGAGCAGGAGGAGATTCGTCTTCCTCAAGATCCATCACTTGCTAGAGGTGTTCAACCTGAACGTGTTCAGGCAGACATCCCTATCCCCCAATCAAGGGGTCGTCCTAAAACACAACAAGATGTTGACCTTGCCGACACCGCTAGCTCTACCCATCCTTTGTGCCCCAATCCGTTAGTCGGTATTTTGTCAGATATTCCTGAGGACGTGGCCCATCCTCACATTGCTGACCTCCCGCGCAATGTCTTACGCCATGAATTGAGGCGCTTGGTCCAAGAACCGTTCCCCAGCAGGGGTGGAAGACAATCTCTCCATCAGTGGGACTTCCAGGAGACCTCACCACTAACAGAAGCCATCCTTCAACATCCCATCCCTGCAGGGTTCAAACTACCGAGCATTGATTCTTATGATGGGACGTCTGACCCCTATGAGCACATCGATCACTACAGAACTATTATGCATATTCAGAGAGCCTCAAATGCGCTCCTTTGTCAAGTATTTCCTGCTACCCTCAAAGGGCAAGCTCGTACGTGGTTCTACTCACTCCCAGCTAGAACTATTCCTTCATTTGTCAAGTTAGCCAAATTGTTTGTCGAACAATTTGTCGCTAATCGAAGAATTATTAAAGACTCTTCCCATCTCTCTGGGATACGCCAGAACGAAGGAGAGTCACTCAAAGAATACTTCCAAAGGTTTTCTGTCGAAGCTCGACAAATTGCAGGGGTGGATCCTGAGTTATTAAGAGGAGTTTTTCTTGGGGGGCTTCGTCCTGGTCTTTTTTATTCAGCACTCATGCGAGATACGATACATTCATATGCTGACCTAATTCATCGTGTGGAGGCCCAAATCTCAGCAGATGAAGCTATTAATGCTCATAAGAAGCAATTTGAGCAAACAACTAGGAAGCGTAAAAATGTACTGTGGATGGATGATTCATCATCACAATGAAAGAAACAAGGAAGTAATAACTTGCCCCCTCGACCTTCACAATCTTGGCGGGAGCCTCAACCAAAAAAGGAGTATACGCCCCTTAACACATCTCAATCAAATGTCTTAATGGCCATCAGAGATGAAGAGAAAGTTAAGTGGCCAAATCCCTTAAAGCCAAACTCAGGAAATCAAGAGCAATACTGTCACTTTCACCGTAGCCGTGGACACAAAACTGAAGCATGTAGGCCGCTAAAGAATGAAATTGAGAGACTTATTCGACAAGGCTACCTTGGACAGTTCATTCAAAATTCTCCTGCTCGAGATGAGGGTTTTCCCACTAGGGGGGCAAAATCAATAACAGCAAGGAAAATCATTGAATAATATTCAAATGGTTGGCGAGATTAACTGATCGCATAGTTGGGGTTTTTTTGTGTCTTCATGCAGCTCTTTTATATTAAATAGAGTGTCACTCTAATATCACAATTATTTTTCTTCCAGGTTAAACATTATGTTGTTTCATATATGTCTTATGTGGTGTAACTCTTATATCCCTGAGTCATATTACGGAGTTGTGATATTATCTTACATAGTACTATAATGTGTTATTTGCTTCATTTTGATATTGTCTCCTTCTTTAAAAAGGATTAAAATGACAATGAAAATTAAAGATGAATCTAATCTCTTTAGCCATGATTTGAGAAATACGCAATCTTTATTGCATCTCAATTACTATATGATCAATTCCATGGGGATTCGATCCGACCTCTTCCACATAGGTTAACGTCATCGAGCAGGGCTCTGACATACAACCTCGGATATGTCTTACATCCTTGGTGGATTATCTTGACCTCTTCCACACAGGTTAACTTCATCGAGCAGGTATCTGACATACAACCTCGAATAGGTCTTACATCCTTGGTGGATTCTCTCGACCTCTTCCACATAGGTTAACGTCATCGAGCAGGGCTCTGACATACAACCTTGGATAGGTCTTACATTCTTGGTGGATTCTCTCGACCTCTTCCGCACAGGTTAACATCATCGAGCATGGCTCTGACATACAATCTCGGATAGGTCTTACATCCTTGGTGGATTCTCTCGACCTCTTCCACATAGGTTAACGTCATCGAGAAAGGCTCTGATATACAACCTCGGATAGGTCTTACATTCTTGGTGGATTCTCTCGACCTCTTCCATACATGTTATCGTCATCAAACAAATGCTATGACATACAATCTCATATGGGTTATATATCTTTGACAAATTCTACGCTCTACTACCCGTTGTTAGTTCTTTGGTCGTCTTTCTACCCGGCCACCAAGTAGCGCCGGTCTTCTACCCGACATCAGAGTGATGACGGCCATCTACCTGGCCTCCAAGTAGCGCCGGTCCTTTACCCGACATCCAAGTGATGTCGGTCTTCTACCCGGCTTCCAAGTGACGCCGGTCTTTTACCCGATCTCTAAGTGATGTCAGCCTTTCACCCGGCCTCCAAGTGATGTCGGCCTTCTGCCCGACCTCAATGTGATGTCGTTCTTGCATCCGACTTCCGAGTATCGTTGGCCTTCTACCTGTCCTCCAAGTGACGTCGGCCTTCTACCCGGCCTCCATGTGATGCCGGTCTTGCACCCGACTTCAGAGTGACATCGACCTTCTTCTCGGCCTCCATGTGACGTTGGTCTTGCAACCAACTTTGGAGTGACGTCGGCCTTCTACTCGACCTCCAAGTGACGCTGATTTTCTTCCAAGTGATGTCGGCATTTTTCCCGGCCTCCATGTGACATCGGGCTTGCACCCAACTTTTGAGTGATGTTGACCTTCTGCCCGGCCTCCAAGTGACGCCGGTCTTCTACTCGACCTCCTAGTGAAGTCGGCCTTCTTTCCGGCCTCCAAGTGACGTCAGCCTTGTACCCGACCTCCAAGTGATGTCGGTCTTCTACCCGACCTCCTAGTGACGTCGGCCTTCTTCCTAGCCTCCAAGTGACGTCAGCCTTGTACCTGGACTCCAAGTGTCACCGGTCTTCTATCCGGCCTCCAAGTGACGCCAGTCTTCTGCCCGACCACCAAGTGACGTCGACCTTCTGCCCCGTCTCCGTGTGACGTCAGTATTGCACCTAACTTCGGAGTGACGTCGGCCTTCTACCCGACCTCCAAGTAGCGTCGGTCTTCTTGCCGACCTCCAAGTGACATCGCTCTTCTGCCCGACCTCCAAGTAACACTGGTCTTCCGCCCGACTTATAGGTGACATCAACTTTCCTCCCAACGTCCAAGTGACGACAGCCTTCTGCCCGTCTTTCAAGTGATACTGGTCTTCCGCCTGACCTCCAACCTCACACCTTCATCTTACTCAGTGAGGGGCCCTAGTGCTGAACAGGGGATACCCATCTGAACAGAGCTAAGGGAAGGCTTCAGCTTGAGAAATAAGAGAAGAGAGGGAGAGGTGCAAATTTTCTTACATAAAAGGGGGTATTTTTAGTGGTGTGAGGGAGAGATGAAGAGCCACTAATTTTAATTTATACAATAGTTATAAATTCTGCCATTAATTTTAAGTTATATGACATTTATATAAAGTGGCTTTATAATTTTATAAATGTTATTATAACGTTGCATAAGTTAACTATATTAATTATATGAGTTAACCTTATAACGTTATTATAATAAAATTATATAAATTACATTTACTAATTATATCTCCTAACTTAATTTTATCTGTTTACTATAACGTTATAATAAATGTTAACGTACTGTATAACTTTATTATATATAACATTATATAAATTAACTACATTAATTTATATATTAATATATATAAAACGTTTAATGTGTCAGTTATATATTAATATATCATTAACTGTTATCTAAGTTTTATAATAAAGTTAATATATTAATATGTTATTAACGTCATATATAGCTTATTATATATGACATCATTTTTTTTTTTAGAAATATGCTATCAAAGCTTAAGAGCAATCTATAACTTTGTTCTCACGTAAAATGAATGTTATTGATTTTATATTAATTAACTAGTTAATTAAATTAGTAATCATATTTGTATATATTTATACAAATATGTAATTTTATCCTGTAAAGATATGATTGTGATATTGTAAGTTCTGAGATTATACAAGTATTTTTGGACTTTGTAAGATTCGACGTTCAAAAATAGAGGGGCAACTGATACGCCACCAAAAATAGTCTTGATCAAGCACAAATCTCGAGGCAAAATCAAGATGGAAGCTTCAAAAATTAGATCGGAGACCATCTGAATTCCGATTTCAGTAAACTTACAGTCGAACTGAGCGTCTCGAAAACACGAACCCAACGATACCAAATTCAACCCAATCCGAGCCCAAATGGATCCAAATCAAGGACCCGAAGCGCTGTTGGAAGATTCAAATCACAATTTGAGTTACCAAACGGTCTCCGATTTTAACGAGCTTGTACTCGAATCGAACGGCTCGACGAGACTAATCCAACGAGTTCAAGATCACTAAATTCTGACATCACTAAAGCCTTCAAATGTCCAACGAACGGTGCACGATCATGGGATTCAATATCGGCCATCCATTCAGCCACTCCCTATTTGCCCCTGATCTCACACCTATTTACAAGCTATGACACTCCAGAAAATCTATAAATAGACCCCTCATTCCTCATGAAAGGGGGGAGGAAGCCAAGAGAGAAGAAGGAAGAGAAGGAAGAAAGCTCCAGCCGCCTAGCTCCTCCTCGACCACTGCCGGAGTGCGGCCGCACCACCGCCGTAGTCTTGCCGCACCACCGTCGGACTACCAAGGGACGTCGGAGTGCTGCCGCACCACCGTCGTATTCTTGCCGCACCACCGCCAGAGTATTGCCACAACACCGCCGTAGTTCTACCACACCACCGCCGTAGTGCTGCCGCACCACCGCTGTAGTTCTGTCGCACCATCGACAGACCACCAAGGGATGCCGAAGTGCCTTCCAAAGCTGAAGTACCCCCTTGCACTGAAGTGTCACTGCCGATCCACCACCTGACATCGGAGTGCCGTCGGACCACCATCTGACAGTGGAGTGACGTTGGACTTTTGCAAAACACTCAGTTGATATTTGTAATCTGGTCATCTTCAAGGACAAGTCAGACCATTGTACTTTCCTCAAATTTTAGTGGAATCATTTTCAACTGGGCTAGGCCCTGTGGTTTTTTCCCTTTCCGGGTTTTCCACGTAAAAATATTGTGTTCTCTGTGTGTGAGCTGGATATCCGTGCAACGCTAAGACGTAGAATTATAACTCTATCGCCGCGTATATTCTAACCCGTAACAATTACTAAGATGTTTTATTCTTAATTTTTTTGTGTAATTAAATTATATATGAATATTTATTATATTTATCGAATTTCAAATAAAATTTAAAATACATTAGCAAAAACATAGGAATGATATAGATAAACATAGCATACTTCCTTATTATCACCATGAGGTAAAAAATATCTATATAAATATTTCTAAGGTACATTTTGAGGGAACTTAGATTCAAAGTGGAGCAAAAAAATTGTCAAATTATTATTTTTTATTAGTAACATATTTGATATTTGTTTCAAATTTGGGAAATAAATTTCACATGTTTGCATTTTAAAATTATTAAATTTTAATATTAAGATATATATAATATTATGTCCATTTTTTTAGATTTAATAATATAGAAATAAATTCTGATTAATAAATTTTAATAATTTTTAATTTTTTGATGAGATATTTTCCTCCCTTTTTTGTTTTTAAAATCTCAAATATAAAATTGAACATAAATTCAAAAAACGGAGCAGGAAAATAGTGGCTGCAAATGGAACTAATAAAATCCTTCTAAAATATTTTTAACGGAGTGATTTTAAATTTTGAAGAGGTCATTATTAATTTATACCGCAATTTCAATTTTTTATTCAATTTTTTTTTTAAATAGTGTAACATAAATTTCCCACATTAGCATTTAAATTTTGTTATAGAATAAAAAAGCAATTTAATTTTCCTTCTTTTATTTATTAAAAGAAAAATACAAACACAGGAATAAAAATAATATTTTAATACTTTTATGACACAACTATATGCCATTAAATTTGATCTTGTCTTAAATATTTAAGCCGTTTAAATTCTATAAAAAAATATTGATATAATTTATTCATTTTTATTTTAGAATAAAAATACGGCATCACCATCCCTATATAAAGATATTATCTAAATAAAAATTACTATCACTAATGTTTAGCTTGGTTGATGGGTGAGTACGGTTGAGAATCTTCTAACCTGTACATGCTCAATCCCCTAGAGCGGTAGCGTCTCTTAAGTGGAGCCCAGTCAAGTACAGACTAAGAGGTTTTTGTGATGGGTGCCTCTTCTAGGCCAGCCGATAATTAGTTACACCACCAAGGCCCTTTTTAGATATGGCAGTGGGTGGATACCCGTTTCAAAAATAAAATAAAAAAGTACTTATATAATGGAATGCCTCAAAACTAATTAATTCTTTATTTGGAATAGTTTGTAGTAATAAAAGTAGTTTGTAAATAAATAATGTCTATTTGAAAGATAGATTTTCATTCTATAATTTAAGTTTTCATTTTTGAAAAGCTATTTGTGGGAAGGGGTTTTTGAAACAATGGCTCAGTTTCTATTTGGGATTATTATATTTTTTTTATAGAGATAGTTATAAAATTGTTATGAAAAAAAAAAATTGTTAAAAATAACATTTTATTATAAAAAAATCTTAAAAAGTAATAATAAAGTAATAGCAAAAAAAAAAAGACTCTAATTGAGATTTGAAAAACAAAATAATGAAAAAGTTATCCTAAATTGACCTAGAGAAATAACCTTTTAAAATCAAGAATAAAAAAAAAAGCTTAAATCATCCCAAATAAAATCTAAGTATTAGAAATATATTTAATAACTTATAAATCTAAACATCACGTGATTTTCTTTTTGTTTAGAAAGAGAACAAAATGAACAATGCCAAAACGATATAGCATTTGTTGGAAAAGTAATTAGAAACTTTGTTATTGAGAGTTGCCCTAACAAGATAATGTAATACAAATATATAATTAAGCTCAATCAAGTCATTCATATTTGACTTTTGAAGGAATCTTCGGAGGCGTCGGCCCGCTTCCGTTACTAGAGTAGATTGGAGTTATGCAAAAGAGATAAGATATAAACGATAATTTATCGAGTACTAGGCATTGGAGAAGTAAACCACACAACGAACAAAACGAGTAAGAAAATAGCCAGTCCACCATGCAACGCTACAGGGTAAGATTTGGAACAACATGACGCTCAACTCTTTGTTTTTTTTTCTGTCTGATAGGGCTCAATGCTAGGGTCTAGAGCACTACAACGCTCCACTTTCTATCTGCCTCCAAAAAAACTATATAGCAATACAACCTTTGCAATTGTACAAAAAAAAAAAAAAAAAAAAAAAAAAAAACCTATGTGCAAAAGCACCCGAATCCAAATAAGAGAGAATCCATGTCAAGCTCGACCAATAGAATTGAGGTCTAAGACAGTAGTACAACATAATTGATCAATGCAATCCTATTTCACATAGAACTAATACTAGATAGCTCTAAAATCATTCTAAAATTTATAAACAACTAAATCTTTAATTAATCCATCATATATATATAATTCTTATTACTATAATACAACCATTTACGCAAACTAAAATCTTCACCTAGTTGTTTCTCGTTTGGTTTACTTTTCTTTTTTTCTTACTTGTAATTGCCTCTTTTCTTTTTCATTAATGAATGGGCTTTGCCCCTAATTTCTCCCAAAAAAAAAAACTTCACATAATTTCTTTTACAATTTAATATCTGAAAAATCTTGACGACAATTTTCGGAACGCGGACAATTTGGGAACCCGCGGTCTGCCCGATCTGCGGTTCCAGTAACCATAACGGCGTTCCGTTTCCTCTACACGGCCCATCCCAGCCATTGACGATTACGCGGCTCCCCGTCGCCCCTCTCGGCCTTCAAATCAGGATCCCGCTCGCACGTCCCCTCGCTCAAATCCTCCTCTCCAATCTTTCGCGAAACCCAAGCAACGATGTGGAGATTGCCATCGGCTTCCCGTCTCGTCAGAAAATCACTCACCGGAGTTCCGAACAGGTTGTCAACCCTATGGCCGGCGTCCGACCAACAGCTGCAGCCTCGACCGACCCGACCGTGGGCTCATCCCTCCTCCTCGGTATCCTCTACCTTTGGAGAGGGCAGCGAAAGCGAGGAATCGATGACGTTCGCGGAGGCGAAGAGGCTGATGAAGTTGGCGAACGTGGATGCGTTGAAGAGAAGGCTTGGGATGGAAAGTGAGGAGGTGATTGGATACTCGAAACTGCTCGAGGCTTGCGAGGGGATTGGGGTGGCGAGGAATAAGGAGGAGGCGAAGGCGTTTGCTAGGGTTTTGGATGAGGCCGGTGTCGTGCTGCTGTTTAGAGATCGGGTTTATCTCCATCCTGAAAAGGTAATTGGGTTTTGCATAATAAATTGAATTTTTGTTATTCTTTATTTATGATTTGTGTTAGTTAGCAAGAAAAAGTCGGTTTGAGGTTGCGTTTTGGCTTCTGAGGAAACTTTGGGTAAAATGAACTAAGTAATAAGGAGGTCGGTTCCAGTTGCTTGATCAAGTAAGAAATTAGGCGTTTTAAACTTTGTCCCTGTGAGAGGAGCTGAAGCGTGATGAACTTGTGCTAGAGATTCTTACGTACGGATGACTTATTTTCGGATCGTTAAGAAATTTTATGATCTTTTTCATTGACACTGAGTAATATAGATCAGATATATATTTATCTTGCAGAAGAACATGCTAGTTACCATTTAGCACAATTCTTTGAGACTGTAAACTGTGTTCTAAGCTACCTCTGGCTTCGTACAAGAAAAGCTTTTAAAGATGGGAAATTCTTATAGGCTCTTCGTTATGAATAATAATTATATGAAATAAGATTTTGTTGAATACTCATAATGCTTTTAACATGCATCAGTTTGAGATGTATGGTTGAGCTTTCTGATAGGAAACACATGTAGATCGCAAGTATTTTCTATCAATCTTCTAAAAAACAGCAAGAATTTTTCACAAAAATCCGCAAAAAATCACAAAAACAATAGATAATTTGTATTACTTGATGAAAGCGAAACGGAAAATAGCAAGTTACACTTGATCCTCTATTTGAGAGGAGGATCGATCTCTCCCAAATTTCTAGCTAGACGCCGCTAGAACCCAAAAGAAAACCTAACTCTAAGAGATCTCAAATTTCAGCCAAATTCAAGATGCCCTAACTTTAGGAAAACAAAGTATTTAATGCATACAAATCAAAAGGAAATCCCTAAATAGTCCCTACATTCAAATTTCCCTCTTAATTCCCCCAAAAATCTTTCCTAAATGGCTCTAGCGGATTCGGGCGTGTGTTCGGCGTCCGATATCGCGTACCGGATGCACATGATTCCGCCTTCTTACGCGTGAACCGGTCCCGTCAGACCATTTGGACCAGTCCAATGAACCGGTCTAACACTTTCATTTATTTGTTGTTAGTTTAACTTTCACCTCTATAAAAATTATTGAAAGTAGCGAAGTACAAAATTTCAGATTGGCTCATTCCACTATCCGATTTTGTTTTAGGTTGTGGATCTGGTAAGAAGGGCAGTACCCCTTTGTTTGACGCCTGAGAATGATCCTCGGCTTGAAGAGCTAAATAAGCTACAGAAAAAGAAGGAAGAGATTGACATTCTTGCACACAAACAAGCTCGTTGCATTTTGTGGTCAGGGCTGGGGTTCTCTATTGGACAGGTTGTTCTCTTCTTCAGGCTCACCTTCTGGGAGTTCTCCTGGGATGTAATGGAGCCCGTGGCATTCTTCACCACCGCAGCTGGAATCATTGTTGGTTATGCTTACTTTCTTTTTACTTCAAAGGATCCAACATATCAGGACCTGATGAAGAGATTGTTCCTGTCAAGACAAAAAAAGCTGTTTCAGAAGAAAAGTTTTGATATGGAAAGGTATATGGAACTGCAAAAGCACTGCGGATCCCCATTGGATCATCAAACTGTAATAACGGGTGTAGAAAAATTCCAGAGGAACTAACATTTCTTTGACCAGGAGGCTTTCCCCCAGATCCTTTTAAATATTCTGCTGGGGCTGTTCTACACGGATCAACAGGAATATTCATTGATTGTTGTTGTAAAGAAGCTAACAGATTTTCCTTTACTGTTTCAACTTCGAAATTGTTGTGATTTTGAGTGGAGCAGAGCAACTTTACACTTCTCACTTGAAACTTTATATGACAAATACTAATGTTACCATGAAAAAAAAATGCTGAGTTTTGGAGCTTATTTTTTGCATTATGATGAAAATGCAATGCATAGACTTGATTATTGGTGGATTATGCAAATTTAGACTTTTATAAAGTTGGTGGTACTGTTTTATATTTGTGTTTTAGAAATTAGGACTGTAATCCACCACAATAGATTTAGGGCGTCTCCAGCCGAACTCCAAGTGATTGTAAGGTATAGCTAATTTGCTCCATTCAAACTGCAAAAAAATTGGTAATCGGTGTAGGGTCAACAGTGCGAGGCCAATATTGGTGTTGCACTGTTCACCTACGCGATTTTTTCTGTCTCAACTAGATTTGCTGAAAAAACGTGCGAAAGAGGAGTAAACGGTTACCTTCGCAAAAGCGCGTAAAATAGAGTTTGATTGGAGATGAATCACAACATTTTTTAGTTTCACTGCATTTTGGAGTAAAAAATAAGATTTTCGGTTGGAGATGCCCTTAGTGCAGCGGCAATAAGAAGTAGCCCTCAATTGTGTGATTTTTGTAAAATTCATATGCATTTTTATGCGGCAGTCTTCTTTTCTATTTTCTGTTTTTATTCGGTGTTTGTGTTCATATAGGTTTTGCCTTTTTTCCAACTGAAAACCTTTACTAGATCAGATCTTTCAGCTATTTTTTTTATTCTTCTCTAAGTTATTTTCATTTTATTGATTATTAAACCAACTATTTTTCTGCTGAAAGTCTTCTGATGAATGCAATAAGCTTAAAGTTTACCAAACTTGGAAAAAGCTTATTTATGAATGGATCCAAAAGAGGGGGGCGTCCCTTCTATCAGCCATTTGCTGCAGAAGAGTTTGTTCTATGTTCATCTTCTCATTGGATAACAAAGGTATTTCATTTGATTGATGATATTTTGGTGCTCTTCTGATTTTATTAAGCTTTTTCCTCTTAAGATTGGTGCTCTTCTGCTGACTTTATTAAGTTTTGTCCTCTTAAGATATCTTTTCTCTTAGTTGTGCTTGTATTTATTCCATGAATTTAGCTCTTCTATACGGACCTGCATTATTTTCGACCCGAATTCGATTTGAAATCCGATTTTGACACCCTAATTCTAAGGTCTAAGTGACTCAAGCAAACCACAGTATTGAGGTCTAATATCAAATCTAAATGATATATATCAATTGTATAAATGAAAGGATTATCTCACATTCTATAATTTACTCTGAATAGTAATAGAAAAATAAAGAGTGAGTTATTTATGCAGTTCCATAAATGATCTGAATCGCAAAAAAAAAAAAAAAAAAAAAAAAAAAAAAAAAAAAAAAAAAAAAAAAAGAAAAACTTATAAAATACATAAAATGTTGTTAATTAATCTACTATAATTGATTAAATAGCAAAAGTTAATAATATACACACTTCTTATAAAATAAATTTTCTGTTACATTGACGACTGAGTAAATTTATAAAATATAATATTTGAGTGAAATAAACTTAACTTTAATAAATGTCTCAAAAATATTTGGCCATACTATTTACCGAATTATAAATCTTTTTAATAATTCAATAATATTCAATTATTTAAATACTTAGCTTTTTTATCTCTTTAATCTTTCCTCTCTATTTTTCAGATTTTAAGTGAATTTAATTACATTTAATTATTTATTTATTTGATTGAAATCTAAACACTTTTATCTTTATCCGACCAGCCAATCCACTCAGAAGATATAATATTATTATAAATTTACAATATATTTGTATTATATCACCGATCGACCATCTTTCTTTATTATAACCAGAGAACTAAAGTTGATCTCCACTAATGGCCAAGCAAGAAGAAAGGCGCCGCTGAGAACCACCAGCCGTTGCTAGTTTGAACGCCGTTGTTGGCGATGCTCGTTTGACACTGCTGCCGCCCACTACAATAGCTCGCTACTGCATTCCCTTCAATGACAGCCAAGAACTTGTCGCCGGAACTTCAAGTTCACCGCCGGCCATGTCGGCTGCTTCCAGTTGATAACCCATGCACAACGGTTCAGAACGTTGGTCTCAACTCTCAACAACAATCGCCTTTGCCGACCAAGACAGTCTTCTCCTAATCTCCATATATTGGATCCAATGCAGTTCATTGAGTTACAGAAAGGACTCATTAACCTATTTCTATCACTTTAGAATGCCATTATAGCCTAAAGATAAGGGTCTTCTTCTTCGTCCTCTTCTCCTCTTCTCCTCTTCCTAAAATGCATGGCAATTCTTCCTTCTTTTTCCCTATAATCTTTTAGTCAAGTGCATTATCATTAATCACATACTCATAATTATACTCTTCATGCAGTCTCCATTAAAAAAAAAATTATTCGACAAAAAATTAACCTAATTGCTCTAACGTAAAGGTGTTTGGCTGCTTTTGCTACCACATGCGTGGCTCCAACATTAAGGGCCATACAAACTTGATCTCCAGTACTCAAATTATTATATATCATGGGTTACTAATGTAATGACTACTTGAACATTAATTGAACTATGTGTAGTACTTACTTAATTCAAGTATGGTCAAAATGTGCATGTTTATATGGTGTTTATTAATTTTTCTATGAATTATTAGGATTATTTCAATTTTTTGGAGTTGAATTTGGAAGAAAGTTTGATAAGTTAAAATTGATCCTTTTTAGGCAATGCAGCACTACAGTAGCATGCCTTGTGGCACTGTCATGCAGTACCATGACACTAATATATATCACTATTTTAAAGAAAATATATAAGTGGAAAGCATTCTTAAGGGCGCTACAATGTTGTTGTATTGGCACTCTGATGTTAATCTCTTTATTTTTTAGCATGAAGTTCAGCTCTTGGGGGCGTTGTGGCACAAAAGTTGGGCATTGCGACTTTAGATAAAATATTTATATATATATATATATCCACTTTTAAAACTCTATTTCATTTTCATTCATTTCATTTGGTCAGGGGAAGAGGAGAAGAGATAGAGAAGCAAGAGAGGAGAGAGAAGCTAGATTTGGAGGTGTTAGAGTTAATATTATACATAAGAATAGTTGGAAATATTATTTAGATCAAGATAGGTTATCATTATCCTATTTCATATTTTAATTTTGTGGCTCTTGTATGGAATTTTGGCATTTTATTTGGTTATATTTTATATGAACTCAAGTTTACAATGATTGATAAAACTTGAGCGTGTAATATTATGGTCATATTAACATATATAAATTAAATTTCACTATAATTTTTATGATATATAGCATTTTAGGTATTTTAACGAGTATATCAACTAGTATAAATTGCTACAAAATAATAAAACTTCAAAATATTATTGTTAACATTCTATATAAATGATTTCATGAATTGTAACTATTGATGTGTGAATAAGCTTACCCCCGTGAGATCCTACTATTTATTGTACATGTGAAGTTTTATATAATCCTATGATATGTCAGGCACTACTTATATATGTTGAAAGCATTGGTAACCTTAAACGCATGTGTTTGAAAATGTGTGAAAAAGGGGATGGAGAAAAATGTAGTAAGTCATTATTGATACTTTATGTGCATTTGATATATATCTATGATATGATAAGTATTGTTTATACATATTGAAAGTATTGATTTTTTATGTTCATGCTAAAAATAATGATGTTTACACATGTTGAAATTACCAATATTTTCTTGCTCATGTGACTGAAAATGTTCGTGAAGGGGAGGAGGAAAATGCGAGTGGCTAATGACGGATATTTTATGCGCATTCAACTAAAGTTACAAGGGCCTTTGCGCCCATATGATTTTCTATCAATATGTTTGATATGTTTTAACTGATGTGATACGAAGAAGTGAAGGTAAAAGTAGAAATTGACTTATACAGAGCATAGGAGAAATAAAATAAAGTGAAAGTACAGATATAAGAATATGAGAGAAAAATATGAATAAGTTGAGCCATAACTAAAAGTGGAGGCGTAAGGATGCAAAGGAAAAAAATTTGTGAAGTGTTTGAAATAAAAATTTATATATATTATTTTTCATGTTATTTCATTTTTAACATCATGTTCAAATGAATTTTCATATTATTATTTTTAATATGTACCTACTGCTAACAAATGTCTAATACTTACAATATATAATATAAACATCATGGTAGTTCACTATAATCATATTTTATTGATCATGCAACATTATCATGATGTCTAAAGTATTTTATGTGCGTGTATATTCAATTTTGTAGTGAGTTTCAAGTAACCTATTAAGTGTTAATTACTCCTATTTTACTTGTACATGTTAATTTCATGAAAGGATAAGTTTCAGGTTGAGTATATTTTAGGTATTATTGGGACCTGAATTATATATGTTTATTTTACACTCATTATTTTATCTGTCATGACAAATACATATGATTAGGAAGAAAGAAATATTAGAATGTGAATATACTATTTATGACTCTTTTGATTTTTTCTTGATGAAGTAAATAAAAGAATGTTCATATTTATTACTAGTTATTTGATGATATAGAGAGGCTCTATTCTTATAATTATTGAAGAAAAATGCAAATATGCGGCACCCTAAAATCTAAATCAGAAGAATCATATATCTTTCTATCTTTTCTACATCAATGAGAGCTCATAGTATTCATTACAAGCGGCAAATAAAATTAAAACATGATCATCCAATCATGTGGACCCGTGATAGGTAAATCCAAGATATAGTTTTAGAGTATTCACTACAAAAAAAATTATTTTTAAAGGCATATTTATTATGACACTTTTATTTAAATGCCTTAAAAAATATTTATTAAGGCACATTTTATTTCGCGCTAACCGCGATTTGGCGCGAGGTTTGACGTGAGGACGAAATCGTGTGGTAAGTTATACTTACGATCCCGCCTCGCTTCTTCTTGTTCGCCCCTGTTCGCCTCCTTCAATTCTTTCGCTTTTTCTAGAGTTCCTCGCTTCGATCTTCTTGTTCGCCTCCTCCAATCGCGACGGCCGCTTCTTTTTGTTGTTCGCCTCCTCCAATCGCGTGGCTGCTTCTTCTTGTTGTTAGACTCCTCCAATCGCGACGGCCCGCATCAGGTAAAAATCTTTTAATTCATTTGTCCAATGCCACTGTCTAGGGTTCAGAATTTTTTTTCCTTCTTTTGATTTCTAGGGTTCTTGAGATTATCTTCTTTTGATATTTAGGTTCTTGTGATTCTCTCAATTTCTAAACGATCGAATAAAAGGCGATTTTTTGTAATTACTGAAAGGTAAATATTTTGTTAATACTCATACGAACCTTGGTCAGTTAAATATTTTATTGTTCTTAATACTCATCCGAACGTTGGTATGATTTTATTTCTCTTAGTTTTCTTGTTTGATTGCTTCCTGTTTTATTTCTCTTAGTTTTCTTGTTCGATTAGTTTGCGGCTGTAGAGGTATTAGGGAAGCTCCATGTTCTTGTCTTTTTGTGAAAGGATACTGATCTATGTCACTATATATTGACCTACATGTTTGCAAGATCGGATTCCATGCATTGTAATGACTGTTATGGTGCTTGATAAGGTCCAGGATTCACAATTTCTTCTTCTTTAATGAGAACTTTAACTAGTGGTAGTTTTTTCCTTGATCCACTTCTGGGAATTATTTATGTTACCAAATATCTATGATCAGTGCTTATATTATTAAGAAAGTGTAGCATCACCTTGTTTCATTTTCCTCTGCTCAAAGTCAATTTCTACTTGAGATATGGCGGCATAAAATCCAACTATTGACATTGTGACTTATTTCTAGCTATGGACGGTTCTTCAATTGCTTCCCTTAATGCCAATGGTCATCATAAGCTTATAACTTAATATTTTTTTAAAATTGAGACCACTCTATAGATAAAGCGAATATTGTAGGCATACATTAAAATGTATTGTGAGTAGTATTTACCTATGAAATTTTGTTGATATGCATCTTTCAGTGCATTCAAGCTCAAATGGAATGTATCTTTATCTTAGATCCCTTCAATCAAAAGGATGTGCATCTATGTCTACTGCATAGTCCAGGTTATTGCAAAACTAAGAAACAATCAATATTAAGCAAGCATACATGAAGAAAGGTCAGAAGATCTAATCCTAAAATACAAGCAAAGGCCTTATAGGACTCCCAACAACATAACTAGAAAATAACCATACTTTTCTACCCAGCTATATGCATGCATCTATGAACAAAGACTCATATAATTATATATGCATGTGTACATGAATGTATTGCAAAGTAATGAAGCACATACTGACCCATAAGAAAATGATGTAGGAAAATGTCAATATTTAGAATTTATCATCATAAACATATGAAAGCATTAAGGAGTTCAATAGATTTTAGCAAATGCAATGCCTTGTTTTAGCACTCAACTCCGCGCCCATCTTTGATCATTTTCGAACCGAATTATTACTTTATTTCTCTTATGTTAGCAAACAAAATTTATGCAAAAATCATTCTCAATTGCTCAAATCTGTCATTATATTGTCTGATGGGGCTAAAAGCCTACTACTTCGATGAATAAAATTTTTTTTCATTATAGAATTTACTCATATGCAATATTACTATCATTGTTATCATATAAGATTTTATTTATTTTTTTATGAGTTTTTTTACTCCTTGCTTATTCACTTTTTTATTTATAATGCAAATCAAAGAATTTACTCATAATTTCTAATATTCATTTCTCCTTTGCTATATGAAGGTTCTAATATGGAAATGAATAGAAGTTGGATGTATTGTTCAAGGAGTAATATGGTTTTTAAAGAAGGAGTTAAAAACTTTCTAAATTTTGCATTCAGTTATGGAAGTTCAAGTGGAATGATACTATGCCCATGTAGAGATTGTGGAAATGGAATTTGTAGGACAAGAGATGATGTTGAAGCTCATTTGCTTTGGAGAGGATTCAAACCAGGATATTACAATTGGACTGCTCATGGAGAAACTTCATTTAGAAATGACATTGGATCACATTCTCTCAATGTTGATGATGTTAATGATGATATGGAAGGGCTATTAAATGATGCATTTGGGTTTGAAAGTAATACTGCAGATGAACAAGAAGAAATTAATAAACCAAATGCGAATGCTACAAAGTTTTATAAGTTGATAAGTGACTCACAACAAGAATTATTTCCCGGATGTAAAAAGTTCTCAAAACTTGATTTTCTTGTTAGGTTACTTCAACTTAAATGCCTTGGTAATTGGACTCAGAAATCATTTACTATGTTGCTTGACTTGTTAAGGGAAGCAATTGAAGATATTCGTCTACCAAAGTCTTATTACGAGACAAAGAAAATAATTCAAGATTTGGGCTTGAGTTATAAAAAATATGATGCATGTCGTAATGATTGCATTTTATATTGGGGTCCTCATGAATTTAAGAATGAATGTGATATTTGTAATGAGTCAAGATGGGTTGCAGAAGATAGCACTTCAAAATATATATCAAGTAAAAAAAAGAAAAAGGTGGCAGGAAAAGTCATGTGGCACTTCCCATTAACATCAAGATTGCAGAGATTGTTCATGTCATCTAAGACTGCATCATATATGATATGGCATAAAGAAGATCGCATAAAAGATGGTTGCATGAGGCATCCGGCTGACACTCCAGCTTGGCAGCACTTAGACTACCAAGATACAAATTTTGCTGCAGATCCTAGAAATGTACGATTGGGTTTAGCATCAGATGGATTTAATCCATTTGGGACAATGACTTCAACTCACAGTACTTGGCCTGTTGTATTGATGACATATAATTTGCCACCTAACTTGTGTATGAAATCACAATATATGATGCTTTCTTTGCTTATTCCTGGTCCAACTCAACCTGGAAATGATATTGATGTTTATTTACAACCACTTGTGGCTGAGTTAAAAGAATTATGGGAAATTGGTGTGCAGACTTACGATGCATGTTCTAAGGAGAATTTTCAAATGCGAGCTGCATTATTATGGACTATTAATGATTTTCCATGTTATGCTAACTTATCAGGTTATAGTACAAAAGGAAAGTTTGCATGCCCTATTTGTCAAGGGGGTACATGTTCTGATTGGTTACATTTCAGTCATAAAAGATGTTATATGGGACATCGAAGGTTCTTAGATCAAGATCATCCAGACAGAAAAGATAGTCGATCTTTTAATGATTGTGAAGAACATGGGACAATACCGCCACCGATTAATGGATCCAAAATTGTTGATATGTTGAGAAGTATAAATGTGAAGTTTGGAAAGAAAACACCTGCTAATCCTAATTTGCCTTATAATTGGAAGAAGTTTAGTATATTTTTCAAGTTGCCATATTGGGAAAGAAATCTTTTACGTCATAACTTAGATGTTATGCATATTGAAAAGAATGTATGTGATAAGCTTTTGGGTACGTTGTTGGATCTTGATGGAAAGACAAAAGATCATTTGAATGCACGCAAAGACATGGAGAAAATGGGAATACGCCCTTCATTGCACCCTACTTATACTTCATCTGGACATACTTATTTACCTGCTGCATGCTTTCAATTGTATTTCAAATAAAATTACATACAACAAAATTACTAAAATATCCAATTATTAAAAATAAGCACATTCACAAAGTTTATTTCATTGCATCAAAATAAATATCTACTCTATAATAGATTGCTATAAGCAAGAGCTAAAATACTAAAAAATAAACAAGTCATGATTGTACAAAAATCAAAACATACCTATAACCTCAAATTTGATTATGAACTGTTAATCAACAATTTTTTTCCCTTTTTCAAATCCTGAAAATTAGAAATAAAATTATAATGAGCTATAACAGCTCAGCAAGCCACACAATTTGATATAAATTTTCAAATTCTTTTATTAAATTTTGTTAAATATTCAAAAGCAGTTAAATGCAATCTAATAAAATATTGTACTAAGAAATATAATAGAAGCATAATAGTTATTCAGTTATTTAAATAACAATATTGAGCAAATAAATAAATTACAATTCATATCATAGTGTAGTTCATATCACATTCCCCGGCCCTAGATAAAATCTCAAAAAATCCTAGTCCCTCATGACTCCCTTTTGTGTTTATAACATCACAACATGCCCGTAGGCACCAAAATATGATTTATAGCCATCAATACATGTCTTACAAGCACCAAAATATTCCCTAACATATAATCAAAGAATTATGACCCCTTATAGTTCCCAATATATTTTCTCAATTATATAAGCATATATTTCAACATATTATAATAATTAAAATAAAATATAACACATATCAGAATTGCACAATATTCTATAATATTAAGCAACTGAAATTTCCACTGAATAAGTTTTCACAATGTTAGAACATGACCAAATTACAGAAGATTGTGTAAAACATTACTGTTTTATGACATTTATTATACTACTGCCTTGTTTTTTGGTGTATATATTATTTATTTAATTAAAACTGCATATATTCCAAGATAACTGATTTAAAATTTTTAAAAAATATTTATAATCATAATCTCTATAACATATAAAAAAGTTACGCTGTAAACTTTTTTTCATTACAAAGTATACGTACTTTTCACTAACGGAAATATAAATTTAATAAAAAAAAAATTGATAAAATTTCATATTTTTGAAAACTGAAATAGGCATAATGTGGTCTATCTCGTTTCGAACAACTTTCTGAATTGAGGTGACGGGTGAAAACGACCCAAAGCTGCTAAAAAAATCCTCTGCTTCCTCCTCAAATCCTTTTCTTGCGTCTTTTTCTAATCAGGTCAGAAAAGATCAATTTGGATGTTGAACTTGTGTCACAATGCCTCTACATATTCATACTTTGACTCTCATTTATCGTCAACCATGTAAGAATCGTGTAAGGTGTGAGTGGGTATTTCACTTCAAATACAATTTTAATGGCTCTATCAATCATTATAAAAGCTCATTTTGTGGCAAAAGGTAATGCCTCATTATTAACTGTCATGAAACATTTAGTCTTGTAATCAAAACTACAATAATGTAACTCATTCTTAGTCCTACTCTATCTAAAGGATGGTCAATTAAACAACTTGACATAAAAAATGTATATTTTTTTTTCATAATCACTTTACTAAGAACATTAGCATACGTGTGTCAATCACTAGGCTTTCTTGATCCCAAAACCCACTAGTATGTGACACCAATGCTTAAACTCTCTCGGTTTATGCATTGCCCCATGACAGCGCAATGGAGTTCAACTAAAGAAATCTTTCACTTCATTAGGACCTTTATTCATCATGCGCTCCTTCTTCATACCAACTCTCCCCTCTCTCTCCATGCCCTATATGATACTTATTGGGCCATCAATATTATCAATCAAACCTCCACAAGTGCTCATGTTATTTTTCTTGGTCCTGTTATTTTTCTCCTGGTGCTCCAAAAAATAATGTACTATTTCCTACACCAAAACAAAATATATCGCAATTGCCTCTATCAAAGCATACAATACTTGGTCAAAATATTTAATTATTAAGCTCAACGTCTAACTACCACACTCACAATTTACGATGAGAATATCGGCCCCACCTACTTATTTGTAAAACCAATCTTTCATTCACGTATGTAGCACATTCTAATGGATACCACATTGTTCGACAAAAAGTTCAAAAGTAAGATATGTGTACGCGTCTCTCATTTGCCTCTTATGATTAGCTTGTTGACACTCTTACCAAACCTCACTTTCATAATCAACTTGATAAATTTCATCTCAAAGTTGGTGCCCTCATTATAATGAGGCATTTTGGAGAAATCAAATAACTCCTTATTTTATCATTTTTATCTCTCTACATTAAGATGCTATTCATTAAAAGTATTAATTCACCTTCATCTCATTTATCATTCTATATTTATAGATATTATACAAAACTTACAATATATTATCTAAGACTTCATTTAGGGCGATTTTCTTAATACTTTCTAAAATAGTTTAAAGCACAAAAATTTATAGTTCTAAAATATGTGTCTCTCATTTAACGCTTATGATTAGCTTGTTGACACTCTTACCAAACCTCACTTTCATAATCAACTTGATAAATTTCATCTAAAAGTTGGTGCCCTCATTATAATGAGGCATTTTGGAGAAATCAAATAACTCCTTATTTTATCATTTTTATCTCTCTACATTAAGATGCTATTCATTAAAAGTATTAATTCACCTTCATCTCATTTATCTTTCTATATTTATAGATATTATACAAAACTTACAATATATTTATGTAAGTCTTCATTTAGGACTACTTTTTTAATGCTTTCTAAAACAGTTTTTTAATACAAAAATTTATAGTTCAAAAAATTTTTATAATAAAAATATACTTTTAAAAATAATAAAAAATCTTTCCCAAACAAAAATTAAAAATGTTCTTTCACTCCAATCATTGTTCTCTACGGTTCCAACAAAATCTCCCATCACAAATATGTGCAGCCCTTGCCACTTGTTGCAACATCCAAAACTTCCAAAATTGAAATAACTCAAATATAAAATAACTTTACACCATCAATATTATATCAAATAAAATATTCAAACTTTAATACATTGTTTTTTATTTCTATTATATTTTAGTTTTGTAGAAAATTAATCGTTACGTTTAAAACATCTTAATTAAAGAGTATTATATTAGTGAGGTAGCTATCAGTCGATATTCTTACGAGACAAAAATTTACGCATGCAATAATGACAACGTAATGATTAGGAAACCACTGAAAGAATCCTGCCGTTGAACTGAAGGTCGAATTGGGAAAAAAAATATATTATCAGATAAGTATTACTTATGACGAAGAAAAAGACCGTAAATGTCATCACAGTAATGTCATTATCATATATATAATTTTTATATTTAGCTTTTATTACCTTTCATCATTTCTTAGGTTTAACTAGGGGTAAGGGCGTAAATATTTGACAGAACGAAAAAATCCGACTCAAAAAATTTGGGTTATAGAACCCATTTCGCAAACGGGTTGGGTTTGGGTTCTCGGATTTGATAAGTTTGAAAAAAATGTGTCGGGTTCGGGTTAACCTGAAAATCAGACATGACAACCTAAAAAATCAGTTTGAAACGAGTTGACCGCATTGCCCAAATTAACCCGGTGTCTACTTGCCCATCGGGTCCGAGCCTGCCTACGCGTAGCGCCTGAGCTGCCCGCGCCCGCCGGCGCATCGCGTGCGAGGCTACCCGTCATTTGAGGTTGCTTGTGTGTTGCGTCGAATGCCCGACCACCTTGTCATCGACGCGAGCCCCGCCGTCCTCCATGCAACCGTCAAGCCGTGTCGGGTCAGCCCGGTAACCCGATGGGTCAAGTCCGGGTCTGAACTTCCGACTCCTTCACATAATCGGTCAGGTTAGGATCGGCCTGTTTGAGTCCAGGTCAGTTCCAAGTTTGTCCCGAAACCTGATTTTGATAACCCTAACTAGAGGTAAGTGAGTCAAGTCGACTCTTAAATTGGATCGAGCTCAACTTGATACATAACTTATGAGCCGAATTTGATGAGAAAAATAAGTCAAACTTGAGCTAGCCTCGATTCAACACATTAACTCGTGAGCTAGCTTCCTTAATATTATTATAAAATATATTTAAATATATTAGATATTAGAAGCTTATTTGCAATAGAGAGAGGAGAAATGAGATATATATATAAGACAATGATGAATGATATTCCACTTATTTTGATAAAATTACAAAAAAACAAAATAAAAATTTGTTTAATTTGTTGGAGGAAAAAAACATTTAAAATTTTTTTCTCCTAAATATGTCGAACACAAGACGGGCAGCTCTTCTAACAACATCACCGTAGGCACAGCACTGAGGAACCCAATCACGCACCCACCTTCCTAGAAATAACCACTGGAAACCTGGCTCTTTCGTACCGCAGAAAATTACCGTTCAATTTTTAACCTAAAATAAAATCACTTCTCCCTCCTCTATGGCTCTATCTATTTCCTTCTTCTCCCTTTCACCCCTCGTCATCGAATCGCTTTTCCCGAATCAGAAAAGAGGGGGTAAGAAAAAAAAGTTTCCATCGAAGGGGCTAGCGGATGAGCTCGGACGCCGAAGTGATGGAGATGCGGGAGAGACCGCTCTTTTCGGATCTGTCGAGATAGTGCAGGTCCTGATCGGAGAAGGCCGGAGGAGGAGATGAAAGGCCACGTGGCGGTGACGACGACCTCGTCGTGTGCGGCGAAGCAGTGGAGATGGAAATGGCTCGCTCTGACGATCCTACTGCTTGTTTTCTTCTCGATGTTCGTTCCCCTTGCTTTCCTCCTCGGGCTCCACAACGGCTTCCCAGTCGGTGCGTTGCCGGACATGTTCTTCTAGCTTAGAACTCCAGGGTTCCCAGATCCGACTCGGAGGTCTTCCGGCGGCGCAGGCATTGGGCCCGCCGCTTAGATCTTGTTGCGGGAGATCTCTGCCGACTCCTGCATTATGTGGTCGGCCGCGGATCTGCGGGGAACTAGCTTTGTTGTTTTGCGCGGTTGGATGATTACCGTGTCTATGCTTGCTCACAAATTGCAATGCCCTGTTCTGGATCTTACATTTTCTATGATTGCTTGATGTAGTTCTTGCAACTGACATAGCTTGATTTTTTACCTAAGTTTTGGTTTT
The DNA here is from genome assembly GCA_016618105.1 of Dendrobium huoshanense. Taxonomy (NCBI): domain Eukaryota; kingdom Viridiplantae; phylum Streptophyta; class Magnoliopsida; order Asparagales; family Orchidaceae; genus Dendrobium; species Dendrobium huoshanense. The sequence continues at coordinate 78,432,183 of CM028358.1, read as the reverse complement.
TTGCAGGATACTTGAGTGATGAGAGTCCACCATCCGTAAGAAAAATTCATGTGTTTTAATGATATGTTTTCTTCGCTATGATGCTTCTTAATCGTGAGCTTTGTTTGAAAACTAGGAATTCTTTGAACCTTACGGCAGCAAGGATGGTGCCATAGATCCTATTTCAGTGAAGGTGCAATTCTGAATTTCTGCTTGAAGTCTGGAGCTCATATTTTTATCTTATTCTATTTGACCAGATTGTTGGAGTTTATTTTGTTGTGTTCTATGTTATTTGGTATGTCCAGGAAGATTCCAGAGTGAAACAAATGTTGATGAATTTTACACCATCTTTGCCACAGGTATTACCTGTTTTGTATTTTGAAACATGGAGGGACATATTATTTTGTTTATATATTAATTTCGATTCATGGCTGTACTAGTAAACCATTGTGTGGCGGAAATCTCTTTTATATATTGAATTGGCTGCTTTTCAGTGAGCTCTTAAGTTAACTTCTTAAATTCAAGCACGAAGAAGCATCCAAGATTTCCTTTATTACTGCTCTGATTTTCTAGCTTTCTCATCACTAGGATAGTAACACGATTACCCACAGCTTAACTTGTTTTATGCCCTTGCATCTCTTTCTCTATTTTTATTTCCATTTTTTTTTTCGTATTTTCTATATGACTATGGTGATTTCCATATCTTACAACAAGATGAGATCTATGTGCTATTAATGTGTTTTGTTTTATATTTTCTCATTTGCATCATCGTAGGTCAAGCTTGGTATTTCTTGTCATGGACCAATGGTTTTGTCCCTCATTAGCATAAAGGAATGTTTTAAATCATCATGCTTTCCATAATTTTTTGCCTGTATACACTGTTTAAAGTTTCTTCTAAGTCGAAGATTATGTTGAAGATGGTTGCTAATACCAAAGTTTTATATCCTCTTTGCTAATACCAGTGGTAGAATAAGAGTCATGGTTTCTTAATGGGAATTCTTGTTATGTATGAAGCCAATAATGACATTGATGTAAGATAAGATATTTTATATACTTAAATTTAAATTGTAAACTATGATTTTATTTGCAGGTAAATGCGAGCAAGCAAGCAAATTGATGATAATAAAACATTTTTCTTGATATATGCATCAATATTTCTAGGCATATGCTTTCATTACCCTTATGATTTCTTATTATCTTTCATTTGCACCTGAGTTTGTGCATATCTTCATTTAGTTATTTTTGTATGATGTACCAGTACTGGGTACTTTTAAACTATCGTTCCTGGATCCCAAGCCTTGGATGAGAAAAATAAAGTGTTGCATTTGGTGGTAGTCGACAACCAGTGTATAATTTATCGAACAAACATGACATAAATTATTTCATACATTATGTTAATATTGGGGCGTTCCCTGGAAGCGACGTGCTGTATGACTTTAATACAATAAAAGGTGTGCAAGGGCTATTGTACTAACGTTCGGGTGCGGTGTGAAATAAGCAAGAGTTCCCACAGCATGGACTAATGTGAGCAAAGAAGCTAGTCCATGATGCGAGATTTAGGATAGAAACTTAGAATATAGTTTCTTTTATCGGTAAACTTTTGGAAGTAATAAATATTATGATTCATATGAAGATAAATATTCTATCTATTTAGACAATTAAATGGGTTGAAATAAGGCTAAGGATATTAGTAGTTTAAGATTTAAATAATGATATTCAAGTTAAAATCACATTAAAAATGTTGTATGTGTGATTACAAATAAGAATTTGAATGATACAACAACAACAACAAAATCAAGCATTTATCCTATTACGCGGGGTTGGCTACATGAATACTTTTCCTCCATTGTGTTTTGTGAAGAGTCAAATTTTCATTTAAATCTAATAAAGAAAAACATTTCTAATATTATAGAAATTAATATAGTTTGAGATAGAATTATAGCTCTAAAAGATTTTTGATGATAAGATTATTAATATATAAGTGCTTATGCTCCTTAAGTAGATTTGAATATGTGTTTAATGCTAAAATTTTAGAATAAATTTTATAAAATAGTATAAAAGCCACTTCTTGAAGAAAAAAAATTTATTGAAGGAGATTTAAATAGACATGTTGGTAGAATTGAAGAAGATTTTAAAAGCATTCATGGTGGATATGAGTTTAGAGCGATTAATGAAGGTGTAGGATCATATTAGATTTTGCTTTAATTTATAATTTTATAATTGCTAATATCTTATTTAAGAAAAGAGATGGACATCTCATCGTTTATATATAAGAATAGACATAGTAAAATTCAGATTAATTATTTTTTTATAATAAAAATCGATTGTTTAGATTGCAAAGATTGTGAAGTTATTCTGAGTGAAAGTTTATCTATCTAATATTGTTTATTAATTTTAGACTTTAAGATGAAGAGGTGGATTATAAAAAGAAAATAAAATAAAATATTGTTCTAGGATTAGATAGGGGCACTTAAAAATGCTAACAAACTTTTTTTAGTGTAAGATCCAAGATCTTAAGATTTAGGTTTTTCATGAGGAAACTAATATTATATGAGAAAAAGTAGCTAGTGATATTAAAAATATATTAAGCATGCACTTTGAGAATTTAAAGGATTAATGTGGGAATCAAAATGTGCAAGAAAAGATAAAAATAAGAAATTTTGTTATGAAAATTGGTTTAGATGTAAAAGTTTGAAAAATTAGGAAAAATATAGAGGGGCTTAAATGGAGTCTAAGAAAGTAATATGCGATGTAAAGAATTTAACTTTTAGTGATTTATATAATAGATTATATACTAAAGAGGGTGAAAGATGTATATAAATAAGAGGACTTAGTCAAGTGAAGTGCATTAAGAATGAAAATAATTTTTTTTTTCTTTGAAGAAGATATTCAATATAGGTGGATGAGATATTTCAATAAGTTTTTCAATGAAGATTGTAAGAATACGATTAATTTTAGTGATCTTAGCACCTTAAATGAAATATAGATTTTATTTTTATCATCATACTAGTAAAATCTAGGATGGAGAGGCTTTAAAGAAAATGAAGTGTAGAAAAGCAATGAGACATGTTGATGTTCTAATAAAAGGTATAAAAATGCTAATGAGGTTTAGGTATTCTTGTCTTACTTAACTTTTTAATATTATTTTGAAGACTAAAAAGATGTTAAATGGGTGAAGGAGTGTGTTGATTCTTATTTTTAAGCATAAAGATGATATTCATGAGTGTGTGATTTATAGAATTATTAAGTTATTTTCTCATACATTAAAATTATGGGAGTGAGTAATTGAGCATAGGTTACGATGTGATACAAATGTGTCTCAAAATAAGTTTGGATTCATGTTGAGCAGGTCTACTAGGGAAGCTATACATTTGTTGAGAGGTTTGATGGAGAAGTATAGAGAAAACATATTTGTCAACGATGAATGCAGAGTTCTTTATGGAGCCATGACTCATAGCGCATGCCGCAGCGCACACCATTTTGAACAGGCGCAAAATAAAAAATAATTTTAAAAATTAGATATTAATATAAAATATCATTAAACTGAAAGATAAACTATCATAATAATGAAAGACAACTAAAGTCATGTATAAGTACGCGTAAACAACAACTCAATCTCTCATAATTCAAAATATTATAATTATTTTTTAAAGCATAATGATTTTGTGATAATTTAATTTGCTGTTCTTGGGAATCACTATCATCCGCAAAGGTAAAAAATGTTTCATTATCTTCATCAATATTGTCTCCTATTTCATAATCTTCTTCATCACTATCATCATCATCATCATTCTCAATAGCAATAATGTCATGCTTAGATGAATTTTCCTTTTCTTTGCCTTTAGATTGCTCTTAAATATTGTTGCTGTTGTCTTAAACATCAGTAACCTTTGCAATAGTAATTCATGTCAAATCTTCCTCTTGAGCAATGAATTCAATTTCTTGAAGCCTTGAAATCAAATAAAAAGTATTCTGCTAAATTTAATTATTTTAATATTTGAGATTAATCAAAATAAAATAGAATAATAAACATAAAAAATAAAGTAAAATATTACTATATAGGTAGGCATTTTAATGAAGCTCATGACTCGAGACTCTTCAAACTTGCTTGGTATGTCATGAAGATATTATTAGGATTGATATAGGAATTTTGATAACTTTGCATGTAAAGTATATTGAGATGATCAAGTCCATGTTTAACTAAAGTACATATAAGTTGCTGCTTATAAAGTTATAAAATTGAAAAATACACCTTGCCCACACATATATTTTCCTTCATTCCTAATCTCAGACTTTGTTTTTTCTACTAAGAATTTTCCCTAAGCTTATAATCTTCTTGTAGTAGGTGCATTTTCACTAAACTTATAATCTAAATAAAAAAAAATGCAAGTTGATCAAAATTGATCGACCAAAGGAAGAAGAAGGAGATCATTATCTAACGACTACACATGACTTCAGAGTTCAGATGAATTAGATGAGTCAACTATCGAAGGAGACGACAAAGAACACGAGATCTCTTAATTCTGTAAGCAACGAATGGACGAAATCAGGCGTAATCACCCAAACAAATAAAGAGTAGCGAAAGGAAGGAATAAGAGGGATGAATGACAGTCCGAATCGCGTAAATGAAGATGGAATCCAGTGCAGAATCACATAATCGGGTGTGTTTGTGAGGTTTGGGGCTTTGGGTGTTCGTGAGGCATCAAGACTTTAGCTGCGTGAGGATTTATTTAAAAAATCTTATTACATTAAGAAAATCACAAAATAAAATTGCGCGCAAATGACGCTCGCAAATGACACACGCCATTCTTTTCCATTGACAAGTATGAGAGAGAGTAAGGAGGATTCACATATGATATTTATTTATTTAGAAAAATCTTATGATAAAGTTCCAAGAGAAGTGCTCTAGAGAGTTCTAGAGAAGAAATGAATTAATAATGCTTTTATTCGAGTCAGTAAGGATATGTATAAAGGAGCTGCTACTTGTGCTCAAATGCAAGGTGGTTTGATCAAGTATTTTTTCTATTTTAATTGGATTATATCAATGATCAGCTTTAAGCCCATATATTTTTGTTTTAGTCATGGATGTTCTTAGATGATATACTTAGTATATGCTTTTTGCTAATGATATTCTTCTTGTTGATAAGACTAGAGAGGAAGTTGAAATAAAACTTGAATTATGGAGGTCAACCTTAGAGTCTAAATATTTTTGTTTGAGTAGATCTAAAACCGAATATATTGAGTGTGATTTTAGTAGTAATAGATCTAATTCTGGGATTATGATATTGAGTGATCAATTCATTAAAAAGAGTGCACATTTTAGATAAATCGGGTCTATTGTTCAAAGCTACACTGGAGTAAATATGGACATTATTAGTTGAATTTAAGTTGGATGGTTGAAGTGGAGAAATGCATCCGGTCTATTATATGATAGAAAAATACTTCTCTAACTTAATGGAAAATATTATAAGATGGTGGTGAGACATGTAATGCTTTATGGATATGAATGTTGGCAATTAAATGAGAAGTATATGATTAAGTTAAGTGTTGCAGAGATGAGGATGCTCAGATGGATGAGTGCTTTTACACTTAAAGACAAGCAAAATGAGTTTCACGTGAAAAGGTTGAAGTAGCTCCGGCGACATATAAGATTAAAAAGAGTCGCCTTAGATGGTTTGATCACAGAAAATGTTGGCCTTATAATGACTCGGTTATGTGAGTAGATGTATTAGATTCAACCTATGTTAATAAAGGTAGTGGCAGGCCTAAAAAGACTTGGTTAGAGAGTATTAGAAATTACCTTTTTTATTAGATTTAAGCATAAATTTGACTCTTAATAGCACATAATGGAGAACAAAATATTTATGTTGCCAACCCCATGTAGTGGGGTAACGACTTGGCGTTGTTGTTGTATGCTTGTATCCACATTTGTATTATGACTTTTAAATGATCTTATTAGGATAGTAGATGTATTAGATCCGACCTATATTAAGAAGGATAGAGATAAAACTTAAAAAACTTGGTTAGAAAATGACATTTTTTTTAATTAGATTTAAGTGAGAATTTGACTCGTAATAGGACACCTTGGATACAAAGCATTCATGTAGCCAGCCCCACCTAGAGGGATAAAGGCTTGTTGTTGTTGTTGTATGCATGTATGTATGTTTATAGTTGGTTCTATCTACATGTTAGGTTAGTTAGATTGACTATGATTAAATCCTACCCTACTATAATTATGATGGGGCAACATTTAGACTGTAAATGGAGTCAATATGTTTTATTTTATTTTTAATTTATGCCTCCTTACCTTCTTTATTTCGAAGTTGGATTAACCTAAAATCCATGATAAAAAGATTCATAAGTTAATGAATTTGACATAGGAGAAGTGGAGCTTTGTCCGGCTAAATAAGGTTCACAAAATAGAAACGCATTGATGGCAATGATTGACGATCGTTGTAATGGAGGGAAGGGATTAAAAGTGGTAATTAAAACTAGTGTAGGGTACTATTAAGATGAGTATGTGAGCTTTTCACTCGAGTGTTCAATTCAATAAATGGGAATGGAGGGTGCCTAAATTTGAAATTATGGCATCTATGCTGATGACTTTGTAGCCTAGAGGATGAAACAGACGTTGATGCTTATTAAAATGGAAATGATTGTGTTGAATTTAGATAATTGGAGAAGAAAATGACCTAATTTTATTGCGCAAAACTATCCCTGTTTAGAGATCTATACAAGATGTCTTTATAAAGAAATAAATAATTATAGAATCATGCATAATTGCCCTAAGATAATCCTTCCTAAATCAGCCACCTAAATATGGAAGGAGAACGATGTGATCCAGGTGAACCTCCCATGGATCTCCATCTGTGGGATCAAGTGTCAAGGAACGGTTGAGATTTAACAGATTGAAGTTTTGAATGTCCATTCCAATGCATGATACACTTTATAACCTTAAAATAACAAAAAATATTATATTTATTTTCTTACATTGCTTAGAGTAGTTTTGTTTTTGTCATTTTCTAAGATTATTTTAAAAAGCTGGCGTTTTAAACAAAAGAATCATTAATTTGTAGTTATTTATTTTCTTTGCTTCTTCAGCCATGAAGCTCCTCTCTTCATCATTGCAGCCCTTTGCTTTACTAATGGACTATAGCCCCTAGTGGTCGTTAGTCTTGCTATGAGCTTATACTTCTCATCATGGATGACAGTTCTATTGAAGTTGATATTGTGATATTGATTCAATTATGCACGCTAATTAAGAGGGAAATTGATGATGACCATGATATTAAACCAATTGAGCCCAATTATGATAACTAACAATTTTAACAATTATTCAAAAAAAAAAAAAAATTAACAACTTATATTTTATACATTCTAGCAACACATTAATAGTAACGATTGATGATTGTTGAAAGGAGTGAAAGGGATTACAAATGATAATTAAAAATGGTGTAGGTTACTATTAATAGGATTATGTTAGTTTTCGCTCAAGTGTTAAATTCAATAAATAGGAGTAAAGGGTGCATAAATTTGCTTACATGGCATCAATGATGACATGATGTTAAATCAATTGAGTCAAACCTTGCTAGCTGTTTGCAGTGAAGACATTGAGTGTTTGAGAACGCCCCAAAAGGTAGCCATCGGTAGTAAGTTGGGTGTGGATGCAGGTAGGTTAAGGAAGACTGATCCCTGGAGTCCATTATGCTTAGAGCTTTGATACCATATTGAAATGCTTAAGGTTAAAGAAAATAAAATAGAATGAATAGGAAGAGTAACGACAAATTTTGATCTCTTCTTATTGATTTCCAATGTATAAAATTCTACAATAGACATGTCTGTAAGCAGAGAGTTGCCATTGCTGAATAGCACAAGGACTAAGATTCTTTGAGTGGTTAGGGATGCATGTTCTTGATTGGCTTGCAGAGGAGTAGAGGCTGTTCCTATAGCTCCGAGGTGCACACTTTGTCATTGCTGTTGTTACTCAACTGGCCATAGTTGCAATAAAATTTGATTGTAACTCCCATTTGGAACTATTTATAATGATGTTCAGAGCTGAATCATGTGAAGTGCTAATTTATAGAATGGAAAACATGGTATAACATGGTATAGGAGGGAAGATAAGTTTCATTCACCTTTGTGCATCCTCAGTACCTAAATGTAAGACATAAATCATTAAGTATAAAGTATCTATTTTAGTCATACATGATAAATGTCGTAAATGCGGTGAAAAACTATCTAAAACTAAGCCACTTTTGAGCTTGGGTGCCATTACACTATTATTACTCAAGTTCTTTTGATGGTGGATCACGGTATGCGGGTACCCATCATCATGACAAATGTAATGAAATTTGCTCTCTATCGATATTGTCAGGTCATGAGAACCTGTTAGACCGGTCCTCCCTGGACTGGTCCAGCCGGCCCAATTCAATGGGCCGGTTCAGGTTTACCGAAGGAGGAGGGCGGGCGGACATGAAGCGGAAGCCGCATGAGGCTAGAGGCGGGGTCCACTTGAAATTCAAGTTGCTTCTTGGAGCCAAAATGAGGGGAAGTGAGGGCAATTAGGTCCTTTTGTATCTATTTTGAATTGTATGCATTAAGTAGGGAGTAAAGGGGAGGTTTAGGGTTATGTGTAATTTTGTCTTGTTCTTCTTGTTGATTTGGGCTCTAGATCGTATTCTAGAGATTTGGGAGAGTGCGATCCTCCTCTCGAATAGAGGATCCTTGTATCTTTGCTATTTTCCTTGCATCTATTAGTAAAAATACAAGATTTTCCTCAAGTTTTTTTGCTGTATTTCTCAGATTTTTTCCTGTTTTTGCTGTTTCTCTGCTGTGAGCAGCAGTTTTTGCTTGGATAATTGCTAGAAAGTGAATATGAAATACTTGAAATCAAGTATTTCCTATCAGAACCCTCATCATCTCCAATTAAATTCATACAGATCAACTTAATGATCTCAAATTAAATACCAAATTATGATTCCAATGTAAATGAAATAGTGTTTATTTTCATGTAAAAGGAATACGTGTGACTGCCAAGGAGCCTCACTTTAATTACTTCTCTTGGAACAACTGTCAAAAGAAGAACTTTTTCGATTCTTCTTTTATTTCTCTCCTTATCAAAAGGAACATTTTAAAAGCATGCCAGCAAATTATAATGTTATTTCGATCTACTTGCTGCCTCCATTTGTGTTTTTTGTGTCATTTATCCATAGCATGAAGCGGCGAGGCCTTTCACTCACCCTCTTGGTACTGCTGTTTCCATTGTAGCAGGCAGCCATGAATTTGCCAATGGATGCACTAGCTTCAATCTCCTTCTCTTATTTGTGAATCTCATCAACTCTAATACTTAGCTCAAGTGTGTGCAGATTGATCTTTTATTATTTTTTTACTTTCGGAACACCCTTTTTTCTATTTTTGTTTTTCACGGGATGTTTGCCTTGTCATCACTTGACACTTGTCCTATTTCTGATATTTTTTAAACTTGAAAGCATATTATTTTATCTTGGCTCATTTGTTGAATCAGTAATAATAGTTTTCTTTAGTATTTGGGGTATTCTCCCTTTCATTGAAGCTTTCATAAATTGTTTCAAATTTATGAGAACTCTCCCCGTCCTCTGTTATGTTGAAATAATGAAATTTTTTGCAAACATTTTTTCTCTCGGATAATTTACTTAATGACAGAACCTTTTTTTGTGATGAAGTTTTTGCATTCAACCTATGATTCTGAAATAGTTTTTCAGTGTTTAATTAGCCGGATTTTATTTTTAATTTTTTATTTTTTGAGCAATTATTTTGAATTGACCTCTACATACAGCAAATTGTTCAAATAATTGCAAGGCAAGGTGATGGAAAATCTAAAAGCTCAGATGAGGGCAGTGAACAACCTAAATCACAGTCAATGGGTAATATATCCTACTCAGAGTCAAATGCTACGACTCCTTTTCCAGAATGTACAAAATATTGTTTTTATTTTCCTATCTTTTGTCTTAATCTCTGTGGGATATTTAAATGCTTTTATTGACTTATTCAGGCGTACCTAAATTACCAATTGTTGTTTCCAATATGACATCAACTTCAGATTCCAGGGTAAGAACAATAGATTTATTTGCAAAATCAATAATTTTTTACTTGGTATTCAAATATTTAAGCTGCTCCACCTACTTTTTTTGGTTTTAGTGTCGTTCTGATTGAACTTCTATTTATGGCGATTTGTTTTGCCTGGCTAATCTTATTCATGGATGAAAGCCACCAACGGAGTGATTACAATAAAAACAGAATGGGCAGAAATATAGTAGTTCGATAGTTAATTTTAGCGCTCTTTGGTATTTGTTTGTTGTGTATCTAAGTTGCTATTCTTTCTTGACCTTTTAGTAATCTGACATGGTTCAAAATTATGGTATCTCTTGCAAAAAAAAATTGACATGGTTCATATCATTTTTCTTCTCTCAGCCAGGTGACAGAATTGTAGAAGATCTTTCTAAGGTTTCAAATTTCTATGGATCTGAGAGTTCTTGTGAGCTTGAATTTGGGAGTTACTGTCTTTGGTCGAAGGAACATAAAGAGGCAATGAAAGATGCTACAGTAAAGAAATTTAAAGATCAGCTTTTTGTAGCCAGAGCTTATTATCCAAGCATTGCTAAACTTCAGGGACAAGAGAATTTATCACGTGAAATGAAGCAAAACATTCAAGAACATGAACGCATCCTTAGTGAAGTCATTTCAGATGCAGATCTCCCACCACTGTAAGCTGATAGTATGATCTAGTAGGGAAAAAGTATCTAGTTTTCAATATTTATTTCCTTAAACATAGGCCTTACCTTGGTTCTTATATAATTGTGGTTCAAAGATATTTATGTTAAAACTACGCTGGTTGCTTCTAATTATAGAAGTCAATATTTATGACTATTGATTATAGGGAAAGAGTAATGCTTCAATCCCTAAAGGAATTCATAGATAAAATCCTTTTTTTTTTGGTTTGTTGTGCCTCTAGCTCTATGGCCCAATTAAAAAGAGTTAGCATATATCTACATTAGCTTGTAGCACAAGAAGCAAGAAAATGAGATTTTATGTAGATTGCAGTAGAAAGTGAAGCATTACTCAAAGGATCAAATATTTACATGTTTATTGTTCTTTTGTTTGCATTTGTTTATTTTGGTTTCATGTGCTTGGACCAGAGTGATCAAAATGAAAGACTTTTTTCTTTATTGAGTTATTGATAACATAGTTTAAAATTGCGCAATTAGTGGTCCGCCTAAAGGGTTGTATCAACGCAATTTAAAACAAAGGGAAATGAGGTGTATGCCTCGTACTTGCCAGATATGGCTTACACCTCATTTGGGGTGAGGGCATGTCTCAGTGCAATATGAGCATAATTTTGAAGAGGCGTAAGCCTAAAAAATTAAAGTTTAGGTAATTTTAGAATTTTAATTTATAAATTATATGCATAAAAAATTATATATTCATCATATCTAAACCAAACCCTACTTGAGAAGATCCGATAGTCCTCAAACTTGAAGCCGCAAGATCCTGTCGCTCACAACCATTTCTGCTATGTCGTTGTTGTCTTTGCAATGCCGCTGTTTCTTCTCCAACGCCTATCCTATTATTGTTGTAAATACATTTCCTTATTTTAGTGTGAAAGAAGAGAGAGAAATTAATTATAATAATGCTTTTAATAAAAACTCTCTAAGTGATGAGAATGGTGGTGACTGGAATTCATAAATTATGACCCTATGCTACTTATTTATGTTGAACTAGGAATGACAGAGATTATTTATGTTGCGCTATATGTAATTTTGTTCGACTTCTTAATGGTCTTGCTTTGAATTTTTATGATCATACTTTTATGTTAATATATTACTTATTATTTTATAGTTTTCATTAACTAAATGAGTTAATTCTAAGGTTTACACCTTGGGACTTATGCCTTGCCTCATCGAAAGAAAACACCTCAATACTCATTGCACAATTTCAAATCTTGATTGATAGAATGTATTTTCCTTTAAGAAGAAGGATATATCAATCAAAAGGGAAGGGTCTTCTCTTTTCTAAGCTATTTTTAGAATAAGGTTTCCCAGCTCACCCCTTCCTCGAAGTTTGCAGCAATACATTTTGAAGATAGAAATGTTAGTAGATTGAAATTTATTCTTTTCAATTGTGGTCATCCTCCCCCACTCACACAAAACCTTCGTTTAAGACATCATTAGCCAGCTGGTATCTATTTTACAATACAACTATTTTTATTTTTTATGCTTTTTTCAAATTTCTGTTAAAAATTTCTTTATCAAAAGAAGTGGTACAGATTGTAGCATTATTCAATTTTGTATAGTTTTGTATGTTGGAATTCTCATGGAAATTAAAAAGACTACCTTGTTCTCGCCCAATGTTGTGTTAGGAGGGACTCATGTTAGGAGGGTGGTGGGGCTCAAGTTTTGCCCAACACACTAGTTGATGGACACCCATTAACCCAAAAGCTTAAGCCAACGGGGCCACTATTATTATATTAGAAACTAAAATTTTATTTCACTTTTGACATGAACATACTTTTAAACAATATTCGCCTCACATGAGAGCACTCCACATAGGCCTTCACTCCACTCAAATTAAAGCTATTTAATTCTATGCATCAAGAGCCTACTTAGCTAAATAGAGTTAGCATGGGAGTCAACTGCTCTCAAGTCTTTCTTGACCATAGTAGAAGGTGCCAATACTCATGGGTGATATAAATTGGATGGATCCCTTGATCCTAGTTGAATCATTATCTTTTATATCACTTGTTATGTGGGGTGAAAAACTGAGGAGATGTGAAGGGGAGGAGGAGATCTGAGTTCAATACACTGGTAAATTGACTTCTATCAACCCTAAATTTAAGTCAATGGTTAAAGACCACTACTGTATATGAGGTTCTCAACTTTTATTAAACCTCGTAAGTTGCAAAAAATTTTCTTTTTTGTATGTCAGCATTTTTACATAGCAACATCTCTCTTTGATAAAGAGGTTGATTTTATTATTCGAACTCATGGGCATTTGAGGCAACCTAATAATTGCTCTAGGCCTCCTGCACTCTGGTTGTACAATATGAACATGTATTAAGTTGTTTTAACTTTTGATGCCTCTAAATATTATGTCCTTTTGCATTTTGCAACTTAAACCTGTATTAAGGTATTTTCAATTACTGATGTCTCTAAAGATTATTTCTTTTTTACGTGATTGTGATGTGGTTAATGAGATTGAAGAACATCTTCTTTTTCAGTTTTCCAAATAAAATTCAGAAGATGGAACAGACAATTGCCAAAGCAAAAGGATGTACTGTTGAGTGCACCAATGTTGAGAGGAAGCTGAGACAGATACTTGATCTTACAGAGGATGAAACTCATTTCCATATGAAGCAGAGTGCCTTCCTCTATCATCTTGGTGTCCAGACCATGCCTAAAAGCCTCCACTGTTTGTCAATGAGACTAACAGTGGAATATTTTAGAGAACCTCGACCGGATATGGAGTTGTCTCTTGCTTTTAAGTTAGAAGACCCAAGTTTACGGCATTATGTTATATTTACTCGAGACATACTAGCAGTTTCTGTTACCATCAATTCAACTGTCCTGAATTCCAAGGTCTGACCTATATTATAATAAATGACATTACGTGATGTTTCATTACCTGCTTGTGTAACTATACTTTTTGTTGTTACAGAATACTGCTGATATGGTTTTCCATCTGATTACTGATAGACAGAATTTCTATGCCATGAAGCTTTGGTTTGCTAGAAATCGTTGCAATGAAGCAGTCATCCATGTCCTGAATATTGATGATCTCAACCAGAGCTTATTGAATGGTATAGGCTTAAAGCAGTTCTCTGCCTCGGAAGAATTCAGGATTTCTGTCCGTGGTTTTGATCAAACAGAGTTCTTGCAATTGAGAACTGAATATGTATCTATATTTGGCCATTCTCACTTCCTCCTTCCTGAAATATTCAAGAATTTGAAAAAGGTTATTGTTTTAGATGATGATGTGATAGTCCAGCAGGACTTGTCATCTTTGTGGAATATTGATTTGGAGGGAAAAGTGAATGGTGCTGTTAATTTCTGCAAGTTGCAACTTGGTCAACTTGAAATAATTTTAGGCAGAAATATACATGATAGAAGTTCTTGTCTGTGGATTTCTGGATTGAATATAATTGATTTGGAGAAGTGGAGAGAACATAATGTTACTGGAACATACCAAAAGCTGCTGCGCACGGTATGTATTATCAGCAAAAACATCTTTATATTTTTTTTCATTTCTTGTTCCTTCTACCCTAATTTTACAAGTACTTAATTTATTCCGATTTGAACTTGAGATACCCTTACTAGTTTTCACTTTAAAAATATTCAAACGATCTTCTTTTCATTGGTGTTTTAATGAGCATTTTCTTACTACAAAAAAACTGAAAATGTGCTTTCCTTCGTCTGGATGTTTTTTATGTTAGCAAAATGAAATTTGTGCTTCGTGATTTGAAATTCCTTTTTTTTTCTTTTATCATATCAGAATGACTTTTTATATTCTTGCAGTTAGACTATAGTTTTGCCTAGCAAAGATTTGAAAGTTTATTCGTATTGTTTAGCTCATGCATAAAATTCGTGTTTAGGGCTTGTATGGTTACATTTTACATGTAAGAAAAGGGATCCACTTCCATTGTTTGGTTAGTGAGGGAAGTGAAGTGAATTCCTCACACTAAAGTGGCTAGTACAATCCTTTTGACTTGGGGCTCATAATCTATGCAAGTACACTTACAGAAGTCATGAAATTTTAGTCTTATCTTTTGGGATTATAAAATCATTCTTACATGCACACACATATGTTCATGCATACATTCAAATTCTATAATTTATGATATAATCTATTAAATATGCATTAATATTATGTACTTAGTATTAATAATTAATGCAAATCTATTTATTTATATTAAAAATAGTTATGGATGTTCTTACATGACATTTGCAAGAGGATGTACCTTGGTGTATGCTTTTTGTTGATGATATTCTTCTTATTGAGAAGCCTAGAGAGGGAGTTGATAAAACTTGAATTATGGAGGTCAACCTTAGAGTCTAAAAATCAAATACATGGCATGCAATTTGAATAGTAATAGATCTAACGGTTGGAATGTGACATCGAGTGATCAAGTCATTAAAAAAAGTGCAAGTTTCAGATATCTCGTGTCTATTGTTCAATGTGATGTGAAATGGATTGAGATATTTTTAATAAGATTCAAGTTGAATGGTTGAAGTGAAGGAATACATCAGACTTGTTTTGTGATAGAAAAGTACCCCTCAAACTTACAAGAGAAAATTTTATAAGATGCTGGTAAGACCTTCCATACTTTATGGCGCAGAATGTTGGCCATTAAAAGATAAGTATAATATTATGTTAAGTGTTATAGAGATAATGCTCAATTAGATGAGTGGTTTTACAAATAGAGACAGAATGTGAAAGAGTATATACATGAAATGGTTGGAGTAACTCCAATGAAAGGTAAGATTAGAGAGTTGCCTTAGATGGTTTAGCCATGTAAAATGTTGGCCTTCTGAGTATCTTGTTAGGAGAGTAGATGTATTAGATCCGGCCTATGTTAATAAAGGTAGAGGTAAACTTAAGAAGACTTAGTTAGGAAATATTATAAATGACTTTTTTTATTAGATTTAAATGAGAATTTAACTCTTAATAGAATAATGAAGAAGATGATTCATGTAGCCAGCTCCATATAGTGGGATAAATGCTTGTTGTTTTTTGCTGTTGTATATTAAAATATGTGATGTAAAATCTATCAGATAAGAAATTGTTAATTTCTTTTGATTTCTTATATATCATATAAAATATAAAATTAACAATTATTATGATGCATAATTTATTTTAAAAAAACCATTATATAGTTATTAACTTTTTGGATTCTCACATTTGTGCACACACATATATGCTTGTACATACATTGAAATACTGTAATTTATGATATAATCTATTAAATATGCATTAATATTATATGCTTAATATTACTAATTAATGCAATTTTGTTTCTTTATATTAAAATAATATATATTAAACTATGTGATGCACAATCTATTAGAAAAGAAATTATTAATTTCATATGATTCATTATATATCATAAAAATATAAAATTAACAATTATTATGAGGTATAAATTATTTAAAATTACCATTATATAATTATAATTTGTAAAATTCATTTTTTTTATGTACCAATATTTATGTAGCATGTGTTTATATATATATATATATATAAAATATTATATTGTTATATGTGTTTGTGCATCATATTTGCAAGTAATTAAAGGAAATATATTATGTTAATTTATTTTTAATAAAATGTCAATTTATCTTTATTTATAAGGGCCTATGTTGCACCGATATGGATACTACGACAAGATACGGACACGGGACATGTCAATTCTTAAAAATACAGGATGCGGGTACGACGCGGACACGTCATTATAATTTATAAATCATTCATAAAAATTAAGAAAGCAATCAAAGCATAATATTTGAAATTACAAAAAAAAATAAAATGAAAGCAACATCATTTGTAGCGTTGTAGCTTATAATATCAAAAGAAAAGTAAGCCTTAAATGTTTAGTACAACAACAAAAGCATAAACAGAAATTATCTAGCACATGAAGTTTCAAATATTCAATAGAAGGAATGATATGATTAGCTTCTTCAGTGGTTTGTCTTTGAACTTTTGTATCATCTTCAATAAATATCATAGTTTCTAATTCAGGCTCATCAAGTAAAAGATTAGCAATTTCTAATATTCCCATATCATCAAGTGACTCGAATCCATCTCGGAAATGAGAGAACCTCGCTCGCAGCCCTGGAAGTAAATACGACGCATCTTTTTTTTTTTTTAATTTTTTTTTTCGGATTTTTTTCTTCTCAACGGACACGCGTATCAGATATGCAAATCCTTTTGAAATTAAATAGTATTTTAATTGAATATGACAAAGCCGTATCCGACACGTATCGTGCCATATCGGAGGCATATCCGTGTATCGGTGTATCAGATACAACATGCCTTCATAAATAGGTGTATCGGTACAACATAGATAAGGGCTTGTAGTGTGATAGAAAAGTCCATCAAACTTAGTGGAAAATTCTATAAGATGGTAGTGAGACCTATAATGCTTTATGGTGGAGAATGTTGGCCATTAAAAGAGAAGCATTATATTAAGTTAAGTGTTACAGAGATAAGGATGTTCAGGTGGATGAGTGATTTTACTCTTAACAGGATACTAAATGAGCATATACGTGAAAAAGGTTGAAATAGCTCCAGAGGAAGCTAAGATTAGAGAGAGTCGCCTTATATGGTTTGGTCACATAAAACGGCGGCCTTCTGATGACCCGGTCAAGAAAGTAGATGCATTAGATTTGACTTTATGTTAAGAAAGGTAGAGGTAGACCTAAAAATACTTTGTTAGAAAAAATACTAGAAATGATCTTTCTTTATTAGATTTAGATGAAAATTTGACTCTTAATAGGACACAATGGGGAAAAATGATTCATGTAGCCGACCCCAAATAGTGGGATAAAGTTTTCTTGTTGTTGTTGTATCATTATTTTTTTATAAATTTACAAAGCATGCATTTGTATATGTATTTTTATGCCTATCTTATACTTCAAATTTTTGCAATTTAAGGCACATCTTGAGGCCTGCGGGCGAGGCACCTGTGCCTTAAGGCTTACAATTCATGTTAGCAGAAAGAGGTGTACATGTGGAATGAAGTGCTGATTGGCACACTTTTTATAAGTATGCACCAATTTTGGGGTTTAGAATGTGTTCAGAATTTTTTTTATTTAACAACCCAATGCCAAGTGGCATTATAAACTAAACCTAGATCATAAAAATAATGTTTAAGCCATAAGATTGAAGATGCTGTAGAAGATTGGGAAGATATTGATGCAAGTGAGGTTGAAGGAAGCAAGAAATAATCTATTATGATAATGTCATAATGAATGTAATGAAGACTCTTAAAATGATAGGAGTGGGAGAGATTTTTTTATTTTGAGTCCTAAGTCATATCATAACTAATTTATTTTAGATTTTTTGTTTACGTTTACTTTTTTTATTGTAGACTTCTTACTTATTATTGTGCGTTTGTATGATTTGTTATGATTTTTAGTTTGACCCATTTGAATTAACCTTAAATGCTGTATTGGGAGGAAACTAAACTCAATATTTTATGTTATTGTTGTATTCTAAGAAGGATTACTCTCAAATATTTTATTTTTCATATTTCAAATAAGTTAATGGTTTAATTTTGAAGCTCATACCTCAAAATGCCTTCGGGTTTACTTCTCGCCCCATGAAAAGAAAGCACTTCAATACTAGATTGTTTAATTGCAAACTTTGATATTATTATAATTTTATTAGATTAATTAGATAGACACGATGCTTCCTGCACAACCAAACAATTTAATAAAAGGAAGTGTCACTTTGATAATCAAGAAGTGGGAAGTGTCGCATCTTCCCATGCAACCGAGCAGCCCTTCAGAGTAAACATGTTAAGGAAGACATTGTCTTATTTTGCCCTTTTTTGTGAACTACCATACATATTTCTTGGATGGAGAACTTTGCAAAAAAAAAAAAAAAATCTAATGTTTCAAGGATGTGGGTATCAACTATTTTAACTGGTGAAGGCCATGGAAGTTGTCAAATTTATGTGATCAAATCTTTGACTATATTAAATTTGTGCTTCGGCTCTTAGGCTTCGTTTGGAACGGTTTTTTTACTGCTTCTCAAAGCAGCTTTTGAGTACAAAAAAATTAACTTTTGTACTAAAAAGTTGTTTTAAGAAGCAGTAAGAAAGCCATCCCAAATGAAGCCTTAAAAAAAATTGAGTATCCTGTGATACTCATTGCTCTTCCAATTTTAATAATTTATATTATTTTTCTACAGTTCCACAATGGAAATGAGGAAACATGGAGGACTGCAGCTCTGCCAACAAGCTTGCTGACATTTCAAGATCATTTATTCCCTCTGGATAGCACTTTGGTTATCTCTGGGCTTGGCCATGACTATCATGTTAGTGAAGACGTGATAAAGAATGCTGTTGCTCTGCACTATAATGGAAACATGAAGCCTTGGCTTGATTTAGGCATTCCCATGTACAAGAAGTACTGGAAGAAGTTCTTAACACAAGGAGAGCCGTTTATGGATGAATGCAATGTACGGCATTAGTGCTTGTTTTGCATCGGAGATTGTAATCTGATCGCCCTAAATTTCGATCCAAAGAACCTGAACGCAAGCAGTGTTCTTTAACATTTGGTAGGGTCTTCTCAAGGGATGGTTGGGATTTTGCCAGAATATTTTTTATGATAGAGCTTGTATGGAAAGTTGCTTTAGATGACTACATAATGGCCCTTGAACATGGAATTCTGCTCATTAGACCTGGCATAAGGTTTATACAACAAAGTCAGTGGTGGAATTGATTCATTATATCGAAATGCTTCCGGTTAGTTAAAATGTTAAATTAGATTGAATCATTCATTTATGTTATATAGTTTTTTTTATGTATTTTGTCTGGCACCTCTAATTGCATTGGTGCCATACTGCCATTTTATTGAAACTACTGTAGATTGATATTTTTTTTTTCCTTTATTTAACAATGAGGGTGCAGTTCCTGTTCTATGTTCTCATTCTTTGTTAATTTCGATAGTTTGAATGGAATTCAGATTTGCCAGAGGTTATATCTACTAAGACGCCTTCTCTCACTTCTGAGGTAAGAAAAAGCCTTTTCTGATATCAAACATGTTTTCAAATAACCTCCCAAAAGCTTTTTTGATAAACTACTGGTAAGAGAACTTTTTTTTTTATTTAATTAAATCCTACAATTCTAATTATGTAATGGTGCATTGTTTAATCTACTTTCTGTTTATTGTTGTATATTATCTTGATTAAGAATATGTATGTTGCATGAAGTTTCAGTTGACAAATGTAAGACAAAATTGGTTTGAAAAATATTTGCTGAAATAAGAAGCGAAGTAGAAAGTGCTTCACACAGCACACTCACAGCGACTTTGGTTTCATTTGGGACTGTTTTTTTACTGCTTAATACAGTTTTTTTAGAAAGCAGCTTTAAGAAGCAGTAAAAAAGTCATTCTAACGAAGCCTTCATCAACTTTCATTTCAGTAGGGATAATTTTGTTATTGTTTTCTAAAATAAGTTTTTTAGTATAAAAATTTTTGTATCAATAAATTACTTTGAAAGCAATAAAAAAGTTGTTCCAAATGAAGCCTTAGTTAGTTGTGTGACTTCCAAAACTTTAATTTGATAATTTTGCTTTGTGTATTGCCACATAACTGGACCAGCAACTTCATTAATATGCTCTGTGATTGTTGAGCTACATAGGTGTAGAATAGGAGAGATTATTGTGTGCGGATGCCGAACGTGTAGTTTATCGTCTGGAGACCAATTAAAATGTGTCATGTTAACGGTATCGAGTCGGGTACCAAGTGGTACCGAGCAGCGGGTGATGTGTTCTAAGAAGGATTACTTTTGAAAGCAATTTTCTAACAGCGACTTCATCTACTTCAATTTCATTTGGGACAATTTTCTTATTGTTTTCTCAAATAATTTTTTTAGTATAAAAATTTTTGTATCAGTAAATTGCTTTGCAAGCAATAAAAAGATTGTCCCAAATGAAGCCTTAGCTGTTTGTGTGCTTCAAAAGACTTTAATTTGATAATGTTGCTTTGTGTGTTGTCACATAACTGGACCAGTAACTTCATTAATATGCTCTGTGATTTACCGTGGTGTGTAGAATATGAGAGATTATTTTGTGCGGACGCCGAACGCAGTTCACTATTCGGAGATCAATCATAATGCACAATGTCAGCAGTACCGAACGGTACTGAGCAGGGGATGACATGACACATTTTAATTGATCTCCGGATGACGTTCAGGATCCATACAGAATAATTTCACGTAGATTAGAAGAGCAAAGAAATCTATTGCTCAAACTTGAGGAAACTATTTGGATATTTTATTGCCATGAGAAGCCAAATTCTTGATATATTCCAAACATTTGAGTCCTTGCCCTCCTTCCCAGGCGGTCAAAATTGACATAACAGAATATTGTAGGAAGAAAGGTGAATCCATATGATGGATAGGCACTCTAAAATAAATATTTATTTGTTAAAAAAAAAATGATGGAAAGGCACTCATAATATCAGTGTTGAGTGGATGTTAGACAGCCAATGCAGCGTTTGCCCTATTTGTAAGGATCCTCCAATGAGTAAGAAAAAAAGAAACTATTTGCTATGTCAAAATTGAAAATGTTCTCTTGTTTATAAGTTTAGCATGAAAAGGATATCATAGTAACGGTATGTTTTGACGATATTAATTTAAATCAGGGGTTGTTTGGCATCAATTATGTTTTTTATTTTTTTTGAAAGAATATTTATATTGTATTTTTTGGCCATTTTATTTTTTAATTTTTAAAATGAAAACAAATTATTTTTAAAAATAAGTAAAATAATCTTTAGAAAATTTAAGTCACTATCATCGCCACCATTGATGATTGTCGTTGCCACCGACTGCCACCCTATCGGTGGCCATTGCCGCTATCTCATGCATAAATTTATTTGATATTTAATAAGAATAAATATCAAATATATTACACGATTATAAGTAATCAAATTTTTTTTTTTTTTAAGTTTTCATTTTTATTAATGTTTTTCAATGCCTTTTTAGTTTCAAAATTTTGGACCAAGTTTTTTGTAATCTTTATAATCATCTTTGATGAAGGATAAAAAGATATCAAGAAATAGTTACATGTGTA
Organism: Dendrobium huoshanense; assembly: GCA_016618105.1. Lineage (NCBI taxonomy): Eukaryota > Viridiplantae > Streptophyta > Magnoliopsida > Asparagales > Orchidaceae > Dendrobium > Dendrobium huoshanense. The sequence goes on along the minus strand of CM028358.1, from coordinate 78,410,377 downwards.
TGAAGATAGAAAAAATACAAAAGGGGATTACAAAATGAGAAAAACCAATACTCGAGGCGTACCTCAAAGGAATGTATAAACCGTACATAAAACAAAATAGCAAAAGGTTGAGGAAAAACAAAAATCAAAACAAATAATCCCCAAAGGGGATTGCGGGCTTAGTAAAATGAATTGCAAGTGAGTGGAAAAACAATCCCTAGTTGTAGAAGGAACTACGATAATGAAGGATACAGAACGTCTGCCATCCAAGGGGAGCAAAGATGCAATTTGCTCACCCTTGCCCACTAAAATCTCTCCCAAAAAATAACCAAATAGATAAAACACAAAGTAGAAATCTGTTCTTAGAAAACTGCACATCAAATTCACGTTAATGTTTGTCTAACAGGAAGTCACAATTTCTCCATTTCAGAACTTTTGTGAAAGTAACTTCCCTAATCTTGTGACAAACAATGGTAGAGAAGGCCTGAGCATTCCCAAATTTTCTTTCATTTATTTCCTTCCAAAAACCGAGTAACAGACAATTAGATTATATAATGGTCTAACAGTAATTTGCAATCCCGAAATACTTTCAAAGGCCTGATGAATGTTAGACTACAGGAGATGTCCTCTCAAAATAGGAAGCAAATTTGCAATAACCTTGAAATATTCGAAGAAAAGATGAGTAACAAACTGATTGCATGAGTGACATAAAGCACAAACATGATCAACAATAATCCCATGCATAAAGCAATTGTCGGCTCTCTTAAGCCCACCGAGCAATGCCATCCAATAGTAAAAAGAGAAATGTAAGGCATAACGTTTGTGCCATACATAATGATGCCAGTTGATAGTAGCTTGATGTCTATAGAAAAATTATTGATAAGAACTGAAACCTTTATCCATACCATTACCCCAAGACAAGCAAACAGAAGTAGCAGCATCAATAGGAATATCTATGGAAATACTCTTTAGCCAAAGCACCATCTTTACAAAACATTTTCCAGAATGAAGTGACCTTGGAAGGAGGCGGCTTCCAAGGGGATGTGTGTTTATGTAAAAGCCACTTAGAAAGGGGCGTGACTTTGTTATATATCCTAGCAATTAGAGCACATTTATAGCTGAATTGTAAATATCGAATGATAGGGAGACTTAGGACACCATGTGTTTTGGACTTGCAAGTGTTTTTCCAAGAGATTAGAAGGAGCTTTCTTACATTTGCCTCGCCAACGTAACTAAATTTAGCACTTATTTTATCTTATTGCTTAATAATGGTTTTTGGTATAATGGATCCACGGATCCAATATGCAATTGTATTTCACATAGTGAACCGAAGAAACTGAAATCTTCCCGCAAAAGACAAAGCTCTAGCTTTCCAACAAGAAAATTTATGCATTACAATTTCCATCAAACAGGAGAAATCAACAAGCTTTGAATTGTAGTAGGATATAGGGATACCAAGATAGGTGATACTCTTAAAGGGAGAGCGAATATTGAGAATTGAGCAAATGTAATCAGCATTTTGACAGTTAGAGGGAAGGATAAGCAAACTCTTCTCAAAATTAATTTGGAGACTTGAAGTAGAAGAAAAAAGTTCTAGCATCTGGCAGAGCCTCAAACAATTTTGAGTTTCAGCTTTTCTGAAGATAAGGAGATCGTCAACATATATAAGATGGGAGATGCGATAACCATCCACATGAGGGGTTTCAAACATGTCAGGATTAGAGGAATCATCTAATAAATAGGAAAAAACATCCATTATTGTACTAAAGAGGAAATGATTGAAAGGACATCCTTGCCTTATGTGAGCATAAGAGGGAAAAAAACCTTCAATGGCTCCATCAATACATAGGGAGAACCAAACATCAATGATGCAAGCTTCAATCCACTATATATAAATGCTTAGAAACCCCTTATGCAACAGCCTCACTAAAATAATTTCCCTAAAAACGCTATCAAAGGCCTTTTTAATATCAAGCTTGGCACACAAGAGGCTTTGCTTTGCAGAGATTTTAGAGTGAAACAACAACTCTTTGGCAAGAATAATGTTGCCAGTAGAGATCCCTTGATGAATAAACCTGATTTTATTACCTTTAATAATATGAGGCATGATAGATTTATAAATAGTGTTACAAAGGGAAATGGGTTTGAAGTTAGATAAAGAAGCTGTATTGTTATTTTTAGGGATAAGAGTGAGAGCAATAGCCTTGATAGTACGAAGTAAGTAGGCATTATGGAAAAAGGATTTAATGGCTTTGCAGACCATAGGGCTAGTGATCCACTGGGTAGCTTTATAAAATTTGAAGTTAAACCCATCTGGGCGAGGAGCAGAGTGGGAAGCACTAGATAAAATGACATATTTAATTTCAGAATTAATGAAGGGAATAGTGAGAGAGGAAAGGAGCTCGTGAGGAATGACATCTCCATGGGGAAACATGCCAATATCAAAATGTAGTTGGATAGGGGGGTTGAAGAGGCTTTGAAAAAAAGAAATTGTAGCATTAATAACATCTTTATAAGAGGAGGAAGATGCAGTCATAGCAAGGGAAATCATAGTTTTCTTGTAATTCCTTCTTAAATAGATTTTGGAGAAGAGAACTTAAGATCATCTTCTCCATGGGAAATCCATTTGGTTTTAGCCCTTTGAAATATCTGAGATGACTAATGGGATGTTACAACAGCAAGCTGATGGTTTAACATTTTTAGGGCAAGAGTGATACTTACATTGTTGCAGTCCATACTCAAACCATTGAGATATTCATTTTGCTTTTGATGAAGGAACTTCAGGTGCTTTACCATCAAATTGGAGTTAGCCCAATCCTTGCCTTTAATAGCTAATTTTAGTTGCTTAAGTTTGTGACAAAATCCACCATAAGCTGATCAGTGGATTTAACAAAGAAAATTGGAATCAGAGCCAGCCAAAATTAATCAATGTTTGCCCAATAGTTCTTAAAGAGGAATCTATGGTGGGATATAATTCTTTCCTCGAGATGTAGAACTATAGGACAATGATCCGAACCAATGATGATCATAGCAGAAATTAACTTTTTGTCATTTTAACTTTGACTAAAATTTAATAAATTTACACAATTAATTCAAATCTATCATATCTATAATTTTTTATCTTTATAAATAGTTTAATTTGAATCCATAGTTTTGGCAAATAATTAGTGCTTTTTAAAGCTGAAAAATAACTAAGATTAAGCATTAAATTGACAAAAATGGTAAAGCAAAAGGCGAACTCTAATTCAAATATAAAAATTTATGATATTGAAGAAATTTTAAATTTAGCTTAAAATATTTTTTTTATTATTATAATGAGCAATGAATTACGAAGTATGTAGATCAAATTTATTATGTTGAAGAAATGAACTTTGTTAGTTGAATCCTTTCATAGCTAATAATTAGTTATGTATTTAATTATTACTAGTTTAAATGCACGTGTTGTGTCTGTTGATGGGACTTTTAAAATAATATAAAGTTATATATATATATATATATATATATATATATATATATATATATATATATATATATATATATATATATATATATATATATATATATATATATATATATATATATATATATATATATATGAATAATAATCATTACTAATCACAAGAATATCTTTTTAACCCTCTTTAGAACTACAACATAAGAGAGAAGAAATATAGAAGCATCGTTATAGAATGCAATCTACTTAAAGCTTCACTGCTCTAAAGTAAGCTGTTTGTATCAGTGGAGCTCAGTTAGACAACTCGAACAAGTATTATCTTACAAGTAACAGACATCAAAGAGGGGCGGCCTCATCTTCGAAGCTCTTCCCATCGGCTCTTGTGTCCCTGCCTCTCCTCTAAGGAGCTGAACAACATGCATTCCATGACCAATATGAAGTCATGAATGGCTGAAAGGCTAATATACTTAAAAGAATTAAGAAATTTATTCAAAGTGTCAATAATATTTATGTTTGGAATGAAAGTTGAGATTTGGTGGATGCACAATAGAGCTATTGATACTAAAAGCTTTAGTTATTTACGAATTAGGATCATCTCCAATTGACGGAATTACAAATAGGAGTTTGAAGAAGCTTATGAAAAGTTATTAGTGTAAATTCCAATTTTACTTCGGACATTTGATCTCCCTCGTCTGCTTCTCCATCTCTTCAGAATATCACGTGAATAGTCGTTAATAATTCTTCAACCTAATTAATGCACTTAACCTAAAATTGAAGTTGACATCGAAAGCTACTAGGAGAGAGAGGGAAATTTGTTCTGCATAAGGCCATGCTTTAGGTAAATCTCAATTTATTTGATTGCAAATTAATACAATAAATTGACATTAATTAAATAATAAATATAATTATAGATATCAATTACTTATAATCATTATCCTAACAACTATAGCAGCTTTGATAGCCAATTTAGATAAAACTCAATTTAGTTGGAAAGTGCTATTAATTAATATAGTCTATTGACATTAAATAATTAATATGGACATAAAAATCAACTTTTAAAGGCTAGAGTTTAATTTGAACCTTTAAACTAAATGATCAGAATTAGATATGGGTGGAAACTCAAGTCGCTTATATACTAATAATATATATAATATAAATTTGCCTCAATATTATTATATTTTTGTAAAATAATAAAAAATAATATTTATTAGAAATGCTAATTAAATTCATGAGGTCATTTTTGAACCCTCGCCCACATAAAAAATCTCACCCGCCAAGCCCATATAACCCCAAACCCATGCCCGTTAGGTTTAGCCAGACCGGCCCATTAACTGGTTACCCGACCTAACCCGGACAGGTGGGGTTGGTAAGGTAAGTGTCGACCAAGAATGGTTGGTGTGATTGCGATCGAAAATGACAGCGACGACGAGAGAGATATATGGTGGAGGAGTGGACCCCAATTTCCCGCACCCGGGAGCTGTGGAGGTTCTTCTCCGTCCTCGCGGCTCTCTATTTCTCTTCGCGCATTTGCCCTTCCTAGTTTCTGCAGTCTATAAAAGCTCCATTCTGCAGTGCGGCTTTCTCCGACCGAGGGGAGAGAGAGAGAGAGAGAGGGAGTGAAAAATGAAAGTTATTGAAAAGATACGGGAGGCCGTGGATGGCGAGGGGAGGACGGTGTTCTCCTTTGAGTTCTTTCCACCGAAGACGGAGGAAGGAGTGGAGAATCTCTTCGAGCGGATGGATCGCATGGTCGCCCACAATCCGACATTTTGCGATATCACCTGGGGCGCTGGTGGCTCCACCGCCGACCTCACCTTAGAAATTGCCAACCGGATGCAGAATATAGTATGTGAATCTTTCCTTATTGTTGTTTGCTATTCGCAGTTTGATCCAAGTAGTTTTAGCTCCTTTTCTTCTCCATCCCACTATCAATTGGTAAGCTTGCGTTGAGTTTGCTAGATCTGTGGTTTTGTGCTCGTTTCTTGTTGGTGTGCTTCTTAGATCTGATGCTTTGTGAACGGGAAATCAAGGATTTTCTTGTTTGTTTCCTTAGAAGTTGGAGAGGGAGATCTCATGTTTTGCTTTCTTAGAAGTAGTGGATCTGGTCCTTCTACTTCCTTTTGCTGTTTGGTGCAGCAAATCCTTATTTAACTTGGATTTGATATTAACATCCAAATAATTTTCAGGATTTTAGGACTTACAGTTGGGAAATCAAGGATTTACTGTTTTTGCTCTATCTGGTTTCACTAAATCCTACTTGCATCCAAAAGGCCCTTGAGAGTTTTTGGCACACTTTTCCATTGTTATTTTTGTGGGAGGAGCGAGCAGGGATTCTGTGGTGATTCGTACTCTCTGCACTGCAAAACTTACTTAGCATGCGCTCTTTAGAACAATTTGAGATTCGTGTTATTGAAAGCACCACCTGTCTTCTATTTAGCATATTGCGCTGCTGGTTTAAAATTTGTTTCATTGATACTGGGATGAATTGAACCATATTCTGAAGGTTTGTGGACTATGCTGGAACTTTAGGAGAAAATAACAAAGAGCAGATATCCATGGATGCATGTGACTGTATTTTAGATAAGACTTTAGACTGTTTGGTCTTCTTAGTATATCAATATTTAAAGGTGTTTAGGAATTGCTTTCACTATAAGAGAAATTGCAAAACCAAAACTTGATAAAAGAGATCGTAAAAACCCAAATAAAAGAGATTCTTTGTGTTGTAAAATAAGCACAACAACAGGAGCAAATATGGCAATTAAACTACTAAAGCAATAAATTGAATAAAAAAAAAGAAAATTAAGTTTAGGGATCTTACCACTGAGTATTGCATAAGTATATTTCCGGCCTCGGAGAACTTGTCTCAATGCAGAAGTTACTGGCGTTAACCATCTAGTTTAAAATGAGTTTTCCCACATTGTGTACTCGCTGGTGCAGAGAACATGAGCAACCTTATTTGTAAGAGAAATTTATCGTGAACAGTGAGAGAAAAGGGAAGCAGGAATGAAAGAAGAAAGGCTGGAGAGGCCGTGTAATAGGAACAGAGGAATTGATATTATTATGTTAACTGTACAGTTTACAAATACATGTATTTATAGACTGAATTATGGTAGAAGAGTAAATACAAGGTGACGTTTATAAACAGCACTTTATATGTGTGCTAATATCCTCCCTCAAATTAAGCATTCGGAGGCCGAGTGGTTAATTTGGTACGTAATTCTATGAACCGAGATATCGAGAACGGTTTAGTTAGGATGTCAGCAATTTGGTCGGCGGAGGAGATGTGCTCCAGTTTGATGTTGCCGGAGTTGATTTGCTGACGAATGAAGTGATAGTCAATCTCGATATGCTTCGTTCTGGCATGAAAGACTGGATTTTTGGCTATGGCCATAGCAGAAGTGTTATCACAGTGGATTGTGGTCGGTGATTGCTGCGGAAGCTGAAGTTCGGCGGCAAGTCTTCTTAGCCATATGACGTCTGACGCGGCGGCGGATAGGGATCGGTATTCGGCTTCGGTGGAAGACTTGGCGACGGTGGCTTGCTTTTTCACCGTCCATGAGATGAGGTTGGGGCCGAGGAAAGTGCAGAAGCCGGATACCGACTTCCGGTCAGTTGTATCTGATGCCCAGTCCGCATCGGAGTAGGTTCGAAGATCCAGAGAGCCGTGAGTGATGGGCAAGCCATAGGAGGGAGTTCCTTTGATATAGCGTAGTAGGCGTTTGAGTTCGTGGAAGTCCTGTTCGGTTGGTGTTTGCATATGGTTGCAGACGCGGTTAGTGGCATACGCAATATCTGGTCTTGTGATCGATAGGTATTGAAGTGATCCAGCTAGGCGGCGGTATAGGGACGGGTCCGGATGTGGCTGTAAGTTTGGTTTCTTCTGGTGATTGGTAGGGGTAATCGGAGTTGGAGCAGATTTGAAGTCCTTATACCCTGCATCATTGAGAATTTTGGTAGCGTAGTGTTCTTGAGAAAGGAAGAAACCATGTTTAGTACGGGTCACCTGGATTCCGAGGAATAATGAGATGTCCCCTAGTTGCTTTAGTGCGAATTGCTGTTTGAGTTTGGTGAGAAGTGAGCGAATGGCTGCGGCGTCGTTTCCTGTAATCAGAAAGTCATCAACGTAAATTAGCAAGTATATGTAAATACCGTTCTGATTAAAGATCAAGAGTGAAGGATCGGAACGACTAAACCCGAATCCGAGTTGTTGTAAGAAACTTGTTAGCTTTTGAAACCATTGGCGCGGGGCTTGCTTTAGTCCGTAGAGAGACTTTTGGAGTTTGCACACTGCGGTTGGTTGAGTTGGATCGATGAAACCCGGCGGTTGGCGCATGTAGATGTCGTCTGGTAAGTCTCCGTGTAGAAAGGCGTTAGCTATGTCAAGTTGATAAACGGGCCAGTCACGGTGTAAGGAAAGAGCGAGGAGCAGTCTAATTGTTGGCATCTTCGCGACCGGGCTGAAGGTCTCATTGTAGTTAATGCCGAATTTCTGATCATATCCGAGAGCGACTAGGCGAGCCTTATAGCGGTCGACTTTCCCATTGGGTAAGAGCTTGATCTTGTAAGTCCATTTGCAGCCTAGGACCGGCTTACCTGAAGGGGGAGGGACAAGCAACCAGGTAGATTGCTGATGAAGAGCGTTAAATTCGGCTTGCATTGCCGCCCGCCAAGGTTCGGATTTAAGAGCTTGGAGGTAAGTAGTAGGAGTGACAGGGGGAGTGACTAGAGCGAGCAGATTGAAGACCGGCTTGGGTTTGCGGATACCGGTTTTAAGACGAGTTTGCATGTGATGTATAGGAGTAGTTGTGTTAGTGTGTTGTGGTGACGAGCTGAGAGTTTCGGGTGGCGAGTGTGAGATGTGAGATGTATCTTGCTGTGTGTCTGAGATCAAGGAATTTGTGGCTGAAGGGTGTAAAGGCGGAATAGGTGTTGTAGTGGAAGGAGCGATATTGGAGGTAGGTGTTAGAAGTAGAGGGGGTATGGTGGAGATACGATCATGCTGATCCGGAATAGTCTGAGTTGAGTGGTGTTTGAACGGGAAATGAGTTTCATGGAAGATAACGTGTCGGGAGGTATAAGTGCGACCAGTGGTAAGGTTGTGACATAAGTAGCCTTTTTGTTGAGAAGAGTACCCGAGGAAAACGCAGGGTTGAGATCTTGGGGCAAGTTTGTCCGTGGAGTAGGGCTTTAACCATGGATAGCAAAGGCAGCCGTATGTTCGAAGGTGTGTGTAGGTCGGTGAGGTACCAGTGAGGAGTTGTTGCGGTATTTGATTGGAGATGGATTTGGAGGGAAGTTTATTGATTAGATAGTGTGCGGTGGAGAGCGCAGAAGACCAGAACTTGGGAGGTAATCCGGATTCAAGTAAAAGAGCACGGGTGAGGTCCAGAAGGTGACGATGTTTGCGTTCGGCGACGCCGTTTTGTTCTGGCGTGTGAGGACAGGTCATCTGATGAGTGATGCCATGATCCTGAAGAAGGTGACGGAAGGCGAAGCTAGTGAATTCGCCTCCGCCGTCGGATCGTAGAGTCTTTGGGGTTTTATTGTGTTGAGTTTTTACAAGATTTAGAAAGTTCTTGAAAGCTGTGAGAGCTTCATTTTTAGTGTGAAGAAGGTAGAGCCAAGAAAAGCGGGTGTAATCGTCAATAAAGATGATGTAGTACCGATGACCGTCAAGGGATATGTGAGGAGCCGGTCCCCAGACGTCGGTGTGAACAAGCTCGAAGGATTCCGAAGTAATAGTAACTCTTTTATTAAAAACTAACTTGTGGCTTTTAGCCTGATTACAAGAGTTACACAAGAAAGAATGATGTACATTGTTAATTTCGGGAACTAAGCGAGACAGAGTGTTGTGTGTGTTCTTGTTCGGGTGGCCTAGGCGAGAATGCCAGTTGTACGAGGCGTTGGAGGAGGCCATAAGAGCGGAATTTGTTTTGGCGGGGGCGGTGCGAAGGTGGTAAAGGCCGTTACTGAGATGTCCATGAAGCAGCGGACGGTGGTCCCGTGAGTCCTTGATAACAAAACCATTAGCATTGAAGGAAATAGTAACATAGTTATCGGAAGTGAGTTTTGAGACGGAAAGAAGATTGTGAGTTAGAGTAGGAACGTGTAGGAGATTGTTTAGGTGAAGCTTACGAGCGTTGTCCGGTAACGGAAGGAGGCCTTGACCGACATTGGTGATGGGAATGTTGTTGCCGTTTGCGGTGGAAACCGTATCCGAGCCGTGATAAGCCGTCGGGAAGTAGAGGTGGTTGGCGTCTGGAGTTAGGTGTGAGGAGGCGCCGGAGTCAAGAATCCAGTCTTGACTGACTTGAGCGGACGGATTGGCGAAGAGAGCCCGAGGTTGGCGATTGTCGGTGGGAGCGTACTTGGGATTGTGGCGATGCCAGCAATTGAGGGCAATGTGCCCAATTTTGCTGCAAATTTGACAGGTGGGTCTTGTCGAGGCAGGTGCTGCGTTAGACGCTGGAGTCGGAGCCGAGGGAAATTGAGGTGATGGTTGGTTCTTGGTTTTAGTGAAACGCCTGGTGTTGTTATTACGATTGCGAGACGAGGTAGACAAGGCAGCGTAGAGAGCCGTTGGGTTTGGTTCTTGAAGATTTTCTTTCTGAAGGTGAATCTCCTCGTTGCACAACAAGGCGTAGAAAGTATCCAAATCGATGGGTAGGAGAGAGTTGCGGATAGTCGATTTGAATGAGTTGTAAGTCGGCGGGAGACCGTTGAGAATATGAAGCATGATGTCTTCGGACTCGATCTTGGATCCGGAAGCGGAGATGTTATCGACGATCGTCTTAATGTGAGTAAGGTATTGTTGCACGGAGAGATCCTTCATTTGAGTGCGGTAGAGCTCGTTTTTGAGCTGAATGACGCGGGAACGACTTGTCGGTTGGAGTCGCTTCTCAAGAACGGTCCATGCTGCGTTGGCGGTGGAAGAGGTGATAATGTATGGCAAGATAGATTGAGATACCGTTGCAAAGAGTGCTGAAAGAAGATTGCTATCGATAATAAGCCATTGAGCATATTCGGGAGAGGCCGGATCGGTTGGAGTCGGGACAGTGCCAAGAAGGTGTCCGGCGAAACCATTTGCTGTAAATTGCTGTAGAAGCTGTGCCCGCCAAATCGGGTAGTTGTCCGGCGTGAGATGATGAGGAGCGAGGTTCTTGATGTTGGAGACAAGAAACTTGAGGTTTGGTGGAATGCAGGTGTTGATTCCGGCGGCGGTGGGGGTGGTTTGAGTGGAGGAGAAGGTGGCGGTGGAGGAAGAAAGAGGGGGTAAGGATTCCATGTGGTTCTTGAACTTCCTCTATGGCTCTGATACCATGAGAGAAAAGGGAAGCAGGAATGAAAGAAGAAAGGCTGGAGAGGCCGTGTAATAGGAACAGAGGAATTGATATTATTATGTTAACTGTACAGTTTACAAATACATGTATTTATAGACTGAATTATGGTAGAAGAGTAAATACAAGGTGACGTTTATAAACAGCACTTTATATGTGTGCTAATAAACAGTTCGTCACGGTGATCTTCAAGGCTAAAGAACCTGTATTGTGCTGCTGTCCTTTTCCGGAACTCTCGATCCCGACGTTACAACTCTACACCTTTCAAACATATTGCCAACTCATGGAAACCCCTCCCACTTTTAGTTGTCCGCACAAATAAGCAAAAACAGGAATGGAGAAAGGATAACTCTGTTGATCTCTGACTTGTGAAGTAATCACAGTTATAGAATATCCTTGCTGTTACATTATTGGAGAAATGGGCTTAGAATATGTATTTAAATGCATCCATCCTTAACACCCATTTGTTTGAGATAATATTCCAATGGATAAATATTCATATATGCAACAGTTCGAACTTGGATCTGAATGTGTTTTCTGACATTTTTGTTTTCTTGCAGATCTCTGTAGAAACAATGATGCATTTGACTTGTACAAACATGCCAGTTGAGAAGATTGACCATGCCCTGGATACTATCAAGAACAATGGAATTCAAAATGTTCTGGCACTTAGAGGGGATCCTCCTCATGGTCAGGACAAGTTTGTTCAAGTTGAGGGTGGATTTTCATGCGCTCTTGATTTGGTATACTTTCTCTCTATTCTCTTCAACTCCACTGAGCAGAGTTCTCCTAGAGGCTTAAATTGATGTATAAGGTGGACATTGGTTGATATTTTAGTTACTAATTTCTTGTCTCGCAACTATTTAGTATCAATCTTTGCATTTCATATCATTGATTTATGAAGTATTCTTATTTACCGCTGTTGCAAGCCATTGTTTTGTACTTTAAATCTTATGTTTTAAGCATTTCTGTTTTGAGTGCTTATTGTTTTTCAGGCCATTTTTTCTTCTTTGACATATTGGTTAAATTCTAAATGCCACAACAAACTTGCAGGTAAAGCACATTCGGGCAAAATATGGTGATTATTTTGGCATAACTGTTGCTGGTTATCCGGGTTAGTTACACATGTATTCTATATACAACTAAAGTAGTTCGCATGATCCATACAATTGACATTGGCTTCCTACGTAGTACCATAGCTTTGTGTTTGAATTTCACTGACCATCTAACTTACAAAAAATGGCAAACTTACAAAATAAAAAAAGGTATTTTATGTGGCATTAAATTGTAACTGTGAAGCATAGGCCATCGTTTGATATGGAATGGCTTTTAATTAAGAACATTTTATTGAAGTAAGTGATTTTATAATTTAATTTTAATAAACACCTGGATAACTGCTTGTATCTTTTATGTTTATTAACAAATGAATTAATATAATCTAATGGAATTTTGAGGTACTTCCACTTTTTTTATCCTTGCAATGCTGGCTTATGGGACTAGTTTTTGTACTAAGAATGAAACTTCTTTGATCGCTATGGCCTCAACTCTTCTCTGCATCTAATTGGTTCCATTACAGAGGCACATCCTGATATGATCCAAGAAGGAGGTGCTACTTTGGAAGCTTACAGTAATGACCTTGCTTATTTAAAGAAAAAGGTATCCTCCGATACTTTATATATGACTTATTCTGCTTGGTGATTATGCGTGTTTATGACTTATTTAAAGAAGTTATCATGTTAGCAGTTACATTTTGTCAGCTTCATTTTCTGTAATCTATTTATAAATATACTTCCATGTCTTTTTTTTCCCCTTCCCTTCAATTTCCATGGCATTTTAGTGATATTTTGCTGGATATTTTATGCTTGACAGGTGGATGCCGGTGCAGATCTGATAATCACTCAGTTATTTTACGATACTGACATTTTCCTCAAGTTTGTCAGTGACTGCCGTCAAATTGGGATAACTTGCCCAATTGTTCCAGGAATCATGCCTATAAATAACTACAAAGGCTTTTTGCGTATGACAGGATTTTGCAAGACGAAGGTAATATCTCCGTTTTTCTTTTGTGTGTGTAAGATGAAGGGTAGTCTTCTCTTTTGAACAAGAAAAAAAAATGCAAAGCATTAGACTTGTCTTGGGATTTCATTACAGAATTGTTTTGGGTTCTTGTTCATGTGTTTTGTTAGCATCTTCATCATCTTTGTGATTTATGTGGGTATTACCATCTTTTATATCCAAGTTCTGCTAACAATGCCGCTCCATTATGTTCAGTGTAATGCCAAGTGAACAAAAAGTATTCATTTGCTGAATATCATATTGTATGATTGAGGTTTCGTTTGGGATAGTTTTTTTTTCCTGCTTCTTAAAGCAGCTTTCTAGTACAAAAATTAAAATTTTGTACTAAAAAGCCGCTTTAAGAAGCAATAATAAAGCTGTCCCAAACGAACCCTGAATCACATCATTTGACCATTTTCTTACATGGTTATTTGCGTTCCTGATGTCCTCACTGTTCCTTAATTTATTTGCTTATTCAGTTTGACCCTGAAAACACTCTTCAGACCCAGACGAGCTACTAATTAGTTCTACAGAAATGCTACATTTATTTCTTGAGCGTACATTTTTATGAATTTATTGTTATGTGGCAGATTACTTCTGAGATTACTGCGGCTTTGGATCCAATTAAGGACAATGAAGAAGCTGTGAAGGCATATGGAATCCACTTAGGAACTGAGATGTGCAAGAAAATTTTAGCTCACGGGATCAAAACAGTGCATCTCTACACACTGAACATGGAAAAGTCAGCGCTAGCTATATTAATGGTATACAATTTTTGGGATTACTTATATTTGTATGGCTATGCGAGCATTATTTACATATTCATGTTTGCAGAATCTAGGATTAATTGAGGAGTCCAAGGTCACAAGGTCCTTGCCATGGAGACCTCCTGCAAATGTTTTTCGTGCTAAAGAAGATGTCCGACCAATCTTCTGGTATTGCTTTCAACATCTGAGCTCTTTAGAATGTGAATTTTATATTATATATATACTCTTAAGCGGCATCTGCACATATTTCATTTCATTTTCATGATGTTCCAGGGCTAATCGTCCTAAGAGTTACATTTTGAGGACTTCAGGTTGGGATCAGTACCCACGGGGGAGGTGGGGTGATTCTCAAAATCCATCATATGGAGCACTTACAGACCATCAGGTAGTGTATCCATACACATGCTATCTCAAGGGCTAATGTTGTTTTAGTGATAGGAACTTTTGCACTCATAGCATATTGAGATTTGGTTCTCTCATGTTCTGCTTTTAAACATTGATGTGCCACGTTTTATGAAGTTTGTTCTAATACTATTTGATATGATAAGACAGATACTTTTCCTTGAATGTTTTCATGTAACCTGACATATTTAAATATTTTCTTAAAAAAAACCATCTTACAATAGGATTTATGGATTTACGGGTGTAAACGAGGCGAGCCGAGTATCTTTCTTGTTTAGTTCTTGCTGACCTCGAGCTCAATTACAAAGCTCGAGCTCATTTGGAAAGCTCAAGTTGACTCGATTTATAGCTCGTTTTATTAATTTTAAATTTTAGTTTTTTTAGAAATTTTATTTTTTAAAATAAAAGTAATTTGAAAATATTAAAATATATTATATAATATTAATTTAATTAATTTCTAAATATATTTAAATTTGATCTAACTGCTCAATGAGGTTTCAAGTTGAGCCAGGCTGAGCTCGAGCTCGTTGCTCGATAAGCATGACTCATAAGCTCGTTGGTGAGCTGACTTGGCTCACTTACACCCCTAATACGATTAAATAGGAACCTAAAGTTAAAGTGACAGTTCCTTCTTGAATGTATTCTCTCTCTCTCTTTTGGCTGCAAGCTTCAGAGTAACAGCTAGAATAGTATGGTGAGACGGCAAATAATGTTTTTACATGTTATATTTTAGATTTCATCTGTCATTTGAGTTTTTTTTTTTTTCGTTTTCATGAAGGCCGTTTGAATTTATTATTATGTTAATGGTGATACTCTCTTTATGGCCATTTGTTTTTATTTGGCCTTTGTTTCTGTGAGAAATGGCCTGTTAGGTGTTTCAACAGCTGTTTTCAGTTGCTTTCATTTTGTTCTGTACCACTAAACTTTAGAAGTTCATCTAACAGTTTATGCGTCCACGTACACGTGATAAGAAACTTCAAGAAGAATGGGCTATCCCAATTAAATCCATTGAAGATGTTCATGAGGTAGTTCTCAGCTTGTCCAGCTTCTTCTTCTTCTAAATAAAAAATTAGTATATATGGTCTTATTTGTTGTGTTTTGTAGAGGTTTATGAACTACTGCCTGGGCAAACTTAGGAGCAGTCCATGGTCTGATCTAGATGGACTTCAACCAGAAACAAAGATAATAGATGAACAGTTGAGTCAAATTAACTTGAAAGGTTTTCTTACCATCAACAGTCAACCTGCAGTCAATGGTGTGAAATCTGGCTCCCCTACTGTTGGTAAGTGCAGTGTGTCTGTTGTTTTAATTTTTGTTTCCTCTATCTTTTGTTGTTTTATGATAAATCTAAAATTTTCTATTTTCTCTGGTAACATTTAATTTTTCAACTTTAATGGGTTTTTACTGATTTTTAAGCATTAAGTAATCTAACTAGATTTAGCTTGTAATAGTAGTTTTTCTCACATCAATTACTAATTTCTCAAAGCTCAAAGAGTTTTTGTGCTCACTGAGATTTGCTGGTGATATTAGCGGGATTAGGATTCGAAGTGAGAGGAGGTAGCATGCTTTATCCTAAATTTAGGTGGGCATCATTTTCTTTACATAGCAGTAAGAGAACTTCCGAGTGAAACTTCCATATCATAAATAGCTACAATAGTATTTATCCTGTTGGTGGGCAAGCACAGTTGGGAACCCCCATCTCGGATTCGAATCCCCTCTACTACGGCCTCGCCTTTTCAGTGGAGCAAAGCAAGTGTGGACTCGATGCTGGTGGGTGTCCTCGCTAGGTTTCACCGAGGGATTAGTTACGCCGCTAAGCACTCTCTTTGGAGTGACAGCAAGTAGATACCTCCGTTCAAAAAAAAAAAAAAATTTATCCCAAACTTAGTGGGGCCGAGGTCTACCTTCCAACAAGCTTCGATTCCATTACTTATTACTGATAAGTGACGGAGTACTCTAGGATCTTGAATTATGAAGAAACTTTATCTAACATCTTAATTAGTGACATTACTCTAATTACTCATCTAATATTATTATTTTTAAGTTGTGCTTTCTAATTTTGACATGTATCCATCAAAATATTCTAATTTCTATCTTTCTCAATTTAGATATGAATTATATTTTTACTACCCAACACTGATACATATAACATCGCTATTTAATTATGATTTTATAAAATTTATCTTTGATTCTCCATAATGTTTTTATGATCAAATAATTACTCCTGATGCACTTCTTAATTGTAATCATCTATATTCTTCATTTCTTTATGACAAATTCAAGATACTAACTTATTACACCTAGATCTTATTTTATTTTAATTATCTTCACTGTTAGTGATTCATAAACACTCGATAGACTTGCTAGTATTTGTCCTAATATCTGTTGCTGGACAGGATGGGGTGGTCCTGGGGGCTATGTTTACCAGAAGGCCTATATTGAATTTTTTTGCTCAGTAGAGAAGCTAAGCCAGCTTGTTGAAAACTGTAAAGCACTTCCTTCGGTCACTTACATTGCTGTGAACAAAGAGGGATATCGTCTCTCCAATGTGGGTCCCAATGCAGTGAACGCGGTGACCTGGGGTGTTTTCCCAGCAAAGGAAATTATTCAACCGACTGTTGTTGATCCTGCTAGCTTTATGGTGTGGAAGGATGAGGCATTTGAAATCTGGACCAGAGGATGGGCTTGTTTGTTCCCTGAGGCTGATCCATCAAGGGCACTATTGGAGGAGGTAAGAGTATATGAGTAAAAAAGAAATTGTCTTTTAATCTAATTCAATTTGCATTTTTTTGAGGAACGGGGTATTCACCCGCTAGGGATGTCAATATTGGACCCGATCCGAAAATTTCGTATTTGGGTTGTCCTGAACCCGACCCGTTTCAAAAATCAGGTCGGTTCAGGTTGGCCTTTTGACCCGAAATTGACCCTTTTTACCCGAAAATTCGTTTTTGACCCGGCAACCCAAGATTGACCCATTTTTACCCGAAAAGTGGAGATTTACCCATTTTTTGACCCAATTATTAGCAATTTTTTGTTGGCACCGGGTCATTCGGGTCGGGTTGACCCTAACCTGAAGCAGGTCGGGTCCGAAAAACCAACCCGTTTTCAAAAATGGGTCGGGTTCAGGTTGATCTGAATAGTGTCGGGTTAATTTTTGGTTCAACCCGAACCTGACCCGTGACCTGAAATTGACACTCCTACAACCCGCTTCCACCCCCAAAATAGCGCTTGGCGGCGTGACTAATCCTCAGCTGACCTAGAAGAGGCACCCATCCCAGAAACCTCTTGGCCCGCACTTGATTGAGCCTCACTTAAGAAGCGTTACCGCTCGAGGGGAATCAAGCACGGGTTGGGGGATTCCCAACCAAGCTAAGCAACGGTGGGTAATTTGCCTTTTAATCCCAAAGAAAATCATAGAACTCTCATGTTTTGTGCAGGTTCAAAGAAGTTACTACTTAGTCAGCCTTGTTGACAATGATTTCATCCATGGTGATGTGTTTGCTGCATTCAAAGATATCTAAGGTTGCTCTCCAACTTGAGAGCCTTATGCTCTTTCTACCTCCGTAATTCTTATCCCCGAGCTGACAAAAGCTGCGAAATTGGGATGTTATGTTGTATTCTTTTCCTTCTTTTTCTGTTATATTTGTTTGCATTTATGACTGCATGGATTTTATTATATATTAGACATGATGCTTTTTATACGCCAAAAGATAGAGCTGTAACACGGCTTGTTTAGTAGCTTGTGGAAGAAAATACATTGTGAGGAATAATGTATTTGATAGATTTTATTAATTGGCTAAATGCAGTGAGAAATTCATACTGATGATCTCATTTTTATGTTTAAACTAAGTCTTTTATTTGGAATAGCTTTCTTCCTGCTTCTTAAAATAATTTTTTAATATAAAAATTTTAATTTTTGTATTAAAAAATTTCTTTAAAAGCCAGTATAAGAATCAGACCAAACGAAACCTAAACGAAATTAAAATTGTTATTGTTAGAAGTTTTATTAATTAGCAATTAAATGAGCTCTAATAATATATTCATAAAATCTACTAAAATCTATATCCCTAATATTGCTTTGGAACCAAACCCATGAACAAGAGGATGTTAACTACCTAAACTTCCCAGCCTCAACACAAGCAAAACACCAAAATAGAAGAAAAAAAGCCAGTGAAAAATGGAAAAACCCTTTTCTTTTGCTGTTTGATTTTGCTTTTGGTGGAGCCATATTTCTGCTTTTGAAGCTTAGAGCTTTATCATTTGCATTTTATTCCATGCCTCTTCAGATTCTAATACTGTTTTTAAGGGTCCATTGGTGTTTTATAGAGTTTGTGTTTCATAAAAAAGTTAATGGTGTAAAAGAGTCGTCTAATTGAGCTTAAAGTGCCTCTAACATAAGCCTGACTAATTAATTAAGTTCAAGAAAATTTAAGTTAACTCATTTATTTTGACAAGGAAAAATTGATGAAATAATGAGAAATTAGAAAAATAAAAAATAAAAAAAGTATTTAATATAAAAATTAAGATATAATTTTTTAATATTTTAAATAATTTTATACTTAAAATTATTAATGCTAACATATTTTAACTATATTTCATATTATTATTTTTAAACAAGTTAGCTCCTAAATTAAAATGTTGAGTGAGATCTGTCTCAATTTAGCTCATTGAGCTAGACTCACAAACTATTCATCGAGTCAAGCCTAAGCTGGCTCATAGTTGAGCTTAACCACTCCACCCTTATAGAAGAGTATATTTATTTTTTTAATAAAAAATTAAAATAGAAAGAATCTAATCAATTAAAATATCCAGATCCCAAGTCTGCTCACTCAAGCAAACAAGCCTAAAGAAAATTCTCAAATATAAGGTTTCGTTTGTACTTAAAAAACTGCTTTAAAAAGTAATAAGAAAACAGTTCCAAACAAAGTTTAAGGTTTTGTTTGGGACGGCTTTTTATTGCTTCTTAAAACTTTTTTTAGTTAAAATTAAAAAGAAAAATTGTACTAAAAAGCTGCTTTAAGTAGTAAAAAAACCGTCTCAAACGAAGCCTAAGATTGCCTTACAACACTTAATATAAATCCATGTGACAACATCTAATGATTTATTTTATGTTTTTAGAATAATCATTTACTAATGAATAAGAATACATGCAAAAGCCAATAAATCATGTATCAATTAAAAATAATAATCAACCACAAAATCTAATTATACAATTAATGTATAAGAGAAATGACCTGCATAATATAAATGGGCTAATACTGAGAGTGCTCAAATTATATTAATATTATTACATTCAAAGACATCAGATTAGACATATTTGTAATCACTTTATTACTGTTTTTTTAAATAATTTTTTAGTACACAAATTTTAACTTTTCAACTAAAAAACTATTTTAATTAGCAATAAGAAAACCGTCCCAAATGAAGCCTAAGTTATTAGACTATTTGTGTGAGTTTTATCTAATAAGCTCAATATAAAATTTTGACTCAAATACATGAACAATTATTACGTCCTAATCCGGTCAGAGGCTTGTTACTCAATTTTTGCTTAGTATTTGATCGGTATTGATAGGTATTGTTTGATAATATGGAGGAATACAGCTCTGAGAAGACCAATACCAAGTTATACCGAGCAATACCGAGTTATACCAAAAAATACTGAGTTTTACTCGGTATTTTTTGGTATAACTCGGTATTGCTCGGTATAACTCGGTATTTTCGTCTTCACCTAATGATATTTTCTCGTTATTATTGGTATTGCTCGGTATTTGCTCGGTATTTCTCATTTTGTGCATGCAATCTTAGTGCCGACCGGACGTAGCTTTACGTACGTTCACCGGACCAAATAAAAGTTCCAAATACACAAGCTAATCCAATTTGATTTAGTAACATCAAAGTTACAATTATGTCTACACAAGAAATAGGTGATTATCAAACTGAATGTTATAAGCGAGAGCAGTTAAGAATTTAAGAAAAAGTGAAATGAATTTCTTTACATAAGTGAAAGAAGTTACTATTTGTAATAATCATAAAAAATAAAAGTAAAAAATCATAGCACAATCAATTCAATTTGCAAATAAGGGCAACACGGGTGATAAATTAAACTATATAGCTTAAGACACCACACTATTTATATAGTTAAACCTACAACTGTTTAGCTTGGTTGGTGGGCGGTACGGTTGGGAACCCCCCAACCCGTGCTCGATTCCCCTCGCACGGTAGCGCCTCTTAAGTGAGGCCCAATCAAGAGCGGGCCAAAAGGTTTCTAAGGTGGGTGCCTCTTCTAAGTTAGCCGATGATTAGTCACACCGCTAAGCACCCTTTCGGAATAGCAGCGGGTGGATACCATGTTCTCATATATATATATATATACTAGTAATAAATAAAATTTTGGCAGCGGGTGGATACCATGTTCTCATATATATATATATATATATATATATATATATATATATATATATATATATATATATATATATATATATATATATATATATATATATATATATATATATATATATATACTAGTAATAAATAAAATTTTGGCAGCGGGTGGATACTAGTAATAAACAAAATTGTAAAAAATAAAAAATATATATAACAAAATTTAGAAATAACATATGATATGTTATATCCAAGATATTAAATTGTATATCAATATAAAAAAAATTTAACAAAAATACATAAAGATTTTAAGTGAAATTTTGGCAAAAGAATTTAATAATTATATATTCTTTTAATTTCTCATTCTTTTAACTTTTAAATTATTATATTTGCTTGAATCAAATCTTTTTTTCTCTTTCATAGCAACTCAAATAAACTCGAATATGATTAATTAATCAAGTTCAATCTCAAGCCAGAGGTTACTCAAGCTAGACTCAGATTCATTTTTACACCACTACTCTATAACTGATTTCCTCAAAATTCTTAAGCAATGCAAAAATATAGATAAAGAAAAGGCAAATTTTGTGCCCTTGAAGCAAAAGATTGGATGATATTTTCATTTTTTTTTCTTAGCCTCCTCTTGTAATTCAGAACATAAAATGTCCATGAGATTACATTTGAAATATTATAAAGGACAAATTATTTTACTTCAGTGTAATTATCTGTACACACACAACTCATGTTAGCGTATTAGTTGAAAACTTATTCAAAAGATTTTGGATTTCAAATTTGCATATGTAATGTATTTATTAGTTTATCATAACGCCTCAAACGTAAAAAAAAAAAAAAAAAGCACTATATTTACTTAATTATATCTTATTATATCATATTTGTTGGATTAAAATTAGATAAACAGAAATGAGTTTCAATCTCAAGGAGTAAGAAATCTCTTCTTATTTTTTAATATTAATCGAGTAATAATAAATTAGTAGAATGTAATTTAAATATTAATTTCATTTATTATAATCATTACAGTTATTATTAGTAATAAAAAATAATGAAGATGAAAAAAGAGGCAACTCACTCCAACACAAACAAATATAAGGATTTAGTTCACTCATAAAATTAAAATTCAAACTCTTAAAAAAAATTGTAGTGAAATAAAATGGCATAGGTTAATGATCTAAGTAAAGAAATAATAACATAAACCAAACTGCTTGAATCGAAGACAAATTTTTATGTTCCCAAAAAGCAGAAAAAAACAAAGGAAAACATTTAACAAAAAAAAAACATACAAAAAAAAGATCTGCTCATTGAAAGCACATTCTACTTCAAATTAATTCATTAAGCCATTCCCAAGCAATTTTGAAGGCCATGGCTTCCCTAAATCTGCCAATGACTAAATTGTCCCCCTTGTTCTCTCAACTTTAGCAAACTCTTCTATTATTGTTTCTCTCAATTTAGAAGCAAGATAAAGAGTATTAATAAGTTAAATTATTTACACTTGAGCTCCTCGAGTTCCAACGTGAAGCTTGCCATGCAGGATCAAGGGTAGACTCTGCAAAAGGCCTCGACTCATTTAGTTGTGGAAGCACAACAATAGCTAGATCAGGTCCATATTTGCCCAAAAGCTCGGCACAATTAAGGGCTATTTTTGTAAGCCTCATAGCGCATGTTCTTTCAGTAGTTCGGTATGTTAGGATCCAGCATCTGCTCAAAGTTTCCCATCTCAACAGAATTTTCAACATAATGAGCAAGCCCGTTCGATGGCCTTGCAGTGACCAGCTGAAGAAGGATTACACCAAGAACATAAAGATCAGAATTTGTGCTCACCAAGCCATTTTTCTGTTACTCAGGATCAATGTAATAGAATGTTCCAGCTACAACAATCATATGATATTGGGTCGTGCCAACACTTGATGAAGGAATGAGGTTAGCCAAGCCAACATCAACAATTTTGCTTAAAAAATTGTTGTCAAGAATGATGTTTGCAGCTCTTAAGCACTCTCAATCAAGTTAATCAAGGACATTCAACTGTTACCAAATATCTATGAAGACTATTATTATATTGAATAACAAATACATCACCTTATCAAAAGATCATGAAGGACATTTTTGATTCGGAGTATCTTGGAGGAAATTTCATTACTCGAATAAATATTTTTTATTGCATCCCAGTTTCTTTTGACACAACATAAGACATAAAATTTTGATCAATTTCACATTTCATGATGTTAATGAGAAAATACATAACCATATTTTTTTTTTTTTGCCAATATTTGATAAGGAGAAACGACTACACTCGTGAGATAATCTTTGCAATTCCCACTTGTGAACATCATAATCAATTGGACTCATTGGAAATAGTTTTGCTCATTCAATTTGTGCACTATAAGAGGTAGATTTAAGGATAAGCTTTCATGATTGTAGACATTGCCATGAATGATTGGTTCATGATTGAAAGTGATGTTGGGGAAAAAAAATCTTTTCTCTAAATCCATTCCACATTTAACCATAATCATAGTTTTTAGAAAAGACCAAAGTGATGGCAAGAAGCACACTCATGATGTTAAAAGAAGAATTGAAACACTCCATGCATAAGCGCAAGGAAGGATTGGAAGTTGTGAGGTTAGAACATACGCGAGAGACTTCAATGTGGAAATCGCGAGGCTATAGTGAGGCTTTGTGAGTTGTCATGTGAGATTGCAAGGCTCGAGTGAGGCTCTGCACAGTAGGGCAAGATCGAACGATAATTTGTGCAAAGTTGAGCGATGCACCAACATGATCAACAAAACTTTGAATTAAATCAAATGAGACAAAATCATGAGCGGAACTTGTGTCAGGAGATCAAACACTAAATCGCCTAGATGAGTTCAATGAAGCTTTGAGTAAATACCAAAACTCACTTTGATAAAACTTTAAAATAAGAGACAAATAAAAGAAGAAAAAAAGTTGAATAGTATTTCTTACTCCAAATGATAGATGAGATACATATTTATTGATGCAATACAATCCATTATTAATATAAAATAAAGTAACAAATTAGTACATAATTAATGGGAATAAAAAAAAAAACTACTAATAAATTGATGAGATGGAAATCATCATGTTGTTGATTTAATCAGAGCGCACGAATTGATTGATAAGGAACCAATATACGTCTCATGGATTCCGGAATTTCCACATCTTCCCCTTTGATTGTTACCTCATTGATCTGTGTAATCACTACAACTTACTCATCAATTTATGAACTATTATAATTATTACCCTACCTACTCATCAATCAATAGATTATTATAATTATTATATACTTATTATTATTTGATTTTGTAAAGCTCTATGAGGATTATATAAATATTAAATACTATATATGTTGGAATAAAATACTCAACCAATGCTCTCTAATTCTTATAATGGTATCAGTAGCAACCTTTACCATTACATTACTATAATTACAAGTATTTAAAATTTATTGTGATATGTATGATAACCAAATTCATCAGTTGATTTGTAAATGCATACATAAATATGATTAATAGAATTAATTGAATGGCAAGGCAACGGAAAAAATAAGAGACAAGGAAATGGAAGATTATAAAGTCAATGAAAAATTAGTCAGATAGTGACAATAGATGCTTAAATAATCTTTTTAAAAACGAATCTATAGGGAAAGAAACAAATTCAAAGAAGACTGTTCCTCAAAACGATTCTTGGGTTATAATAATACGTGTAACTTTGAAGAAGATTAGTAAAAGAAGAATTAGAGCAACTAAAGCTTGAACTTAAGATCTTGATAAGCTTATACTACGAGACTATAACCAATGGAGCCTTAATTGGCTCATATACAAATCCATTCACTTGCACTATATGTGAGGATAGAGATTTTTTATGAATGCTGAAATTTTTTTTTTAGAGATTCAAACCATTGACACAATACAATTATGAAATCTAAAAAGAATATTCTAATGATAAAATCATTTAACAAACAACTTCAATCCTGATAATTATTCCCTTCATTAAAAAGTTTTACATAATGAGAAATAAATTTATCTTTATAATAAATAATATCTAAATGGGAAGTCCATTGATGAAGGAGAAAAATGCAGGCTTAAGATCTCACACATATTATAAATAAATCAATTGCCACATGATATATTTCAAAGGATTGAAATAAAAGTTTATATTAGAAAAATATGAACATAATGGAATTATAAATATCAATGTAAATGTGTGCACGTGCCTTTTAAAGTGTATCAATTTAATTTCATCATGACTAATATCCTTATTATAAATAATAACAAACATTTGATGGGTGGCACTGCATCGGTTACATGAAAAGAAAACTCAAGCCATCCATGATGCAGTTGCCTAACATTATATTCATCTTTCTCTCCCTCCCTCCCTTCCTCTCTCCCATGCAATGGACAATAGGGGGTTTTCCTTTTTTTTTAGAGTGAATGGTCAACGTGTAGACACAATTTTGATGTAGGCAATGTAGTATAAGTATAATTTCTTTATTTTCCCTGCAGAATGGGGGTTGTACAATGGGTAACGATGATAATGATAGCTTTCAAGAGGCCTTTACAACTAATAATACTCAATATTCACTTTGTCACAAAATCCTAAACTTAAATAACAGTAAGTAAAAAATTTCTTTGTTGAGAAACCATCAATTGAGAAGAAGAAATTAGTTACATCTGTTGTTAGTGGATAATACCCATCTGTATGAAATTATTTTTTAGTATGGAAATGCTTGAAAAAAAAAGGAATTTGCAATAAACTCATCAAAACTCATATTTAGTTTTCTGATTATATCATTAAGGTGACAATCAGAGAAGAATTTCTGTTGGATAAATTTTCATTAATTACATGTTACAAGTCCTAAACATTGTTAACTACAACATGTAACACAAAACGGCTTGAAGAATATGATCAGTAATTAATGAGATTGTTAGGAAGTTATTGCAATTGCTCTGAATGTTTTTTTACTCAATTTTGTTTGATCATAGAAAGAACAAAATATGGACATTTGAATATTTTGAAAGTTCAATTATCCAAAAATTCTATTTTGACTCCATTGGAAAATTCATGGAAGTTGCATATGCTGATCAACGCCTGATTTTCTTTTTTCAAATTATAAGATTAAACTTCTATGGAGAAATATTTTAAGAGATTATCAAAATCAAATTTATCAACACCTTCACTTCAGGTAAATTAATTAAAATGATGAAGAGCAAAATTGAAAATGGTATTGAATAAAAAAGATGGTCACAAGCCCGGATGAAAAAAAATTGAGAGATTTTTAAAATGTTATTAATTTGGACCCTTGCTATAAAAATTTTCTTGCTTTGCCACTACTCGCCTTCATTTGATATTAAAGACCTTCACGCATTATATATTCATGTTGGATTGGAGGTCATACAAGAGCTCATTATGATGGTTAATATCTTCCTTTGCTATCAATTAAGCCAGTTTGCTTACTACGACGTCGTTGGCTCACGTGCTTCACGTCAAGAAGAATTCTGAAAGAGTTGCCAACGAATGTTCTTCGCCTTCTTCTATGACGTTATTCCTGCCGGATCGGATGTCACGATGAGAGCTCACCTTATTTTGAAACTTACAGTTTGTGCGTTTTTTTGAAGAAGAGTTTTGAAAGAGTCACTAAAGAAGCTTGTTCGCCTTCTTCTTCTGTCAATCGGAAGTCACGAGTGGGAAGTAATAATTTTTTTCTCTGGCATGCATCTACGGCTATTCTCCATCATCTTGCTTACATTTTTGGTGAAGATATGTAAGAACTCCAACAATTTGGCTATACCTTTATTTGTTTGCTTTTATTTTCCTTCTATGACGCCGTAGTTGAATTCATGTTATATATTTTGGTCTGAGAAATTTATAAGCAAACAATTATGTGTTATCATTCGTATTCTCTTTTTCCTCTTATTCTCATCTCCATTTACGAATGCCTAAACCCTAAATGGAGGAATTGAGCGGAAATAAACATTATTTACCTTCTAATTATATCTTGAATATTTGATTTAGGTGTTATTACAAGGAATTGGTTTGATCAAGTAAATATGAATATGTGTGTATTACAAGGAATTGGTTTGAAAAGCAACTAAGGAATAAAAGTTTTTTATCCACTGGTTGCTCGAGGCAAGCAAGGAATATAAAAACTTCATAACTATGACCTCACTCAATTAGAAATCCCACATAAAATTTGACTGATACTATTATGAATAAAAATATATATCAAAAAAGACAACTAGAAGCATATAAAAAAAATTATTGCTTTCTTTAACAGGCAATGAGGCAATTAATCATTGTAATAGGCAGTGCGGAAATTTTGTAAATGAATATAATTGATTTGTTACAAGAGAAAAAATATCGATCACATATTAAATGTAAAAATATCGGAAGCGGATATATATATACTCATTTTTGGCCTACTGTATACTTAATTTCATGGCATTTTTTTTGTTCACAAAAAATTATTTGTGTCTTTATTGTCTTCTCTTATATTGAGCTAGGTTTCTTCTATGTTATAATTGTTGGTGAAAGCATTTAAAGAGGATTATTGGTAAGTTAAAACTTTTTTTCTTGTCATTATTTGAATCCCATGACATCTTCTATTATTCATGCAATAATACAGAAAAATATTAAGCTGTGTTTTTTTCTTTATGCAATCATCTGACCCAAGAGTTGGAATTTGTATGATAATGTTGTGTTGTATTTTATTGTTTTATAGAAATATTTTGTATAGTTGTATTTTTTATTTTGTTGCATAATAATGTTGTGTTTCCTTATGTTATTATTATTGAATTTTATTTTCTTTGTGTTATTTCAATGGGTCCATTTTATATAATCACTTTCCAACCCATACAATTTATTTATAGTCCATTTTAATTCTGCTTATTTGTATAAAATTTTAACTAAACATAAATAACACCTTTAATTAATTTATTTTATGAAAGTTATTGAGATGTTTTTTAGTAAGTAATTTTATAACATTCTTTTAATCTCAAATTTCAAGCCAAATATGAATACGGTTGACTTGCAAGACTATACATAAGCAACTTGTTTTAGAGCAACTTGTTTTAGAGCAGTAAAGCTTTGAGTAAGATTGTAGTTTATAAAAATGCTTCTATAGTTCTCTTCTCCTATTGTATTCTTTTGTTGTAGTTCTAATGAGGATTAATGATATATTTTTGTTGGTTTTAGCATAAAAATTCTTGGTTAAATGTTAGTATCATTATTAATAATGATTAATTTTCAAATTACTATTTCTTAAATTTTATAATAATAATAATATTTTTTCTTGAGTTTTGTCAACGTGCACGTTGTGCACGTGCATTTAAACTAGTAAAATTAAAATTAGTAATGATTGAAGAAATGTTATGAAAAAACTTAAAAATAAAGAATATGAAGAGTAATAAATGAATGGTGTAGATTTAATTTTATGTTTACAAATGAACGATTAGGATTTGCTAAGAGTGGAATCCCAAGCCACTTTTATATAGTAGTATATATATATATATATATATATATATATATATATATATATATATATATATATATATATATATATATATATATATATATATATATATATATATATATACAGTGGCGGAGCTAGAAATTTTGTTCAGGGGGGGGGCCTAACGAAAGTCGTGCTCAAGGTTGTAACTTGTGAGTCCCAAGAGAGGAGTAAAGGAAAAAACAAACCATTGATGCTTTTCATGTGTCCAGAAAAAAATATTGGTGGCTTCTCTGGATTAATAAATAACTTTAAAAGGAAGAATTACAAAAATTAGAGCAGATTTTCTCATTGGCGAACTTGTTGCTCTATTAAGCCACTAAAACAATCAGCTTTAAGCCCCTTTAGGCTTCCAATTTTAGCTTTAGTATGGAAGCAGAGAAAAGAGCTGAATATACACAATATTGATTGGTTTGGTGCACTGTCATAACTACGCGACCGCAGCATTTCCGTTGCGCAAAAAGAGCGAGGAAAAGCTAAACCCTTCACAGTAATTCATTAGATCATTAGCAGTGCAAAAATAATTAAATAATTGGATGATAATTTAATATTAAATGATTATTATTAGATAATGAATAATTAATTAATGATAAAAGTTTCAATAAAATCATATTTAAATAGCTAAATATTTTAAATAATAATTAAGCATCAAAATCTCTTTTCATCATTTTGTCCACAATGAAAAGTTATTCCTCCCTCTCTCTTTTAATATTTTACCCCATTAGTATTTCTCTCTATTTCTCTCTCTCTGCAGCTAGCATTGCATGGTCCGATTAAAGGTGGATTGAAGACTATAAATGGAAAAAGTCTATACTCTGTACCAAATAAAATGAAACTTGACAGGGGTTCTAAGTAAAAACAAAAAATTTAGGGGGGCACCCCCCTCCCTCCGCCCATGTATATATATATATATATATATATAAACCAACTCTACAACATATGTCCACTCCTAGCTAACACCTTAGCTAGAATTCCACTATTCTGAGCCTAACGCGCAAACTTTCTCCTTGATGATGAAGAAAAGTAGAAAACCGAGACAATATCATCATTAATGGGCGACAACCCAATGTACTCTTCTACACTAAGTACAACTCCAAACTAAATAAAAAATAAAGCTTTTTAAGCCTTGAGACAAAATAAGGAAAAAGAAATACAAGACTTTGCAATGTTTGCTATGAAAGAATTTAACATGTAGAAACTCAAAATAAAATCTGAAAGGAAACATTGTAAGTTTCCTTGTACAATTCCTTGGCAAATGATGGAACCTTGAAGAACTCAAGGTTGGGAAGACGAGTTTCAGATTTCAAGAATTTTGCTTTAAGGTTCTAAACAATCCAAATGTTGAGGACATTATAGAAAAAATAGAAAACTAATTCTGGAAATCTTTTAGTTGTTGGAAAAGCATTTAGAGGTTAATTTACACAATTGAAAATCTCCTCAAATGCTCAAAAAAGAGCCGTTAGGTGTCTAAGAGGAAGCAGCAACTTATCGAGTTCAGTGGGTGTTATCGGGTCGAAAGAAAATAGGATAAATAGGTTCAGGTTGTTACCAGACCTGCTTCAGTTTATAAACACCGGGACAGCTTGGACTCCCACATTTTGGGCTGGTTGCATGCAGATTATAGTGGCAGCATTTGTAAATATTGGAAAGATTTTAAAGTCAGTGATATTTTATGAAATTTGAACATAAGCAGAAGAAGTAAATTTTAGAATTTTAATTAAAACAAAAATAAATTTTTTTATAAACCGACTGGTTCTTTCCAACCCGGACCATTTTAACGGTTCACCGGTTGAACCGCCGGTTCAATCCGGTTTGATTCGGTCCGCTGCAGAGCCGGTTCTAAAGCTGGATCAGACCGGTTCACGGTTGAACCAATCGGTCCGATCCGGTTTTCAACTAATGTTCATATCTGTAAAATAAACGATCAATAAAAATAAGCTAACAAGGAAACCCATATTATATTTATGCCATTAGTTGCTTTACCATCTTTGACAAATGGCTAAATGAAACTAAGGATTTGTTTGGGGGGAAGCTTTCTAGCTGTTTTATTCGTACTGCGTCTACAATTATTCTATCTAGCTATTTCTTTCTTGTAATTTTTTTTTGTTATCTTTCATATTTTTATGTAATGAAAAACTAATGTTACAATCAAATTTGCTAATATATGATAGCTATAAAAATAATTGCTCAATTTTTTTAGAATATATTTATAATATTTACACTTGCTTTTAAAAGAACGTGATGATTTATTTTTTTTTCACGCAATAATTTTACAATCACATTTATAAAATACCACAGCAATTCCAAATAGACCCCAAGTAAAAGTGTTGATATGTCCCCAAAAATCACCTTGACCTGGCATGAATCTTGAGACATTTTTGAATTGGAAACTTTTAAATTAAATTTGAGACTATCCAAAATCCAATATTAGCAAACATACAGTCAAATTAAACGTCATGACAAGACGAACCCAATGACATGAAAATTAGTCTAATCCAAGTTCAAATGGGATTGAATCAAGGGACTGAAGCATATATTGAAGCTTTAAAACATAATAGAGTAACCAAATAATCTCCAAATATTGCATGCTTATCGTTGAATTGAACGGCTCAATAAACTTTGCATAGTTGTTGAAAAAGAAGAAAATAGAAAAATTTGATGAATATGAAGATTAGTTTAGAGGAGGAAAAGCCGACGAAGATGAAGATTGGTTAGTAGGAGGAGAAGTCGATGAAGATGGCGAACCCCGCCGGGGGCAGTACCTCCTTAGAACCCCGCTAGGGGCCGGGGCGCTGCCCCCTCGGACCCCCTCCAGGGGGCGATGCCCCATCAGACCCTGGCATATTCCCTAAGTGTAAAGAAAAAAAATTATAATTCATTGTTTCTTCATCGGCTTCTCCTCCTTCAAATTAATCTTCATCTTTGTCGGCTTCTCCTCCTCCTTCAAATTAATCTTCATCTTCATCGGCTTTTCCTCCTCTAAACAATTCTTCATCTTCATTGAATTTTTCTAGTTTATTTTCTCTCAACAGCTATGACAAGTTTGTTGAGCTAAAATCCTAAAAAAAAAATATGATGCTTTTGCGGTATTTCATTTAAAAAAAAAAAAAAAGAGCGCCACTTTTCAGCCGTAAAATTTGAACATAAACTGTCTAGGTCAGGTTGGTCCAGTTGGCAAAGAAAAAAACTAAATAAGAAATAGCAATGAATATCCAAGTGTACTTACAGTACATGTGTCGAGATTTTATTGGAGTGCGCTACGTCCCGACTCCGCACATAATAATTTCTCTAGCCATGAAGGGATAGGGCGACTATGGCTACTCTTATCTCTGTTTTTTAGTTGATTAAATCAGATTAATTTTCAAAACTCTGTTTTGAAAAATTTGTCATTCAAATATGCAAATGCCTCACTTCGTCAAATATATTCCAATAAGCTAAAAGTTAAATATAACGAGAGGGCTTTTTCTTTGTTATCTCTTCAGGAAGGATTTGTTTCAGATGTGTGAACGTTTTCGAATTGCCTATAAAAAGTCGAGGAAGCAATTAGTATTTTCATTCTCAACTCTCTAACTTTAGTTGGCAATGGTATTCTCTCGGAGAATAGTTCCAGCACTTATCCTTCTCTTCCTCCTCCCAACTTTAGGTCAGCCTCTCTCTCTCTCTCTCTCTCTCTCTCTCTCTCTCTCTCTCTCTCTCTCTCTCTCTCTCTCTCTACGTACATGAATATTACCATTATTATTTGATGTAATCATCTACAGCAATATTAAAAATTACTGTCTTTATTGTTAAAATTTCAAAAGAGATAGTAAAATTATATTCTTTTTTATTCAAATGTCTCTGATTATAAACTAATATGATGAAATGATCTGATGTTTTCAACGTACTGAATGGTGCAGGGATGATGGATAATACACCATGTAAACATAAACGGTTTGAATTACATGGATGCACCCTCAATGATTGCCAAAGTTTTTGCCAGCAAAAAACGTATCCTAAGTCGATCTGCAGTAGGAATCATGCAGACTGCATTTGCTATATTGGCGACTGTGTAGTTTCACGTTAGCTACGATTATTTAAAAAGATATCTTCTTCCTTGTTTTTTTGTTATCTTATATATATGCTTTTATGTTGTTTCCTTGTATTGTGTGGAGGGTAGATTTCATAAATCTCTGAAATGGAGTGTTGTATAATTTTCCCTTTTTTTTCTTTAGTTTTCCCTTTTTTATTTGTATGATGTTTATCACCAACAATAAAGAAAAATAAGGCTTTTGCAGTATTTATTTTTGAGAAAAATTGAGGGCAAAGCCCATTTCCATTAATCAGGAATTAGTTACATGTGTAAGAGGCAAAAGAGAAACAAAATTACAGTAAATAGAAAAAAAAAACCAAAAGTGGCTATGTGAAAGAGCTAATACATACAAAAATCATAGAAACTCAAAGGAGAGATAGAACTGTCTAACCTGAGTTTAGGCAGGCTCAGCCAAAACGAATTGCCGAAGGAAAAAATGTCCCCTGGTTGCAAAAATGATAGCAACTGCAGTATCAAGGAAGATCAAAAAGTTGCCGTCCAAGGGGAGAAGGACAATTCGAACATCATCGCCCACCGAAAATTGAACCCACAAGCCAAATGGATCAGAAAACTTTAAAGGCAGCATATTGTTCCAAAACAGCCAAGATACTGATAGGGACAAAATCATTACAGCAAGTCTAACAGGATTTCAGAATTTCTCCATTTATAAATTTTCAAGAAAACAGCTCTACGAATCATGTGACAAACCGTGATAATAGAAGCTTGAGAGTTACCAAACGTCCCCTCATTTCTTTCTTTCCAAATCATATAAACAAAGCAACAAGCCATAACGATCGGACCTTAACATTAGCCACAGATATGCTATCAAACACTTTGAGTAAATTTGGCCTAAGCAAATGGCTTTTAAGAGAAGACAGCAAATTCATAATGATAGTAAAGGTAAAATCACAATAAAAAAATAAATGGGTAGAAGATTCAGCACAAGAATTGCATAGAACATATTGCGGATTAACAGAAATCTCCCTATGAATGAGATTGTCTGTAGTTTTTAGGCCATTAGAGATTGCCATCCAACAGTAGGTAGAGAAACATAAAGCATGTCTTTTGTGCGAAACAAAGTGATGCCAATTAACCGTAGGAAGCTGCTTATAAAAGTAATTTATAAACTTGTTGAGACCTGAGGCTTTACCATCACTCTAATATAAGCAAATCGAATTATATACAGGAAGTAGATTCAGGATATCAAGAGCAGCAGAGGGGGTAATTAAGGGGTACCGCCCACCCATCTTCTTTTAATAAAACATCAATAGAGGCATTAAGGGGAAAAAGCCCCTGCAAATGCGATAACCAACTCCTCAATCCTTTTACCACCAATCCAATAATCCCAATAAAGAGATATTGGAAAGTATGACAAACATTAAAGTTGAACATCTCTCTAGCAATAGTCGCATGATTACACATTGACTTCCAAAAATGAGTTGCTTTTGAAGAGGGGGGGGGGGGGGGGGGGGGGGTTCCATGGAGAAATGTATTTAGACAAAAGCCAATTGGACAGGAAATTCCTATTGTCATAAATCCTGACAATAAGAGCACAATAATAGCTGAAATGAAGAGCTTGTAAAGAAGGGAGTTTGCAAATATTTTTCAAAGAAACCATATACAATTTTCTAATGGAAGTGCCACCAAAGTAAAGGAATTTAGCACAAAGTTTATTAATTTGTTTCATAATAGATTTAGGTAAAATCGAGCCTCTAATCAAGTAAGCAATGGTATTCCAAATAGTAAAGCAAAGGTACTGTAACCGCCCAACAAAAGATAGAGATTTTGCTTTCTATCCAGATAGTTTGTGGCAAATAACTTCAATCAAACCCGAGAAATCGACAACTTTAAGATTGTAGGGAGATATAGGAATACCTAGATAGTTAATGCACTTAGAGGGAATTGGGTTTTTAAGAGTGACACAAATGGCATCAGCATTAATGCACTTAATGTAAAGGACAGTG
The DNA here is from genome assembly GCA_016618105.1 of Dendrobium huoshanense. NCBI lineage: Eukaryota > Viridiplantae > Streptophyta > Magnoliopsida > Asparagales > Orchidaceae > Dendrobium > Dendrobium huoshanense. The sequence continues at coordinate 78,376,432 of CM028358.1, read as the reverse complement.
ACTGCAGAGAAAATATCCAAAATTTGAACCAGAGTTTTGCAGTTATCAACATCAGATGAGAAGATTATCAGCATATAAAAGATGATAAATGTGAATATCATCCACCTGGGGAACTTGAAATCTAGCATCTTCATCCAAAAGGCATGAGAAAGCATCCATGACCATACTGAAAAGTAAAGGACTTAAAGAGCAACATTGTCTAATACCAACATAAGAGGGAAAGTATCCTTCTAAAGCACCATCAATACAAAGAGAAAACCTGACATCATTAATCCAGGCTTCCACCCATTTTATTAACAAGCTAGGGAATCCCTTTTGCAAAAGTCTAGCATAAATAAATTCTCTAGAGACACTGTCAAAGGCCTTTTTAATGTCAAGCTTGGCACACATGATTCTATATTTGGAGGAAATTCTGGACTGAAATAACAATTCTTTAACAAGAATAATGTTATGAGTGGATACTCTCTTTTGAATAAACCCAGTTTAATTCCTTTTAATAATAATTTACATAATGGGTTTGAGGCGGGTAGCCAAAATTTTTGTAAAGATTTTTTAGATTGTGTTGCATAGTGAGATAGGCCTGAAATCTGATAAAGAAGAAGCGTGAATGTTCTTAAGAATGAGAGTGATAGCAGTATTCTTAAGAAACCAAGGCATATAAGCACTGTGGAAGAATGTCTTGAAGGCTTTGCAAATGGTATGGCCAATGATAAGCCATGTGCTCTTATAAAAATCGAAGTTGAAACCATCCGGTCCAAGAGCAGAGCAAGAGGCTCCAGAGAAAATCACCTTCTTAATTTCTTGATCAGTGATGGGCATAGTAAGATTATCAACAAGATTAGATGGAATATAGTTCCACCAAGGAAATAAATTGATATTGTTGACCTCATTTTTGTCCTGATTTGTCCTCGAATGTGTTTGATCTTGTCGAGCGAGCCTCGTCGAGCCCAATTCAATTCGAATCGGTATTAATTCGAGTTTGATTTATTTTATTTTATTTTATTGAATTAATTTTGGGTCGAGTCGAGGCGATCGGTTTGAGTTGACCTGGATCGAACCAAACCTTACTCAATTTGAACCTAATTTCAGTCCCTTGGGTGTAGCTAAGTCTTAATCAAAATTTGATTGACTTTCTAAGCTAATTTGAATCCCACGGTCAGATCAAAGGAATTTGATCGGACGGCTCCGATCTACCCTCTCTCCCTTGGTGCCCTAATTGAAGCCGAAGCCTCCATCTCACGCAAGGCCTTCCTCTCTCTCTCCCCAAGGCTCTCTATTCGCACAACACCAGGCGGCTTCCCCTCCTTTTCCTCTCTTCGTTAAAGGTCTAGGCGAGGCCCCGATTTCCCCTCACTGGCTCTCGGCCTCTCTTCCTCTCCCAGTTTTCCCTCTCGATATCTCGCTCTCGCCCGAGCCGAAGCCCCTCGCTCACAGTCACGGACCTCTTTCTCTCGCGATCGCCCCCTCTCTCTCGGTCTGTTCGATCCGGAGACATCAAAGGGAGCGGAGCATTCGCTCACTCTCACGCTGGATCTCTCTCTCTGTTCACGAAAGGAGTCAAGCGGAAACCCCCTTCCCCTTTCGTTTATGCTGTTTGTGAGCCCTAAAGGAGACCGACGCCAGCCCCTTCGTCCTCTTTGGACCGGAGAAGAGCCGCAGCCCCTACTTCTCGCTCCCTCTCCATCGCCAGTAGATCGAGCCCGACACCTCCAAGCCCGTCCGACCTTCAAGGCTGAACCCGACGCCTCCTCCTTTTTCGGCTTCGCGTGACTAGACTGAACCCAACGCCTCTTTCTTCCTTGAAGCAGATATAACTTTTCCCCATCTCCCTTTTCTCCTCCTTCTTCTTCTACTTTGTGCCTTCATTCCTCCCTCATGTCTCCTTCGTCCCTCAAGATGCTCTTAAGGATATGAAGGTTACGAATATTTTGATGACAGATTTTATGCTTGAGTGACCCCTCTTGTGTTGGATTTGTGAGATTTTTGTGATTTACTTTCATACAGCAGTTCTTTTTTTTTCATCTCCATGTTCTTTGTATTCTCTATTTGGTAAGAAATTTGAGTAATATTATTTCTATGATTGAGATGGAATAGCGTTAGTTTGCTCTTGCTGTATTGTTAAAATCAGGGAACCATGACTTGAAGTTTTCTTTGCATCAAGGTAGAATCTATGTAAGAAGAAATGTTGAGATTTTTTTTTCTTTCTTTCACTTGTGAATGATAATGGATTGTTCCTGTTGAAACTATATTTCAACTTTAAAAGTTTTGGGAGTTTGAAATGCGCGTGGTCTTTAAAAAAAAAAGAGAAGTATAATCATTCTTAGTCTTTGGAGCTATCTTTTGTTACAATAAGAAGGGGAAGTCATTTCAGGTTTGCATTCATACACGAATTCTTACTTATGATCTTTGGAGAATATGTTTTTGATGGAATGCAATGTTTATTACATCTAATCAACACAAGTCTTCTCACTCATTATTTGAGCCTATTTACTTTATGATGAAAATTGATATTGATCTTATATTGGATGAGTTGAATATTCTCATGTTTGATTTCAACATACGTGACTATCATAAATCATGGGTGGATTAGCTATCTGAACTAGATACATTGTATGTGCGTTGCTTGAAAGCAAATTGTAGATTATCAAAGTTACTCGCATACAAGATATTTGTTCATCTTATGTGTATATTGACATTGTTGGAACAAGGGCATTGGAGGTTCATTCAATTCTTTGGGGTTATAGTTTTTAATGTGATATTTATAGTATTTGGTGTCTTGTGTAGTTAAAGAATATCTATGCCGCTCTGTATTTCTTATGAAAATATGCATGGATTTAGTATGGTGATACTTTGGAGATGGTTGACATGGTTCCTATTACATACATGTTGTATATTGGAGTTTGGGAACTTATTATTGTGTACCTCATATATTGCGAGCAATAATGAAGTTGATGGAGTTTATTTGAAAATGGTTGGAGTTAAATTCTGTGGAGCTTATGATTAGATATAAGGAATCCTATAGATCTCTCCTGCTTAAATCTCTAAAGCTTTTGGTAAGATTATATTCTGGATATCATGTTGAATGAGCCTTTCTCTATTAACAAACTTGTTGTAGGTAAAGCCTAGCATGAAATGTGTAGCAAATAGGTAGCTCCATTCTATGTTCATTCGCATGCACTCATGAGGTTTGATACCATGGATATATTTGGTGTTATGCTATGTGAAGTTTGATTAAAAAAAAAAAGAGAAGGTTTGCTTGCATAGTTTGGGGGAAGAGTGCATTCTTCTCATGACTCTTTATAAAAGAATTGAAGCAATGAGCCTGGTGGTTACTTGCACTGAGATGTTGAAATGTCTATATCATTCTATGAGGATTTGTTGGGAGTATCATATTTTAAAGAGCAATAGCATTCAAGTCCCTAAAAAAATAAAAATAAATCTGAAACTTAGCATCCCCTTAGTTTTCTCTTCTATGTGTATACCCATGTGCTTTCTTATTGAATTGGTTATTACATGAGTCATGGAAGGTTTTGGAAGGATACTTAGTTGGTAGATTTGATTATCTTATTCTTACTTTACTTTAGTAATGCAATATTGAAGATGAATCCTTGCTTGATGATCCCTCTCTAAGGTGGTTAGATTCATGCTTTTACAATGGTGAAAATTGCATAGCTATGGTAAGGTGAAACAAAACAAAAATCTTCTTAAAAGCCTCATGCGTATTTGACACAAGCATTGTCATTCTTAGCCAAATGCAGAATTTTCTCTATTTACCTTCCAAATTACCTTTTGGAAACAAAAATAAGTGCGGAATTTTACTTTTTAAGTTTCTAAATTGATTTGGAGAAGGACTGTATGCAGATTTTTACTTATATTAAGTCCCAAACTACTTTGGGAATGATTGAAGTGCAATTTTTCTATCGTTTTAAGCTTCCGCATTGTCTTAGCTATAGAATAGTTGCAGTTTTTTTTTTCACTGTTTTGAGATTCTGAATTGCTTTAAGAGTAAGTTATGTTTAAGTTTCTCGCTGTTTTATATTGAGGAGCTTTGTGATTTAATTCATGATTGGAAAGATTTGTAAATGGTTTTATGCTATTGTTTTGCAATTGATCTTCAAACGGGGGATGTTTCAAATTTGTTTTACATTTGATTTCATGTTGGAAAGTTTCGTTAGTACTTTGTGTCGAAAGGCTTTATCAAGAGTTTTGCAAATTGTCTTTTATTGAGATTTTTGTTGTTTTGTTTTGTGAAGGTTTTTTGATGGAAGGCTTTATAATGCCTAGTCATTGAGAATTTTTTCACAAATTACCCCACTCTAAATGAGAAAGTGGCACTTGATTGTTTTGTGTTAGAAAGTGTTTTGTTAGATTTTCATGTGTCATTTCATTTGAAGTTTTTCATGAGTTGTTTTAGAATTCATAGCTTTATGATTAGCTTTGTGTGGTAAATTCGTTGATGTCTTTTTTAAGAATGAAGTGGTATCTTGTGGGGGGGAAGTTGTCTTTCTTCTTGCTTGCACTTGTTTTCTAGATAGTTTTGGATTAATGGGTAGTAAGAGCATGTTGTTTTGGGTTTTGAGTGAGAGGTCTATATATTTTGGGGGTTTATTTCCCTTTATCGATTGGAGCTTTATTTAGAGGATAGTTGAGTTGTTTCGGATGAGTCTTACTCAAGTGTCTTATTTGGATTGTGTGAATAAAAAAGGGCATTGAAATGTTGCTTTAGGGTACACTTGACTTTAAAGAAGTGTGTCCAAAACAACAATACATACATTTCTTTTATTTCTAATTTTTATTCTTTTCTTTCTACTACTTTGCTACTTAGTATAGTGCTTTTATCTATATATCCTTAAGTTTATTGATACACATACGAAAGTCTTAAGGGTTAGAAAATAAAAAAAAAAACTTATTTTATCCCACAACGCTAGTGACATATAAGGACAAAAATTAAGGATCGAGTCTTATAAAATATAGACTTATGGTGCATGTTCCTTATAGGATAAATACATCAAAACTAAACTTAGCGACACGTCTTCCTAGATTAGCCTTTCTTTTTTTCTTAAAATACATTAATAACCAACCAATCAATTATAATCTAACTCTTAAAATATATCAAAAAAGACTTAATTCTTATTTCAATTATAATTAACTTGTATAATCTTTAAATTACAAACATAAAATATAAACCTACATCTAATTCAACCAAACTAATAATAAACTCCTAACCAATTTAAGGTTTAAAATATGTAGATCTAATTAGGAGATCAAATTTAAAGCTAAAATTCATTAGGATAAAATACTCCTAAAATATCAAACCTTAGATCAATCTTTAAGATTAATCAACAAACTTGATTAATAAATTGTCTAATCTATATTTCTTCTTTTTTAAAGTTATAACCAACTAATAATTTAACAAAGTTGATTATCACTGGGTAACTCAGGCCTACGAGGCTATTAAGTTAACCCTAATGAAGGTGAAATAAACCTCACGGCCTCGGTGTGAAACAAAGGTGGTAATCAATCAAATTCTAAAATACAATCTCTAAAATCAATCCTAAACTACTAATATTTAAACTTGAATTAAAATCTCTTTTTTGCCTTCTAATAAATCAAATGCAAGCAATTATAATTAAACCATTCTATATAGGATCTATCCAAAACTACACGGTCTACATACACCTTAGACTTGTTTGGTTAGGATACGACTTCTAGCCCTAGGTTAGGCTGACATTTTCTTTTATTATTAAGTGTTACTACTTGTACATATTTTATAAATGTTAATATTAATCTTTCTGCTAGTTATATTTCTATTTATTTGTATTTCTTTTCTGAATGGCATCTACGCTCATTTGTGTATTTTTCTTTCATTTGTCTTGTGAGGTACATTGGGGTAATTCGCTGGCTTGGAGCTTTTAAGTGGCTGCGCCATAATCCGGAATTGTTTGCTTATGAGCTTGTAAGTGGCAGCGCCACAATCAGGTATAATCTCTGCAACTTGTAAAGCAAATTCTTTTAATTAGATATCGAAATTGTTACACATCACACACGACTTATTAATATGTATTCTAGCATGTTTAGGTAGCTCGCCTTAGGATTGTTCACTAACAAAGCTTTGACCCTATAGATCAAAGCTTGCCCACTTCTGTGAGCCTTAGAGACCATTAAGGTCATTTAGGCCTGTAGAGTAGGCAACCCATTTGTGCCATTGGGCATCGTTATTTTCCCGCACAAAGTGGGCATCGCTAGGATTTTGGCCTTTTTCTGGTTTTGGGTATAATACCCACCCACCTTCTGTGAGCCTTAGAGACCATTAGGGTCATTTAGGCCTGTAGAGTAGGCCACCCATTATGCCATTTGGCATCGCTATTTTCCCACACGAAGTGGGCATTGCTATGATGGTTTTCTGTGCGGGTACCTTGCCTGGAGGGTATCTGGTGTGTTTATTTATTTTTTTCTGTAATCTGGGTGTCATGCATGCATTTGCTGTTACACACTTTATTTCATATTGCATTTCACTCATATGCATACATTACATCAGTAGACAGAGGAATATTTTGTGTCTGCTTCATGCATCATACGACGATAGGTATATTATTTTGCATATCGTAGAGTCCCGGATTGAAACCATTTTTAAACTATAAATCCTTAATTTCTTAGGATATATCCTTTCTATCTCATGCACATATAGGGTGATTGATTGTGTTTAGGATGTTAGCTGGCAGCTCACTCCAGGCAAGCATAAACCCAGGTTGTACACCCCTTAGTGTGTCTCCTTTCATCTGTGTTTTGAGTCTGTCATTTCTCCTAGGATAGTAGTTTATTCCTTGATCTTCTAAACTCAAAATCTTAATCACATCTCTATACATTTGAAAAAGTTTAATCATCACTAAGGATAAAAAGAATAGCTTATTTTCTTCAGAGTAGAATCTAATAACTTTTCCTGCGCACCAAATCAAGAAGAGAATAATACACCGTCCTTAATCGAGAGTTTTCTTAGATCAAGGTCTAAGATGTAATTAACTACGGGGGCTTGCGCCCGTAGGAAACCGATCCCCACAATCAAATAAACCTCATTCGAGCTGATGTATCGAATGGGAGAAATCTCGTGACTTTGATTAGGTTATACATATTATTACTCATCGAGGTGTGTATGTGAAAGCCACTATCCTCCATGGTTAATCGTATGTATAATCTCATCTGCTCTTCCATTGGTCTGCTTATGTCGAGTGTAAAGGTCTACGACCATTTTATCCTACAGGATAGTGTGATCGTACCCTTTGCATTCGAACCATATGAGCAAAATCCTTTCGGAGACCCACAGATATCAACAGACTGATGGGGTTGGGGATTGTAAAGGGTTTGGACATGGTTGATGGTGGCCTAAACAACATCAATATAAGAAGAAGAGGCAGTTGACATGGTGAGAGATAGAGAGGTTTTTTTGTAATTCCTCATGATCTGAATTTTAGAGAAGAGAAACTTTAAATCATCTTCACCATGAGACATCAATTTCGTTTTTTCCCTTTGCATAACCCAAGAAGTCCAATTAGAAGTGGCAAACACAAGTTGGTTACTGACATTTTTTAAGGCAAGCGAGATACCTGGATTGTTACAATTCCTACACTGCATATTAAATAAATATGCTTGCTTTTGATGAAGATTTTCCATGTGCCTTCACAACAAATCGGAATTAGCCCTATTATTCCCCTTGATGGAAAGCTTCAAATGCTTAAGCTTATTACAGACATTGACCAAAGGATGACCATTAGACTTAGCAGAGAAGATGGACATCAGGGCCAACCAAAATTGATCAATTTTTGCCTAATAATTCTTATAAAGAAATCTGTGAGGGGAAGAAGTCTTTCCCCAAGATGAAGTATAATATGATTGTGATCAGAGCAAGAAGGGATTTTAATCACAGAGTCAGAGTTGGGAAAAAAAGCCAACCAATCATCATTAACCATCATGCGATCAAGCTTGATATGAATAAGCTTATCCAGCCTCTGATTAAACTAAGTATAAGGATTTCCAACATAAGCAAGTTCTTTAAGCTTCATATTGAATATAGTAGCATTGAAATCATGAAGATGGCTTTGAATTAAAGCATTACCCCCAAGCTTGTTGGTCAGAAATCTACAGCTGTTGAAATCCCCCATTAAAATCCAAGGGTAATCCTCCAACGAGTCAATAGAGTTAATATCCTCCAAGAGCACTTTCTTCTCTTCATGATTATTGGATGCATAGATAACATATAAGAGAAAAGGCTTAGAAGACCAAAAAACAACCATACTAGAGATCATCTGAGAAGAGATGAAAGAGGGATTGAAGGTAATCCTGTCACGGGTCCACTTAATCGATATTCTACCTGAATTGGAGCAATGGAAATTGTTACAACTATCTTCCTAGTCAAAAACCAAGTGTTTGTTGAAGAAAAGAGGATCAGACAAAGCTGAGAGGTGAATCTTGTTCTCCATAATACATAACATATCAAGCCTCAAAGATTGGGCAAGTCTCTTGTAGCAGAAAAACTTATCAAAGTAGGAAAATTCTCTAATGTTCCAAGCTATAATAGATGGACTTATCATTTATTTTTTGCATTTGGGGGCTTTTTGGCTCTCCCACTACAGGATTTTGTTTGTGTATATGTGACAGTTTTGCTAGATGAGTTGTCTTGAAACTCACCATTAGACAATGATGAAGTATCTAAGGAGAGCGTGTCTTGCTCTATGTTACAATTTTGGATAACATTAAATTTATTTTTAGAGGATTCTATTGAGGAAATCAATGAAACAGAAGACACCTCCTCCTCTTGCCCTAGAGATAAATCAGTGAGGGAGTTAAGGTTTGGGATGGTGGGGCTGCTATGGAGGGGTTGAACCTTGAGGTCTGATATAAAGCTTATGGAGGTTGTTGTTGTGGGAGGTTTGGAAGAAGAACAGGGTTTGGAGGGAGGATTATTTTTGGAGGTCGGGTGGATGGTAGGGGAGTTCAAAATAACTTGAGGCGGGGTGAAGATGGTGGAGGAATGGAAATGAGTGATTTATGAGCCCTGAGTGAGGTTAGTATTAAGATGGGTGGAAGGAGGAATTTTGTTGGGTGATTTAATAGCTTGAGGGGTTGGGAGATGGGAAGAGTGAGTCAAGTTAATGCCTTTAGGTGCTGGGGGCGAGATTGGAACCTATTCTGAGATTGACGGGAGAAGATGCGCCCACAGGTAGGAAGCTCGGAAGGGTTAGGATTTGATGGACAAGCTGATGTGGAATGTGCTAGAGAATTACAATGAAAACACAAGTCCGATTTCCACTCATATTGCACCTTAAGGTGAATCACTTTTTCTTCCAAGGATATAGGGATGAAATCTGGAAATTTTGAAGTGCGAGACACTTAAATGCAAATACGGGCATAAGTCAATCTGGTTTTGGCAGCAATTAGAGCATCAACCACTATAGGGATACCTATTTTAGAAGCAATCCGTGATATACCTTCTGAGTTCCAGCAAATGAGAGGTAGGTCGATGATCTTAACCCATATATGAATGGAAGAAAAATTCTCCCTAGTCGGTTGAAAAAGAGGAGACCATTTTTGGAAGACAACCGAAATGGATTACCTAAGAAATACCATGCCCCTTTCAACCAAACCATGTCGACATCTTCTGCAATAGAGAATTTGAACAAGAAAAAACCATCACTGAGAGCTATGAGTTGAAAAGTACCTTTGACTTTTCCAATCTCTTCTTGCCGCAGAGAGAAGAGATTCGTAGTAAGGCCTCTTACCAAGAGAGTATCCAACCAGACAAAGGTCCCATTCGGGAGCAACCACAGCTATCTTTTACTTGTTGAAAGGCACTATCTCTTCGGGAGTATACAAGAAGGAGATAGGAAGGGAGGAGGTGGTGGTTTCGGGTGTGGCCACAATATTAGACCAAAGCCGGTTTAAAACTGAAGGAATGGGTGAAGGTGTGGATGAAGGTAGATTAGGGGAATCGTGAGAGGAAAGGGAGGATCCATGAGGGGAAGAGGGAGATTTGATCGCAATGAAAAAGATTTGTAGCTATTCCAAAATCACTACAAGATAACTATAATTGTCTTCTGCAACAAAGGTTTTCTATAGCGATTTTGAAACCACTAAGAGAGACTGAAGTGCTAGTTCTAGCAGCCATTAAATTTGTCATAATTTTGAAACTGATGTTGAAGAGAGATGAAGCTCAACTTGATTACTCGTCAAACATTTCAAGTGCGGAAGGCAGAAGCACAAGCACGGAAGCGGCAACTCGGGAGCGGAAAAAAAAGCTCAGGCGTGGCCACATGGAACGAAACCTCGAACATAGAAGCTTGACCGGAGCGTGCAGAGAGCCTTATACCTCGCAAGCTCGCATTCATCGCGAGGAGCTCGGCTCGTCGGTCAAATCGTGAGCTCAGAGCCTAGCTCGAGCATGACATATTTGAGCTCAAGTTCGAGCTCACAATGTGGCCGACGAGCCGAGCTCGAGATAATCATGACTCAAGCTCAACACACATTTGCGCCCCTAATTAACACCCAATATAGCAATTTAACAGCTAATTTGCCTTTTAATTGATCCGACAAAATAAACAAAATAAAAATAATGTGAAAATTTATTGCAGATGTTGGAAGATGGTCACATGTCTATCTTCTTAAATTTTTAATGAATTTGTCTCTTCATATTTTCTCTCACATAAAAATAATGTCAAAGGAGCACCAATTAAAGAATTTTAAACTTTAAATTAGTCATTTGTGTGTAATCATATATTGCAACAGCTATAAAGAAGAGAATGAAGTAGAGGATGAAATTAGAGGAATAGTAATATCTTATAGCATTACCATGATCCAATAAATTGATAAATACAAGTTTGCGCTATCTGAAGTACAGTATGATGTTACAAAGGAGGAGCTTAGGGCCTTGGCCTGCTGCCTTGACCAACCAAATAATTTTACAAGATAGTACCTTCTTTATTACTCTAATAGTTTTTTAATAAAAAACAAAAACAGAAGCTATCCATCTTCTTAGAGTTTCCCTTGAAAATAAAATCCTCTGCTCATTTTTGCTAAATATCTCAACAATCAAATTAATGAACTTATAAAACAACTTATTTTATGCAGAATAATAAAGCACAGCCCATCACGACCGTATGTACAAAGAATTATAAATTGAGAAAAAAATTATTATTAAAATGAATTAAAAATAATCCAATTAATTTTGAGATTATTATTATTATTGACAATATTTTGTAATATATTAATATTGCAAAATTGTTAATTTGATAAATTTGAACCCTTCACTGAATGCAATAATCACTATCTCAGCTACACTCAAACAAACATATTAAGGTTTAGTTAGTTTGAGACGGTTTTTTTCCTGCTTCTTAAAGCAACTTTTTAGTAAAAATATTAAAATTTTATATTAAAAAGCTACTTTAAACAGCAGTAAAAAAGCCGCCCCTCCGCCCCAAACCGAGCTTAAGCCAGATCAAATTGTGAGAAAATATAAAGCAATAAGCTTCAACCCATAGAACAAGCTCATCGAATTAGCAATACTGAATCTGGCACACTGCCTACACATAAAAGGAGCAGATACATCAAATTTCTGCTCCGGTCAGAAATAGATTGAGAAAACTTATGTTCTATTACATGAGCACTGAGTATTTAAACAGGCAAAACAAACGCCGAGCCAAAATTCAGATTAAAACATTATGACAAAACGAACTTAGAAAAAAAAAAAACACGCATCCATTTATGAAGTCAAAATCAGGGAACATTCAAAGGCAACCTGCCTTAAGGACTTATAGGCCGAGAAAAAATTGTCTGAAATTAAGAAAGATGAGCAACTCAGCTCAACCATTCAAACTACCACTACACTCCCTTGAAGCTTGACAGGGAAATTTCCAGACCTACCCTTCGCCAATCGCATTACAATTCATCCTGCAGAATACAAAAGGTAAAAAATTTAGTAAATTGGATTCAGAACAAATTGATTTGATTCATAAGATTATTTTATATAAAACTTTAATATTTTTTTTAAGAGCTTGGGAATTGCGTGGCTTGGTAATTATTCGTGTGGTGGGCGAGTTTGATTGGGAACCTTCCAACCCATGCTCGATTCCCCTCGAGCGGCAACACCTCTTTAAGTCGCGCCAATCCAGGCCAGAAGGATTTCGGGATGGTGCCTCTTCTAAGTTAGAAGAGGATTAGTCACACCGTCAAACACCCTTTCGGAGATGGCAGGGGATGGATACCCAGTTCCAAAAAAAAAATTTATTTGTGTGGCAGATCACAGATCTCAGGTGGTGGGCTGGTTTAAAAGTCACCAGCCATGACAACAACCTTAAAAATCATCACGACCACTAGCGTGGATGCGTTAGGTTAAAACTAAGTCAGAGGGAGTCCAACCACTTTCTAAACATAGAAATCTATATATTACTTTCCACTATTCCCAAATATATATATTTACATAATTGTGTCAGTCAAACAATACAATAATTGAAGACAAAACACAATCATTAGCAATTACAATGAAATTATCAGATGAATTGTATATATTTAAAGTATCTTAGAGATGGGCTTAGGCAACAGATTATTAAATAGAAAATGAGTTGTAGCAACTTCACTTTTTTTTATACCGGGTGCCAGGATCTCAAGCCATAGGGCAATAGAAATAGCACAGCTATGTCGATGATGCTCTAGTCCATGGTGGTCAAAGAACTATACTACAATTATTTTCTTCTATTTCTTAAATGTATCAAATTAAAAAGGCCATAGTAACACAAAACAAGGTAGTAGTTTATGAAGCAATGATTGGGACATACATGATGGCTTGTGTTCTCTTCATCTTTATCGTCATCTTTATCATGATGTTCCTTGGCATCCTCAACATCAGATTCATCACCATCAGCTTCGCCCTGTGATGAATGGGGGACTTGCATTAATACCAATATGATAGTAGGAGAATCAATACAATGGTATAGAGGCCAAAGGTAGAAACTCACATCCTCATCATCATCATCATCTATATCATCCTTCTCATCCTCAACTTTCTCCTGTTGGATAAACATTAAAATCAAGAGTTATAAACCTCCTGGTCTAGGGAGAAATCAAATAAGTATTTGGGTAAATACCTCGTCTTCTCTCTTTTTCTCAGCTTCGTCAAAAGCAGCCTTCTCAGCCTGATGAGGATAAAAAATGCAAGGTGTTCAGATAAAAGAAGGAAAATATTCTAAATAGCTGTTCTAATAATCAGGCAATGAGCTTACGTCTTTGTTTTTTCCCCAGGTTTCCTCGGCAACCCTCTTGGCATATTCGGGATCATCAGTGATAAGAACGTTATCAAATAAGGTTCCAGATTTGACCTGAATGAAGATTATTGATTTATAAAGAAGAAGCTAGGGATACTAGTTATGTCAATAACCATAACTGCGACTATAAAGGAGTAGAAGAGACTAACTATATATCAATAACCTTAACCGATACAGTGAAGTTATACCTGCCACAACTCAATTCCAACATACTTCAAATCAGGGAAAACATAGATATCAGCATCATCCTCAAAATCTGTCAAGTTTAAAATATAATCAGTAACAAATAATTTCTCCATTAAAAAATTAAACAAAGATGCATAGAAGTGAGAGAGGACCAGGGTTGTCAATCAAGGGAGCCTTCCACTTGCCCTTGTAATTAGGGTTCTTTATTTTCTGTGAAGTAATTAGAAAAAATATGCTTAAAGGTTGTTATTCACATATATTTAATATAAGAATGCAAATACTAAATTTCTTTCCATACTTTTTGCTTCCATGGTCCCTTGTACTCGGGATTTGGAATGGTTGGTGCGGTCCATTCACCATCTTCTTCATCATCCCAATCTTCAGGCTGCAAACCCATATCATTTTCATATAAGCAAATGAAAGTGCAAGAATCAAACAATGCAAGGATATTTTGCCAGTGGAATACTGAAAAAAAAAATGAAAAATTTACCTTTTTGGCATCAGCATCAGGTATTTCCTTGGGAATGTCATCATAACCCTGAAATGCAAGGAATTCCAAATATAAGCCTCCTCTGAAACCTTAATGATATGAAATTTAAGAAGTCAACATAACAAGAATGAAGTCCAGTACCATGAAATGTCAACTGAAATGCCAAGTTCAAGATTGGTGCGGTCTCAAGATGCTAGGAAAAAATAAAGATTTTGAATATTGGAAAATGGATAAGGTATAAGACAAGTTTGAGGTATTAATACTTAGATTGGGGTAAGGGGTACACAAATGAAATGTCAAAAGTCAAAAGGAAAGAATCAAGATGAATCAAATGACGAGGGAAAGAGAGAGAGAAGGGAGATAGAAGGGGGGAGATAGAGAGAAGGGGGTGAAGAGAGATCAATAATGATTGCTAAAATTTAAAATGATAATGCTTCTCTTGCTTCTAAAATACAAAAGAATTAAAAACTTTAGTAATCAGATAAAAACATTGTATTAGGAAACATTTGTTAATATAATATGAATATTTTCAAGCGTACAAAGATATCTAGCTTCTGCAAATCAAAACTTATAGCGCCAGTAGATAACAGCGTTTTTGTTTGATGGTTGAAATTTCTTGTGTTGTCACAAAATACCTTGATTTGGTAACTTTGTTTTCTTTTACAACACTATGTCGCATGAAATAATGTCAATTGTACTCAAACAGAGGTGGATGCACTGCTTTACAAGTGTATTACATACACATAATCATTAAACCATGAAGGAGGTGCAAATATAATGGAAATCTTTTAACTTTCAGCTGCACCTTTCCACACGGATGAAGAACTTTAAAAATCAAAGAAGCATAAAAGAATAGTCAAAAGAAGCCTAAATTGTAAAGTACTATTGTTTCATGCAAAAAAATGGAGATACCTCAGGTTTAGCGTCTTCGGGGTCTGGAATATATTCCTTATCATCCCAGTCTTCAGGCTGTTGGAGAAACAAACAAATAATAACAATAAAATCATATATTTACGGTCTTCAAATAGTAAAAAAAACTTGACAATTTGCATACTTTTTTGGCATCAGGGTCTTTAATTTGCTTTGGTGGGAGAAGGTCCCAATCACTATAAAGGCTACCGGATTGCTTCTCAACATTGTCAACAAGTATGCTGTATGAAGCATCAGGATGGATGATGAAAGTGTAAAGATGGGTGAGTTGATCGGTTTCACAAGCCACCTCTTTTTTTATTAGGTGATTCTTCCCATTACGGGTCAATATCGCATGTACTTTCTTCGTAGTGTATCCACAAATATCTGGCCCAAACATAATGCTGCACAAAGCATTTAAACGATAAGAAAGATCTTAGAATACAAAAAATATAAATGATAGAAGTCAGATAAGGTATTAATTTAATAAGGCGTGTAAGTTAAAATGATACCGCACAGTAAAAAACAAATAGGAATCTGACAAATGCGTGCAATTTAAAAACCCAATGCTGCAGGGAATAATAGTTACCTGTATGGTGTCTCACCACTGAACTTCTTTTGATCAACATCGCCACTCAATAATTTCATATAACCACCACCGCAATCAAGCTTTTGCTCATGCTTGACCGAAAATTGAAAGACCAATGTTTTGTCCTTGTTACTGAACTCAGGAAATTGTGCAGAGATGGCAAAGAATCTAAAATCTGGGTATGTTTGGATGCCTACATCAACGATAACCTCCTTATCAGTCTAATTACAACATCAATAATTAATTGAACTATATCATAAAATTTTTAAAATCAAACAAGATCAAGGTCCATTAATGAACTTTAATTATTTAGATATGAGAGTAATTAAAGATCATTAATTAAACATATTTCATGTAACTTTAAATTTGAGTTTGATCATAATTATAATACGGTAATACCTGAAGTGATTTCATTTTAAGTGTATATTATTTGAGTATAATATCATTATACGACAATGGTCATGACTTATTTCATAATAATTTGGTTCTACATTGAAAGATGGAAGTTTTTTTTTTTCCAAACAAAAAAAAAAAACAAAATTTGGACTGATTCAAAGTTTGGGTTTGGTTTTACTCAAACGGATCGTTATTGTTATAATTTGTTTGATTGGAAAAAAATTGTTAATGCCTTTCTAAATTAGAAGCGAATATAAAGCCCTATGGAGTCCATCACTATGGTTAGTTGCTATTTTTGGCCATTCACAAAATGTTAGTTTACCGAACTAATATTATGATCACTTCAATCAACTCAACACAAACTTGATTCACTTTTTTTGCCGGACTTTGAATTTTTTGAACTTTCCTGTAATGTTCACCTTTTTGCTCCCTTTGAATTCTTCTGAATTATTATAATTGATTTGATTTAATGATATATTTTATCAAAAATTTATTAAAAGAAGGTTATATAGTTTTTATTTCTATAATTTTTTTTTAATTCTCATTCTTTTCAATGATCATGAAGCCTATAGTCCCAAAAAGGTTCATTGAAATAATTACAGTGCAGATAGATCAAAACGGTCACTTTTGTTGGATTAGAAGAATCTTCTGTTCATGCAACAAAAAATGAAATAAAAACCACTTCTCTGCATAAAGGGCTATCACTTTCTGAAAGATCATCAAAAGTGCGGCAAAGATAACAGAATTAAAGCAAATATAGTTTGAACATGGAACTAAAAGATTCATACCTTGGCTTTTTATTTTATTCAAGATTACAAGAAAAAACACTAAGTGGTTACTGTGTTATAAAAACAAATGTAGTTGAAAAAGCAATGTGAGGGAAGAACAAGCACCTTTGTCATTTGCATCACCACTCCATTTTCCAGCAGTGTGGTTCCAGTCGCCTGCCGAATTCTCATCTTTTTTCCAATCAGACTTTACCCAGCGATTCTCCCATCCATCTGAACCAAGATAAAGAGAAGAGCAGTCAGTGATATAAGAAGATTCAAGAGTCCCATAGATAATATTAAAAAGAGGATTATCAAAATTAATAATGCGCGGAAAATTAAACAAAGCGCTACAAATGTGCTACACATGAGGGAAAATCAGCCTAATTGACGTTGCTCCAAAGTATGCACTACAATTGGGCATTCTTAACTGGAACTGCATATATGTACTCACAATGCAGTATCAGTTCAGTAATGTTATGGTAAAACCTAGCTTTTTTTTTTCTGCCAGACTTAAGATGCCATTAATCCATACAAGTTGCACAAAGCTCTCCTTAAGTAATACAATTTGTGCACTCAGTTTTAAGAGAATCACAATTCATCGCTATCCAACGAAAAGAGAAGGAGAGGGCAAATAAAGACACACTGTAAATATTTTTTAAACCAAAATAATATGATCAAATGCTCGATCTATTAGAAGATTCCTGCGTGTAACCTAAGCAGCCATCGCGAAGATTAGCTCACTTGCTATCAATAGGTCAATATAATAAAAGCTATGGCGGTACAATATCGTTTCCTGAGCAGTACAGGTAAAAAAAATTCAGATCTATATTTTCTAGTGTGATTGCTAGTTAAGGACAGGGTTCAATGGTTTCACCCTGATCAAGTTGCAATACCTGTCAGCTATCGGCTTTCATCACCTAAGAGTGCAAATTTACCATCCATCTAACAGATCAAGATGCTTTACCCTCAGATAGCAGAAATCGCATAAATTAACCAAGACAAGAATTCCAACTGGTTCAATTTCCACTGAACGGGCTCATCAAATAAATAAATAAATAAATAAAACCTTGCGGATTTCAAGGGCACGAAAGCAATACTGCATGTCAAAACAATAATATAGCTGAAAGGGCAAGAGACTAGATCCACATTGAGATACGGAAGGTCGCATGAAAACGTCACCAGATCGAGCATAGACAGAGACAAATAGAACGATAGAGTTCAGAAAAAAAGCATCTAGATCCTGATTGTTACCATCGAATCGCTCCTCGAAGAAGATATCAGCGGAGACCACAGAGAGAAGAACGAGAAAAATACACGGTAGGAGGTTGCGGCCGTCTCTGCGCTCCATTTCAACCTTGATTCAATCGCTGTTGAGAGGAAAGGTGAAAATGGGGATTATATAAGCCAGTGGATAAATTTGTGAAGCGAACCTGCTTATGTTGTCTTTCGAGACTCTGCGTCATAACGTGCTCCCGAGTGTCGGGCACTGGATTCTAATTTCCTTAGGTGGAGTAAAAGGCTGGGATTGGAAATGCAACACAATAATGAGGATCCGGAGAGTCATTGGATCTGAGGCCAACCCAGCTTCAAAACGTCACGAAGGCTGACGTGGCTACTTATTATTGCTTCTAGCTTGTCCACGGGAGCGGACGAGCAATCATTTCTTGCCACGTGTGTACTCAAATGGGTTTATGACGGTAAACTGTAGGACTACGTCTAACGCCAGAAATAAATTTGACATTTTATTTAATCGTATATCATAATATTTTTATATATTTATTTAGTTAATATTTATGTCAATTAAAATAAGCACATTTACATCCGCAATCCACAAATGCAAGACTAGAACATTTGATTGATAATCAAAGCTCCCAAAAAACACACTAAAATGAGCTTTGTATATTTATATATGTTGATATTACTTTAGAAAAATCATATGATTAACATGAATTTCGAGATAATTTTTGAATTAAGAACTTTCAAAATTAAAATAATGATTATTTAAATTCCAAATTTAACATGCTTATAATTGAATCGAGCAACTCGGTGAGACGAATCTAACAAGCTCAAGATAACTTAATTCTAACATAATTAAGGCACTTAAATATTGAAGGAATATTTCATAATCAAGAGAATCGATATGACTTGTGTAATGGAGTATTTTAGATTCTAATTCAAATAATCAAAATATCAATCCCGAAAAAATTATAAAAATGGACACATTCTTCACATAAAGGGGAGGAAGAATATAGATAACTAAAAAGAGCTTTCTTGCATTTCAGTCATCGTAATCGACGACCACCGTCAGTTATTCCGACTTACAATCACCATTGCCATCAAATATCAACATGAGAAATCACCAACCTGTCCAAAATATTGAGAAGATTTAATTACACTGATGTGTATAGACTATAGTTGTTCGCCTGTGGACACCTACTTTTTATGCTTCTTATTGAGAAATTAAGATTGTCAAAATGGGTTTTTGAGCGGGGTTTAGATCCAAACTGAAACTCACCCACCTTAAATTGACCCTACCCAAACTTGACTCACCTTTAACCTGATTTGACCCAACCCAACCCGCAGAACTAATTGGATTATACTTGATTACCGATTGCGGATAGGTGAGAGCGCTACGAGAGGGTTAGCACAAGCCGACAAATTGGGTGGCGAACAAGAGCAACAAGCAAACGAGGATGAGCGAGACTAGCTAGCGACGATGATGGACAACGAAGGGGTCAATTTCAGTTTCTTCCAGGTTTTTAGTTGACATGAACCCGATCCCAAATTGTAATCAGATATAAATATGGAACCCAAACCCAGCTCATTTTCATGTGAGTTAACATGTACCTTTAGGTGGATTTTTTTATTGTATCAAATATTGACACCCCTAGGAGAAATCACGTATTGTTGATGGGTGTTATTTATCACTCTATAGCAATCTCCAACTAACATCAATGAAATCAGCTTTTAATTCAACAATGAAGAAAATGAATATTATTGTATCACTTATTTGTCATGTTTTGATTTTTATAATCTCACTCAGGGAAAAACAAATGTAGGTTTAATCCCCCTCTTATTAAACAATGAAGAAAGAAAGATTCTTGTAGCACATTCTATATAATGATTTTTTTTACTAGGTTAAGCCCTATATTTTTTTTCCTTTTCAAAATTTCTACGTTAAAAAAAATTATTTTTGCTATTTTTATCTATACATGTTGAACTTTTTTTTTATGACGTTGAGATGTAAATCATTCATTTTGCGGACTTAAAAAATTCCCACACAAAACAGTTTGATGACGTATGTGGAAACTTCATTTCCAAACATACTTCTTCAATGGCTAACAATAAATCCCTCAATCGATAATAACATAATGCATGGGATGAATTCCCATAGGCCTAACTTTAGAGGATCATATGAATAGGATGGAGGAACTTCAGAGTCAAAATCAATTATTTTTTAGTAGACCGAACTACAAATGGCACCAAGATAATATGATGGAATTATTTCTCTATAAAATCAACAATAGTTTAGAGATAATGTTGGTTTAGAAGCTCTCCTTCCCAACAAACTCATTAAGTTCTCTCTAATACAAGTAGTTCAACGCATCCTCCACCCATTATTCAGCCAACCTGTAATTCTCCACCAATCATGGATGATATATATCAAGATCAACATCATTTAATGGATGTCTCTTGTGAGATTATAAGATAAATGGTGCGACATCTAATTAACGTTTCAAGAAAAATGATATTTTCGATGGCTTTTTTTCATTGGAAAATGATTAAAATTCGTCGGTAATTGATATTCCAGTTGATTTCTAACCAAAAAAAAAATCACCAGTAAAACTCGAGTTGAAAAATAAATCTGGCAAAAAAAAACAGCCGAAAATATTTCCGACAAATTTTTGAATTTTAATAGAAATAATCCATTGACAAAAATTTGCTGCCAAAAAAAAAAAAAAAATCAATTTATGTCCAACCGGGCCAACCCACTGATGCCCACCAATTCGCTGCCCGCACAAGATTCCAACTCAGCTCCTACTCTCCTGACCCTGTGCACCAGCCCACCCGACCGCACTCCAGCGCACTCGTTGCATGCCCTACCCATGCTTGCGATGGGTGATTTGAACTCATTCCTTTGGCAATTCCGACGCCCATCCGTTAGGCCGCATAGAATTGTTATTAAAAAAACAACTCAATTTTATTTAAATTATATAGAATATTAAATTTAATAATTAATTTAAAAATAATCTTTAAGGGAATTGATTCAATTTACTCTTTGACAGTACTGCTTCCAAAAACCATCACCCTTAATAAATGAAATTTTTCAGCATCATATTCCAGTGGGATTAAACTATTCACTATTGATCTATATGATGTATCATGCAATCCTTATGAACATATTGATTATTATAGGACCATCATGCATATCTAACAAGCTTCTTATGCATTTCTTTGCTTGGTCACCATTGCTACTCTCAAGGGTAAAGTTTGCACTTAGCTCTACTCATCTTTATAAATATTATCCACAACTTTACCCACATTGCCATAGTTTTTGTTGAACAATTCATTACCAATAGAAGAATTATCAAAGACTCCTCCCATTTTTAATATCCTAAGACTAAATTTGATATAATTATTCTTTTTATCTTTTAAAATTAACATTGGAGCTATCTATTCATTTTTTATTAGTAATAAAAGCATATATCAACAGAAACAAATTATATTGATCAAAACATGCATATGTATCTATATAACTATATTCATTGTCCCAAAATTTATTATACAATACTCAAATATCATACAATTATAATTTACCATCACCTATCGTGGATACAAAAGAATAGCCAAAAGTTATAAATGAATAAACTAACAGTAAACTTGGAGAATCTTGATCTGATCAATGTCACACACCAGTTTTGTATCATGACATGAAATTATTTAAACCATATATAATGAGCTAAATAGTCGAACATGTAACTAAAATCTTATAATTGAATTTAAAATACGATAAAAAAGCAATGTGCATATCGTTAGTTAATTCATACCAGTAAGAATCATATAATCAGAAATCAATACAAAAATATCAAAACTTATATGTATTAGCAATATAATCTATAAATAGTAAGACAATATAGTACATAAGCCATTAAAGTAATATAACGAGGGAATTAATAAATCAGTATGGGTGTTAAATAAATAAAATAATCATTGTATCAACACTATCAATTAATAAAATGGTCTGTAGGCTATCTTAAGAGAGTATTAGATTCACCATAGAGTGATCAAAATGGTCTAAATCCTATATTGGTTACTGGTTTATATTACTTGAATAGCCTAGGAATTCTTAAAGTAGACATGGGTTAACATGGTTATGTATCTAGACTCTATATGCATGTGCTAAGGTGTTAGATGTAGACTAACCAAATCACATGTCTAATTAAAAAGAATGAACATTAAGTTAAACCTAATTGATAGATCATAGAGTCTTGAAATGACTAAGTTGAGTGTGTTTTGATCGTATTAATGACATGATCAGAGATATGGCTAGGTCACAAGTAGAACAGGGTTACTCATGGTACCATATTCAGTATAAATAATTAAATTTCATCATGTTAGTCAAAATAGAATTTGTTAAGTTAAAGGGATTGACAAAAAACTCAAGTATATATGCTCCAAACTGAGTGAATTAAGGAAACATAGAATTATGCGAGGCAAGAGAGATAGAATCAAATTAGAGCATCTATCTAGTGACAATAAATCTTAATAAGTTTCCTATTAGTGCACTTTCCATAATATAAGAACATAATATATGAGTATTGATATATCATCAAAAAATTATTTTGATCGGGCATGAATCTCAAATAAAAATCAAGTTTGAAACATCTAAAATTAAATTTAGGATCATATGAACTCCGATTTCAGCAAACTATTAATCAAACTAAATGCATTGAAAAGAAGAACGCAATGACACCAAATTCGACCCAATCCTAGCCCAAATGGGTCCAAATCAAAGACCCAAAGCATATTTGGAAGTTTTAAATCAAACATTAGATGACCAAACGGTTTCCAAACATGACATGCTTATAGTTGAATCGAGCAGATCGGCGAAATGAATCAAACGAGCCCAATATCATTGAATTCTGATATCATAAGATATTCAAATATCCAATAAACAATCCATAATCAAGAGGATCAAGATCGATCGTACATTCAAACCACTCCCAACTTACCCTTGATCTCCCTCCTATTTATTGGTCATGCCACTCTCATAAAACCATAAATAGACTCCTTATTCTTCATTGAAAGGATACCTAAAAGAATAAGGGAATGAAGAGAATGAAGTGAATGAATAAAGATAAATTAGAGCTTTATTGCCACCAGACTTTTCCTCGATCACCAACCATCACCAGACTATTGTCGGACTTCTGCATGGTCACCGATTGACACCGGACTTCTGTATGGCCACCAATTGACATTGGACTTTTATTCGGCTTTCAAGTATTGCTGGACTAGCACCCGACCGCCAATTGACATTGGACTTTTACCCACCACCGACAATGATATTTTTGACATCCGTCACCAAACAATGGTCTTTCAGACCACTGTTGCCTGCCAATCATGATTCTTCCGACCTTCATCACCATACTATGATTTCTTCGACCTCCGTTGCTAGAAAATAGTCTTCCTAACCATTATCGCTCTCCAACTATGGTCTTTTTGACCTCCATAGTCTGCAAACTATAATCCTTCTGACCCATGTTACCAAAAAATTGTCTTTCTGACCTTCATCACACGTCAACTACGATCTTTCAAACCACTATTATCCGTCGACTATGATCATTATAATCTTCATTGCTAGACAACGGTCTTTCTGACCATTATTGCCCGTTGATTATGATCATTCCAACCTTCGTCGCTACACAACGGTCTTTCTGACCATCATCGCTCGCTGACTACAGTCATTTTGACCTCCGTTGCCAAATTATGGTCCTTCCAACCTCCGTCGCTAGACAATGATTTTTTTTACCTCTATCACCTGCCTATTATGGTCCTTTCGACCTTCATCGCTAAATAACAATCTTTCTGACCTGCATCTCCAACCAACTACGATCATCCTGATCACTGTCACTCGACTATAATTTTCCATACTCCATCGCTTGCCAACTAAACGAACATGTCAATACTAATTATTATAATTCCCACCATGTAATGCACTTTGTATGATGAATATTAGCTACATCAAACGAAGTCATTCCCTCAAGGATGCCTCATTTGCAATTGACTGAAAATATTAGTGGATTCATTCAAATTAGGTTAGACCCCAAAATTTTTTTCCTTTTCAGGAGTTTCATTGTAAAAACTCTGATGTCTCTTATGAACGTTACACCCTATATTTTATCTGATTGTGTACCGGATCTTCGTACAAATCTAAGACGTTAAACTTTATATTTCTCTATTGCCGCAAATATTCCAGCACACAACAAGTTCTAAAGACAAATTATAGGCATATTTCATTATAAATAATTTAAATGAAATGAATATATTCAAAAAATATGTTAGCATTCTTTTTTGTACTAATTATAATTTCTCTTTCATAAAAATAAAGAAAAGAACAAAAATATCGAGGAAGTACACAACATTGAGAGCATCCATAACCTAGCGCCCACAAAAGTTATTTCCGAGTTTACCCATATAAAAAAAAATAAAAAAGTTAGGAAAGGATTGCAACTAGCACTTGCCTAATTTAAATTTGAGTAGAGCCGATTCAAGCTTTAAGGGCGGGAAGGCAGACCGTCTCAACGCCAATTTGATCTAAAAAATCAAAATCTGAAAATCCTCTCATCATCCCCAACTCTTACCGATGGCATCCCCATCTCTCGCGCGAAGTCACCAACGCTCCGATCGTCGTATCCTCTCTTCTACAGGCGGCGGTGGCTTTTCGTCGGGGAAGAAGTCGGCGGCGGCGAGGATATCCGCTGCAGCGGCCCCGAGGGTTTTGATTGAGGATGATGACGCTGGTGAGTTCTCTACTAATTATGCCCAGGCATACTGATTTTATTGGTGCTTCTGTTCGTAATACGGTATTCGCTGGAAATGATTTAGTAATAAGGGCTTCAGCAAGTGTCTGAGCTAGTTGATGATAAGATTGTTGGAGATAAGCGGGATCATGGATGAAGAACGACGTTAGAGGAGTATGCGAGGATAATGATTTTCGTTTGGTCATTATTTTAATGGCTCTGATTCTTGAATTTGAAGCACGCAAAAGAATGTGGATCCGTATGATAACCATATTCTTTGTTAATTATAAATAGTTCGGCTCTACAATGCATTTAGATGGTATCATGCTCACGCCTTTTATACATCATTGTTGCGGATGATTTGATTGTTTAAGATTGCATACTCTTTTAATAAAACACATTTATAGACCGACATAGATATAAATGTACTATAAACTAGTTAATAATTGCTTTTTCATGTTAATTTTTAGTTGTCTCACTTAACTAGAAAGTGTTTCCAACCCTGTTTAAACATCAGTGTCTCACACAACTACGTTGCATAGTTTGCTATTCATATCATGAAAAAAACAATAGAAATTTTTCAGAGCATAATATTTCTAATACGTAGAACTTATAGGAATAAATTGTTGACCCAGTGAGCCCATGTAACTCATGTGTGACTCATTATTAATTTGATAAAAATAAATTTGATATGGCATCATCTAATAGTTTCTTACATGTTTTATTTTAGGCCAACATTTTTAGCAATCATTAAGATAAATATCAATTTGACTAAGCTTACTTGGAGCTGGAAGATAGGCTCAAGCTTTTCATCTCAACATATTCAAAGAACCAAAGTAAATAATTCAAGGTTTATATAGCGTAGAATGCATCTCAGGATTTATTGTAAATTGATTGAGTAGTTTACTAAAGGTCTCAAGGATGGTAAATAGATAGCTAAAATAGATTTAAATTTTGTTTAAATATTATTATAGATTTGTTTATATATTTTTGGGAATTTATTTGGATCATTTAATATTTATCTAATTTATTAGTATTTATTATTTACATAATTATAATTGATATATCATCAAAAATTATCTTGATCGGGCAAGAATCTTGAAGCAAAATCAAGTTGAAAACTTCAAAAATTAAACCGGAGACAATATGAACTCTGATTTCAGCAAACTTATAGTCGAATTGAACGTCTTGGAAATACAAACCCAGCAACACAAAATTTGACCCAATCCGAGCTCAAATAGATCCAAATCAAGGACCCAAAGTGCATTTGGAAGGTTCAAACCATAGTTTGGATTACCAAACGATTTCCAAACGTGACATGCTTATAATAGAATCAAACGGCTAGACGAGATGAATCCAACGACTCGACGAGACGAATCCAACGAGCCCAAGATCGTCAAATTCTGATACTATTAAGATATTCAAATGTCCAGTAAACAGTCCATGATAAAGGGAATCAACATCGACCATTCAATCAAAGCACTCCCAGTTTACTCTTGACCTTCCTCCTATTTACTAGCCATGCCACTCACAGAAAACTATAAATATATCTCTCTTTTCTCATCAGGGGGGGGGGCAGCAAGAAGAGAAGAGAAGGAGAGAAGGAATAAAGCTTTCTAGTCACCAGACTCCTCAACCACTGTTGGACTTCCGCCCGATCATCGACTGTCGCCGGATCTCCGCTGGCCGCTGACTGACTCCAGACTTCTGCCCGGCCGCCGACCGACGCCGAATTTCAGCCTGAGCATCAATTGAAGCTGGATCTCCACCTGACCATGTAACGTCGCTGAGTTTCCAATCTCAATATGTAACTAGATTTCAACTCGACGATTAATTATTGTAATGTGATCATTCTCAATTTTAGGGACGAGTCAGTCACTTGTAATTCAATCAAACACTAGTGAAATCATTTCAACTGGGCGTGACCTTGTGATTTTTTTTTCTTTTTTAGGGTTTTCCATATAAAAAACTATGGTGTTCCTTTTTTCTTTTGATTGTGTGCTAGATATCCGTACAACGATGAGATGAAATTTTCTAACGCTATCACTGTGTATATTTTAGCACGCAACAGTTTGACGCCGTTTGTGAAAAAACAATCCCATTATTATAAGCCTTACTTCAATGGCCAACATACATAGTAATCGCATCTTGGGTGTCACCACCCGACCCGATGTGACTCGATATCACACAGGTCATACGGTATCCGATTGTGGCAAGACTAATCCCAAGATCTGATTGGAGAAGTAATGAAAAAAAACTTCCAATTTATATAATACACAGAGCTACTATTGAATGTAATATAAAGTAAAAGACTACTAAATCTCAATATGATTTTTTTTCTATATATCATCTAAAATATATATAATATGAAATCTATATACAACAATGCTTGGCAAAAGATAACACAACAAAAATAAAAGCCAAGCCTGCAAAAAATTAAAACTAACCAAAACATACCTACAACACAGATCAGAGACTGTTATCCTAACTACTCAGCTTGCTCCTTACCGTTCCTTGGTCCTGAAAACAAAAGCAAAAGCGGGAATGAGCTAACACGGCTTAGTAGGCTATCATAGCCTAAAACAAAGATCAATAATCAAAATCGAAAGAATTGAGAACACTGTGCAGAATCATATACTGAAATTAAATACAATTAAATAAATAATGAAATGAACTGAATTATAAGCAAACACTTCATAACAGAATCCCACCTCGGTAGCCCATTGGCTCCGACATAACAACACTTAGGTAACATAATCTCTCCAGCATAACAGAATCTCACCTCAGTCGCCCATTGACTGATGCAATCGAATCGCAAATTACATAAAAAAGCAAATTCTTCTTCCAAAATAACAAAATACAAATGACAATGACAAACAACATGTTTATTCTTTAGAACAACAAATATTGACAAACATAAAACTTAATAGAACATAAATAACACCTAAAATTATTTTTCTTGGATTGAGAAGAAAGATACAAATGAGGTGGATACTTGCAGAGAGAAGAAAAAGATAAGAAGCCCGAGACGAAAGAGATGACAAGCTCGCAAGCTATCCCAAGAAGAAGAGACAATGAACAAGCTCACAAGTTTTCCAAGAAGAAAACCCTCAGGTTTTGTTCCAAAAATACTTCACATAATCTTCTTTTCTTTTATTCTCAAAACACTACATATATATAGGAGAAAAGGTGCAGCCAAACAGGTCAAAATACCACCAACTGAACCAATCAAAACAGGGAAAACAAAAGGCTAGTAGGCGGACCAGGAGCAGCAACCGAAGGGCTACACAGGGAACCAAAAACAGGCAGCTATGGGAGAAGAACCAGCCATGGGGAGAGGAGAAGCCAACCACGGAACTGGTGGCCAGGGAAGAACTGAAGGGCCATCTGTCACGACCCGACCCGACGGGGACGGATCCCGCCCGAGCCGGATCGCGACGAAACCTTCTTATCCAGGATCTGACTTTGGAATTTGGTTACTGAACTGATCTTCCAAATACTCAAACTCAACAGGCACAAAAACACAGAACAACAGAGCTACTATAAATCATCAAACACAGCGGAACAAAACATCTATCTTTTCATTTTCTCAAAATAATCATCTACAGAACAGTACATGGCTTTCAACAGAAAGAAAGACAGAACAGAAAAGCCATGACTGTACAAAAATCAAAAGTATACCTATACGAATCAGAACTCAGAACTCTATTCCTGAACTTCCTTCCCTTTCCCAGAACCTGAAAACCACCAGAAAGCAAGGGTGAGCTCAACAGCTCAGCAAAGCAACAAACCACCAATCTAAATTCTCAGAAACCAAAACTAAATTCATCAGACAGAAATCAGATCAGAAATTGGAACAGAATCGGATCTCGAATCAGAACAGAATCGAAAATCAGAACTTATACGGACATATATCAAATCAGAATCAGAGTCGTACAGATCAGATCACAGAACAGAATAAATCAACAGAGTCAGAATTATACAGAAATCAGAAATCAGAATTTGCAGATCATATCATATCAGAATCACAATTGCGTACAGAACAGATACAGAAAACAGAACAGATACATATGTCATTCACAGCTAAATGCCCTGACACTGACGGAATCTCTACGGATTCCGGCCCCTTATGCCTCCCTTCCCAGACACTGACTGAATCTCATAGGATCCAAACCCCTTATGCCTCCCTTTGTGCTCACGGCACCAGAACAGATGTGCTTATAGCACCAGAACAGAATTCATCGGATCCGGAACAGAACAGATATCAGATTTCAGATTTGAGCTCATTTCAGATTTTCCATTTCGCCAACTGAATCTCATAGGATCCAGACCCCTTATAACTCCCTTTTTATAGCATATACATATAGCATATCAATTCAGAGAAAATCCGGGCAAATTAGAAATTACCCAAAAATCGGGCAGCACAACGGCAGTATACAGAATTTACACAAAATTTCCTGCAAAGAAAATTTACCGAATTCGCACAGAATATAGATAATCATATTCCAGAACATTTATTCTACTGCACAGAGAATTTACAATTTCACAGAAAATTGTAGTCTACGAAAAACATCGCCGAATCAAAAATACCCGGACAAAAATCTTCGGTAAATAACCAAAATGTGCACACTCGGCACGTCAACAATATACGGAAAGTTACGCGGTAAAAACTGAACCAATCAAAAGATACGGACGAAAAACCGTAACGGAAACGAAATCCGGACAGAAATTACCGCCAAACGCGACGGAACTGAAAATTGAGAAAGGCGGAATGTGCCTTACCTTGAGCACAGCAATTTCCTGAACAGTCTCGTCGGACGAAAACGGCTCCGCGTCTTCCCGAAATCAACTTTTCCAAAATCTCTTTTTCTCTCTCCTCAGAACAGTAAATCAGATATTTTAAAAAAAAAAGATTTTTCTCTCTCTTCAAAACGACTGAATTCACTTAAATCATACTCAGATCGGCCCGGCCGATCGCGACATCGTCCCGGGACGATCCGACCAAAAGGATCGTCCTGGAATCTTCCCAGGGCTGTTGTCTGGCCGATATTTTCTACAGTGCCAATCGGCCTGTCCGATGTCTCCAATCGGCCTGGACGATGCCTACAGAAAATCACCTGGAACACTTCTGGACAATTTCTGGAGCTCATCTTCACTGATCGTCCCAGGACGATCCCAGATCGTCCTGGACGATACTGGAGCAGATTTTTGATATTACACCATCAAAGAGAGGGAGAAGGGGAATAAACACATTAATGAGCTAATAAGAAGAAAAAGCTCAGCATTAATGAGCTGAAGTATAATAGCTCCCAAAAACACATAAAAAACTGAACATCCAAGCCCAAAACTTTGGTACATGAGTTGCCCACCCCCTTTGCCTACATCACTGGCGCCGACATAACAGAATCACACCTTGGCCGCCCACTGGCGCTGGGGTAATAGAATCCCACCTCGGTCGCCCACTGGTGCCGGTGTAACAAAATCCCACCTTGGTTGCCCACTGGCGCCGACATAATAGAATCCCACCTCGGTTGCCCATTGACGTCGACATCACATCACATCACTTTACAACATATTGTTCAATGCATTTCATTCATTAAAGCATAAAAAGACCGAATTCATAAATTGCCAAAATGTCCCAACGATAGACCACAAAAACACTACTGAGTAAAAATTCACAATTTTCAAACATAGTTAAATTACTACAATGTGTAAAACATCATTATGAAGCTTTAATTGAACTGAAGCACTATTTTTAGATGTCAAAATAAATTTCTGAGTAGGCAAAAATTGTTGTTTTTTTTCAAAATCACCCGGCGAAAAATTTTCATAATATACTCAAAATGTTCGTAATAACATTATCTACAACATATATGTATAAAAAGTTACGCGGTGAAAGTTTTACCAAAATACAAATTTGAGCGGAAAAATACCAAAAGCACAAAATTACTTAAATTTGAAATAGGCAAAACGTAACCTACCTCGAGACGAGCAAATTTCCCAACTGGGCCGACGGACAAAAATCGCTCTATGACTGCCAAAACCTAGTTTCCCTCTTTCTCTCTCCTCTCTTTCTTCTTATTTCTCAAAGCATTACTCTGTTAAGCCGAAAGCAGGAAATGGGGAATTGGTTTTAAGCTTAAAAAGTAAGCGCTTTTAGATATTTGTTTTTTTATAAATAATAATATTATAATAATTTTTTTTAATATAAAATTCATATAAATACATATCAGGCTTCAAAATTTTCGAAAAATATCCATAAATTAACTTATTTTATTTTAAAAATTCAGATGAAGTCGGTTTGTAAAACGGACATCTGATGTTCCCAAAGCCCCACTTGTACCGTTAGGCCAAATTTCTTACGGAATTTCGTTAGTGCCCAAAAAATTATGAAAAATTTAGGGGAACTAAAACACAACAATAGAAATGTTATGGAGAAGTCAATTTATGATTTGAGTTTATAACGACTCCTGAATAAATTCTTAACTATTGCAGGTCAAAATGTACTTTTAAAAAATTTTGAGTTATAACAATCCACCCACCTTAAAAAAAAATACCGTCTTCGATATTCCCAAATCCAAACGGGTTAGAAAAGACCTCTATAGAGCTGTCTCATCTTAGATTCCTTCTTCCAAGTAGCCTCTCTAGCGGTCCTATGCTTCCACTGCACCTTGACCATCAGAATCTGTTTACTAATTAATTTTCTAACATCGTATGCCAAAATTCTATTAGGCTCTTCCTTGTAGTGTAGACTCGGATGAACCTCCACATCATTAGTGGATAATCTCTTTCCAGAATCAAATACTCACTTTCTTAGAGAAGAAACATGAAAGACATTGTGTATATCAGACATATGATTATATAACAATAACTTGTAAGCAAAACTTCCAATCCTCTCCACAATTTCAAAAGGTCCAATGTACTTTGGACTCAGCTTATTGTTTCTTCTAAATCTATTGACATCTTTCATTGGACCGATTTTGACATAAACAAAATCACAAACTTTAAATTCCACCGATCATAACACTTCTTCTGCCTATCCTGTGCTGCTCTCAATCTTTTTATGATCAGTTGAATTTTTGTTGTAGTGACATCCTCGGAATTAAATTGCGCTGACTTCGTCAAACGATTAATAACAACCGAAATGACATCATGTCCTTGCCTCGATATGGGAAAACCCATAGCAAAATCCATCATCATCTCCTCTCATTTTCACTTAGGGATAGGTAATGACTAAATAAGACCACCTGGTCGCTGATGCTCTGCCTTCACTAATTGACATGCCTCACTCTTTGAAATAAACTCAACTATATCCTTCTTCAATCCAGACCACCAGAACATACTTTTCAAATCTCCGTACATCTTGCTGCTTCCTGGATGTATAGTGTAACCCGAGTAATGTCACAACCCAACCCGACCAGGATAAGTCCTATCGTGTTGAGCCGTGACAGGCAAATCCCAGGATCTAATTTTGGAGTTTCTTTCAAACTTTTTGCCAATATTTATTCTCATAATGCTGAACCATAGAGCTACTAAAATATCCAAATACTGAAAACTCAATCATAAAATTTCTTTCATTCATCAAAATAATATATACATTACAGTACATGGCTACATATAAGAGCTACATAACAAAAAATTCAACTAGCCATGATTGTTCAAAAATCAAGATAATAAAATACCTATGACTTCAGATCAGATCATGAACTGCTAGTCCCCAACTTCCTTCCCTTTAACAGATTCTGAAAACCATGAATAAAATCACAGTGAGCTACTACCGCTCAGCAGGTTACACAAGCTGATCTAAATTTTCAAATATTCTTTTAATTCAAATCTTTCAAAAGTAGTTAATTCTATGATTCAAATAACAATACAAGACACATGAATCCGTTAACAGAACAGAACATACGAATCAGATAACAGAACAGAACGTACGAATCAGATAACATAATAGAACGTATGAATCAGATAACTAAACAGAACATACGAATCAAATAACAAAACATAACGTACGAATTAGATAACAGAACTGAACATATGAATCAGATAATAGAACAAAACGTACGAATCAGATAACAGAACAGAACGTACGAATCAGATAACAGAACGAGTGAATGAATTGAAATTCATATTATAAAGTTGTTTATATAACATTTTTCGGACTTAGATAGAACCTCAAAAGATTCTGGCCCCTTATAACTCCATTTTAAATTGTGCTTACAGTACCAGAACATATCAGATTGTGCTTATAGCACCAGAACATATCATAATTCCCTGACACAGACAGAACCACGAAGGATTCTGTCCCCTTATGCCTCCCATAATTTCCCTGACACAAACATAATCTTAAAGGATTCTGGTCTCTTATGCCTCCCAAAATTTTCCTGACACAGACAGAATCTCAAAAGATTATGACCCTTCATAACTCCCAACATATATAATTCAATCACAGGTGCACATATATTATCAAATTATCACAATTAAAAAGTAATTGAGCACATGTCAGATGTGGACCTCCGAAAAGAACACCGCGCAAACGGGTCGATTGGAAGGGCAGATTGGATCGTGCATACGACTAACCATTGAGGATGGAGGCTGACGCCAACATACCTCGATGGATAGTAATATACCCGACCTAGTCACGGGTTTCCCCCACCCGATGCAAGAGCTCGAATGGGGTTTAGTAGATTGTGGGGACCAAGTTTCCCACGGGCGCAAGCCCCCGTGGTTAATTACATCCCAGGCCGGAGCCTGAGAATACTCTCGATTAAGGATCATACATTATCCTCTCCTAAAATGGGATCGGCACGAGGGTATAGACTAGGAAATCCTACTCAAAGGGAAGAAAGGTCCGAAGGGCTGAATCGACATGCGTGGCTCATACCAGCATTCGGAGGCTCTAGGGTACTAAAAGGAAACTGGAGAAACTAAAACTAAACACTTAATCACATGCGTGAGAGAAGGATGGAGGTGGCGTCATCCTGTAACGCGAATAAGTAGGATTTAGGGTCCCTGAGAAGAAGGGACCTACCTACTATTTAAGGCATACTACGAGACCGAATGTAGTAGCCCCGAATCCTAAATCTAGGTTGGGCTTAGTGTTCGACACACACTAAGACCAGTGTCCTAGCTAATGCAATGCAAAGATCTGGACTTATCCCGGCCTGGATTGGGGGAGCCAGCTAACCACCTAGTCGCTTTAAAACCATGTAATTAAGTCAGTTATGAAAGATGGGTGGGAGGTACAGTTTATTGGAAAGAGGACCGACATCTAGAGAATTTCCTAAGTGGTCCTGAACTTATGTTGGGTGAATGCCCCTAACTAATGCAATTAAATTTTAATTAAATTGATTTCTAATGCAATGCATGCTAGTTGAAATGTCAGCTCATGAATGCTTTAGATTTTTAAAAAACAGGCTTAATATAAAATAATTTTTAGAAAAGACTGAGTCTCCCTAGGTCCGGCACTTCATCCTCATAGGCCAGATTATCCGGACTCTACCCGCAGGCAGGGAGATGTCTTATTAGAAGGAGAGAGAAGATGCAGTAATATGCATGCGACCCCGGACGGTTCCGGTAGTTCCCTAGGTTCGTTAAGTTTCTATGTTATTTAAAACCTAAACTTTTAGGAGTTAGTTATGAGTAGAAGAATTTTTAGTCCTTAGAGAGCCTAACGGAATCCAGGCGAAAACAAGAGCGGCATGCAAGAAAGAAACCTAGAAAAAACAGGTAATTCTACTGCACAATCAGGTAAACACATCAATATAAATCCAACTAATCAAGTAAATGTCCATAGGCCAACTGCCCTTTAATTACAACCCAGGGTATGCAGAAAAGTAAAGTGGCCGGGCACCACTGCCAACAACCCGGATTTTCTAAGCCTATGACAGACGCCAACAACTTTGAGTGGGATATTGGGTCTTCAATCTTCAATATCTTCAATCTCCTGGGTATCCTCTCCTTGGACTCCTTGGATCACTCCTCCTTGGACTCCTTGGATCTGTCGTGGCTTGAATATCCAAACGAAGAGACAATTCCCCCAGTAGGGGTGTATTGCCTTTTCTCTTTGGATATCTAAAGCCATCCAGCTAGATCTTCCAAATGAAAGAAGACTCTCCCCTTAGGGATGCCTTCCTCTTTTAGAATTCAAGCTGGATAAGAATATCCCAACTCAAAGGTTGTTTTCACAACTCTTAACAATTTATTACATACAAATTTACATTTATTGAAAAAGCAGTAAATTCTAAATCACCTGCAAGGTTATCCTAATAATCATCCCAAGCAATTTTTATAGAAATAAAAATGCTAACACCATTGACCCTGTGCCAAGCCATGCTCTGAGGGCTAAGCAGTTCCATCTGTAGCAATTATAATTATTTAATAATTTTAGCCCTCATTATATCAGGGGGGCTGAGCAAGCACCTGCATAAGACAACATTAGAAATCATAATGGTGCCCCCCTTTTCTCAGCTTGAGCATGGCCACCTGCATAGAAGAACAGTATATATATATATGACGTTCCTAACCTAGGGGTAAATCTAGCGCCCATCACATCACAGAGTGCAAGAAAAGTAAGCAAACACAGCAATTCAAATTTCAAACAGCATGCAGTGAAAACTACGAAAAGCTCCGGCACACAGCAAAAATAAAACCCAGCGGCCTAACCTAGACCTAGAAGTGGTGTCCTAGCAAACCATTCTATGTGTGTGTAAGGCTAGTGTGGTTTGGATAGATCCTAAGTGGGATAGTTAGTTGAAATTATGTAGAGTTCAGGTATGTTGGGGGTCTAAAAAGGATGTTTTAATTGAAATTCAAATATTAGTGAATTAGCTCCATTTTGATTATTTTTATTTGTTGATCAGTTTTAAGAACTAAGGGTATTCATATTTGCAGTTTGAATTGTATTAGCCAATTTTGGAAAGTTCTAGGTCCTCCTAGGAACTAGACTAAGGGTCCAAAAAGTCACTATGAGAAAAAGGCTAATTCTGGGTCTCCTATCACCTTAAGAAAATACTAGACCTTAATACGAGTAGTTAGACAGGTAGTAGGCTGGAATCGGAGTTTCCTATCCAAAATTATGAATTTTCTAAGTTTTGGGCACTAGACTATAGGCTGGGGTTGACCAAAAAGTTGACTTTTTAACCTAAGCCTATTTCTGGAAAACTAAAATTTTCAATAAATACTAGGCCCTAATTGGAGTCTAATGCAAGTGAGTTTGCCTAATTTGAAATTTTCTACAATTAGTTATGGATTTTCTAAGATTGGGATATTTAGGGAAATTTTCTAAATTTCCTAACAAAAGGCCTTTTTTACTGTTTTGCTCCAAACAAGCTCCAAACTGATTGGAATCACTCCCAAAGATCAGGGATGACCTAAGAAAGTGTTCCCAAATGTTTGGAGAAAATTTGGAATTTTTAATAATTTTTAATAATTTATTAGGGGCAAAACGGTAATTTCTACCTATGGTCAAATTAGGGGTCAACCTGGAGTCAAACTAGGGAGCCCTATTTATCTAAGGTCAAGGGTCAGATTCTGAACAAATCAAGCCATTATGGGTAATTTTCTGACCTAATATGTAATTATTGTAATTTTCGGAAGGTTTCGGGGCCTTAATTAGTAGGTTAATTAGGGTTAGCTAATTAAGGGATCTAACAAGCCCTAAAAAATCCTAGAAAATTCAGGGAGGTTTATGATGTCACTAAGTTTAAATGTTGAAGTTTTCATGTCGTTCTGGGATCTATCCTAGCTCCTAGAAAACTTCTAAGTTCGCTAGACAGGTCCTTAATTTTTGTCCTTAGGGTGTCACTACGTTGTAGGAGTTTAAAGTGATGTTTACACTAACCCTCGGGATAATAAATGCATGGGAGTACAGTAATGAAATAAACACACCATGTCCTTAGATCTAGGAGAGCCTAAGCTAAGTGCTCGTGGTGCGACCTACACATGCAATCTACGAACGACAAGAAAGTACAAATACCTAATTAATGAAGGGATTAGTGAGTGATTGGGACCCAATCACCCACTAATCCTCTCCCCCATGATTGCTCTTCATCCATAGAATCCATGCCTAAAATTTCGTGAAATAGCGGGTCTTCCGGAATTAGGGTTTAAAGTATATATAGTTTTAAAATACTTTAAAAATACTTAAAACTAAATAAATTTTTAGGAAAATAGATAATTTAAAATAAATCCATTTATAATAGATATATGGGAGACCCGCTGACTACTCTCACACGGTATCAAAACGATTTAAAAAATAATTTGTATCCTGAAAATAATTATTATACTAATTGAGTAAATAATAATTAAATGATCAAATAATGCCCCAAAAAATAGAAATCTGTCAAAACAGCCAAAATCAGGGGCTGGAAATAGTTTCAAAACACAAAGCTCGCTTTTCTGAAAAGAACGAGGGGTTACACGTCAAAATCCGACTTAAAACGACAAAGATACGAATTTCCGAAGTTTTAAATATAATAAAATAGTATTTTAAAATAGTGTAGATTTACTGTTTTTGTAATAACAGCAAATTCATACATGATTTTCATCTGAAAATAGTTTCAAAATACGCAGAATTCAGAGTACATTCAAAACAAGGTGCTGTACGTCGACAGCGGACCTAAAACGACAAAGTTATGTAATTTCGAAGTTTAAAGGTTATAAATAAATAATTTTAAAATAATGCAGCTGACTGTTTTGAAAATAATTGCACACAGACCCAAAAATTTCAAGTAAAACCAGTTCCAGAATGTGCAGGATCCAAATACGCTCAAAACAAGACGTTATGCGTTAAAATCGGAGCGAAAACGAGGAAGTTACGAATTTCTGAAGTTTAAGTCAATAAAGGATATTTATAAATAAACAATTATTGGAAAATAATAAAATATAACTAAAAATAATCTAAAAAAATAATTAATAATAATAATGATTATAAAATAAAACTTAAACAACAAAATAATGACTTAAACTAATAGTAATTAATATAAATAATCATTAAATAACAATATAATAATAATTATACAAAAATAATAATTTAAATAAAATAAAAATAAAGTTATTTTTACTGTTTTGATAATAACTAAAAATATATACATTATTTTTGTAAAAAAAAATTTTCCTAGTGTAGAGAACGAAAATACAAACAAAACAAGGTATTATACGCGAAAATCAGACAAAAAATGAATTTTCTATGATTTTTTGAAGTTAAAATAGGTTTTAAAATAAATAAAATATTTAATTATTTAAAATCGGCGGCGGCGGCTGTCAGTGCGCCACGTGGCAGACGATCACTGGCTCCGCTGTCCGCGGCCAATGATTGCGCCGCCGCAATCATTGGCTATGATTAGCCAATCATCACGGCGGCGGTCCCGCGCCTCACTTAACCCAGTCAGCATGAATCGCGGCCGTCGGATGCACGCGGTCTGAGCGGGCGGGCGAGATGTCGCCACGTGGCGAGCCAATCCGCGGACGGAGAGCCGCGGTCGACCTAGACCGCGGGGAGCGCGGATCGTGACCGTCGATCGAACGATCGACGGTCCAGATTGATCCGCCCTGCATGCTAAGGTGTCCGAAACCCATAGGGGTTTTTTTTGGCTCGTTCTCTCAATCCACTCGATGGATTTTTACGAAATTTGAAACATAGCTTCTAGGGATGAACAGAAATCATGGGGAATCTATATCATGGCCTAAAAAAAACTTTAAAAAACGTTATTTCAACCTAAGTGTGGTGAACTAGGGTTAGCGTTTTCACCTTGATTATTGGACGAAATTAATCGTTTAAAGGCTTGTTGCACTTGTAGACTGTCCACGCTCCTATTTGAAGAAGAAACCACGTCTCGAAACGCCTTGGATCGGTCCCGAAACGTCTTGGAACGTGGATCTCCTCGGGTGGCCGGAGATTTCGCCGGCGGTGGCTCGAGCAGATCGGGATCTGGTCGGGAAAGGTGGAGGGAAGGTGTAGGAGTGCTCTCACAAAATCTCAGAGCCTAAGGTGGTCTCTAGAGAGAGGAAGAGCAAAAGGATCCGCAAAATAACCTAATTTCTCCTATTTAAGCTCCTAAACCTAAGGGGGACGGCTAGGATTGCATCCAGATCAAATTAGGAGGGAAGAGAGTCGGTTTAGGCCGTGGAATTCCATTCAAAACGAAGGGGCATTGATTAGGCATTAAATAGGCTCTTAAATCCACTTAATTGGGTGATTAAGGCCTATTTAGAACCATGGTTGACCAAGTCCACGTTTGACTTGGTCAAACCAGTCAAGGGGGTCCACGGGGTGAGGGTTTGAGCCATGAAATTCATGCAATTAATTTAGAATTGATTTTAGGCTCAAAGGGTCCAAATTGGTCAACTATGGTTGACTTGGTCAACCGGGTTGACCCAGGGTCCAAGCTCGAGCTCGACAGACTCGACTCGACCCACTGAACCCAAGGGAGAGGGTCTTGGGGTCTAGTCTGGTCAATTTGACCCAGTCAACTCTCCAAGCCCAATTATGGGCAAAATCGAGGTCAACATCAGAATATCACCATATCGTATAACGACAGACAATAGAAAATCCAACGAGGCAAAAATGCATAGTTTCAGAAAATTTTTAAATTACCAGAAATCGTGTAAAACCACGTTTCAAGACTTTTTCTGTACTACGCTATTTTTGAACATCCCGATAATTTTCTGTTAAATAAAGATCACTCAGAATGCGAAACAGCCGGTGAAAATTTTCAGAAAATATTCAAAACGTGCGAAATCATAATATCCACAACATACAAAAAGTTACGCTGTGAAAGTTTTATCGGTGCAAAGTTATTCCCGTTTTTCGCTAACGAATAAAATTTTTGATCAGAATATTCGTCAAAACTTTCACATATTTGAAAATTGAGATAGGCGTAATGTGCCTTACCTCGAGTCGAACAACTTTTCCAATTGTGTCGATGGACGAAAACGAGCCAAATTCGTCAAAAAATTGGATTTCTTTCTCTTCCTCTTTCTCTCTCCAGCTCTTTCTCTCTCATCAAAACGAGCAAATGGATATTTAATAGCTTAGATATTTTCGATCGTCCAGACGATATTTATGTGCGTCCCGGGACGATCATCTCGGTTCCGTTCTCAGACGAACATCATATGGACGATAATTAAATTCGTACTAGGACGAACGCCTCGGTTTTGATCTCGTTCACTTCATC
This sequence comes from Dendrobium huoshanense, assembly GCA_016618105.1. NCBI lineage: Eukaryota > Viridiplantae > Streptophyta > Magnoliopsida > Asparagales > Orchidaceae > Dendrobium > Dendrobium huoshanense. The sequence continues at coordinate 78,336,588 of CM028358.1, read as the reverse complement.
CAGACGATTAGTATATATGAACACAGTTCGTATAGAAGCTTAAAGGGTCTCACAAGTAATGTGCCTCATGTAGGATCTCAGCTCTCAAATCACCAATAGAAGGAACCCATAATCTATCCTTGCAGAAAATGACTTCATAATCAGATAAAGAGAGTTCAGGCCTCTTACCAGCCTTAATATGATCACTCAACTTCAAATACTATGTATTTGATTTTTAAGCTTCTTGAATTCTTTCCTGTAGAGTAGGCTGAATAATCATTTGAGTTAACAATATCGGATTTGTATCAATAGATACTACCTCTATCTCCAATTTCTCCAAATCTCGAATAAGAAAGTCTACAGAAGTAAGCAATGAAAGAGAAGTACTTGAAGACTTCCTATTCGAAGCATATGCTGCCACATTTGCCTTACTAGACTGATACTGAATAGATATATCATAATCCTTGATCAGCTCTGACCATCTTCTTTTTCTTAAATTCAGATCCTTTTGAGTAAAAATATACTTCAAGCTTGAATGGTCAGTAAAGATCTGACATCTGACACCGTACAAGTAGTGCCTCCAAATCTTCAATGCAAATACAATAGCAGCTAACTCAAGTTCATGTGTCGTATAGTTCCTCTCATGTGGTTTCAATTGTCGAGATGCATAAGCAAACACTTTATCATGTTGCATCAGCACACATCCCAAACCTCTCAATGATGCATCACTAAAAACTTGGAACCCCTCAGTGCCTAAAAGAATAATCAAAATTGGAGCAGAAGACCACTGACTTCTGGGATCATTTAACCGTTGCTAAAAATACTATGCCACATTTTCTCCAAAGTCTATCCACTTCTAGAGCAGAAATCAAACAAGAGAGAACACCTTTGATTCCCTGAAATATGAAACTCTCACCATTTTGATACAAAGTCACTTTCTTCTTTAAACAATCAATCTGAATCTATATCGACTCATCCAGTCCATTCCCAAAATGACATCAAATGCAAAAATAGGTAGCAAAATCAAACCAGACCTCCGAACTCTATCGAAAAATTCCAAATCACAAAAACAAACCCTATTAGTTACCATTTCGTCTCCCGTAGGCAAAATCACAGACAAAGAAACAAGTAATAATACGGAAGAAAAACTGAGAGAATCAAAATATTGCTCAGACATAAAAGAATGGCTAGCACCAGAATCAATTAAAATACGACAGGGAGATGCATAAATATAAGCCGTACCAATTACAACATCTGGGGACTCACTGGCCTCTTGCTGTGTCAGACTGTAAACTCGTGGATGCATTGGGGTCAAAGCAACGGAACTACTTGCACCTCGCGAATCTCCATAAGGCTGACCTCGGGATACCGGACCAATATCCCGGCTAGGTGGCACTGCCCTCGGCCTACTTACTGACAACTGTGTAGAGCCTCTGAAATCAAAATGTCTATCAAAATCACCTTTTGGACACTCAGCATATGTCCAAACTGACCACAGCGAAAACACCTGCCTGATACTCTGTAACATTGACCACTATGTCTTCTACCACACTGCTGACATAATGGGGCCTCACTCACTAAATCCCCAGAACTAACAACACTGTCTCTATCTGATATAGAAGAAATTACTATTGGTTGTCCCCTCCTTTTAAACTCAGCAGGTCCAAAGCTACTCTTCTTCCCAGAATGGCTATTGCTAGCTATCTCATCACCAAATCTCTTCTTGCTTGCAGCCCATCACTGATGTACTTCTACCAGATCAGTCTCTATCCTCTTGTCCCTCTCGACCAACTGAGCAAAATCTGTAATATCCTGTGCCAACAGTGGCTGCCTCAAAGCATCTTGGAGTCCTTTTTTTATTTGTATTACAGGTCAACAAGATGCAGGATGATCGGTTGCGCATTCAGTTTGAAATTATCATAATACCCTTGAGAGATAAAAAGATGATATAAACAAATGAAGCCAATTCTTACCATACAATCTTTCCATTTATAGCATTTTGATCTATATCAATTACAAGTGTGTATTTGATAATATTCTTTAGTGATATCATTTCCATTATTGAAAACACTTGTACATATTTGCGAATCTTCTTTCCTATATTTGTACACTTATGTGCTTAGGTTATTGACATATAGTTTAAGTAATGAGCTTTTGTATATTTTTTGACAGGGTTTTGAATTTATAGGATTTTGAAAGAAGTCCAAAATGCTTGTGCAAATTTAATTCACTACCTTTCATGTGCCTTACCCTACAAATGATATTACAGCAGTGTTCCTCGACTATCATAGACTACTACCCTTCTATGCGGATAAACTTTTTTTCATACAATTATATTTGACTTGTTTTACATTCATGCAACTTCCAAGTGAAAATCAAGACCATTCATCATAATTTATAAAACAAAAATTACTAGGACGCCTACCTTTGTGAAATTTAAAGATAAATTATTTATGCACCAAGCATGTAAATGCATCCCTAATCAATTGCTTAGATAATCAGAAATCAAATCAAATGTTTTTTTTTTCAGTTTGTAAAATATGCTGATATCTTTGATATATATATATATATATATATACACACACGCGCATGCGCGCGCGCACACACGCACATCTTAATTTTTGGTTAAATTTGGTTAAGCTTCTTTACATGGCCCTTTTTATGATTTCGGTTCTGTTAATTGAATTTGCCAAAACTCAAGGGAGTGAACTTGTTTTAGGGTCCAATTTTTATGGTTGCAGCTATTTGTAAAATTAGTTATAGGGTTGTTATGAGAATTTTTTTAAGAGTTATTTGATATCATAATTTTTTTTTGAAAAACTTGGACAATAGATTTCTTACAACCACCATACTCAAGTAGACCTAATTTTGAAAAGCTTATTTTCATCACAAATTTTTTTGAAAAATCAATGACATTCCGGCCAAACAAAAAATTTGGCACCGGTATAAAAAATAAAGTTGTGAAAATGCTGTCCCAAATGCAAGCTGTGCTAAGAGCCAGTACAAGGCATTTGAGCCTCAGAGTTGGCAATATTGAGAAGAAGAATTTCAAAACAGTCTTGAACCTGCTCTCTTGAAGTAAACATGGGACTGTTCATCGTTTATTCAGTTAACAATAGGTGCATATCAATTTAAACTTTATTTGTGATAATTTTCTTACTGTTTTCTAAAGCAGTTTTTTAGTAAAAAAATTTTTGAACTAAAAATTTTTGTACTGAAAGTTGCTTTAGAAAACAGTAAAAATGCTATCCAAAAAAACCCTTAATTATACATCTGCTTTTTTGTTTCCTGGGATTTGGTTATGACTTTTTTGGTTTAGGTGAAGGGCTAAAAAAGGGTTTCTTTTAAGTTCACTGAAGCATACTGGCACGATCAGTGAAAAAAGTTATTTAGGAAGTTATTTTTTCCCTAAATGTTTCTGAAATTCATCTGGAGCGAAATCAATTATTATTTAAAATTAATATGATCTGAGATCTTGTTCTCCAGAGAAAATCAAGTGAATGGTAACATACTTGAAAAAAGAGGAGCACGTCCTAGCAAAAAAATATGCCTTATAGACCTATACTTGGTAGAAATTTGCAGAAGCCAGAAGGTTATTTGAGTTTTCTTTTAGAACTGTAGCCAGTTTGTATTTTTTCATCCTTTGTTTGTAACAACGGACAACTTAGGACTGATCCCTGGCATATAATAGTGATCCAGGGTACCAAAGCTATAAAAACTGATCGGGTATATAATTTCCTACAATTCTGTCCCATTACGCGCTATTGCCCTGGTGTAATTTTTATGTTTGCAGATTCCGGACGGGTGCGGGTAGCTGTTAGAGTCCGGCCTAGAAATGACGAAGATTTATACTATGACTCTGAATTAATTGATTGCCTTGAGTTACAGCCGGAGGTATTTTAATCTTGATGTACTTGCAACTTTATCTGATTTAACTTTTTGCTTATGAAGTAATATATGATATCTAAATTCTAGAGGCCACATCTAACATTTTGATTTGCACCATATTACAATTTAAGAACCGAAATTTAAGATTTTTGTAAGACAATTTTTAACTCTATTTGGCTTCAGCTGAGGAGGCTTAAGCTTAGAAAGAACAATTGGAGTTCAGAATCCTATATATTTGACGATGTTTTCACAGAGAGCGCTTCTCAAAAACGAGTTTATGAAGCAGTTGCAAAGCCTGTTGTTGAGGTAAATCATGCCATTATTGCAAACTTGATATCTTAGTTCTTTCTGTGATCATTTTCACCTATTATTCAGAGTTTATTATATGATTGAAAATTCAAGTTATAAACTACTGAACTTTATACTTTGACACAATTAGGATTTGGTTATCTTTTACCTCTTATCAATGCTGGAGATCATCATATTGTTTCTGGAGTGAGTAGTGACAGCTGTTTAATTCTGCTTTCAATGGAAACATTTAAGCTACATAAACATATGACGTTGTAAAGACATTTTTTTAGATGGAAAAGATATATATCAACTTAATTAACTGCTTTAAAGTTATGGAGATTTGAGCCTATATTTAAAGATTGGAGGTGCTTATTATCTTGAATAGGTATAATGATAATACCATGAGAATTTATTTGGTGTAAATAAGAAAATAATATACACCGATGATATGGTAAAGTTATTATATAAGTATATTGTAACAATGACTAGTATAAGAAGTTGTTGAGGAGTTATGAAAGAGTTCCAATCATAGTAGGATTATCTCAAGGATCAAAAATGGGTTTGCACTTTTAGCAGTAGTCTTGGGGATGCTTTAAGAAGATATTTGATCAAGTGAGCTAACTCGTATTGTGCTTTTTGCGGAAGACATTATTTTGACATGTGATATTTCTAAATTAAGCAAGTTTGAATATTTTTTTTTTTAATTTGAGTCTTAGGCTCAAGAGAATAAATTTTATGTACATCAAATGTACTTTTTGTTGATTTATCACAATGTTGGTAAGTTCCTTGGTGCAATTGATTTAAGTATTTTAGAGTTGTTCTACATATTAGAGATAAGATTAGCTCCAGTGGCACATAAGATTAAAGAGAGTCGTCTTAGATGGTTTGGTCACATATAACGCCGACCTTCTGATGATCTGATTGTGAGAGTATACGTATTAGATTTGACCTATATTCAGAGAGATAGAGGTAGACCTAAAATGACTTTTAGAAAATATTCAAAATGATCATTTTTATTAGATTTAAATGAGAATTTGCTCTTAACAAGACACAATAGAGAAAAATGATTCATGTAGCTGACCTCACGTAGTAGGATAACGGCTTGATATTTGTTGTTTTTGGAGCTATTTTACATAGCAATAGTAATATATGTGAGGACATCTAAAGTTAAATTGCTCGTTGAAATTAGAAGTGCCTCATACATATTATTTGAATTCAAGAATGTCATGAGATTTAAAGGTAAATTTTATAAAATTTTAAGTTGACTATTTATGTTAGATCAATCTATGTTGGGCAAAAAAGAAAACAATGCGAACTATATTGAGTGCGGAAGAAATAAGAATATTAAAATGAATATATAAGAAAATTAAGGATAAATTGATTATGATTGTTCAAGAGGGGTGATGAGAGCACTTAGTGAAGATAAGGTATTGGAAATGTGTTAATAAAACAAGTTGATAGTATTAATGTGGTGGGTTTAAGATGGAACCAATGACAATTTGGTTAGTTTTCTTACAAAAAAATTGCAGAAAGCAGACTTGCTACCATATACAACACTCAACATGAATGAGTGGAGTAAGAGGGCTCATTTTGTCAATCCCAACTAGTTGAAATAGAGATATGTCTACTCTCAATAATGATGATGATGATTAGGGATGTACAAAATTTGAGTTGAGCATGAGGCTCCCATGAATCTAGATTAATTTGACTCAAATTATTGGGCCTGAGTTAAGTTGAGTGTGATCAAGCTTAACCATTACTTATTCTCTGAGATGTAATGTTGGGGGTGGAGAAAATGTGAAACAAGGACAGGGGAGAGGTTTTTTTCGAACTCCTCATCGACATGCCACCAACACATCTTTTAGTGGAAATAAGTTATTAAGACGAAGGAGGGCTACTAAACCATCAACAATGATGAGTTACTAACATTTATTTTTTTTTTTGGAGAAAAACTGAAAGTAAAGATGGAGATTGAGTAGAAGAGCTTCTATTGACAATGAAAAAACAAAAACAACTAACAATAGTGAAAATGAAGATAGTGGAAGAGCTCTTGGCTGTGGCAAAATGCTATTGATTTGTAGGAGGAAGAGGAGGGCTCATGAGACTGGTATGGTAATGATGAAAATTTGCTTGGAGATGCCAATCAAAGTTGATATAAGCAAGTTTATTTTAGTAGTCCCATTTTATTTTACTTTGTATTTTTTAAAAATTTAATGAATCTAGGATATGCTTATGATAAATGTTTAATAGGACGGGCCCTTTTCTCTGAATTATTTGGTTTTGTTCATAGTTTGGATCACTCTATTTAGGAGGCACAATAACTATAGTTTTGTTACCTAGTAGATTGGCTTATTTCTTATGGCTATCCTAGATTTGATTAGATTATAACCATGAAAGGCATCTATTTTGGCTTGGTTTCCATCGACACCTTCAGTTACTACAACCCTTGACTAATTTATTGATGCTTGGCATTTAATTAGCTATTTGATCATCCATGAATCCTTATCCAACTATGGAACACTTTATATTATCGACTGCTAAATTAAATTATGGTCAATTTAGTTGCATGTATTTAAAATGCATGAATCTAATAATGGAATGCAAAAGAAGTATAATGCCTGTTGTTTGCTTCAACATTTTCTTTTTTATCTTCGCAACGAGAAGAAAAGTTGAAGGATGACATGTTTTTGAAGGGTTGGCGGATCCATGGCGAAAGTGGTGAAGACAGAGTGGGAGGTGGAGTGGGAGTAGTTGTAGCCAAAACGGAAGTAAGAGGTGAATCTATAGTGGTTGTAGGTAGCCAAGTGTGTAGGAGCACGAGCAGGGGCGAGAGGTGATGATTGCCAAAAGCTGCCTTCCGTTGTGGAGATCTAGGTGAAGCTTCTCATTGTGGAGGAGATGGAAATGTGAGCGAGTTTGAGTCTAAGTGAAAATGAAATTCATCCTTCGCTGCATTTGGAATGTAGAGAAAATGAGAATTTTCAAATATTTTGAATACCTCAAAATTTTATTTTAAACTCATTTTACCTTACACCAAACACACACACACACAAAAATAAAATCGTGCAACCCTTTTCCTATACATGCTTCCTACCAAACAACCCTTAATTCAATTTCTTTTAGCAATGATATTAAATTGATTCCTTTTTAAGAGAAAAAAGCGTTCAATTGATTCTTATTAGAGGCTTTATGTGAGTAAGGGGGAATTCTTAAAAAATTAATAGGTTAAGCTTTTCATTAGAACCTTTGATTTACTATTTACACGCCCTCAATTGTTTACACATGATCTAGTGTTTCTTGGATACTTGAGGGAATATGGCTTTTGCCGACACCCATGTCTTTTGGTTGGCACATATCACATGTTCATTTAATGTGGATTAGGGCATTTAGTTGTTTTGGTTTGGACTTATCCAATTTAATTCCTTCTTGGCCTGGGCGATGGCTTAAACTGACTTCTACGTCCTATACTACTGTAATTTTGGGACTTTTGGAGTATTCTAGCTTTTGAGTTTTACAATATCCAAACCTTATTTGAGATTATTTTCAATTAAGAATTTGGAATTTTAGTTTTATCCATCTTGAATGAGCAACCTATGAGCCATATGGAGTCTATAAATAATTATTTTGATGCAAGTCTTTGTTTGAATAAGTTTTTAGATACCAGTTCTCAATCTCATGTGTCCATGCTGGATGTATGATTTATGTGTGATACAAGTGCAATAATCTAATTTTGGGGTATGATCTCCTTGAAAGTTGATATTATATTAATGCTTAAATATAGAACATGACGTTGACGCTTATTTTCTGATAGCTTCAAAGCTCTCGAGGGCTTCAAAAGTTGTCCCTATTTGAGTTATATACTAGTAGGTCCGATCTAGTTTGAGAATAGTGCTTCTAGAATAGAAAGGTTTATTTACTACTAGCCAAAAGCCTACTGACCCCTTTGCCTATCAAGGATTTGATTCAGAAAATTTCTTAAGATTAGCTCGAATGGACCGATTTCTTAACTTTCACTATGAATCATTGGTCTTACCGCCCAGCGCAACGTCAGAAGTATATTTTTCGGTCCCGAGAGATGATTGTAAGGCCTAAATTTTCTTCACTTTGATTAACTCTTTTTGCATCATTTTCTTATAAATATTTTGTTATTGGGATTGATAGAGTTCTTGGTTTTTTATCAAGTTTGATAAAATTAAGATTTCAATTGTGGTGCTAAAATTCAATTGCTGGTTGATTTTGTGGTTCGATTTTCTTATTGATTTCTTCACATTTACTCTATTATTGCATGATCAGTTTTCAATTTCTCATATTTTTTATTTTGCACTTAAAGTAAGCAAACTTTTATTTATTTATTGGTCGTTGAACTAAGAATTCCAATTTTCTTTGTATGATCTATATTGCTTGAATCATTCTAGTTGCATTAGGAAATCTAAACCTTTAATCATTTTGTATCAAATAGAAGAAGGAATTACAATATCAATAGTCAAAGAATTATGGGAGTAGGAATTGCAACACTCTCAGCATGCGCTGGGAGAAGAATATTGACTAGGGGTGTGAGCAGAGCCGGCTCTAGCTCGGCTCGTTGATGGGCTCGCAAGTTGGTTCGAACTTCGAATTACTATTTGATTTGTTTATTATTAATATTTTAATTACATTTAAAAGTTATTAAAAAATTAGGTTCAAATTTTAAATGCTCCGCGGTTTTCTGCCTATTTTAGTTAATAAAATAACTCTGAAATGTCAATGTTAATAAATGCCATTAAATGCTTGCAGCTTTTATTATTAAACAATAATGTTTTAAATGGTGTCAACCAAATTTAAATAGGAATGTTTTATTCACCGTAGGATATACTTTGAGATTTGTAAATTTAAAAAAGTTTTCAACCGGGCTAGGCTTTCTTCGAGATGGTAGCTGTGGGAAAACCATACGGGAAAATCGGGCGGGAAAATCTGTGCGAAAATCGGGAGGAAAAATTAAAATAAGTGGGCGCAAAACTGACGCAGGAGAGAAATCGAGCGGCTCGATGAGCTTGGTACAGTGTCGCGAGTCGAGCTCGAGCTCGCTTTCCAACTAACGAGTTAAGCTCGATAGTGCCAAAGCTTGACTCGACTCGACTCATTTACTCCCCTAATAGTGACCAATTGCTTAAGAACTAGGGATGCATTTTTAAATTTAATTGTAAGAAACAACTAAAAAATCATGAACTATATATATTTATAGAAGTATCTAAGGATTTTTTTACATTATTCATTGTTTAAAATTGCACAATATGAGGCTTGTCTTTGCACAATTTTACTAAAAAATGCCTCGATGTTTACGCCTTGAACCTTTTTATGAGGCTTACGCCTCAACTTAGCTGAGGCACGCCTTGAGAAGTGTCTTGTCTCGCTGGCATGAGGCAGTACGCCTCACCCTACTTATGTATTTTTTTATTAAAATTTATATAAATCCTAAACTAAAGCCCTAAACAAATCATGCCTTAATGCGCCCCCGAGCTACAACAACTTCCTCTCGACTCTCTCGACCTCTAGCCTACCGGCTTCGCCGCAGTCACCATTATCATAGCCACCGTCGGGAATCACTTGAAAGCCGCACACTACCACCACCTCCTCTAAAAATTTAGGAGTATTACTGAAGAGGACATCAGCCAAAGATTTTGACATGTGTATCATTTATGGAATCGTAGATCGACGACTAAGATTCAGAGCTTTTACTTTTGATGTATTTTATGCTTTATTTATTTTGCATTTCAGTTTTCTTAGTTTACCCCTATGGGTAGTGAGTTCTTATTGTAGCCCCGAGGGCAATTGAGTCTTTCTTCATTTCTTTATTATTGAGTCCTATATATAGAGGTTTTTTGCTTTGTATGAGGTTAATGATGAATCAATAACAAAATTTTCAGTTTTTCTTTACTCTTGTTGCTTGTGTGCTTCGGAGAGATGAGAGAACCCTAAGAGAGGGCCAACGTAATACCGACAGCCGCCTGAAGGTTTGGGCTCTCGGTTCTACTTTTCTTCTATTCTCTTCTTATTTCTTTTTCCTTCTTTCTTTCCCATACCGCCAGCCACCTCTTGTTTTCCTCTTCACCACTTTTCCCTTTTGCTTCTTCCCTACCCAAAACCCCATACCCCTAGCCGCTGGCTGGCCATCCAATCCCATAGACACCGATCTCCCATTGGCCCCTCTAGCTGCCGACCACCCTTACAAACCTCATGAATTTTGAATTTCAAAATTCAAACCTTCCTTAATTACTTTCCTAAAATACTCATATCAATTTAGAAAGTATCTTTATTTGAAATCAATCATACATTTGAATTTCAAATGCTTTCTTTAATTACCATTTCTAATTTTGGAAAGTTCTTAAATCCAATTCTAATTTAAATTTCATTTAGATGTGATTTAATATTTCTATTCCTAAATTAGACAACTCATTTAGGAAGCTATTGAATCTTTCCCCAAAATCTCTCCCTCTCTAGAAGCTGCCGGCCCCCTTGCCCATGCCGCCTCTCTCTCCTATTAAATCCCCATGCCCAAATTAAATCCCCCATCATCCCCTCCAACCCTATTTTCAGGAGCGAGAGTGAGGGAACTCAGGGTGAACATTTCTAATTGTTAAGCTGTGGATTTTTGTTTCATTGTCATTAGTTTTACTTATTTACTTTGTTGTTATTTGCAAGCATCCTTTTAATCTAGTTTGTAACCGTATGCTATTAAATAACTTCTAATTGAAAATTCAAGAATCTAACTTGGTGAAATATAAGGTTTACAATTGGCAAAGTTTTGTTCAAATTATTATTAATTTCGCAAAGCAATTCTTGTTTCCATACATGTTTCACATCAATTACTCTCATCATTATATTGATGAAATATTTATGAAAGAGGAAGATGACTGAAATAAATGATGAAAAAGCATATTGAGAGGCTTGGATTCCACAGGATGAGGCAGAGGAGCGACCAATTTGTTATGACAATGACTTTAATAAAAACCCCCTCATTGATGACCGTTCAAATGATTTCTAAGTTGTTAACAATTATTTTAGCTTTCTTTAAGAGTTAATTGTGGATAAGGAAGTAATAAAGAAGAAAATTGAAGTTAAACTTGATACGATACTTTTATGCAATTCTTATATTTTATGTTGTTTTGTTCTTGAATTTCAATCCTATTTCACGCATTTTATCACTTGCCACTTTACATCATTTTTTTTTCAATTGTATATCAATTTGTTTCTTCATAGTTCCATAAAAAGCTAATATGTAATTCTTTAATATATTATTTTGATATATATAAAGAATTACTTTTAACTTTTATTTTTACTTTACACAATTACTGGATTTTGAGACTTACGCCTCAAAATGCCTTGAGGGTTATGCCTCGCCTCATGAACGGAAAATGCCTCAATATCCAATTATGCAATTTTAAACATTGCTATTATTAAAATGATCTAATTCACGAATTAGCAAGTCAAGCTGAGCTCAAACTTGAGTTCGACTCTCAAACCTTCTGATGTACTGAAATTGTGTTGGCTTTGCTCAGTTGTCCTCTGATTGATTATTTAAAGACCTTATGATGTTAAATAAATTTGATTTCATTCAGAGTTCTTGCAGGACTTTCTTGATTGCAATTCTAGGGAACTTATTCATAAGTTTTGGTTAGTTATTATATGTCAAGATCTATCATGGAGTCTGTAGAATTTTGTTAAGTCGTGATAAAATTGTTAACAACATTTTAATTTCATGCGTATTACCTTAGGAACTCTTAGCAAGATGACAATCACCATACAATTACATGCAGGATGATTATCACCGTACAATTTCATTATGGATGGAGTAATTAAGAATCATATTGTTAACAATTTTGATTTTTTGTAGTAGCACGTTTAAGTGCTGATTCGTAGCTGACCTTGCAATGCCTATTTTTGTATACAAGTTCAAATTATTTGCGTCATCTAAGGCCTCATCCTAACAATGTTTACTTTCCAAATCATAGATCACTATGATGAGCTAGATGAAGATTTATACATTCCCAGCATTTGAAAGTTTATTTAGCTTTGATAAATTGTTTAAAGTATACTGATTGAATGTTGGGTCTCTTACATAATTATATTTGATTTTTTTCCTTTTATTTATGTATTTTGTGCTAGACTAATTCCAGCACCTACAGCATGCTTATAACGTCCTTATAAATTTAGTCCTTTAATTTTATGCATTTTGACAGACTGTATTAAGTGGTTACAATGGGACTGTGATGGCTTATGGTCAGACTGGTACTGGTAAAACATATACAATTGGCAGCCTTGGAAATGACAATTCCTCTGAACGTGGAATAATGGTTAGAGCCTTAGAGGATGTTCTTGCTGAAATATCTCTTGGGCTTGACAATCTCTCAATTTCTTACTTACAAGTAAGCCTCTAAAAGTCTAATCTAAACATATTTTGGATTTTTTTTTTAATGTAAGTTTGCTTGAAGTCATACAAGTTTTGTTTTAAGCTTATGGCAACATAGTTTCTATATGCCTTTTTTTATTTTTTCACATGGTTACTTTCTATTGCGTAATATAGAATTGTTGAAAGTTGAAACTTGCCTTAATACTCTATGCTATCTGATTCGAATGGATGATCTAAAATTCTAAACTTCACTTGTGAACTATAAAGTCTTAGGGTTTTGGGTTCACCAATGCAAATCTTAGTTCAGATGCATAAAGAAACATCCAAAAGCTACAATCCGCAATTTCTCAATTCTCAGTTTATGCAAAGATAAGTCCCATTTGATGCAAAATTATAAACATATTTAATTCATTCTAAATGATATTAAAGTTGTTAAAATTTGAAATTCCATACAAATTTGAGAGCAAATATAAAATTATGCAACTTTTAAGATTTCCGCCTAAAAAAAAAAATCTAACAAACTTAACACGAACTCAGTCACGCATTCAACTAAATTACAAAAGCATTTTGGATGAAAGATGTTGACCGTAGACCACCAACCAACCCAATTTACCCCATTACCTCACACAATTGCTCGCTCTTAAGCGACCCGACCTTTCATTTTTTCAAAACTGCAAGCAGATGGACTTAATAGGAGGCCCTCTTGCTTTCATTTGAACACACAGCTTCACCGAACTCCCTCCCGCTCTTTGCCCTTCTGTCTCACGCTCGAAGCTGATCGCATGCAAGCCCTACAATCCGCTTACACCTCCCTCTCGATCCCGATTGTCCCACGCACGCGATCGAAGCAGCCCAACTCGCTCGTCTCTCTCTCGTTTGCATGCAGCCGCCGACTCCAGCCCTCCTATGCACCGGCTCGCACGTTATCCCTTTGCGGCTCTGCCCGATTCGCCTCGCCTGCATACAGGAATCCGACCCCGCTCGCACGATCCCGTGACTCACCGGCCCAGTCTCCAACCTCCATCTCTTGTTTAATACGCAAGCAAATCGGAACCCCGCGCTTGTCTCCTTCTCATGACTCCAAACAGCTCCCAATCGCAAACGCGGTCGGGAATAACTTGAATTGAAGACCTTAATTATGGTATCATAGATTCGGCCAGGAAGAACCAACCATAAGTGCTGTCTCAACCTCTCTTCACGGGGAGAGAGGTCGTTGGAAGGTTGCCAGATTTTAGAAATTTTTTTTATAAGCAATATGTACAATTGATTTGAAGATTTGCGCCGTTGTAGCTTAGATCCGGCCATAAATGCTTAAACCGAAGACCTCCTTCCGTCGTAGCTTAGATCCGGTCAAGAAGAACCAAAGGCAAGTGCCTCTTAATTTCCCTTAGCGTGGAGGGGACGTCGGGGAGTTTGCCGAAATGCTTCATAATAGAAAATGAAAGGATAGAGCGCCCCCTCGGGCCCCTCCCACCTGAAGTTAAGAAAGAAAGTCCCAATTTACGGATTCTTCCTAAGCAGGATATTCAATAAAAGCCTATTTGTTCAGATCTGATCTTGCAAGAAGAAGTTCCAACTATATCAATCAATGCCTTTCCTTTTAGCGCCAGGCTACCTGGCTTCAGAGATAGATATTCCAAGAAGCCTTGCCTTACTTTAGACCATTCATTACTCAAGGTTTGAAAGCACTAATAGATGGAAGATTTGAGTATTGGACAACTCTCCAGTGGGACCCGCTCGCATTGGTTGTGTGGAGGGGCTTATTTGTTCACGAAAGCACTTCCTCTTGGGAATGTGATTCATTCCAGGTTGTCAAGTTTTTTGATCCGAATGCGAGTTAATGCTCTAGCGGGCCTGCATTTAGGGTGGAAGGAACAAGTAACTGATTCACAATGCTAATCAAGTCTGAAATTTTTGCCCCTCCCCCTCGCAATATGTTAATTTGTTTAGCAAAAAGATCCAATTAAGATTGATCTCCTCGAAAGAAAAGTCGATTAGTTCGATCAACAACACTTGCCTCTGTTGCATTGGAACCAAGATCGGGCTTGGCTTAATTACGAGGTTCCCAGTATATTTCACTAACACTAACTGAAGCTAACCAGAAGCTTTCTTCTCATGCGACAAAAAATAGGCTGCTGGACCAAGGCTTAAATTACCAGGCATGAACGAGCTAGTTGGGCAAAGGGATTCCCAAGTCAAATGACTACCATACATTGAGCTGGAAGTTTCACTAGTGGACAGAGAAGACTAGACGTGAACTCGAAATTATACAGGAAGATGAATCACCCCACTTTCTCTCTTGGAAGGAGCATAGCCTTGTAACCCCTAAAAAGAAGAAGAGAGTGTAATGCCATAAAAGAAAATTGTAGATATCCTTTAGAATTTTGATTACTCTAAACTAAAGAAGCGCGAGCTCTGGGCTTTTCGTGATAGAAAAACTATCCTAAACTTTCATTTTTCTTTCAGATTTGGGTTAGTTGTTGACTTACAATGAAAGGCAGATCAATTAAGATCTTCATCTATCGATGACATTCTAACTCTAACGATTCACGATAATAATCCATTTTTTACCAGGGTGCTTTTCACATTCGTTCATCAGCTTGCAATCCCTTTTTTGTATTAGTCTCAGTTGAAATGAAGTTCTTCCCATTCTTGGGATAAATTCCTTGGAAAAGATGCTTGAGCAGCCTTCTTGCCTAGGTCTGCTTAAGATGCGAGTATATGCTTTTTATGCCTAAAAGTGTTCTTTCTTCATATAATGTAAGGTAAGGGCAGTCTAACAACCTAGCCTTATAGGCTAGGTTGTAAGACCCACTAATGAGCTACTTCTAATAGATGTCGTAAGACTCGTTTTACGGGCTACTTTTAATGAAATCCGTAAGTTCTGAACCAAATTCAAACACCTGGGCTACTTCTAAGAGAAGTCGTAAGATCCTCTTTAAATCAAACTTCTGTGTAACTTCTAAACGAAGTTATAAATCCTCAAACCAAATAAACTACTGGCATTCTAATAGATGTAACCTCAAAAACTCAATGAAATTAAAACAACATCTAACCACCTCAGTCTACTCGAGATCCATGGCTGCTAATCGGATTGTCTGGATACTACGGTCAATGATTGTTAGTGTTGGTAGACTAAAACTTACGGTATACCCGGGACGACGGATTCACAGGATCTTGATCGGGGTTTACCTCCATTTTTCCCATAATTGAGACTAAAAACATCTAAACTTTATTTATCCTTAATTGAGAGTTCTATCTTACATTTTTAGAGGGGTAATTAACTATGAGCTCTTGCGCTCATGGGAAGTAGAGTACCAAATCTAATTAAATCCTGATACTGCCATCAGGGGAAATCTGGTTAAATACAATCTAACCCAAGAAAGATGAAATCTTATGTCTGTAAAGCGGGATTCATACATTCGCGCCATTTTTTTTGATCTAATAGATTTCTGGTGACTCTGTTGGGGATTACTTCTCTCTCCATCTTTGGATGAAAAAAGATTTTTCATTTAGTCTCAAATAACCAAGCATCTAAAAATAAATTTGGATGATTATTTAATGGAAGCTTATGTTTTCTTTTCCAATAGAATTCAGGTTGACTCTAATCCATATATCACAACCCAATGCTTAAGTTCTCTTGGGCATGATAGGCTCAATCTTTGTTCAAGATGTTGCTCAACTTTTTCAATTGAATATCAGAACAAGAGAACATAGACCAGTTTTAATTTTGCAATGCATAATGTCTTAAAGATGATTTTGGTGAACTTTACTTTCGTGATATAATTTTTTGCACGTAAACATTTACATCTCAAAATTGGCTAATTTAGATGAGAGTTTGCATACTTGTATGCTCTTCGTTCGTTTAATCTAGCAAGTGGAACTTCTAAGATAGCTCCCTATTTTGATGCAGTTGTATCTAGAAGCAATACACGACCTACTAGCTCCTGACAAAAATAACATTGCCCTTACCAAGGACTCCAAATCTGGAGAAGTTTGCTTGCCTGGTGCTACTGTTGTTGAAATCAGTGACATTGACCAATTTCTTCAAGTGTTGCAAACTGGTGAAAGGAATCGTCATGCTTCCAATACAAAAATGAACGCGAGATCTTCAAGAAGTCATGCAATTCTTGTGGTAGGTTACTTCAAGATGTGGTCCTAGCTCAAGAAATTGCAATTTTTAAGCTTAGCCGTACTTAACATTCTTTATTACGAGACTCTTACTATTGATGCTTATCTAGGTTCATATACAGAGATCTTCCAAGGGAAAAGATGAAAATGAATTCCTATCAGTGAACATAAATAATAGTGAAGAATTTCCACACATGTCTGCTTTTTTCAAAAGCAAGCTACTAATCATTGACCTTGCCGGATCAGAACGAATAGATGAATCTGGTTTGCTTAGTGACCTGCTCCGTTTTTTCGTATGTAACTTCTGAAAAAATATGATATTTGATATAACAATCTGATAACCCTGTTAAGTGAAAAGGGTTCATGATAAACTAAAATAAAATTCTCAATTTAGAAGCCAAAAGATTTTCATCGCATATTTTAAGTGCTCTAAAATTGATACTGGAACATTATGCTTCTATAAATTAATTCAGTTTCATTTCCATGTTCTTAACTCACCACTTCATATTTCTTTGAAGGTGTTGATGGTCAGATGCTCGAAGAGGCCAAATTCATAAATCTTTCTCTAAATTCCCTTGGTAAATGCATAAATGCTTTAGCTGAAAACAGTACCCATATCCCAACAAGAGACTCCAAGCTCACTAGATTGCTTTCTGATTCATTTGGAGGTTTTACCTTTAACATTTTTTCTGCTTTTTTATGTATTTTCTGCCCATATACTTACATTTAAGAGACTCCAACTTGATTTTTAAACTTAATATTCCAATACTTAATAACTAGTTATTGTTTATGATAGTGTATTTAGCTATTGATTAAGTGTTTCAGATATGACAAGTTATTTCCTTTAATTTGATATTACTTATTATTTTTCAAAATTTGTTTTTTTGATTAATTTAAATTGCTTATTATTCTCTATTTTTGTTTAGTTTGCACATTGAATTACTTTTAAGTTGAAAATTCATAGAGATGAACGTTTCTGAAGTTCTTCATAAGAAATAAATAATTAGAAATTGCCATTGTGGAAACAAGAAGGTTTGGTAAACCTAATCAGCCTGTCAGGTTGGTTTTAATTCATTTTTTTGAAAATGATTTGAACCCTTGATCTGTCATTAGAGGACAAGGGCACTATGACTCGTTCACTTGCTCTATTGTATTTGCTTTTGCATGAGATATTATCCTTGAGGTTTTCGTTTCCCTTCTGTGCAGGAACTGCACGGACATCCCTTATCATTACAGTTAGTCCATCAGCCCGGCACTACTCACAAACTTCAAGTACAATTATGTTTGGGCAGAGGGTTGGTATTTCTAATTTCCTTGGCTTTCCAAAATATTTCATGCAAGCTTGCTCCTATTTGTATGGATTGCTAAGAAATCAGTTTCTTAGGCAGTTTCATTTCCTGTCAGTAGCATTTTATTGTATTTCATTTATAGATGGTCATTCATTGTTAAGGTTCTTGCAGCAAGATGGTTCTCAGTTATGTATGAGATCATTTAGTCAATATATCTGCATTCTCAAATTTCCCCTTCTTCGCACCAAACATTTATTAATGTTGCAACATTACTTTTAGCTGTTTCTCGTATTTAATATTACAGATTCTTTGCCAAGTTGGTTCTTCTTGTGGTTTGCTGTTGGTAAACTTACACTCTGGTTTTATCCTTTTGCTCTCTTTAGGGTTTTAGCTGAGTTCTTGCCTGAAATTGATGAGGGCATCAGATTTCGCCATGTGTACCATCGCCGGGGACGACGATCGACGGCCCTGATTCAGAGCCTTTACCTATGATGCTTTAGTTCTTTTCTTTTATTAGTTATTTCATGTTTCCGTTTGTACCCCTATGAGGGATGTTTCACTTATTGTAGCCCCAAGGGCATTTGTGACTTTATGCTTTTATTTTCTCCTGTAAGCCTATATATAAAGGCTTGTATCATTGTATTGGATATTTGATGAATGAATGAAATTATTCCCTCTTGTTCTCTTTGTGAGTGCACAAAAGATCTCTTAGTGAGTTCTTTGGTGGAGATCTCTTGGTGAGTTCTCCAAGTTTATTTTGAATTTGTTTTCAGTAAATTTTCTCCTTAGAAGCTCCTCACCTTTCCCTTTCCCCAAAGCCTAGCCGCCGGCCCTAAGATCTTCCCCAACCGCCGGCCATCCCAACCAATCCATCCGACCACCTCCCGCCGCCCCTCCCTTCTTCCGGCCAACTCCACTCCATCATCGCATGAGAATTTGAAATTGAAGATTCAAATTTTGAATTCTTTCCAAATTTGGAATTCCAAATTAGGAAAGTTTGCATGATTGGATCAATTTCAATTTATTTTAATTTTGGAATTTTCAAATACTTATCCATGTCATCCTCCTAATTTTAGAAACCCGGTCACCCTCTCTCCCCAACTCCCCCTTCCTCATACATGCCGCCGGCCTCAACCCCCAATCAAGCCCCCAATTGATTTTGCATTAACTCCCTTTTGTGATTTTAAATCATAACATAAATGCAAATAATCCTCCCTCCTATTTTCACCAAAACTGAAAATAATTTCAGTTTTCAACTTTCTCCCTCCTCTCCTTACCGCCGGCTCATCTAAGGGCTTAATTGCAATTGATCTCCAATTAATGCATTAATTGCATTCATTAGGAGATTCAAATTTGAATATTATTTCCCTCCTAAACTCTTAAAACTGAAACTAATTTCAGTTTTGTCAAAACCTCTCTCCTCCCCTCATCCTAATCCCACCGCCGGCCTCCTCTTGCTCCCAACCCGCCGGCCCCTTGCCTTCCCTTGAAGATTCCGTGGTAGTGCCGCTCAATCCCACGTCAAGGATGCATGGACGTACCCGAATGGAATTTCGGATTTGAATACGACGACCACGGGCGAGTGGATATCCTCCGATCTCCTTTCTTTGACGTCGGATTCGACTTCGACGACACCGTTGAGGAGTATTTGGCCCGGATCGTACCCACCTTGATAGAGACCGTTGACGATCATTTTTCAGTGTACACCTGGATCGTCAAAGGACATCGCTTTGCAACACCTCCACAAATTGCGCCGACCTCTCCCTCCCTACGGATCTACGGCGCCGTCGCTCTAGGAGTGATCTCGTCCATCGTGTGGCTCTTCTTCTCCCAACAAGCCTAGTAGTAGGTAAATGAGAGTGGCCTCAAGGTGAGACAATCACTTTGTTAACCTTGGGATTTTTGTTGATCATTTCATTTGCTTTATGTTTATGAAAGTCGTTATTTTTCTCGGCCTAACTAATTTATGTGTAAGTGCTTGCCTAGCCGTAGTTAACAATTGAGATTTCCGAAAAGCTTGAATTGGGAACGAGATTTAATTTGCAACTATCATACTTGGATAATCTTTTGTTAAACTTCTAAATACAAATCCTGGATTTACATCATGTTACATCATATTTGGTATCAGAGCATGGCTAGCATGCTTTGCTCATGTTAGATGCATCCTAGGAAGTCCGTTTTAGATTGCCATTATTCGTTTACATGCATAACATTGCCAAAACATTTTATTTACTGCTTTCATTTGCTGTCCAGTAAATTCAAGCATCATATTTTCATAGTTAACTTGCATGCTTAAGTTACCCAAGTGTTAGTTTGGTCACTTACCACCCACCGCCTCACCTAAGTCACTTGCTACACTTAAAATCCCTGCTGTCCAGAGTTTTCCTGCACTGTTTAGTGGCCGTTTAGGTGACCCTAAACCTTTAACCTGCTGCTGTCCACTCACCCAACACCACCCAAACACTTAGACAACTTAGGCTTGTGTTGTAGGTTGCTGCCATTGACATTCCAGCGGCTGTTTGGTGGCTGTAAGAGCTATTTTCAGCAGCTATACATTGCTGTCCCCCATCACAAACCTACCCAATTCAACCCTCTGTCAATCTCATGGATCCGCAGCACCTCCAGGCCACCCTAGACCTCATTTTGGGCCAATTAGGAACTGTTACACAGCAAATTCGTAACACTCAGACGGACTTAGCAGATTTTAGGAGGTTAACCAGTGATTGGTTAGATAACATAGAGCGTATTGGGAACCCTGCGATTTACACCCCGTCACGACCTCACTCGCCTTACAACGAGGAAAACCAAGCCGATCATGGCCACCCTAGAGACCCATACCGTCATAACCCGAGACCCCATCAAGATCCTGTTGGAGATGAGAACCCTTGGCGCGATAACGATGCCCAATTGTTGAAAAACATTAGAATTGATGCGCCAACTTACGATGGGACCCTCGATCCCCAAGTCTTCTTGGATTGACTCAAATCCATGGATAGTTATTTCAAGTGGTATAACATCTCGGAGGCTAGGAATGTTAGATTTGCCGAAATTAAACTCACGGGCTGAGCCAACTTGTATTGGACCAATTTAGAGAATATGCGCGAGGCTCGAGGCGAACATCCTATCACGGACTGGAGAACGATGAAACAGGAACTCAAGAGAAAATATCTCCCTCCTTCGTACTACCCGAAGCTCCTCGATAAGTGGAATAGATTAACCCAGGGGAGCAAGCCCGTCAAAGACTACATCTCGGCCTTTGACGACTTCCTGATCCATTGCAATGGCGAAGAGTCCGCCACCCCAACCCAAATCCTTTCTATGTTTAGAGCTGGCCTTAGGGAAGACCTGCGTACGGAACTCTTTGCTCGAGGTATAGACTCTTTAGAGGCAGCCTGTAGCCTAGTCCTCGACCTCGAAGATTCTAGAACCCACTCCCAAACTAGGCACTTTGACTCCCGTTTGAATTCGTATAGAACCTCGTTTGGACAACCTCAAACCCGACCCTCAGGATCGACTGCAAATCGAACCTCTGCTAGTTCGGCCCCACCTCGTACGGACCTCAAAGGTAAAACTCCCGAGCGTGACGCTCCCAAACCCAATTCAGGAACCAAATGCTATAGGTGTCATGGGTACGGACACATTGCTTCGCAATGTTCTAGTCCTTACAAAGTCACCATAATTGAAGAAGTGGACGAAGAGGAGGAAGAACCTGAGACTGATTTGGTTCACCAAGTGGATGAGGAAGAAGACTCTTTTACTGAAGAAGAACCTGTGACCTTACAAGTTGTTAGGTGCGCTTTGGCCCAGCCTAAGTTAAGCGACGATTGGCGTAGAACCTCCATTTTTTATACCTTCATTAAGATCGGAGAAAAGAGCTGCAAGGTTATCATAGATAGTGGAAGTTGTATCAACGCAGTCTCTTCAGCCATGGTCTCCAAGCTCAATCTGAAGGTGACACCGCACCCAAATCCGTATAAGGTTTCTTGGATCAACTCGACTACCATAGAAATTAAGGATCGAAGCCTTATTCCAATAGAATTTGTGGGATATCAAGACAAGATTTGGTGCGATGTTCTAACCATGGATGTGGGTCAAATTATCCTTGGTCGCCCTTTGTTATTTGACAACGACGTCCATAGAGGAGGTAGTCGACCCAACCTGACAGAAGGATCCTTGTCGGCAGCCATGGGTTGCTTCGTCCAAGGGGACCTTGTAGACCGGGGTTGAATGTTTATCTAAGGGGACAAATTTGAATCCACCTTAGCTAACAGAGGGCTTCGTGCCCTATTGATCATATCCTATTGATTCATATCTCAAGGATTTAATGCCAATAAGGAGCGTATTGGCTCTGGCCATAACCGGTATATCGTGGTGCCATTTGGCGGCAAAACCACTCGGTTCAGAGGGCCTCGGGTCGTCATAACCGTTTATTCTGCGGTGCCATTTGGCTGCAAACCACCGGTCAGAGGACGCGTACCACGTCCTTACTGGCAGAAGATTGTTTGAGAATGGATCCTAGTGATATTTTCGACTAGGCATTTTGCTCTTTGTGAGCTGAAGTAAATCTTGATTTGTCCACCCCGACAAACGGTTGCGGAGGGTGGATGGGTTTTGCTTTGAGTGATTGATGGTTTGATTTCGAATTTAAATATCTTGGAATTTGGGATTTGTTGAGTTTTGGGTTTTTGGGTAGAGCTTGGATTTTGAATGGACTTTTGGGGGACATTTAAAAGTATTTGTGAACCCCTCCGGTTGAGATTAGCGTTCAAAACGGCCATCATCGGGGTATTTGGGGTCATTTCCACTTTAGTTGATTGAACACTGTCAACTCAACTGGGCTATTGATCGAGGATCGGGTTCCTCGTAGGCTTTGTGCCTTTTGTTCATGAATTTTCTTTGTTGAAAGGCCTGGAAAGCTGAATATGAATATATAAGATAAATATTCTGGTCAACTTTTGTGACCGCATATTTATTTGATATCTCGAACCCTGTCTACTCCTATTTCTCTATTTAGGAGAATCGGGTTTCGTAGGCTTCATGCCTTTTGTTTAGTGAATTCTTTTGATTGTAGGCCTGGAATGCCTAATACGAATGTATTGAAACAAATACACTGGTCGCCACAGCCGTGTATTCGTTTAAAGGTTCGAACCCTGTCGACTTCTATTGATCCGTATAGAAGGATCGGGTTTGAACTAGAATTCACTTATCGACCCGCGCAGCATCCCTATGCGTCACGTGTATACCAATAACACGCTCGTCGGGGCCCATGCGGGTGATTTTTATATTAATTTAGACATATTTGTAGACGCCTTATGTCTGCTTGTACAGAGGTTGCAAATCCGGTGGCGTAGCATTTGTAGATTGTAGACGCATTCTGTCTGCTTTCACAGATGTTACAGATCCGGTGGCGTTGAGTTGTGGATCGTAGACGCCTTCTGTCTGCTTTCATAGATGTTGTAGATCCGGTGGCGTAGCATTTGTAGATTATGGACGCCTTCTATCTGCTTTCATAGATGTTGCAGATCCGGTGGCGTTGCGTTGTAGATTGTAGACGCCTTCTGTCTGCTTTCATAGATGTTGAAGATCCGGTGGCGTTGCGTTGTAGATTGTAGACGCCTTCTGTCTGCTTATACGAATGTTGCAGGTCTGGTGGCGTTCTAGTCTTGATATTGACTCCCCCCTTTCTCAGTCATCGGGGAAGGATTTTTCTTTACTTTGGAGTCAATGACTGCTGGTTTGGAAAGAACTCCTTTCAGGATCTTTGGTGTAGAGGACTTGTCATTTCCGGCATTTGTAGACATCAGAACTGTTTTCTTCTCGAGTATATAATTAAGAAGAGACTTTGGAACACCAGGAAGTTTGGTTCTAATTTGTTCAAACATTTCTCTCCTTTATGCTAGTGGGTGTCCTTTTCGTACATCGGGCTGCCTTTGTACCCGGCGTGCTTGAAGATCTTGACCACCAATGTCGTAGGTGATATCAATATTTGTGCCCACAGTGGTTCGTTGTACCTACGATATAAACACTATTGTTATCCACAAGCGGCTTGTACATATTTACGGGAACCCATTGTAGCCACTACGAGCTCCTGGAACTGTTCGTAGGAGACCCATTGTTTTCGTATCGAAACCGCCTTTCACCAATCTCAGGTGGTTTGATTGTACTTGTTTGACCTCGTAGGGATCGTCGTAGGAGATGTACTTGTGTCCACAGTGGTTCGTTATACATACGACATACACACTGTTGTTATCCACAAGTATTCATTTGCTGGAGATCAGTCGTATCTGCTACGACCTCCTAGTAGTATTCGTAGGAGAACCCTTGCTTTTGCATTGAAACCACCTTTCACCAATCTCAGGTGGTTGTTGTTGGGTTGCGTAGGAAGGAGGATCATTCATCATTGGTCTTCTGTATCGCCATCTCAATCAACAGGCGTTTGTAGGGATTGTTGTAGGAGTTCATGCATTGAGGTCTTGTAACGTGCTTTGTGTTACTTTTGACCGTACGAGTGCTCTTGTAATCTGAATTTCCTCGTGTACGATCCGAGTTTTGTTCTTTGCATATGTTTGAGTCCGGGTTAAGTCTCATTCAAACTTGAATTCATCAAGTTCACAAGTCCCCCCTTTGATGTCGTATAGCCTGAGTTCAAGCGCGAGTTCAACTGCTTTGTTCGGACCAAATGCAAGACTGAGTCCCTTCGTGTTCTTGAAGGTTCAAGCTTTTGTTCAAGTCCCCTACAATCCAACTCAATTACTCGCTTGAGTTCAAATTGCTCGAGCCATTAATGTTCAATTTGAGTCCAGAATGCAAGTTCAAGTATAGGTCCCCTGCAGTCCGAGTCTTATTCAAATGATTGTTCAGAGTCTTATGGAGTCTTTACAGGTACAATTTCATATTTAGATTGACTTGAATTTGATTTCAACTTTGATTTTATTTCATTTGAGTTTTGATCTTTAAAAGTTATTTGAATTTTGTTTAGGTCCTCTGCACATGTTCAATCAAGTTCGACGGTCCACAAGTCTACTATTCATGTTCATGTTCCAAAAGTTCACTGCTCTTGTTCGAGTACAAATTTTTTATAGTCCAAATCAGATCTTCGTGCCAGTTCAGATGTTCAACTTGAGTCCACATCTTTGTTCTCTTAGAGTCTCAAAACAGGTCCGAGTGTAGTAATATTTCACCCGAAATTTCGGCAGCCTCCCGGCGTCTCCCCAGTTTAGGGGAAAAACAACGGAAAACTGGGCCTCCCGCCACGCTAGAGAAAAGCGTGTACGGTAGGTGCCCTCTTACGAGGACACCGCGGCCGTGTAAAGTCTTTGTCCCCACCATGCCAGAGAAAGGCGTGTATGGGTCTTCGGTACCTGTTGCAAGAGAGAAGCATTTGTTTCCCCGCAAGCGGGTACTTATGAATGTCCCGATCTCGTCGTAGGCGCCGCACCGGGTTCCCTTCCCACCACGCTAGAGAAAAGCGTGTATAGGTGGTTTGCCGGTGCGCCACGAACGTCGAGAACAGGTTTGGAACCGAGGGTCGCTCGCCTACCTTGTCGTGGGTGTCGCGCCGGTTGCCCCTCCCACCACGCTAGAGAAAAGCGTGTATAGGCAGACCACCGACTCGACACGCATACCGAGGTAAGAGAGCAAACAAGGGTTCCAGAAGTTATACCTTTGGCGGCCGGTGGACCGACGGTCGTCGATGAAGGCTGGGGACCGAGGCGGGAGAAGCATGTGAACATCTTATCATTTTAATTAAATTAATCTTAATTAATTATAATTAATAATAATTAAATTTAATTAACTATAATTAATTACATTAATGATAATTAATAATAAAAAAATGAAATAATTAATTATGATCAAACTTAATTAATTAAACATCATCATTTTTATTATTAATTATAATTAAAATAATTAGTTTATAATTAAATAAATTAATTAAAATTAATCACAATTAATTAAAACTAATATAATTAATTATATATATAAAAAAACCATTTTATAAATAATAAAAATTTTATTCTCCCTCCCCCCACTCTCGGCTCAGAGGATTTACGGGATTTGGCCGGGCAAGTGCGTGAAAGGGAGAAAGTTACCTACACAGCCGCGAGCTCCTGTTCTGGTTCCGATCAAAATGTTGTAACTTCCGATCCGCAGGGAGGAAAGTCGGAGAAGGAGCGATGTCAGACTAGCCACGAAGGAGTCGAGGCAGCGGCGGGATCGGCTAGGCAAGGTAGGGGAAAATCCTCTCTCTCTCTCTCTCTCTCTCTCTCTCTCTCTCTCTCTCTCTCTCTCTCTCTCTCTCTCTCTCTCTCTCTCTCTCTCGGGTCGGCAGAACCAGGAGGCTAGCGGCGGAGAGAGGTCGGCACGAAGGGTAGAAAGTTAACTTCACGGCCGAGCGAGCTCCTGTTCTCACTCCCGATCAGAATGTCGTACCTTTCGGTCCGACTAGAAGGAAAAGTCGGTAAAGGAGCGCAGTCGAACAGCCACGGGAGGGCCGGAGAATGTAGCGCCCAAGGGAGAAAGGTAACTTCACAGCCCGCGAGCTCCCGTTCCGCTTTCGATCAAACTGTCGCAGCTTCCGATCCGTCCAGGAAGAAGAGAGAGCGGGAGATGTCGGGGAAGAGCGAGCTCGGGAGGAATTTTGTGGAGAAGAGTGAGAAGGCCTCGTTTCCTCGAGCCTTTTAACGACTCGAGTGAGTCGTGCTAGCGACGTGCGAGACGCGACGCTCGGTATGGCCTCGACGTGCGACGAGCGGCGCTGTATCGTGCGATGTGGGGAGGCAGGTAAGGGATTTGATTTTTTCTTTTTTTTTGTTTAAACTTTACAGGTCAACAAATGCCCCCAACAAATGTGGTAGGTGTCTGGAGCGGGCCACGTTTGTTGCGTGCTAATTGACCCTGTGACTCTCTAGATATTTTTTCTAGATGTCACACTAGGGTTTTCATTTAGTGGATCTTCAAAACCTATTTGGATGTCACACCAGGATTCTCCTTTAGTGGATCTCCAAAATTTGTTTGGATGTCACACTGAGATTTTCATTTAGTGGATCTTCAAAAGTTTATTTGGATGTCACACTAAGATTCTTTCTCCACCGCGCTTCTAGATGTATTCATAGATGGTTGATATCTTATCCAAATTTTAAATATTTATTTGGGGATCTCGGCATGTGGTACGATGTCGACCCAAATAAATATTTAAAATGCCCCCAGTCTTTAGGGACATTCGTAGATGTCATTCAGGGTGCTCATTCTGCAGCTTTTGCTAGAGCCCCGAGATTTTGATCCTTTTGTCCTGTGCTTTGTGCTGCGGACTTGGTGAGGGATTGTCTGATTTGTCTTTACTAACTTGTCAGAAGATTTGTATGCCTTCTACCCTTTGCTTCTAGCTTTGGCGGGCTTGTTGAAGGAGTAGATGCCGGTGACCTAAACCCTTAGGTTTGTATCAGGTCGGTGGCGAGAAGTCATCAGTCCAGAGCTTTGTGCATAGCGAACTTGTTGATGACGAAATCCACTTAGTTCAACCTTGGGCTTTGTGTGAACTTTGGGATAGTTTTCTTCGGTCCTGTGCTTTGTGCTTTGGCGGACTTGTTGAAGAAAAATTCCTTCGATCATCGCTTTGTGCTTTACGGATTTGTTGAAGGATTTGCAGGTTCTGGATTCAGTTGATAGTACCGAACGTAAGTAGTATCTTGATCCTTAACCACTTGAGAAGACTTTAATCTGAATCACTTGAGTTCATCAGATCGGGAGAGCTGGGATTTGACAGCTCTTTGTCCTCTGGTTGTTGAGATGGGGGTTCCTCTACTGCGGCCTTTCTTATGGCTTGTTGAGTAGATGGAGCTGCCAGCGATCCGGCCATATTTGGGCTTGTTGGATCCGACCTCTTACACCCATTTAGGCTTCAGACTTGAGCTATGGGAATTGCGCTCCCCAATGCTGATTTTGCTGAAGTTGGCAGATATGGAATCATCCTTCGTGATTTTAGATTTTGGAGCCTACGAACGTTCAGTAGTTGCTCGAGACTCATCTTCCTTTAGAACTTTGATTCTCCGGTCATTTTGGAGAACTTTGTAGACTACGATCACTTGAACTGGTCGAGTCAAATTTTCTTTCGTTTTTTCTTCAGTCCTTACTGACGGGTTGACGAAGTGGGGGTTCCGCTACTACGGCCGTTCTTATGGCTTGTTGAGTAGACGGAGCTGCCAGCGATCCGACCATATTTGGGCTTGTTGGATCCGACCTTTTACACCCATTCGAACCTTAAGCTTCAGGCTGTCGAAATATTTCAAGCTTCTTTGGCTCAATTTGTAGGAGTGTGTAGCCACAAAAGTCTCTTTCTTGACCTTTGAGTCTTGGTTTTGTTGTAGAAGGTGTTGTCTCGATCTTTGAGAGATCACCTGCGTAGGCTTTAAAAGAGAAACATCTGTGTTCTTTAGCACAAAGTAACTTTTGAATTGATAATTTTAAATATTTATTCGGGGATCCCTGAAGATTGTTGCGCTCTCAACCACAAAAGCGGAGTACATTGCTATCACTAAGGTTAGCATGGAGATGATTTGGTTGCAAAGTTTCTTGACAGAACTTGAAAATGGGCAAAGGAATGAGAAGCTGCACAGTGACAACATGAGTGCAATACATTTAGCCGAGAATGCTACATTCCATGCAAGGACGAAGCTCATCCAGATTCGATGTCATTTCATCAGGTCTCTTCTAGAAGATGGTCAGTTACCTTTGGAGAAGATACACACGATCAAGAATCCTGCAGACATGCTAAAGAAGATGGTGACAGTTGATGAACTGAAACTATGTGTAGCTTTAGTTGGTCTTCATGAAGGATGAGAGCAGGGGTGAGCCACATTAAAGGTACTATGATTGATGATCTGAATCGGAAGAAGGATTTATTGCAATTAGTTTCCAAGTGAGAGACTGTTCTGTGTGGAATCTGATTGTGTTGATCAATTGGATTGTTCTGTTGCCTCAGACCTCAAGTTTTTTGTGCTTGTTGGGGGGGGGGGGGGGGGGGTGAGGGGTTTACCCCCTGCTTGGTTCTTTTGCACCCAACTTTTTTTTCTTCTATACAACGCTCCAGTGCTGTGTATCTGAGCGCTCTGGCATTACATACCCAAGCGTACCAACGTTGAACGACAGAGAGAGGAGCGCTACAACGGTCTTGATATGGCGCTGTAGCGGATCAAGACAGAGATTTGAGCGCCGCAGTGCCCCAAACAGGCGCCACAATGTTATGAGACGGGCTGGACGGTTTTCTGTCTCATTTTTTTGAAGGGTTGCATCCCTTAGGGTTATTTACATGGCTTTCTCTTGTATTTCTGGAAGTTAGATATTGAGAACGATTCAAATGAGAAGAGAAGGAAAGAGTGAGAGAGAATATAGATTTGTATTTATTTCTCCCAATTTTCATAGTGAGTTTCTTGGTGTGGTGTGACTCTGTGATTTTTTTCCCCTATTTTGAAGTTCTCCATGTTAAATCCCGGTGCCCTTTAGTTTTCCGTTGCTTTTACTTTCTTGCTTGTTTCGTCATTGTGGTGTTTACTCATCCCCAACAGCTATGACCCTTTCAAGTATTGTTAATTCTAATTTGTAATCAGCATTACGTAGAAACACAATAGGAACGAGGATATGCATGCCAAAAGCTGCCGTTACTGATTTGTCCTCTTATTTTTCATAAACTTAAACCATTTAAACATTAAAAACGAAGCTAACAACTAACAAGTATCACGAAAATGATTGCTTCTATATCATCTCCAAAATGCCATTATTTAATTCCTCAATTACCAGTTGGTTTTTCCTTCTTCATTTATTTTAAATTACCTTCAGCATTTAAGTGTGCTTCTTAATGCGCTATTCATTCTATTTTTGACAAATGGAAATACGTTAAAAAAAAATTAGAGTGCCAATTATCAAAGCAATGTAAGCTGCAATTTTCCCATATATGACCCAATTTTAGCACATGGTATATTAGGTTCAGTCAAACCATGATTCCCCGCACTATTTTGTAATATCTTCTGTGGGATATTTATTTGTTCGTAGTACGCATGTATGTGCGTATATTATGCTATTTATATGCACACAAATTAGAGAACTACATAGTAAAACCTCATTTGCCTATAAAAGATGTTTGCAGTAGAAAATGAAGGTAGTCACGTCTTTTTCTCTCAAATGTTCACTGTAGGCAATGAAGGTAGTAAACGCTGTAAAGTTAAAGGAAGACTATGATTCTGAGAGCAAATACAGAAAGCTTGAGTGTCAGATAGATAGTCTTACATCTGAATTGGAAAAACAACAGAAAGATAAATTGCACCTGGAGAGGAGGTTATATGAGCGTGAGATGACTCTAGCTGAAGCTGAAAACAAGCTTTTTGAAGCTGAAAAAAAGCTAGCTGTAGCTGAAGAGAAGCCTGCTGCAACATCTGAGGTACCTTCTTAGCAGATTTTTTACTTAATTTTTAAAGTTAATCGTATTTGTAGATTTTTTATTAAACCTCTATACGTACAAGTAAGAGCCATCGGCATACTAGAGCTAAAAAGGCAGTCGGCTAGGGCATTTGCTTTGATTACGGGCTCATTTGCTATTTGTAGATATAAAACATGTTAGAAAATGATTTGGTTTTCAATCATTTTATTGGGCTCATTTGGTTACTTGTAGATGGAAATCATGTTTAAAATTTCATTTTCAAAACATATTTTCCAGTTTCAACCAACCAATAAGCTGTGACCATACTTAAAATGGGAGAAAGGGAAGTTATATGTCAATTTATTTAACTTTTTTGATTTCTTTCCCATCCTATTTGAGCACGTTCTTATTCTTATTGCTAACATTAACTACCTTTAAAATTAAATGGTTTGGAAAATCAGCTTTTTAATTTTTTTATCAAGCTATTTTGGCCAATATGTACAACCCTTTCCTTGACCGTACATTAACTGGATCTCCATGCATTTGATACACATTTATGTTTTTATATTTTGTCTCCACCATGAGCTAAATTTGGAATCCACTTATGCCAGACATTGATTGGTCAAACTTGTAAGTGGAAATGAAATCTTCCAAACTTCTGATGGACAAACTCTTTGAATGTGATTGATGGACCTGATAAAACTTATTCTCATTTTCATTTAAAATAAATTTCTGTAAGATGTTACTTTTCTCTAACCTTTTGGAATTATCTTCAATTTTGTACATGCCATAGCCTAATCTAAAACAAATGATGTATTTTCAATATGATTGCGTAGTTAATAATTTTGATACACCCATCGATGTTTAGCTTGATTGGTGGGCGAGTACGGTTGGGAACCCCCCAACTTGTGCTCGATTCCCCTCGAGCGGCAGCGTCTCTTAAGTGTGGCCCAATCAAGTGCGGGCCAGGAGGTTTCTGGGGTGGGTGCTTCTTCTAGGTCAAACGAGGATTAGTCACGCTGCCAAGTGCCCTTTCAGGGATGGCAGCGGGCGAACATCCTGTTCCAAAAAAAAAATGATACTCACAATTCAATAGCAGGGCCAAGTTGAGGGCTCCACCTATCAGGTAACAGTTGCATTCAATGAGATGGAAGTCACTGACCTGATGAGAAAACTTGAAGAGAAGCGTTCTCGGCATGCCAAAATGGAGGAACAACTGACTGAGTTTCTGCAGAATGGTACATGGAAATTTGCTGAGGTAGGATCATATATTTAAATTCAAAAATTTTTATGCATAAAAATTCGTGCAATTCATGTTCTCGTATGAAAATAGAGTAAGAAATGATTGAATTATTACATGCAGGCAACAAGTATGATCAATTTGCTGATCAAATTGGAAAACCATCAGGCAGCTGCTGTTGCCAGTCCAAGAACTCAAGCCATGGTTATTTGGTTTGCTTTGATTCCCATTGCGTTGCTTTCGCTGTATTTTCTTTGGTAACAATCAAGTTGGTTGTACATAATAGTTTGTTGCATAAGGCTTGCCTGTCACATTCCTTCCTGACCGAAATATTAATTAGGTTAATGGTAATAGAGAAAATCTGGGTCAATATAGCTTGTTTAGAATGAATTCTTTTATTTATTGTTTTAAAATTAGTATAATGTATTATTAATAAATCAAAATTTAAATTTCTTTCAGCTTGAGTTGTAGAAAAAATTAATGGCGACTATGATGCGAAGAACTTTGATAATTATTTTTGTATAGCTGCATGAATATAAGGTTTCATTTGAGATAGTTTTTTTTTTTTTTTTTTCATGTTTTTTAAAATAGATTTTTAGTATGAAATTTTCCTGAACTAAATTTTTTTATACTAAAAAAATATTTTAGAAAGCAGTAAGAAAGCAATTCCAAACAAAATTCAAATGAAGCCTATGCCTTCGTTTTAATACGCTGGTAAACTTTTGGTTGGCTTTTTTTTTTTTTTAATTTGTTTATTTATTTATTTATTACTTTTGGTTGGCTTTAAATGGCTTGAATTAAACAATCTTAACTTAAGTGATATATTTGTCTCATGAAGAGTTTTTTTTTTTTTTTAATCTTATAATTAAATCATTTTAAAATATATTTCTATCATTATACACATTATGGCAAAAATTTTACAACTTAATTTAATCAAGATTTCAAGTTCTTTAAAATTATGATTAGATGCATCAATGAGTAAACTATAATATAAAGGTTATACATTAAAATTTATTAATTTTCATAGAAGTTCAATCCTACTTTAAGCATGAATCTCTTGTCATACTGCAATGCCTCTTTGTCGTATCTCTCATTAGGGGTGTCAATTTCGGGTCATGGGTCGGGTTCGGGTCGAACCCAAAATTGACCTGGCACTATTTGGGTCAACTTGAACTTGACTCGTTTTTGCAAATGGGTCATTTTTTTGGATCTGAACTCGACCAACTTCAGGTTAGGGTCAACTTGACAAGACCATGTGCCAACAAAAAATTGCTAATTTCGGGTTAAAAATGGGTCAATCTTTGCTTTTCAGGAAAAAAAGGGTCAATCTCAGGTTGTCGGGTCAAAAATGAATATTCGGGTAAAAAATGGGTCGGGATTAATTTAAGGTCAAATGGTCAACCTGAACCCGACCCAATTTTTTAACCAGAAATTGACCGTAACCCGAAATTTTCTAGGTCAGATTTGAGTCAAATTTTCAGGTCGTGTCAAATATTGACATCCCTATCTTTTAGTTGAACATGAACCCCCATTTCAGGTCAATTTTAGATCAAAAAAGGGTTTTTGGATAGAATTATTGAACCCGAAACCCTAACCTGTTTCGGTTTCGGATTGACCATAATTCAAAATTTTTAAATCAGATTCGAATCAAATTTTCAGATTATGTCAAAATATTGACACCCCTATTTCTCATGTCTCTTGGACAAGTGATCCACATCACTCTCACCTCTCTCTATCGTTCTTAGATTCCAAGCGTACCACTTGGCACTTGATCTTCTCTAATCTTGACATGTATCCCATAATCTCCTTTGCACCGTTTGCACCTATGCCTCGGGAAGAGTTTGTAATCATTACAACTTACTCTCACAAGTACAGTCAAACTTATTTCCTTTTCCTCGTAGTGGTCTTAGGCTAGCAAGGTCGAATCATTTAAATTATCTGTGTGATATTCTCTCTTTTCTCAATTATTGTGTCCGGTCACCAGATGTCCGGACATCCAATTTGATGACGCCACGTCACTCAAATGTTCTGGATCCTGATGTATTTGAGTGACGTTGGGACACCGGATTGGTATCTGGACGAATCCGAACACCGGACTCAATAATTTGCCCTCAACTCTTCCTCTTTCTTCTTTTAACATGACACTTTCTTATAGGATAAAACTTCCTTTGTCAGCAATATAACATGTTTTAAAGGCCCACCCTCTCTTCTTCTCTCTACCTTTCTGTAAATCAGAAGGAATTTTAGTTCCGTCACCACCATCGGCTCGATAAAATCACTTGATCTAAGTCATCATAAAATTATATTTTCTAGTTGCATATTTTACCATTTAAAATTATTAAAGACACTCTAAACATAAAAAAACAACTCAGGTTTTTAATTCCACACCATTTGAAAGTTTCTACAATTTAAAATCACAATAATCATTTCATACAATCAAAAACATTCATTTAGAAAATTTTGATACATCTTGAAATTAAGATCATAGGATTCGTGCTCCTATGATCTTCAAATGAAAAATAGCTCCATATTAATTAAGTCCAATTATTTGATCAATGTTGTCAATATTCGTACTCTAATGTTCTTCACACAACAATGATAAAATGAGATATCAATCGTTCTTACTTTGACATAGTTGTATCGAGTCATGTTTTGTGTCAACCCTCCATAAGATTTTAATAAAATATTAGGAGAAACATTTTTATCACGTCGCAACCTATGCTCAATAACTCTCTTCCATAGTTTTAAAGTATGACATATTAACTTAATTTATCTATAATTTGTACAATCTTCTGCATCACCTTTATACTTTAAAATAAGAATAAACACACTCATTCTCCACTTATCTGACATCTTTTTAGTCTTCAAAAAAATATTAAAAAGTTTAGTAAGCCAAAAATGTCTTTATCTCCTAAGCATTACCACACCTTTATTAAAATATCATCAGGCCTAATAACTTTTCTACACTTCATATTATTTAAAGTCTCTCTAACTTCGATTTTACTAATACGTCAATAAAAATAAAATTTTTATTTTTATTTTGGGTGCTAAGGTCACTAAAGTAAATCAGATTCTCATAATATTCATTGAAAAGTTTAGAAAAATATCTCATCCACTTTTGTTGAATATCCTCTTCTAATAAAAATACTTTTTGATCTCCATCCTTAATACACTTTACTTAAACTAAATTCTTATAAATCTTATCTCTTTGTTTGGTTAACTTATACATATATCTTTCGCCCTTATTAGTATCTAATATAATATATAAATTATTAAAAGTTAAAAATCTTTTCATCGCATATTGCTTTATTAGAATCCTTAAGAGCATCTTTATATCTTTTCCAATTATTAGAATTTTTATATCTAAATTAATTTTTATAATAAATCTTTTTATTTTGCATATTATGATTCCTCTACAAACAATTTTTAATATAAGAAACTTTTTCCTTTGATACTTCAAGCACATATTTTGTAATATTATTAATATAACTAGCTATTTTTTCTCACATAACATTAGCTTGCCCATGCACAGACAAAATCTTAAGATCTAGTATTTTACTCTTAAAAATATTTTTGTTAAAATTCTTTAAAAACCCCTATCTTATCCTACAACAATGATTTATTTTATTTTCTATTTTTCATTCCTTCATTTTAAAATCCAAAACTAATATGCGATGATGAATACATTTTATTTTTATTTTTTTCTTCAAGTGATATCTTTTGCATTAATTCTTTCAAGTCATCCAAAATTTTAATTTTGAATCAATATCCAAACGTACTTAAGGAGCATGAGCATTTATAATATTAATAATCTTAACATAGATAATAATCTTTAAAGTTATATTTCTATCTCAAATTCTATTAATTTTTACAACGTGATTCTTTAAACTATTATCTATAATCACACATTCATCATTTCTAGTAAGACTCTTACAAGAATACCATAGTTTAAATACTAAACTATCAATCTCCTTAGCCTTCTCTCCAACCTATTTAGTTTCTTGAATGCATAGAATATTCATCTTCCTATGAATCATAATATAGATTACTTTTAATAATTTGTATGTAAGGGAATTGATATTTCTACACCATTTCTAATATGACTCTTATCAAAATATCATAGTTAAAATCCTAATTTGAGTTTCATGGACTAACTCTTTTGCCTACATCCGTCTATGATGTGGGAACCCTTGCCTACTAATTTAACACAGCAACCGGGCACCAATTCAGCAACCCTTGCACACTTGTTGTTGTATTAAGGTCATACAGTTAACACTTTTTCAATCAAGCACATCATAAAAATACTATTAATACAATAGCATTTTAATCAAACATAAATCTTTGAGCAGAGATAATATATTATCCAAATGTCTAAAAATATCCCCTTAGGTTGGTGAGTGGGTAGGTGGAGGGAAGGGGAGAAGATATGGAGGATGACCTCACTTTAAAGAAGTCAATCTTATTGATTTCAATCATTTTCCAAGACTTTAAGCTCACTCTTTGACTTAGACATAGAGTGTTTCTCATTCCTCAATGTCAGACTTAAATTTGTTTTTGCACAAAAAATGCCTTCTTAGTTTTTTAGGCTCTCAATGCATAGAATGCAAGTCTATACTAACTATGATATCTTGGAGGGAGATATCTTGGAGAGAGAGAGCAAAAAAAACTCAACTCTTATTCTTATTCTTGATCACTCTCAATTAAAAGAAAAAAAAAAGTATATTGTTATATGCTAAATTTAGATGTCATGCCTTTGAATATTATAATCTTTTTTATCCACTACAATTAAAAAAAATAATTTGAAGCTGAATAAATGTAGGAACTTTGATGCGTAAATAAGTCGAATTTGAGCGAGTATTTTGTGTTCAGGTTAAACTCACTAAAATTTTCATGTTCTCGATGTACGTATTCGGTTCCTTCTAATACAAGTTGAACACAAGGAACAACCCGAAACTACTAAGCACTCTACCTATCTACTAACTAATTCATCAATATTAAAAAAAAAATACAATTAATATAAGTACATACATCTCCAAAAATGAGCTAAATACAATTCAATAAGATTTTGTTTGTATTTGGCTCATCAAGAAAATACACTTAAAATATCTATACAACATTTGGTCGGTTAACAAACAAATTGAATGAAATTTTTTGACCTTTTCCTATTGTGTATTATTACTAGGTTTTAGCTCTTACTCAATCATATATATTTGATTAAAAAAAGAAAAGTATTAGTTAATTAGAACATTAATTATGGTCATAATTCAATTTTTTTTGAGTAATTTGAAAATCTCCTCAAAGTTGCAATGGAGAGACAATATAGAAGGAAAGTTGAAGAGTGTGAAGCGCTTATGTTTCTTCGGACTTAACGAAATTCTTGCTAGTAGTTAAACTGCTTCATCCCTAACAAAAAATAAATATTATGGTCTATGTGGGGAGTAGTTGACAAAAACCCTAAGATAATTAATGACAGTGGAAAGGATCTGACTTAACTTTTTTTTCTCAATAGATATTTAAATGTTAGCTGTAGCTCTCTAACAAATGAACCCTTAACGTATAGTTATGATTGCTTAAGGACAATCATTCAAGATTAAATTGCTTGATTAGCACTAATGATGTGCTTATTATAAGTTTCTTTGCAAACAAATAATTAATTAGATGGTTTAGTGTTGGTATTTGTTAGGGGGTGTGAATCACAAAGGTGTTAAAATTGGGTTTGAAAAACTAAGGGTTAAGCGCTCATTTAGAGGTGTAAGTAAGCTGCATAAGAAGCCTCATGAGCTGGCTCGATTTCGGCTCGACAGATGGCTAATGAAATAAGCTAAATTTGAACGGGTCTTGATTCAACTTATTAGCTCGTGAATAAACTTGTTTAGAAAAATATTAATAGAAAATACACTTTAAAATATATTAGAATTCAAGAGTTTGAGTACAAAGTTATTTAAAATATTTAAAAATTATTTCTCACTTTCTTATGTCAGGTGATTTCTTATTATTTCTCTTCTACTTGCTTATCTTTTGTCATCTTATTACAACTTCTAGTTGGATCAAAATTGTTGTCTTCCACATATTAAATGAACTAACTCATGAGCTGACTCAAGCTCACGAAATTAAGCTCAAGCTCAAATTTGGACTCAATTAACTAATCAATATGAAGCTCAAATCAAGTATGGTCTCGACCACAACTCAACTTGTGTATACCCTTGGCTAATCTAGCTCTATCATCTCCTTTACATGAGTATTAATTGAATGATCAAACGATATTTAAATATGACATGCTTATAATCGAATCGAGCGGTCCTAGGAGTGAATTCAATGAGCCTAAGATCTCCAAAATTTGACATCATTAAGACACTTAAATGCTTGATAAACATTCTATGATCAAGAGAATCACTATGAGCAGTAGCGGAGCTAGAAATTTTATTCGGGGGGAGGGGGGGTGGGGGACTTAAATTAAAATAACTTTGTTTGCTGTCACATTACCCAAGTCAAGAGAAGTTGTAAGATCAAAATTAAGAATGCAAATAACATTGTCTTTAGAGCTTAGAATACATAAATATCAGCCACATACGATCTCTGTTTGGGGGCAAGAGAGTAGCGAAAGGGAAAACGAATGTCATGCTCAAAGTTGAGAGTCGCGAATCGTGAGAGAGAAACAAAGTGGAAAATGAAGTGCGCAGACCGTTTGGGTCGAGGGATAAAATTTACTTGATATTCTTTAAAATAATTTCATTTCAGGTAATTTAAGTGAGTTTTAAATTTAGTCATTTCAATACAATTTCAACTAAAATTTACTCGAGATTGAATGGACTGCCTATGTTGATTTCCTTGATCATGGACCATTTATTGGGAATTTGAATGTCTTAATGATATCAAAATTTGACAATCTTGGGCTCGTTGCATTTGTCTCGTCGAGCTACTCGATTCAACTTTAGGCATGTCATATTTAGAACCTGTTTGGTAATCCAAATTATGAATTGAACCTTCCAAATGAGCTTCAGGTATTTGATTTGGATTGAGTCAAATTTGGTGTTGTTGGGTTCGTATTTTTGAGACTTTCAATTTGACTGTAAGTTTGTTGAAATTGGAGTTTAGATGGTCTCCGATTTAATTTTAGAAGCTTTCAACTTAAATAATTGATTTTTTTTTTAATATTTTTAGGGGAGCACATGCCCCCCCCTTCCCTCCACCCATGACTATGACTCTTCTGATAGAACACTTCAAATCTACTCTAGATCTTCTCAATATTTATTGAGGATATCACTCTAAAGAAATTATAAATAGAATCTCATTATTCACATGAAATGTAAGAGGGAGAAGGCAAGAGCTCTGGGGCATATATGAAAGATCCTAGAGCTCCACCTTGATACCACCATTGATGAGTTTGCGACACCAGACAACCACTGTTGAATTTACTCCAAACTAACTCAATCGAACCTTCATCTATAAGCCAACTACAAACCTTCTGATATGCGTCGCTTATCAACTATAGTCTCTTCGACCACCATTACTTTACTATGGTCCTTATGACCTTCATCGTCCGTCGACTATGATCTCTCTGACCACTGTCACCCTATTACACTCCTTCTGACCTCCGTCTCCCTCGTACTATGATGTCTTTGACCACCGTCACCTAACTACTGTCCTTCAGACCTTCGTCGCTCATCGATTACGGTCTCTCCGACTACTGTCGCTCCACTATGGTTCCTTTGACCTTCGTCGCCCATCGACTACTATCTCTCCGACCACCATCGCTTGACTTGATCCTTCCGACCTCCGTTGCCCACCAACTACAGTCTCCATGACCACTATTTCTTGACTACAGTCCTTATGACCTCCGTCGCCCTTCGACTATGATCCCTCTAACTACCGTCGCATGATTACGACCCTTACAACCTCTGTTGCTCGCCGATTATGATCTCTCCGACTACTGTCACTTGATTATAATCATTCTGACCTCTTTCACCCATCAACTACGATCTCTCCGATCACCGTCACCTGACTACTGTCCTTTCGACCTCCATTTTCCTCCGTCTACAATCCTTTCGATCACCGTTGCTAGACTACGGTCCTTCCGACAACTGTCGCCCAATTATAGTCCTTCGAACCTCTGTTGATTGCTGATTATTGTCATTCTAACCATCATCATCCAACTATGACCCTACCAACAAGTGGGATAATACTCTCTTCATAACATCATCATATCATTCTCCAACTATGTAATGAGCTCTATGCAAAGTGTATTTGTTATATTGAGGCAACACCCTCCTCCAAGGAAGGGAATTATTTGTTGTCAACCACTAACACTAGTATTGGAATCAATTTGCCTAGGCAATACCTCATGATTTTTTCATCTTTTGGGGGTTTCCTTATAAAAATTTCGGCGTCTCTTTTAAACGATACACCTCTACTTTTTTTATCTATTTGTGTATTTGATCTTCGTACAAAACTAGAACACTAAACTTTACATTTCTCTACCGCCTTGAATATTCTAGGACACAACAAGTCTCAATCTTTAATATAGATTTATTATTGCTCATAAATATTTTCTGATTAAATAAAAGAAACCCACATTAGGCTTTTTGACCTTCAACTTCAGTAAAGGATGTTCTTGTAGATTTTTTTGTCTTAAGAGAACTCTAAATACACATAGAAGTGGTGGGCCAACTTCTTACATTTTTAAGACATAAGGACTGTAGTCAAAAAAAGAATTTGATGTAGTATTTAGTAGATAGTGGATTATAAATTATTATATTTATTTCAAAAAAATCCTTAGAAAATGAAGGAGACTAATTAGATAAATTTAAAATTTTAATTTTAAAGAATAAAATTAGAATTTGCTCTATTGAATTCAAAGTATATGAAAATTTTAGAACTATATAAACTAAAACAAAATTTCCAACACTATAAGGTCTTTTGAATTTTTTCAGTTCTTTCTTTAAACTTGCTAAAAAAATATAGAATCGTTAAATTAAAAATAAGAAATAAAAGAAAATTTTAAACAGAAATAAACAAGTCGAGCTCGAGTTCGACTCGTCTCATGTCGAGGGTCT
The DNA here is from genome assembly GCA_016618105.1 of Dendrobium huoshanense. Classification (NCBI taxonomy): domain Eukaryota; kingdom Viridiplantae; phylum Streptophyta; class Magnoliopsida; order Asparagales; family Orchidaceae; genus Dendrobium; species Dendrobium huoshanense. Next base: position 78,295,922 of record CM028358.1, on the reverse strand, counting down.
CGTCGAGCTCAAAATGTCGTGATTCATCATCCTGAGGTCCGTTGGGGTCGCGTTATTTGACATCCCGAGGTCAGTTGTGGTCGAGCACAGTCCGTCTTCGTCGCGTCCGTTCCGAGCTCTTCCGTCGACATCTGCTCCGTCGCCATCGAAATGTTTTGGCTAATGCAACAATTGTCGTAGTCCCGAACTCACTGTCAAGATCCGCTCTGCTGCCGTCGAGATCTGTCGTCCCGAACACATCCATCTAAATCCCGCCCAGTTGAGCCCTCGATGAGTTTAGTCCAACGTCTGTTCGAGCTTGAGCTCCATAAGCCTTCGAGCACGACTCGTCGAGCCTATTATCGAGTCGAGTCCGAGTCAGCTTGCAAGTCGGCTCGTCTCGGTTGTACCTCTAGCAGGGACCTCAATAGTTCCTTATGCCCATTCCCACAGTTAATAAAGACAACATGTTGTCTTCTCACAGCCAGTTTGAATTGAGGATATGTGGGATGAATTAGTATTTAATTGGCTTGAAAAGTCTGGAAGAAGAGTTCATCATCATGAAAGATGTCCTTTGTGACACTGAACAAGCCCCCATTATGGCTCCTCAGCGGAGAACAGCTGAGCCTAAACCAGACGTTTGTTGTGAAGAATTAGTGAACATGTTTGTTTCTGAAAAAGTATATAGAAAAAGTCATTGAGCTAGTGGTGGGCCGTTCCTCAGAAAATTTATTCGGTGCGGATCCCTGTGGATCCCGGAGGGCATTTGGAGACTAATCAGAACACGCCATCTCATTTTTTTGCTCAGTACCGACGCTCAGTACCGCTGTGTACCGAGTGACATAACACGTTCTGATTATTCTCCGGACTGTCCGGTGTCCGCACATAATAATTTCTCCGTTCCCCTATCATGGCATATATATATATATGAAAATGATATTAAAATATATTAATCCATTTTGTGTAAATTAAAAATAAGAATAAATATTTGTTATATGCAATTTATTATAACTTTGTATAGACAGCGAAAATAATGCCGTCATCAAGCATTTTTCTCATTATGTGAGATTCGTGGGATCAGCTATACAAATTATTATTTTTTATTGAGCTATTAAAAATTAAATTTTTAGTTAAATCTAATAAAAATTTAACTTGCTAAATCTATTGTTTTTCTAGAACAATAGCTTCACTTCATCGATTAAACCAATTCAAGAGAAGTAACAGATAAGAATGATAAATATGAGAGGACAAATTAGATCAGCTCACTTTTTAAAAATCGTTGACAGAATCCAATATTATACAAATAAGTAAGAAAACGTGGATTTTACACACCATTGCCTTCCACATCACGGGTCTTCTTGCAAAGGAAAAGCTCCTATAAAAGGCTTTAGCTTTCTCTTCCACCTTTTCAAATTTCCAGAACTCCTAAACACTCATCATCTTCTTCTTCTCTCTCTTGTTTCTGTTAACCCCTTTTCCTTATATATATTTTTCTTGGATTTCTTAAGCTTTTGCTATCTTGGATTACTATGGATGACTCCCTTCACCTACTTCCTGGCTTCAGATTTCATCCAACAGATGAGGAGATTATAACGCACTATCTGTTAGAGAAGGTCATTGATCAAAGCTTTAAGTCAATTGCCATTGGTGAAGGAAGCTTCAATGACTGCGAGCCATGGGATCTTCCAGGTACTTCAAAAAAAAAAAAAAACTTTTGATTCTTTGTTAGTAAAAAAATTTTCATTTTTTGTGATAAAAAATTGTTTTAAGAACAGTGAGAAAGCCCTCCCTAATGAAGCCTTAGTTTCAAAGTGACTTAAATGACTAATAGATTCTACAATAATTATTATGTTTATATGATTTTGAAGAGGAAATTAAACATTAACTGTTATGAATTTTGTGTACAGGAAAAGCCAATATGGGAGAGAAAGAATGGTACTTCTTTTGCAAAAGGGACAGGAAGTATCCTACAGGAATGAGGACCAATAGAGCCACATCAACTGGCTACTGGAAAGCAACAGGGAAGGATAAGGAGATATTCAAAGGGAAAGGTGTCCTTGTTGGGATGAAGAAAACCTTGGTTTTCTACAGTGGAAGAGCTCCCAGAGGTTTGAAGACCAAATGGGTCATGCACGAGTACAGGCTTGAAGGCAAATATCAGTACAATAATTTTTCCACACCTCATCAGGTAGGCTACTTTTCCGCCCTTAGGGCATCTCCAATCGAAAATCTCACTTTTCACTCCAAAAACGAAAACCGTGTGATTCATCTCCAATTGAACTCTATTTTGCTCCCTTCGCAGAAGAAAACCGCCTTTCTCCTCTTTGGCGTGTTTCTTCAACAAATCCGGTAGAGACAGAAAAATAACTCGGGTGAACAATGCAATGCCAATATTGATGTCGCACTGTTCACCCGCAACCAAATACCGGAGGTTTTGCCATTCAACTGGAGCTCACAAGCTATTCCATTCATGTGTTTGGAGTTCGGTTGGAGATGCCCTTAGAATGAACACTTCATTTCATAGAACAAATGAAAGCACGAAATAACAAAATTTTACCAAATAATGCATTAGCATTAAATGATTAACTAATATGATCTAGATAATGATTTCTGTATATATAGGATGAATGGGTTGTTTGCAAGGTCTACAATAAGAAGGATACAAAGATCAGCACAGGACAACAGGAAGTTGCAGAAAGGATGAACAGTTCTTTTGTGGATGATTTGTTAGTTGATAATCCTGATCAATTGCCACCTCTTACAAACTCTCCTTTCTTCTACAACTCAAGAAACAATGACATTAAGGAGGAGGAAGATGGACAAGAAAATGAATTTATCCAGTCATTTTTTTCAATGCGTTCAGAAAAGCAAAATTTGAACCATTTTCAACAAGAGGAAGCAATGTTGGGAGCTTCATCTAACTCTAATGGAGATTCTCTTTCCTTGAGGGGAATTGGTGTAAAAATGGAGAAGATATCTTACTCAAACTCGAACTCAAACTCAGTCTTCAGTGCTTCAATGGATACAGGAATGAGCTCAGAAAGGAACCTGGAGGAGATTGGGAGCTTTCAATCTTATGAAAACCATCTTTCTCCATGTGTAGAACAAGTGGATTTTGATGGCATTTGGAACAATGGATTGATTTGAGGGCCATTACAAACATAATTGTTTTTTCTTTATCTAGAGAATTCATGTTCATAGATTTACTTATGTTGATCAATTATTTACACATTAAATGCCTAAAAAAAGAAATATTATTTTCATAGGAATTAGACAGATTACAGCTGCATTGTGGATTCTCCTTACTGGCCAAAGTGGTATAATATTTAGTTTGTCAAACTTATTTGTAATTCTCATTTCTTCTAAAATTTGTCATAGTAGCTTTTGCTATAATTTGATAAGAAATAAATTAAAACCCATACTATATATATATGAATAATAAGACCATGCTGATTAATGTAATTCAAATGTTCCTCATGACTTATAAACAACATTGCTTGAGAATTATTTTGAAGCCTCTAATACTCTTTATATTTCTAAACTCTCATTTAGGACATCTTTCTTAGTATTTTTTTAGAACAAAAATTTTAATTTTTATATCGGAAAACTATAAATTTTTTGTGCTAAAAAGCTGCTCTAAGAATCAATAAGAAAGCTGTTCCAAACGAATCCTAAGATTACGCTTGGGATAGCTGTTATATTGATTCTTAAAACAACTTTCTAGTTTAAACATTAAATTTTTATAATAAAAAGCTGCTTCAAGCAACAGTAAGAAAGTTGTCCCAAACAAAGTCTTAAGACTTATAGACTAAGATTTTGTTTGGGACGGCTTTCTTGCTGCTTCTTAAAGCAACTTTTTAGTATAAAAATTACGTAACTCTTCACAAGCATTAAAGAATTCCTTCAAATTCATGCAAAGGAATTATTAAGTAGTTGAATATATTAGCTCAATATGCACTCTTTTCACCTTTTTCTAAGCTTGAACTCTCAGATTAGTTGGAAATTAGTGTTGATAAACCTGCTTAGGCATATTATTATCATTAGTATTTACAATAAAGAGCTAAAATGAATATGCTTTAAACTAATAAGGAATTCGTTGAATCTATTGAAAATGAAAGGGCTGCTTTCCTTCCACTCAAAAGCTTACTTGCCCCCATCAAATTCCTCCCTGAAGCGCGGATTCTGTACCAAATGTTCGCAAGCCCTTTTTCTCTGGTAAAAAAACAATTGGTATACTGTACCAAGAAGAAATATATTCCCTTCTTTAAGGGAATTTCTGTGCCACATGTCTCTCTATTTTTAGCGCACCAAATTTTCTCTTAAAAAAGAAGAACGATTTTTTTTCTATTTTTTTTTTATTTTGTCTATTTCTTTATGATCTTTAAACTCAAGATCAAAAGGCTCATTATGATTTATGAAATAAAAATTAATTATGAACTGATTTTCTATCATTTTTCATGATTAAATTTGAATTATATATATATATATATATATATATATATATATATATATATATATATATATCGATATTAAAAATATAATTATTTTCTCATTCAATAAGAATTAGGCACTATTTGGTTGGAGGCGACGACACCGGTGAGGCGAATTGGTGGTGACAACGCTGGCGATAGCGGGTCAGCGACCGAGGTTAGGGCGATATACATGCTACAAGACGTCGTCACTGTGGCATGGGTGCACAACATGGTCAAGTCGGTGCTAGCACACACGGTTAGGTCGGTGCTGGCAGAGACACGACACTGGTGTCGCGACATGTCAATGCAGATGGGGAGGCAGATGGGATGCCATCAGCGCGGACTGGATTGCGTCAGCGCAGATGGAATTGCATTAGTGTAGACGAGACGGCAGCCAGGCATGCTGGCATGGACGTGACTTGCGGGTGCAAAATCAGAATTTCGTGTACAAGGGAGTCCGAGTTAGGTCGGTACCATGTCATTTTTGAGTTTCCGGGTCAATCCGGATCCGCCCTATTTTTTCAAATGGGTCGAATACGAGAACTCAAACTCGACCCATTTGTGAAACGGGTTGACCTTAACCCGGAATTTTTGAATTGTGTCAAATATTGACACCCCTAGTTTGGATGAATGTAAAAGAAATCCAATATATTCTTATTATTTATTTAACTTGAAATAAAATAAAAATAATGTAAAGCAAAATGATGTTAGTGGTCGGCAACGGTGGCGAGTGGATGGTTGCGGGTGGCGATCAAGTAGTTAGCTTGTGGTGAAAAAGAATTCAATCAAAATTAGACGAGTTTATAATAGATCAAAATTGAATTAGAGAGCAAACAAAGAAATTCATTAAAATTTCACACCGAATTCTTTTTTCAACAAATCAAACCGACAATATAAGCTTCATAATACATTCCTTTTATTCTACATTCCTACTTCAACAAGCTAAACAACCCCTTAGTACATCTAATTGATGATTAAAAAAAAATCTTCAAGTTTATGAAAATTAACTCTTAAACTAGTTTTTATACCATTAATTTGTATATATTTAACATAAAAACTAATTAAAAATAAATTTTATCAATTTACATCATCTTTTATCCACATAAAGATTGAGATATCCATTCAAAATTGTTTGTCATTTCTATATTTGTAACTTGTAATGTTCATCATAATGATTACTATATCGCATTTATTGCCAGAATAAAGTCTTCCTCCCCCCAAATAAACCTCAAATTTGACTCAAATTTGCCCATTCACACCAAACAAAATAAGAACTTCCAGCTGTCTAACCCTTTTTAATTGTTCCATTTAAATTAGTGGCACCAATATATATATATATTCTGAATTTAAATATATTGCTCAATATTTATAAATTTGTTATTAATTGCTAAAAATTAAAAAAATATTTTCTCATCAGATCAGTCTTTGTGGGCAGAAATTTTCATGTAAAGTCAAATGATTTTTCCATTTGTGATTTGATTTATGATTGATCTAAGTCCTAAAGGTCCACGTGTGGCTAACCAAGCAGGGCTTTGTGATTCTCTATCTCGTACCAGAACAAATTGGAAGCCAACAAATTATAAAAGATATGCAAGCGTCAAATATAGCCTTTTGCACGTGATGGATGACTGAGGTGATTTGGTCCCTATAGGCGCCAAGGAAAAGTAAGAGTTTTATCATTAAATTTTTTTTTAATGAGCATAATTTGACTTAAAAAAAGGATGTGAGCTGATTTTGATGAGTGAAATTTGAGTTAATTTGAATTTGGGTGGTTGGTCGATGCACCTGTGCATTTTAAAATATATGTAAATAATAATAATATATTTATTGATATTATAATTTAAGAAAATTAATAAAAAAATATTTTGAAAAAGATATTTAAAATTAAATTTCTCAAAATTTTTAGCAATTTTCATTCGTTTCAATATATTGTTGTCATAATTTCCTTAATTTGATTTGATCGGGTGATGACACTTCGAAGATAATGCATGGTCAGGCAGCAAAGGCTTGACAACAATGAAACAATGATAGTCTAATGATGATGGTTGAGCATCAAAGACGTGATAATAATGGTTGGGAATTAATTCGACAACGATTAGAAAGGGGGTAAGGAGGCCCCCTTGGGGATTCGAGCCAAGGGTTCAGGAGTAGGGCCCTTGAAAGTTATTTAATATATATGTTTGCTTTTGCATTTTGCTTCTTGAAAAATATTACATCATATAATTGTAATCCCAAAAGAAATTACAGATGCGACCACTCCTTAATTGTCAATGTGGACCTCCCTTTGGAGCCATGAATCATGCAAAATCTCACGAGATTTGGTGACTCTGCCAACACCAATGCACCAAATTCCATGAGAACTATATAATTAGGCATGCTTAATTAGGCTAGAGTTATCTTAGAATGGATGACCGACCACCTGGGAAATATTCATGTTGCACCCCTTTTCAACCACTTGTTATGTAACGACCCCAAGATCCGTGTAGCAAAAGGATTCATCTGATTGTTCTATTGCCTCTTTTTTTTTTCTTTTCTTTTCTTTCTATCGGTTTCCTCATCTGTTGTTCATATCAATCCATACCAACATATATCCAGAGCCAGAGATAATTACATTATAGAAAAGAAACAACAACGGATACTATAATACACAAATAATACAAGAGTCAAAGTACAGCCAAAAGAAAATACTACACTAGCCGTACAGGCTACAAAAGAAAGCCTACCAAGGCTACAAAAGAAAAGCTACAGAACTCGGCAGAAAGATCGTCAAGCTGGAGGCCCTGCACCTGAAAATTTTAACCACATATAATGAGCTTTACAAAGCCCAGCAGGTCACCTAATACCTATAACTGAAATCAAAGCACGACAATGCTATCAATATGCATGTCAATCTATCAATTCGAATCAATCAATGGTCAATGAGTCTATGCAGAGGAAATCAATAGTCAATAAAATCTGTCAATGCAGCGGCAGGCAAGTCGGTAAATCAACTCAATCGATCAATATCCGTCAATCAAATCAATACGGTCAAATCAATAAAATCAGTCGAGAAAAGCGATACGGAACAACGAATCTATAAAGCAGTCAATACAATACAGAAACAGTAGGCAGTAGTACAATGGATCTATAGGCAGTAGTATGATATCCATGTTCATACTATCAATGCAATATCTATAGCTATCTATGTTCATATCAATGCCCATATCAATGCTCAGTAATATCAATGCTCGGTAATCAATCGATGAAATCAATGAAATCGTACGATAAGAAATCAATTCGATAAATCCATCAATATCAATAAATCAGTCGGAAATCGATAAATCAATGCATATCAGGAAATCCATACAATAGTCTTACTCGACAAGCACAAACACTAGCTATTATCAATAGTGCTGTTGTAGTTATCAATCGTATCAATAGTGCTGTTGTAGTTATCAATCGTTCAATAGTACTGTTGTAGTTATCAATCGTTCAACCAGGTTAAACTGGCTATTATCAATAGTGCTGTTGTAGTTATCAATATTGCTGTTGTAGATATCCATACGTTGGTTTCTATAACCAACGTTCAACCAGGTTTCCACTTGTCTTTCAGAATCAATCAATCAATCCAATAATCGATGCAATAAGCAATAATAGAGAAATCTAGAACAATCATATCGATAGTCATATACATATCAATTCAATCTATCAATTCCGGGAAAATCAGAAATCGTACGAAAATCGGGCAGAGCAACGGCAGTCTATCGAATTTACACAAAAATCCTGCAAAAAGATACAAATTCCGAATTTCTCCAAATTACATTAGAATATCTATAACATCAATACAAGACTATTATCCTATAGAAACCAAATCAAATCACGTCCTGATAATTTTCTATTCGATTAAAATCACGTAGAATCAATTCCGACCGGTAAAATCTTTGTAGAATACAGTCAAATCGTGTACAATAATCATATCTATAACATACTAGAAGTTGTGCGGTGAAAGTTGTGTCAAATCAAAATCATGTCGAAAAGTCGACTACGAAAACACAAAACAGATCCCAACTCGGTCAAAACACAACATATTTGAAAACAGAAACAGGGTTCGGAGTCCTTACCACGAGATCTACACTTTCTCCAATAGCAGCGTCGGACGAAAAGCGCTCCGCGGCCTCCAAAACCAAGCTTTTCTTCTTTTTCCCTTTCTCTTTCTCTCTCCTCAGATATTTTCGTTTTATAAAAAAAATGATTTCTCTCTCCTCAAAACGAGCTGATTTTCTTATATCTGTGAACTGATCGGCCAGGCCGATAGCCACATCGTCCCGGGACGATCAGACCAATTCTGATCGTCCTGGATAGCTCCCAGGGCTGTTGTCTGGCCGATAATTTCTACAGTACAGATCGGCCTGGACGATCTCAACATCGTCCCGGACGATCCTGTCCAGAAATCATCCAGAAAACACTCCAGAAATCAGCTGTTTTCAATGCACTGATCGGCCTGGACGATCTCGACTTCGTCCTGGCCGATTCTGGGAGGAAAATCCAGTTCAGAGAGGAATAGCAAGGGAACGAGATATTACATGTTAGGCCTTTGTCGTTTAACTGTTATCATTGGACCACCATATGACCATCACCGTTCAACCTTTGCAGCCCAAATGTGACCATCCGAGCACCATTTGATCTTCTTATCGAACCACCACCCAATCGTCATAGTTGAACCTCTGTTGGACCACTACCAATCATTATCGTTGGACCTTCACCAATCGATCGTTATCATCAACTTGTCTTTACTTGACCAAAGTAATCCGACCGCTACCATCATCGATCCACTAACATCATCAGACCACCAACATTGAACCACTGCTATCGACGAACATCGTCAAGTCCATTTTCACTTGACCACGACTTTCTGAACACCTTTCACCCCATACTAATTTTGTGCTAATTTATGGTAGTTCACATATTTTTGTAATCTTATTGTCTCCAAATTATTGAATGGACAATCCCAATCCCTTAGATCAACACTCGCATAATGAAATCATTTTAGGAGGGACAAATTAGGTTTTCTAAAAAAAATTCTGGCTCAACTCGTGCTTTTTTCATCTATTTGCTTGTGCTCAATATTCTCGTGTAAAACTAGGATGCAAAATTCCCTCACTCTATAGCGACAAATTATGTAGCCCGCAACAATACTATTAGTATAACAAAATGACTTGTAATATGAAAGAATTAGTGATCTACGGTTAAAATAGAATCATTTCTTTAATATCCTAAATCCAAACATATATTTTATGATTTATCTTCCATCATTCCCCCACAAATTTTTTATTTCTATTTGAAGTTATGAGTCATATCTTTTATCCATGATCCAGAAAGTCTTAATCAAATAAATATCAATTTTTTATAAATAAAAATTTAATTATAAATTAGAAGTGCTCTTTGGATGCCATATGTATTGTTTATTTTAAGAGGCTCAATTTAATTTGATTACAGCTGTGGAATTCAAACCAAAACATATAACCAACCTTCATAATTTATATGATGGTGATCAAGGAGATGCTTGTCATTTAGGGTTCTTCTTCTTATCTCTTTTATTTTTCACATTTGTAGGGCATGATGGAGACAGGGTATCCAAGGAAATATGATGTGACACTTCAACATTTAATAAAACTTTTATTAACTAAAAACAAAATCTCAAAGTTTCTATCAACCTTGAACTTTCTTTTTAAGTTCAAACCAGCACATTGAGGTGCAAATGGTTTAAATCTTGAGATAGTTAATGACTTAATGGTTCATAGTAAAACATAAATGTGTAAAATATGCATTATTAGAATTTCACTTTATAATCAAATATTTTTTACAATTAAAAGCATAATTTTATCAAATATCACAGCAAAAAATATATTTTTGCTATAGTATGTGTTGCCTTTTGTGACAGTTTACTGCAGAAATATATATTTTTGCCATCGGTTGTATCGTTTTTTGCGGCGGTCTAAATCGTCACAAAGAGCTTATAATATTGTTTTCATTGCTATTCATCGGAAAGATTTTTTGGTACCAGTATTTCAATTGTTGGGGAAGGTTTAACAAAGTGCAAGATTTCAAGATAGTTTAAAACACTGCTAATTTAGATCGATTGTTGTGATTAAATTGTCGAAATCCTACAACAAATAAAACACCTGCATTGGTGCACGAAGCATGCATTATAGCGCTTAAACTATTGTAATTCTCACAATTTGATGGATTGCACATATTTTAATCATATGTAGACTTTTTTTAACCATTGATACATCACCCAAAATCACCTTGATCTGGCACAAATCTTGATGCATATATGAATTAGAAACTTCCAAAATTAAATTGTGACCATCAAAATTTCGATTTTAGCAAACTTATACTCAAACTGAATGTTTTGATGAGACTAACCCAAAGACACTAAAATTGATCTAATTCAATCCCAAATGGGCTCAAATTAAGGATTAAAGTATATTTGGAAGCTCCAAAGTATTAATTGGATGACAAATGACATCCAAATATGGCATGCTTATAGTTGAATCAAATAGCTCGATGAGATTAATCCAACGAGCTCAAGATCATTTAATTCTGACATCATTAAGGATCTTAAATACTAAAGATCAAATGCTACAAAATCGAGGGAATCTGTATTAACCGTTTGATGGAGCACTCCAAATTTAGCATGGATCATCTCCATATTTACAGGATATTTCACTCCTAAAAAATATAAATAGACAATCTCTTCCCACATGAAGGGAGCTTTGACTTTTGGAGGCTTAGGCCTTGGAATAGAAACTCAAGAGAGCTCTGAGACATGAAGCATCTCAAAGCTCTACCCTGGTGTCAAAACCCAACCCAACATAATTCCTATCATGTTGAGCTGCCACAAGATAATTCTAAGATCTAATATTTAAAATGTTTAAGTTTACTTCGTCAAATTTAAATTTTAAAATAAACTACATACTAAATAGCTACTAAAAACATCTATAATACTATAAATAAGCTTATCCATAATATCTCTTTTTATTTCATCAAAATGTATCTACGCTACAGTACATATTTACAAACAGAAGCTATACAACTGAATAATAAATTAGCCATGATTGTACTAAATTAACAAAACAAATACATAGAACTCTGATTAAATCCTGAACTACAAATTAACAGACATATTCCCTTTTCTAGATCCTGAAAACTAGAAGCAAAAAGTATCACAATGAGCTACAACAACTCAGTAAGACATACCTACTGATTTAAATTTAAAATATTTTTATTAAACATTTTTATAATATTTAAAAGCAGTTAAATATAGTTTAAGAAATCATTGTGTAGTAATAAGAGCATAATATTTATACAAAGATTAAACTAATAATACGAAACAGTCTAATAAATTGAAATTTATATAATAAAATAAAACAAAATAGTTTATATCAATTTTTCTTTTCCCTAATTCAGATAAAATCACAAAGGATTCTGACCACTTATGAAGCTCTTCTGTGCTTATAGCACTAGAATATGGCTTATAGCTACTAGAACATATATATCTTATAGGAACCATAACATAACTTATAGCCACCAAAATATGCCTTATAAGCACCAAATTTTTGAATCCAAATAAAATATATAAGGATTATGGCCCCATAAATTGCCTAACAACCATAATTGAATCACATAAGCACTTATTTCATCACATTATAATAATTAAAGCATAATTGAACACATGTCAGAATTGAACACTTTTCTATAAAAGTGGTCAAAAGAAATTCTCAATCTCTATAATATTTAAAATTTTATGATGCAAAAGTTTTTATACTGTAAAGTTATCCTCATTTTTGTAATAGAAATAAATATTTATTTAAAAAATTCAAAAAAACTCTTTGTATTTTTTAAAACTGAGAAAGTTATAATGTGATCTACCTCTATCAAAATAATTTTTCCAACTAGGTTGATGGCTAAAAATGGTCTCAAGCGTCTCAAAATCCCACTTTTCCCTTCCAAATCCTTTTTCTTCTCTCTCCTGCTTTAGCTAAATGGGATGCTCGAATGAAAATTTTTTATTTAAAATGCAGTTAGTGGCCGAGTGCTGCGACACTAGTCATGTTTTCAAAAACTTGATATTATAGGATTGCAATGTTATTATTTGGCGTCCAGTACTATAGTAATATTGAGGCGCTCGGACACTCAATGCTTATGCTCTAAAATAGTAATATTTATTTTAGATTTTATCAAAATTCACTCCAAATCTTTGTGATTCATTCTAGAACACATACAACAAAGCCCTACATGGGGTTCTGGTTGAGTACCCATGTTTTACTCGGATGAGCTTCGCCCACCCATGGTGACTTTCAGGATGCCATACGTGGTAACCACCCACTTTCTATATTTTTTGAATGCAGTCTGACAAAGATTGATGGCCTAGCTTGAAGCTTGTTTTCCTTTGCTCTTATTGCAAACTTTTAAGATGCATACCATAATTTATCGTAGTCGTAATGTGTTAAGTGTTGCATACTATGTAGTGATGATTGCAATAATATAAGATATACAGTGATTAGCAATGTAAATCGATTTATCTCCCGATGTTGAGTACTCACCCAAACCCACCCACAAGACCATGGGTATAGGTGGGTACTTGGGTGGCTGTGGGTATGGGTACCCAATGCAGGGCTCTGACATACAATTATTTTCAAGTCGATCGTAAAACACTTCAACAAAACAAATACAAATATGTTCAAAACTCAAAAGTTCAAATATTTTTCTTTTTTTCCAATCAAGTTCAAACATGTCAAATCTAGATGCTGAACTTGAAGACGCCATGTCACGACCCGACCCGACGGGGACGGATCCCGCCCGAGCCGGATCGCGACGAGCGCGCTTACTAAACTTGCTTATCCAGGATCTGGCTTTGGATTAGGTTACTGAACTGATCTTCCAAATTCTTAACTCAACAGAAACACACAGAACAACAGAGCTACTAAAAACATCAAATGCAGCGGAACAAAACATCTATCTTTTCATTTTCTCAAAATAATCATCTACAGAACAGTGCATGGCTTTCGACAGAAAGAAAGACAGAACAGAAAAGCCATGACTGTACAAAAAATCAAAAGTACAAAAGTACCTAATCGGATCAGACTCTGAAACTAATCCTGGACCTCCTTGCCCTTCCCAGAACCTGAAAACCACCAGAAAGCAAGGGTGAGCTCAACAGCTCAGCAAAGCAACAAACCACCAATCTAAATTCTCAGAAACCAAAACCAAACTCATCAGACAGAAATCAGATCAGAAATCGGAACAGAATCGGAAATCAGAACTTATACGGACAGATATCATATCGGAATCACAATTTCGTACAGAACAGAACAGATACAGAAAACAAAACAGATACACATAGCTAAATGCCCTGACACTGACGGAATCTCTACGGATTCCGGCCCCTTATGCCTCCCTTCCCAGACACTGACTGAATCTCATAGGATCCAGGCCCCTTATGTCTCCCTTTGTGCTCACGGCATCAAAACAGATGTGCTTATAGCACCAAAACAAAATTCATCGGATCCGGAACAGAACAGATATCAGATTTCAGATTTGAGCTCATTTCAGATTTCCCGTTTCACTAACTGAATCTCATAGGATTCAGGCCCCTTATAACTCCCTTTTTATAGCTTATACACATAGCATTTCAAATCAGAAGAAATTCGGACATTTCAGAAATTACCCGAAAATCGGGCAGCACAACGGCAGTATACAGAATTTACACAAAAATTCCTGCAAAGAAAATTTACCGAATTCGCACAGAACATAGATAATCACATTCCAGAACATTTATTCTACTGCACAGAGAATTTACGATTTCACAGAAAATTCCGGTCGACTAAAAACACAGTCGAATCAAAAACACCCGGACGAAAATCTTCAAAATATAGTCAAAACGTGCACACCCGGCACGGCAACGATATACAGAAACTTACGCGGTAAAAACTGAATCAATCAAAAGTTACGGACGAAAAATCGTAACGAAAACGAAATCCGGACAGAAAAATACCGCCAACCGCGACGGAACTGAAAATTGAGAAAGACGGAATGTGCCTTACCTTGAGCACAGCAAATTCTTCAACAGTTACTTCGCTCGAAAACGGCTCCGCGTCTTCCCGAAATCAACTTTTCCAATTTTCTCTTTTTCTCTCTCCTCAGAGCTGAAAAATCAGATATTTTTATAAAAATCTTTCTCTCTCTTCAAATGAGCTGATTTGCCTTAAATCCTCTTCAGATCGGCCTGGCCGATCGTCCAGATCGGCCTGGACGATCAGACCAAAATCCCATCGTCCAGGGACGATTTTTCAGGACGATGTTTACTATTCATAGGCGATAAAAACCTCTACTCACTGACTTGTGCCATCCACTGATCGTCCCGGGACGATACCTCGATCGGCCTGGACGATCCCTACAGGAAAACACTTAGAGCAATTCTGGACATTTTCTGGAACTGAATATACACTGATCGTCCCAGGACGATCCCAGATCGTCCTGGACGATACTGGAGCAGTTTGAAATATTACACGCCACACCCGGCACCACCGCCACTGAACCCTCACCACGATGTCGACGCTATTGTACCTTTGCCAGATCATCGATATTAGACATTCGTCCGATAGACATCGACTATCATTGTCCGATGATTATGGTCCCTCCAACCACCGTTGCCTGTCGATTATGGTCCCTCCGACCATTGTCACTCGTTGACTACAGTTCCTTTGACCTGCATTCCCCTTTTACTTCGGTCCCCCCGACCATCGTCTAACTTTGATCTTTTTACCACTATCACCTAACAATAATTATATGATTGTTGTCGTCCTACTACAGTTTCGTGACCATCGTCATACTTTACTTCGATTCTTTAATCATGATTGCTCAACTATTGTCTCCTAATCATTATCAACTTGCTACAGTCTTATGACCATTATCACTAGACTATATTGTTGCTTGCTAAATTTCTCACCGGTTATCATCAATAGCAATATATTGATGCACGTCTTTTATAAGATCGATGCACATCATCAACACTATCTCTAACTCTAGTTGGTTAAATGAAATAACCAACGATTCCATATCACTATTTTTCCAGGTAGTAACTAATTTTTACTCAATTTTAAAATGAATGTAATAATAGCATCTATTTAAATTTAATCATAAAATAAATTATTAAATGTTTTATGTGTCTATATCTATTTAATTCTAGATGGTAAATTATTTTTTAATTGTGTTTATATATTGGTACTTCATGACTAAATGTTATGGACCCTATTTTTGATTCCCACCATAAGTTAAATATTTTGTCTATGCAAATAAGCAATAGTATAACTTTAACTAGAGAATCAAATCAAATTGACCCATTCATTAAATCCTGATCTAATTAATTCTTGTCAGATATGCTTTCAAAAATGATGGAATCTTATTTTTACATGCAAATATGGTTAAACTTTGTATTAATTTTATAACATAAATAATATATATTGCCTTTTGTCATAATTTTTATAAAAATATGATTCTTTTTTTTTGTTTTAAATGAAGCTTAAAAAAAGCAATTTATAATTATTCTATAGGCAAGCTAGCTTGTGAAATGAAGAAGACAGTTCATAGTTTACCGAGCAGGTTTCCTTGGCCTGCTATCCACCAAGCAGCTTGATCGAACTAGAGCTCAATTAGGAGCAAATTAAGGAGGCAATTTTGTTTGGTAAGGTCAGGTATAGCTCTTTTACCAGTAATCTTTTACGCGGAACTCTCTGCGATTAGACTTCTTTTTCAATGTCGTCTCCACTTCTTCTCCTCACAAGCAAAATCTTAGTCACTCTCCTCTTCTTTTTCTTCCATATATCTATTTTTAATCGTTCTGCTAAAATAATTCTAAGGCCAATCTAATCCGGTTCAAATAGGGGAGCAAATGAGCCAAGTTGAGCTCGAGTAAGGGTAGGGGTGTCAATTTCGGGTCACGGGTCGGGTTCGGGTCGAACCCGAACTGACCCGGGTGGAAAACGAGTCGACCCTAACCCGACCCGGGTAGAGAAACGGGTCTAAAATCCGAATCCGGACCCGACCCGGCGGGTTGCCGAATTGACCCGACCCGACCCGGCACCGCGGCAGCACGCGGCGGCGCGATCGGCACTCGGCAGCAGGCGACGGCGGCACCGCGGCAGCACGCAACAGCGAGAGCGGCACGCGGCAGCGCGAGCGGCACGCGGCAGCGCGAGCTCGAGGGCGGCACGCGGCAGCGCGAGTGCTGGGCAGCGGGGCGGGCAGCGACGCGTGGCAGCGGGCAGGGGACGGGGGCAACGGGCAGAGGGCGGGATTTCAAAATTTTTTAAACTAAACAGGTTGGCGGGTTGACCCGGCAACCCGTTGGGTCAACCCGGACCCGACCCGTTTTTTAAACGGGTCAATTTCTGGAACCCGAACCCGACCTATTTTGAAATCGGGTCGGGTCCAACCCGGATTTTCCGGGTTGGGTTTTCGTGTCGTGTCAAATATTGACACCCCTAAGTAAGGGGTTTTTGAGTCGAGCTCGACTATGAAATTCCAAGCTCGAGCTCGAACTCAAAATCTGACTCGAGCTTGACTTGTCTTCATGTGGAGCGGCTCGTTGAGCTCCGCTGTCGAGAATTGAGTTCCATCGCATGTCGTCGTGTCTGTCGCCCGAGGTCTGTCGTCGTCGTCGCGTCAGCCATCGAGATCGTCCTTCCGAGCAGTCTGAGCGTAACCGTTGTTGTCTCGAGGTCCGTCCGACGTCATTTTCGCAGTTGAGAACCTTCCCTCGTTGTCGCGTCTGCCGTCGAGATTGTAGTCCCAAGCAAAAATTTTTCACTCGCGAGTGCTCCGTCGTTTAGTAATTTGGATTTCCCACTCGCGAGCTCCGTCAATTTAGATTTCCCACCCGGGAGCTCCAGCGTCGAGCTGCTCGACGAGCTAAGGAGTCGAACATCAAGCTGTCTGAGCCATCAAGTTCGAAATCGTGTTCGAACTCAACTCACGAGGTCGATAAGCTCGGCTAGTCGTGCCTGCTACCGAGTCGAGTCTGAATCGGCCGACAAGTCTTCTTGACTCGTTTGCACCACTCGTTCAAATGCTATAGAGGATACATATTATTCTTGTCACGATAAACATTAATGTTCAACTTGAAATGTAAAACATGTTGCATGCGTATGGAAATCTCCCAGCTGGGAAATAATCATGACGACAACGACCGTTAGCTTTCTTCTAACCCTTAGATTTCTTTCTTGAATGGGCATACAGTCAACACGTTGTTCCTTTCATGAAAAATATATTTATTTATATGTCCTTAGAACTCTATGAAAGAAGCTCTTGGTAAACTCTTCGTTGATGTGATTGAAATTATTTTTTTAATTCAAATATGTCATCATAAATATAAGATATTATTTTATATTACCAACTACATTATTATTTTCTGTTGACATTTAGTCTTGTATTGTTTTTAATAAACTTTTTATTTGACTTTTGATTAGCGGTGTCAATTTCGGGTCACGGGTCGGCTTCGGGTCGAATCCGAACTGACCCGGGTGGAAAACAGGTCTACCCTAACCCGACCCGAGTAGAGAAACGGGTTGAAAATCCGAACCCGGACCCGACCCGGCGGGTTGCCGGGTTGACCCGACACGACTCGACACCGCGGCAGCACGCGGCGGCGCGATCGGCACGCGGCAGCAGGCGACGGCGGCAGCGCGCGACAGCTCGCGGCAGCGCGACTGCGCGAGCGGCACGCGGCAGCGCGCGGAACGCAGCGGGGCAGCGGGGCAGCTGGGCAGCGGCGCGTCACGCGTGGCAGCGCGAGCGCTGGGCAGCGGGGCGGGCAGCGGGGGCAGCGGAGCGGGCAGCGGCGCGTGGCAGCGGGGCAGCGGGCAGGGCGGGATTTCGAAATTTTTTAAACTAAACGGGTTGGCGGGTTGACCCGGCAACCCGCCGGGTCAACCCGGACCCGACCCATTTTTTAAACGGGTCAATTTCTGGAACCCGAACCCGACCCGTTTTGAAATTGGGCCGAG